>OY725189.1:12557977-13265477 GCA_963241965.1 Tortrix viridana | reverse complement strand
TCCGTGTGCCACGCGATGCAGACCTCCAGGGTATGCTGTGCCGTGTCCTCTTCCGCAGAGCACTCATGGCACACTGGAGTTGTCTCCCGTCTAGCCACCTTGTGCAGGTATCGCCCGAAACATCCGTGTCCGGACAACACCTGCACAAGCCGGTATGTAAGGCGTCCATACCGCCTCTCCATCCATTTTTTGAGAAGTGGTCGGAGTGCCACAATGGTGCGAGCTCCGTACACAGGGTTCATGAGACCCTCCGACCACCTCTCCATCATTTGCTCCCGAGCATTCCTCTGTGCCCTCTCGACATCCTCTGAACCTGGACCCTCTCCTCTGGCCCTGCTCTCCGTGCGAGCCCGGTAGGTATCTGCGCGGAGTTTAGCCTCTAGCTCCCAGGGGGGCGTGCCAGCCAGGGCACAAGCAGCCGCATGAGAGACGGTACGGTACCCCCTAATCATTCTCAGCGCCATTATCCTCTGCGGTTGTCGCAAGAGGGCTTTGTTTCGGGCACTGAGAGAGCCCGACCATATAGGGGCGCCGTACATTGCCATGCTCTTGATGACCTCCGTGTATAGGCGTCGACACGTTGATTGAGGGCCTCCAACGTTTGGCAATAGCTTGCCTAGGGCTGAGGCAGTGCCCACAATTCGGGGAGCGAGGCGGCGAAAATGCTCCTCGAATTTCCACGAGCCGTCCAGGACAAGGCCCAGGTATTTTACATGGGCCTTAACCTGGATCCTCTCACCATGTATTTGGATGCTGAGGCCGGAGGGAACCCGCCATCTAGGTCCCCGGAAGACAATAGCTTCCGTCTTCGAGAGGGCCACCTCCAGTCCCAGCATCCGGATGCGGTCAACCACAAGGGTAGAGCCCACCGTAGCCAACCGCATCGCCTCCTCACAGTTGTTGCCTCGGACAGCCACCATCGTGTCGTCCGCATAGCAGAAGACCGCCATCCGAGGCAAGAGCTGTCCTCTGATGGCCCAATCGTAGCCCAGGTTCCACAACAGGGGTCCCAGCACAGACCCCTGGGGGACACCGCAGGACATACTTTGGGCCATCCGCTCTCCATCTCTGCTTTGATAGAGCACTACCCGGTCTGTCAGGTAGTGCTCTATTACCATCCTCAAGTACAGGGGCACTCGATGGTATTTAAGGGCCTCCTTGATCACCTCAAAGGGAAGGGATCCGAAAGCATTCGCAATGTCCAGCGAGACAGCAACTACTCCTTCTCCCCTCTCTTTGGCCTCCTCCGAGAAGCTCTTCAGGGCGGATAACGCGTCCAGTGTGGACAATCCTGCCCGAAATCCGAATTGCTTCTCGGAGATATCCGGGCCCTCGCCCGCTACGTGTTTCCTGATCCTTGCGGCCACTATCCTCTCAAAGACTTTGCTCACATCGTCCAAGAGGACGAGTGGCCGGTACCCGGAAGGAGAGTCAGGTGGACGACCCTCCTTTCTCAGCAGGCACAAGCGCCCTTCCTTCCAGCACTTGGGAACCTGTCCTGACTCCAGGCAGTCATCAAACAGCTGCCGGAGATGACACCCCAAGTGCTTGAGCGCCAAGAATAGAACCTTTCCTGGGACTCCATCTGGCCCTGGTGCTTTTCGCGACGATCTTAAGCGAGCTACTGCCTCCATCATCTCTTCGTCACTGATTCGAGGTATGTCAGTAGTGCCCTCGCTATCATCTATGGTGTTCATGATGGGTGGAATGAAAGCCTCCCGCTGCGGGAACAGGCCTGTCACAACCGCTGTGAGTAGAGCTGGCTCGAGGTTGTCCGTGGGGGATGCTTGCTGTAGTTTGTTCCGTACAGCGCGGTACGGGCGTCCCCACGGATCCCTGTTTAGTGTCTCAAGGTATTCCTCGTTTGAGGCGTCTTTGGCCTTAGCGATGGCGGTCTGGAGAGCGACCTTGGCTTCCTTGAGAACTCGGCGGTATCTCTCCTCCTCCTCAGCGGTGTGTGACCTTCGTCGTCGGCACCGGGTATACGCCCGGCGAGCGGCGTTACATGTGGTGCGGAGGGCTTCAATTTCTCGCGACCACCAGTAGACCTGTTTTCTCGCAGGATGTCGTCTGGTTCGCGGCATGGCAGCGTCACAGACTTCCGTGAGGGCAGCTCGGAAGCGGAGCGCTCGCTCCTCCACGCTCTCCACACCTGCCGCGTCTAGCCCCCAGGACTGTACTACCGCGGCCTCCTCCGCCAGTTCATGATCCAGACGGGATAAAGTCCATCGGGGAAATAGCTGCCCATCGCGCCTGGGAATCGCACCTGTCGTCGAAGGACCGAAGACCCGGAATCGGATATACAGATGGTCCGACAAGGTCTCCACCTCCTCTAGGACGCGCCACTCACCAGAGCGTGCAGCGACGGCAGGGGTCGCAAACGTCAAGTCTACGATGGACCCCCCCTGCCGTCTAACACAGGTGTTCGTGTTGCCCCGATTGAGCAGAACCAGACCTATCGCCGCCGCCCAGTCCCTCAATAGTCCACCTCTCGCGTCCGTAATGGGAGAACCCCACGCTGTACACTTCGCGTTGAAGTCTCCCATCACGAAGACTTGAGATGGAGACGCCCGTCCTACCACCATCTCCAACACATCGAGGTACCTCTCAAACTCGTCGAGTCTTCGGTTGGGGGAGAAGTAGACTCCAATGAGCACTATTTCACCCCAAGTGGCCGCCACATATCCGGGCCCCTTCTCTTTGATCGAGAAGGGAGGGGAGTTTGTGGCTGCCGGTACCACGATGGCTACTAAGCCTTCAGTGTCCCCCGCCCAGTGTGGTTGGGAGGGTACATAATAGGGCTCAGCCAAGACGACTGCATCCAAGCTCCACTCCGCCATCATCTGCATAAGCAGATCCTGTGCACGGGCAGAGTGGTTGATGTTAGTCTGAAGGAGGTCAAGATGTCGGTGTGCTGGCATTACGATTCCGACATGTCAACCTCCTCAAGCACCTGGCTACTCGCCTCCACTTGTGGTGCAGCCTGGGTCCCGTGTGCTTCCGCTTTGCCTTTTACACTAGGCGGGGCGCATTTGCTGCTACCCATCACATGGCCCGTCGGCCTCTTCGCATGTGCGCATACAGCGCACCGCGGTTCCATCTTGCAGGAGGCTGATTTGTGGCCTTCTCTGCCGCACCTATAACAGAGGGCACCTCTATCAACCTCCGAAGGACACATAGGTCGCGTGTGTCCTAACCCCATGCATTTGAAGCATCGCAGGGGGCGGGGTTCCATCACTGTGACACGCGCAGCCGACCACCCAACCAACAGACGGCCCTTCCCCACCATGGATTTCGCCACTAACGCCGGACACTCAACTATAGCCGAGCCTCCATAGGGTCCTCTTCGTACCGCGCCGACCTTGACCTCTTCTTGAGTGCACCCTCCAGCCGCCGAAACAGCAGCTGCAATGTCCTCGCTCTCTATTGATTCGTCAAGGCCGGTCACTCTCACCGACGCCTTTTTGGTGGGCCTGGTAATTGAGGCCACACCATCGAGGACCACTTTCAACTTGTTCGCCAACGTGTCGGCCTTAGATCCGCTGGCAGCACCCGGGACAATAATAATCCGGGCTCCGTTGACTGTGTTCCGGACTTTTATATTGTTGTCCAGGCCCACTTCGTCCAATTCAAAGGCCCCCCTGGCCTTTTTGAGGGCGTCTTTATAAGTTACCCCCCTCTGCACCGCGTCCGGCTGCAGAGTAACTACTACCGCAGTAGATTTGGGGGTACTTATTTTCGGAACCCTTTTCCGTTTTTTTGGCGCAGACGCCGGGACGGAAGGCGATGTCGGGTGCGCAGATCGTCTCGAGGCAGGGGCAGCGGAAGCTGACGTCGGGAGTGGCTTTTGGCTCTTCCCTTTCCCTTTTCGCTTTCTCCTAACGACGTCGGTCCACTTCTCTTCCGGTTTCTCTGCCACACGGGAGTTTCTGGGCATCGGTTGCGAGACAGGGGCGGCAGCGGAGACGGCAACCTCAGCCCGGCGGTGTGCCACCGGCTTAGGCTTCGGGACTGTCACTCCGGTTTGGTGGCGCGGCGCAGCCGTCGGCTTCGTCCTTGGAGCCGGACCCGCTTTGTCAGCCGCTAACGGTGGCCTAAGCACCGGTGCGGGAGGAAGTCGAGCTTCGATCTCCCCTAAGCGCGCATTAATACGGGCATTGATCATCCCACCGAGGGATACTAGAAGATCTTGCCTAATATCCGCCCAGGTACTAGCAACCCCAGTTTGTACGTCCGGCTGTGGTTGTTGTTGCACGGGCGCTGCCACTCTCTCTGAGAACGCAGTGCGGAGGGCCTTCACCTCGGACCTAAGGATATCTAGCTCGTGTTTGAGACGCGCATTGTCGGCCCTAAGCCTGCGCGTCTCCACGTCCGCTGAGAACATCCCCAGGTCCTCCACTGCCTCAGTGATCGCTCTCATCCCGAGCTTAATTTTTTTCCTTATTGTGCCCTTAAGATTTGCGGACACCCGAGCGGCCTCGCATATCTCAGATACGCCCGCAAGCGCCTTCTGCACTAATTCATCCTTAGTGGCGGTTTCTCCTCTAGGGATTTCCGTGACTACGGGAGGTAATTCGTCATCTCTGATTTCGTCACTGAGGGAAACCACTTCACCTCTAGCTATGCTAGGTTTTGGTGCAGGCTCTTGCGCCTCTTTTTCCAGCCTAAGAAGGTCTGCCCGCGCTTTGTCCAGCCCGATGGCATGTGCTGGACCACCGCGACCTCGTCGCGCGGTGTTCACTTTTGCAGGGACAGACCTTACCGTCTCTGTCTCTGCATCTTCTCCCTCCGAGTGGTCGGAGTGACGCCTCTTGTCTCCGGGTAAATACGTGGAAGCAAAAGAGGAATTGGAGACGCGATCAGCCTGCGCATCCATTTCCTCCAGCTCCTCGGCTCTTTCGAGATCGGCTCTCTCGAGATTCCGTCTCGTTTCCATTTCGTCAAGGTTCAAATCGTGTATAGAATCGGTGTCCAGTGTGTGTTCGCTAATGTCGTGTTCACGAGAGTCGGCAGTTCGCCGACCCACGAAGCAGTTGTTGCCCCCCCCAGAGTACGAGGGGCTGCCTACGTCCGAAGACGCAGGGAGGGATTCCCCCTTGCGGGGACCCTCCTGGGGACCATTTTTACAAGCTGCTTTACTCATTGTTGACTTTTGAAGGGGAAGTCTCCCTCGTTTGCAGTTTTTACTGCCTGAAGATGCTGCCACTTACCATCAACAGGAGGCGCTCTTTCGGGGAGTATTTAGTTCCACCTGGACCGCGCTGGCCCAAGAAGTGGTTATACCGCCACTGGTTCGGTAGGATGGGGGAAAGGATAGGTAGTGGGAAGGATAGAGAAGGATATTAAGGAAAGGGAGCGGGAAGGTGGGAAAAAGGAAGGGGATTGTGCTGCTCTTAGTCTGGTCCCTCCCCCCTAGTCTGTCCGGTATGGGTAACCCTGTCCGGCATAGCGTCGGGGATCCTAGGAACGCGCAAGCCCCCCCACCACGGCAAGGTGGCAGCAAATCGGGGGGGAACCTAACCTAACCTAACCTAACCTAACCTAACCTAACCTAACCTAACCTAACCTAACCTAACCTAACCTAACCTAACCTAACCTAACCTAACCTAACCTAACCTAACCTAACCTAACCTAACCTAACCTAACCTAACCTAACCTAACCTAACCTAACCTAACCTAACCTAACCTAACCTAACCTAACCTAACCTAACCTAACCTAACCTAACCTAACCTAACCTAACCTAACCTAACCTAACCTAACCTAACCTAACCTAACCTAACCTAACCTAACCTAACCTAACCTAACCTAACCTAACCTAACCTAACCTAACCTAACCTAACCTAACCTAACCTAACCTAACCTAACCTAACCTAACCTAACCTAACCTAACCTAACCTAACCTAACCTAACCTAACCTAACCTAACCTAACCTAACCTAACCTAACCTAACCTAACCTAACCTAACCTAACCTAACCTAACCTAACCTAACCTAACCTAACCTAACCTAACCTAACCTAACCTAACCTAACCTAACCTAACCTAACCTAACCTAACCTAACCTAACCTAACCTAACCTAACCTAACCTAACCTAACCTAACCTAACCTAACCTAACCTAACCTAACCTAACCTAACCTAACCTAACCTAACCTAACCTAACCTAACCTAACCTAACCTAACCTAACCTAACCTAACCTAACCTAACCTAACCTAACCTAACCTAACCTAACCTAACCTAACCTAACCTAACCTAACCTAACCTAACCTAACCTTTTTTTTTTTTTTTTTTTTTTTTTTGACAGGGTGGAAAATGCTTTATGCATTCCCCTCACCATGGGAGTGGCGAGGGGATATGTGGGACTCACTCCTCCCCCCCTCCCCAGAATGGGGAGAAAGGGAGGAGCGCAACCCACTAAAAACCACCCTGGCGTACCCTCCTGCCGGTTTCGGTAAGACGCCGTGGTTCCGCGTTAGCATTGCCACGACGCCTTCCGGCTGCCCCAGCCACTGCCGGGGCTCCCTGCGCCAAAGGGGAGAGAGGCCGAGCACGCCGGGCCTCTCCCCCAGACAACCAAGTGACGTTCCTACGGCAGGTGTGGGACTCCCATCCCCCACCTGCAGCCACTAAGGGTTGAGGCGGGCGGCAAACCGCCGCCGCCTCAACCCCCGCCGTCTGCGCCGGAGCGGATGCGCGAGAGGAGACTCCTCGCGCTCACGCTCCGCGGTCTCCTTCTGCGAGATAACGCTCTCGCAGAAGGAGGCCACCGCCTGCCAGGACCTCTCGCTGCACAGCATTGCAGAGACAACGCTGTGCAGGGAGAGGTCCCATTGCCCAATCGCTAGTGCCATGGTGGCGCGCTCCGAACTCCAGCGGCTGCACACCTCGAGGGTGTGCTGAGCCGTGTCGTCCGGATCGCCGCACTCATGGCACTGCGGGCCAGGCTCCCTCCCAATTTTGTGCAGGTAATGACCGAAGCACCCGTGTCCGGTCATCACCTGCACAAGCCTGTACGACAGAGCGCCGAATGCCCTATCCACCCAGGTGTCGAACGACGGGAGGATCGCCCCTATGGTACGGGTACCATAGGGTGAGTCCTCCAGGCCGTTCTTCCACCTGTCCCGCATTCGGCGCTCCGTCATACGGCGCGTCTCCTCCACCTCCTCAGGGTCCGGGCGTTCTCCCCTAGCCCGGGCCCTGGACCTAACCTTATAGGTCTCAGCCTGCACCTCTGCGTCCATTTCCCATGGCGGGGTGCAGGCGAGGAGGCAGGCCGCTGCGTGGGCCACCGTCATATAGGCCCTCACCATTCGGAGGGCCACCACCCGTTGGGGCCTACGCAGCAGGGCTCTGTTCCGGGCGGACAGCTTGTCCGCCCAGATTGGGGCCCCATACAGGGCCATGCTCCTCGTGACGCCGGCGTATAGCCGCCGGCACGAGGAGCCCGGCCCTCCCACATTGGGCAGCAGCCGGCCCAGGGCCGACGCGGCGCCCACGATTCGGGGAGCAAGTCTAGCAAAATGCTCCCCGAAATTCCACTGACGGTCCAGGGTAAGCCCCAGATACTTTACGTGGGGCTTGATCTGGACCGTCTCTCCCCCCAAGGTGAGCGCCGCGCCCGCCGGCAGCCGCCAACCCCGCCCCCCGAAGACAATCGCTTCAGTCTTCGGGAGGGCCACCTTTAGGCCGAGCTGCTCGATCCGTTGGATCGCCAGCTCGGCCGCCACCTCCGCCCGCCTTAGGGCCTCACCCATTTCTTTTCCACGCACGGCCACTCCACGCACGGCCACCATGGTATCATCCGCATAACAGATGGTGGCCGTCCGTGGAAGCAATTCCCCCCTGATGGCCCAATCGTACCCCAGGTTCCATAGCAAGGGACCGAGCACGGAACCCTGGGGTACTCCACAGGCCATCTCCCGCTCCCCCCGACCGCCATCCCGCCCCTCGTAGAGCACTACCCTCTCGGTAAGGTAGTGCTCCACGACCCTCCGGAGGTAGAGAGGCACTTCGTGATACCGAAGTGCCTCCCTAATGACCCCATAGGGAAGGGTGCCAAATGCGTTGGCGATGTCCAGCGACACCGCCACGACACCCTCTCCCCTGCTCGACGCATCCTCACAGAAGTCCCTCAAGGACTTCAGTGCGTCGAGCGTGGACCGCCCCTCCCGGAACCCGAACTGCCGGTCCGAGACGTTCGGGCCGGCGCCCTCCAGGTGCTGCAGGATTCTGGAGGCCAGGATCCTCTCCAACATTTTCCCGGCCTCGTCCAGCAGCACAATTGGGCGCCACGCCGAGGGGCAGTCAGGGGGTCGACCCTCTTTCCGGAGGAGGCAAAGCCTCCCCTCCTTCCATACCCTCGGGAACTTGCCCTCCCTCAGACAGTCGTCCATGATCTGTCTGAGGCGGCTCCCGAGGTGTTTAAGGGCAATGGGGAGGACTTTGCCGGGGACTCCGTCCGGGCCCGGGGCCTTTTTGCAGCCCCGGAGGCGGTCCAACACCCGGTCGAACTCGTCATCGCTAATAGGCGCGATGGCGAGTTCGACCTCCGGCTCCCCCGATGGCTCGGTCATCACCGGGGGAGTTATCGAGGGGCTTGGCGGGAATAGCCCCTCGATGACCGCCTGGAGGAGGGAGGGCTCCAGGGAATCCATGGGGGGGGCGGTGCGCATTTTGTTTCGCACCACCCTATACTGCCGCCCCCACGGGTCCCTGTCCAGGGTGGCCAAGAACGAGGCGTGCGCCTCGTCCTTGGCCTTGGCGATCGCCACCTGTAGGGCCCCCTTTGCCTCCTTGAGGGCCCTGTGGAGCCCCTCCTCCTCCTCGGCGGTGTGTTGCCGACGCCGACAGTGCTGGTACGCCGACCGAGCACTGTTACTGGTGGTTCGCAGGGCCGCAATCTCTGCGGACCACCAGTACACCCTCCTCCGGGCGAAAAGACGCTTCGCCCGGGGCATGGCCGCGTCGCACACCGCCTGCAGCGAGGAGCGGAACCGAGATGCCCGCTCCTCGACCCCGAGGTCGGCGGGTGGGGCAGCACACCATGCCTCCACCATCGCCGCCTCGTCCACCCTGGCCCTGTCCAGTTTGGACAGGGACCATTTGGGGAACCCTCCTCCTCTCCCGGCCCCCCTCTGCCCCCCCCCGGGGACGGGCAGCGGCCGGACCCTACCTGTGGAGACCCTCATTCTGATGTATAGATGATCAGAGAGGGTCTCCACGTCCTCCAGGACGCGCCAGTCCGTTACGCGTGCGGCAATGGCGGGGGTCGCGAACGTGATGTCCACGATTGACCCCCCTTGGCGCCGCACGCAAGTGTTGGCGCTGCCCTGGTTCAGGACCGTAAGGCCCGTCGCCGCCACCCAGTCCCTGAGGGCCGCCCCGCGCGGGTCCGTAACGGGGGAACCCCATGCCGCGCTCTTGGCATTGAGGTCCCCCAGGACCAGCACTTGCTTCGGGGCTGCCCTCCTGACGACCCCCCCCAGGGTGCCCAGGAACAACTCAAATTCGCGCAGCGGCCTATTGGGGGAGAAGTACACCGCAACGATGACGGTGTCGTCTCCCCACTTGGCCGCCACGAATCCCGGGCCACCCTCCACCCTGGTCAGGGGGGGGAAGTCCCCCACCGCCGGCACCACCACGGCCACCCTCTCGTCCGCCGACCCTACCCAGTTGGGTAGGGGGGGGACGAAGTAGGGCTCCGCCACTACGGCAACGCCAATCGCCCACTCCGCCATGGTCTGCATGAGCAGGTCTTGAGCTCTGGCGGAGTGGTTGGCGTTCACCTGCAGGATGTCCAGATGCGGGTGTGCTGGCATCTAGACATCCATGCATTCCTCCTGGGCCCCGGCGGCTGGCGCTGACTGGGGGTTCTGCTGAGGGGGACGGGGGCGTGGGGCCCTCGTGTCCCTACCTCTGGTTGGGGGGGGGAAGCAGTTCCTTCCCCCCATTCTGTGCCCCGCTGGGAGTTTGGAATGGTGGCAGACCGCACACCATTCCTTCTCCCAGCATTCCCCCATTTTGTGCCCCTCTTTGCAGCACCGGAAGCACAGCGTGCTCCGGTCCACGCTAGAGGGGCACAGTTCCCTCGTGTGACCGACACCGTAGCACTTGAAGCAGCGCATCGGTGTCGGTCCCACGGCCGTGACCCTGGCGGAGGCCCAACCCACCAGGATCCGACCCGCCCTCTGCAGCACAATCGCGCTGGTGACGGGGCACTGGACCAGGACGGAACCAGTGCCGTCGTACAGCCTGCGGACGGCCCCAACCTTTACCTGGGCCGTCGCGCAACCCCCCGCCTTGGCGACCGCCTCCGCCACCGACTCCCCGGTCGCCGACTCATCGAGCCCGGCGACCTGGAGGCCGGCCATCTTGACGGGGCGGCTGATGTTGGCCACGTCCCCCACAATGGACTGCAGCCGTTCCGCCAGTTTATCGGCGGTCCGGCCGCTATCTCCCCCTGGGACCTCGATGACCCTGCCCCCGGTCGCCGAGGTCCGGACCCGCACATGTTGCAGGCCCACCTCCTGCAGGCTAAGGCCCTGAATGGCTTTAGCCATGGTGGCCTGCAACGTGGTGGTGGCGTCCTTCTTTAAGGTCACCACCACCGCCGCCGTCTTGGGGGCAGACAGCGCCGCGGGCCTTGGCGCTGCCTTTCTGGCCGGGGTCTGTACAGCCGAGGGGGGGGAGGTCTTCTTCCCCTTGCCCTTTCCTTTGCCCTTTTTAACCACCTCCGACCATTGCGCGGGTGGAGGCGGTATTCGGCCTGAGGGGCCGGGTACGCCCTGCGAGGGCCGAGTGGCTCCCGGGGCCGGGGTAGGCCTGGGCACCTTGGCCGTAGGGGCCTTGGGCGCTGCCTTGCGGGCGGGGGCTGCCGCCTTCTTGGCGGCCTTAGGCCTCCCGTCCCCCAATCTGGCCCTCGCCTCAGGCTCGGGCTGCGGCATGGGCGGCGGGGTAGGCCTCGTGGCCTTCGTCTTGGGGGGGGGCGGCGGGGGGGCAGACCCTGTGGCCCTTCTGTCGGCCGCCAATGGGGGGCGGAGGATCGGCTCCGGGGGGAGGCGGCTGTTTACTTCCTCAATCCGGGCATTTATCATATTGCCCAGACTGAGGAAGAGGTCCCTCTTTACCCCCTCGATGGCCTCCACCAGCTCTTCAGTGGAGAATTGTGCTGGTGGAGCGGGTGGGGCCGGGACCGCGCGCTCCGAGAAGGCAGTGCGGAGCGCCTTGGTTTCCGCAGTCAGCAGAGCGAGTTGCTCCCGCATCCTCTTGTTGTCTGCCTTCAGGATGCGGATCTCCTCGCTCTCAGACTTAGCGGCCTCCACCTCGTCCATTGCCAGGAGGATGGCGCGGCAGGACCTGTTAAACAGGCCCCACACATCCCCCTTTAAATTTCCCGATCTTCGGGCCCCCTCCAGAATATCCCTAGCGGATGCCCGGGCTATTTCGATAGGATCGGCATAAAGCCGATCCTCCGGGTCATTCCGTTGCGAGGAGGAAGGCCGCGTGCGGGACCCCGACCGCGAGCGCAGCCCGCCGCTGTCTTCCGCAACCTTTCTCCCCTTTCTCCCCCTGCTCCCCCTGGGGCAGACTGGAGCCACCAGAAGATCCGGAGGCTTCCCCGCACTCGTTCCGACGTAGCGCCCGCTGGCGCTTTTGCCCCTCCTGGCCGTGTTTATTTTGGGCTTGACTGCGGGCCCAGTCAGCAGCTCGTCGTTCTCATGTGGTCTCTTCCCGGACTTCGGAGCGTCGGTGTCCAGCTCCTCCCGGTCCGAGACCACACTAACTGGTTTCGTGTGGGAGCTACCCATGGAGATGGCCGGAGATACCGGACGAGCATCTGCCTCTGTGCCCATCCTCTCCAACTCCACGAGTCGCTCCAACTCCACCAGATCCCGCCTCTTTTCTAGAATCTCGAACTCCATGTCATCGCCATTGTCGTTGGTGTTGGCCCGCGCACTCAGGGCGCCCGCCTTCACCACCTGTTTAACATTTCTCCCTTCAGTGTGCCGTTCAGTGTCCATTAGTAGTTCGCCAAGGTCGTGTTCACGGAGGTCGGCTTTCGGCCGACCTACGAAGCAGTTCTTGCCCCCCCCAGAGTACGAGGGGCTGCCTGCGTCCGAGGACGCAGGGAGGGATTCCCCCTTGCGGGGACCCTCCTGGGGACCATTTTTAGAAGCTGCTTTCATGTTTGACTATTAAAGGGTTAGTCTCCCTAGTTTGCGGTAGCATTACTCCTGCAGGTGCCGCCACATACCACCTACAGAAAACGCACTTTTAGGGACTATTTAGTTTCCCAAGGCCCGCGTTGGCCCAAAGTGGTTATACCGCCACTGGTTCGGTAGGATGGGGGAAAGGATAGGAGGTGGGGGGGATAGAGAAGGATATTAAGGAAAGGGAGCGGGAAGGTGGGAAAAAGGAAGGGGATTGTGCTGCTCTTAGTCTGGTCCCTCCCCCCTAGTCTGTCCGGTATGGGTAACCCTGTCCGGCATAGCGTCGGGGATCCTAGGAACGCGCAAGCCCCCCCACCACGGCAAGGTGGCAGCAAATCGGGGGGGAACCTAACCTAACCTAACCTAACCTAACCTAACCTAACCTAACCTAACCTAACCTAACCTAACCTAACCTAACCTAACCTAACCTAACCTAACCTAACCTAACCTAACCTAACCTAACCTAACCTAACCTAACCTAACCTAACCTAACCTAACCTAACCTAACCTAACCTAACCTAACCTAACCTAACCTAACCTAACCTAACCTAACCTAACCTAACCTAACCTAACCTAACCTAACCTAACCTAACCTAACCTAACCTAACCTAACCTAACCTAACCTAACCTAACCTAACCTAACCTAACCTAACCTAACCTAACCTAACCTAACCTAACCTAACCTAACCTAACCTAACCTAACCTAACCTAACCTAACCTAACCTAACCTTTTTTTTTTTTTTTTTTTTTTTTTTTTTTTTTTTTTTTTTTTTTTTTTTTTTTTTTTTTTTGACAGGGTGGAAAATGCTTTATGCATTCCCCTCACCATGGGAGTGGCGAGGGGATATGTGGGACTCACTCCTCCCCCCCTCCCCAGAATGGGGAGAAAGGGAGGAGCGCAACCCACTAAAAACCACCCTGGCGTACCCTCCTGCCGGTTTCAGTAAGACGCCGTGGTTCCGCGTTAGCATTGCCACGACGCCTTCCGGCTGCCCCAGCCACTGCCGGGGCTCCCTGCGCCAAAGGGGAGAGAGGCCGAGCACGCCGGGCCTCTCCCCCAGACAACCAAGTGACGTTCCTACGGCAGGTGTGGGACTCCCATCCCCCACCTGCAGCCACTAAGGGTTGAGGCGGGCGGCAAACCGCCGCCGCCTCAACCCCCGCCGTCTGCGCCGGAGCGGATGCGCGAGAGGAGACTCCTCGCGCTCACGCTCCGCGGCCTCCTTCTGCGAGATAACGCTCTCGCAGAAGGAGGCCACCGCCTGCCAGGACCTCTCGCTGCACAGCATTGCAGAGACAACGCTGTGCAGGGAGAGGTCCCATTGCCCAATCGCTAGTGCCATGGTGGCGCGCTCCGAACTCCAGCGGCTGCACACCTCGAGGGTGTGCTGAGCCGTGTCGTCCGGATCGCCGCACTCATGGCACTGCGGGCCAGGCTCCCTCCCAATTTTGTGCAGGTAATGACCGAAGCACCCGTGTCCGGTCATTACCTGCACAAGCCTGTACGACAGAGCGCCGAATGCCCTATCCACCCAGGTGTCGAACGACGGGAGGATCGCCCCTATGGTACGGGTACCATAGGGTGAGTCCTCCAGGCCGCTCTTCCACCTGTCCCGCATTCGGCGCTCCGTCATACGGCGCGTCTCCTCCACCTCCTCAGGGTCCGGGCGTTCTCCCCTAGCCCGGGCCCTGGACCTAACCTTATAGGTCTCAGCCTGCACCTCTGCGTCCATTTCCCATGGCGGGGTGCAGGCGAGGAGGCAGGCCGCTGCGTGGGCCACCGTCATATAGGCCCTCACCATTCGGAGGGCCACCACCCGCTGGGGCCTACGCAGCAGGGCCCTGTTCCGGGCGGACAGCTTGTCCGCCCATATTGGGGCCCCATACAGGGCCATGCTCCTCGTGACGCCGGCGTATAGCCGCCGGCACAAGGAGCAACCTAACCTAACCTAACCTAACCTAACCTAACCTAACCTAACCTAACCTAACCTAACCTAACCTAACCTAACCTTTTTTTTTTTTTTTTTTTTTTTTTTTTTTTTTTTTTTTTTTTTTTTTTGTCGCTGGGAAAATGCATTACGCATACCACCCAGGTCCGGGGGGACCAGGGTGGTTATGTGGGACTCACCGACCGAGAGCGGCCAGCATACCCACTAAAAACCCAGCGGTAAACCTCAGCGTCTTTCAGGGAGGTGCCACAGGACTACGAGCAAGCGCATTCTGCTGTGACACCTCAACGCTTATGACTCCGGGAGAGCGCCTTGGTTTACTAAGGCGCCCTCAAACCTCCGGTGCACCACGGTGCGCGAAGGGATCCCCCAACCCCTCCGGTCGGCGCACTATTGCGGTGGGGGAAGGAGATGCGCATAGCGGCGCCTGGCCCTTCCCCCCCGTCGTCTGCGGAGCGGATCAGCGAGGGCGCTGGTCTCTCTGGCCCGCTCCGCTTCCTCCTTCAGCGATATGACTGATTCGCAGAAGGAGGCTACCGCCCTCCACGCCTCTCGGCTGCCGAGCATGGCGTCGACCAAACTCGACAGCGAGAGGTCCCCGCCCACGATATTAGTGAGCAGGGACCTCTGAGGCCCCCAACTGGCACACTCCTCCACGGTGTGGCGCACATCATCGTTCAGTGCGCCACACTCGTGGCACACAGGCGTGATCTCCCTAATGGCTATTTGGTGCAGGTACTTTCCAAAGCAACCATGCCCGGTCAGCACCTGCACCAGCCTAAATGTGAGCATGCCGTGCCGCCTCGTTATCCATCTCTGTAGATGGAGCCCAATTGCCTCCACTGTCAGGGTCCCGGCTACTGGGGCTTCCAAGGCCTCTGCCCACCTCCTCACCTCTTCCTGCTGGGCGAGCTCCCTGACGCTCTGTATCTCCAGAGCGTCAGGATGGTCGCCCTGCCTCCTCCTCTCGGCCCGGTACTCATATACCCTGGTGAGCACCACCGCCGCAAGCTCCCACGGGGGGTCCGCGGCCAGCAACGTCGCTGCCGTCCAGGACACCGTCCTGTAGCCCCTGATGACTCTCACCGATATGGCTCTCTGCGGACGTCGCAGGACGGCCTTGTAACCTAACCTAACCTAACCTAACCTAACCTAACCTAACCTAACCTAACCTAACCTAACCTAACCTAACCTAACCTAACCTAACCTAACCTAACCTAACCTAACCTAACCTAACCTAACCTAACCTAACCTAACCTAACCTAACCTAACCTAACCTAACCTAACCTAACCTAACCTAACCTAACCTAACCTAACCTAACCTAACCTAACCTAACCTAACCTAACCTAACCTACCGAAGGTAATAAGGTAAGTTTCCTCCAGCTATAAAGAATTTCGGTGAAGCAAACGATTGCGCGAGTTAATCGACAGGTGCTGCCATCTGTTGTTTCATTTGGTATTTAATTGATGCTCATTTTCTTTAAGGATGGGAGTTGTTGTTTAGGTTAGGGTAGAAATGAAATGGGGGAAAGGGATAAGAGAAAAGATTGAAAGGGGGGGGAAAGGGGAAAAGTGGGAAAGGGAAAGGGGAAAATGGATAGGGGAAATGGGACAGAGGTTAAGGGAAAGGGGGGGAAGGGGGAAGGGGACAGAGTTTAAGGGAAAGGGGGGAAGGGGGAAGGGAAATGGGAAAAAGGAAAAAGCGGAAAGGAGATAGGGGAAAGCGGTAAGGGGAAAAGGGGAAAAGGAAGGGGAAAGGGAGAAAGGCGAAATGTGATAGGCGAAAGGGGAAAGGGTAAAGGGGAAAGGGGAGAGGGAAGAGGCGAGAGCGGAGAGGGGAAAGGGGATAGGGAAAGGGGGAAAAAGGGGAAAGGGGAAATGGATAGGGGAAAGGGGAAAGGGAACAGAGGTTAAGGGAAGGGGGGAGGGGGAAGGGGGAAAGGGGAGAGGGGAAAGGGGGTAAAAGGTATATGTGTAAGGCGTAAAGGAAAGGTTCTTACTTCAATTTAAACAATTGCGTGAGTAAATCGACAGGTACTGCTATCTGTTGTTTTATTTGGTTTTAAATTGATGCTCATTTTCTTGTATTAAGGATGGGAATTATTTAGGTCAGGGTAGAAATGGGATGGGGTTAGAATGGAAGACAGGAGTGGGAAGTTATTCACCATCAAAGGGGGTAAGGGGGAAGGGGAATGGGGTAAGGGGAAGGGGAAAAGGGGAGAGGGAAAGGGAAAGGGAAACGGAAAGGGAAAGGGAAAGGGAAAGGGAAAGGGAAAGGGAGAGGGAAAGGGAAAGTGGAAAGGGGAAAGGGGAAAGGGGAGATGGGGAAGGGGAGAGGAGAGAGGGGAGAGGGGAAAGGGGATATGGGAAAGGGGAAAGGGGAATGGGGAATGAGGAAAGGGGGGAATTGGGAAAGGGGAAAGGGAAAGGCGAAAGAAAATACGTTAATCCATTTCATCATATAATCGTTCACATTTTTTTTTTGTTTGTTTTTCATGTATGTAAAAATTTAAACGAAATAGGAAATGTATTAAAAAGTACAATAAATTAAATGTACAATAGAAAATAATTAAGTAATAAAGTGACGCAAAGTGGCATAATCCCCGTTGCATAAATGAGCTGTAAAGGTTAAATGAAATGTGACTGGGGCGCAACTAGCATAGATTATGTTATTTCTGTATGTAAAAATTAATTTGTTAAACGTACAAAAGAAAAGAAAAGAAAAGATAAAAAGATAATGAAAATAATAAAAGTCCGAAAAGAATATCGGACGGAAGTAAAAGTGGCAAGTAGGGGTTTTAGACGGTGAGAGTCCGTCAATAAAAAAAAAAAAAAAAAAAATAAAAAAAAAAAAAAAAAAAAACTAACCTAACCTTACTGAAGCTAGACATTTCTGACAACAACCAGTTTATTAAATTTAGGGAGAACTTTCGATTGCGCGATCTAATCGACTGGTAGCGCCATCTTTTGACAAACTTTCGCAGATTTATTTATAATATTGTGCCGTGAGGCATGTTCGGTATGTTACGATTAAAATTTGACGAATTAACAACTTGACCGATTCAAGAGTTAAACCGAAAGAAACGGGGCTCGCACCTCTAAGTTTTTCGGAATTTATGTGTGAAATACAATTTGTAAATTTACCATGAGCTTTTCTGTGAAGGAAAACATCGTGAGGAAACCCGCACACACCTGCAAAGAAATTTGACGGTGTGTGCAAAGTTCCCAATCTGCACTGATTCCGCGTGGGAACTATAGTCCAAACCCTCTCATTGTGAGTATATTTACGTGCTCGACAGTGTCTTGGCGGTGACTCCAGCCAGGAGGACGAAAACATTTCTAATTGAGAAACCATCCAATAAACACTTACTTGAGAAACCATCCAATGAGCACTTCTCCTTGAGATTGCGTCGAATGAGCACCCCTGGATGGAACTGCTCTTCGTCTTTAAGTTGCATTTGTAGAGAGTGAAGAAAATGCGCGTGAGAAAGAGCCCAAGCAAATATTGCGCGCATCTCCCGAGATTCGGTCTGTTATGCCGCGAGGCAGGAAGAACCATGTGTTGGTGGAGGGACTGGTAGGGCTTCACTGTTATTACGTTAAGCTTGACGTGTTTCTGTTAACTAAAGTCAGTGAAGATTAACCTACCTTTGTGTTCTCTTTGCTTTGACACAACCAATTAGAGCCCAAGATGTCTGGCCATATCCTGAAGATCCCTGCACAAGCCCCGTCCCGTCTTGCGACGTTGCTTCCCGTACCCGGCAAGAACGAAGAAACAAACGTAAACGAAATACAAAACGTTTAATAAACCTTAAATTATCACAAACTAAATATATGTCTGGCGTAACCTTTGGATTGAGTGGGTCTATTTTATGGAGCTGAAGGAAACAAGTTAGTAAGATGAACACAATATTTATTCCTATAGGTTGTTTCTGTTTTACATCCATGAGTAAACCATTTACTTATTCACAACGACCTGACATGTGAGATTCATAAATTAGTTAGCTCAGTGAAAGCATGGGTCGTGCTTAAAATTCCATGGTTCTTATTATAGGTTCACAATTATTTATTCTAAGTTGGTTAGTCCCTAAGAACCTAATGCCATCAATTCCAATATTTAATTTAAATCCTACATCCCTACATGTGAATCTCAAAGAGATTAATCGAAATCTTACTTATACGAATATACGTATATTTGTATATGTTGTGTTTTATGGTTTTTTGTTACACTATTATATTGTGCGAAGATAAACGTATTCGTTATCAAACTGACAGGTCGCGCCTTCAATCGAGTTGTTAGGCATCTGTCATTACTTTGTTTTCGGGTAATTGAATTGGCAGGTGTTTATTTTATTCATGTCACGGAGAAAGCAAGCGAAAGCAAGTACCTGATGGCATTTGGGTTCTGAGACTGTCAGGGCCGGATTTAGAGGTCTGGAGGCCCTGGGAAAACAAAAAAGCGGAGGCCCCTAATTATTTTCCTAATAGATTTAACGATTTTTTGAACTATAATGTTTTTTTTTTTTTAAATACTCATTGTGGGGGCCCCGCATTTGTGGAGGCCCCGGGCTGTAGCCCCGGTTGCCCGCCCCTAAATCCGGCCCTGGAGACTGTAGACATTGCAATCTCATCACAAACAATATCTGTATTGCAATTTCAAGACTACAGATGTATTGCCACCCAAAAGACCAAGATGTAATGCTTCTGTTAGTCTAGTGTGTCTGTTGAAGCGGCAATTTTCATTGCTGTTGCTACTTATTTGAAATAAGCAATTAGTAATCAATAGTATAATCATTTACAAAAGCTTACAAGAGAGGGCGCTAGTTGTACGTATTGTTGAAAGTTATCTTGTGTGTTTTAGCTACAAAATTGAGGACGTAATTCTAAAATTTTAAAACTTAAACTACTCGACTTTTAAATTTATAAGATTTTTTTTGAGCAAATAAATAGTTATAACAAGATCCACTAGATGTCACTGTGCCTGTGAGTTAACAAGATGTTAAGATTTCCCCAGAAATAGGCAACTTTGAGTATTTGTCCTCAAGCACCTGGGTTGTTACTACTGTTCGCACTTGTGTACAATCTAATAGTTGATAGTGAATGTCTGTATTTTGTTTTGAGATCCTCGTGATTGAATTAAACAAATTGTTTTTACGTATTGCTTAGGTACCCGGGATGCCAGGATGGGTTTAGCAATATAGCTAATATATAACAAAAAAAAAAGGTCTTATTCCATTGCCATAAAATTACTCAAATACGTTAACTAAATACAGTTATACAAAGGTGTCAGAAAACCATTTGAAAGCTTCTCAAGAGATGGCGTTACCTACCCCTGATCGTGACAATTTGAAGGTACTAGAAAAGGCACCGATTTTAAATTATTTTATTTACGTAAGTGGTTTTCCAGAACACGTTCCATCACATTCAATAAACCAAATCAGCTGACAAAAATGAGTAAATGAACATTATTTCTTAGCGAGCAATTTGAAGAGATATGAACGTTTTAAATTGTAATGTTTGAACTAGCTTTAGTGATATCTGTATTAATTGTATCTGCTGACCAAATTTAGTAAATGAGCACCAGCAGCAATATAACAACATGAATAAATTAAATCAATCGATATTTTAATCTTTTTGATCTACGCAAAAAATGTCTGTCTATTCATCGACTGAGTAGAACTGAACGACGATGCGTTAACAGAATAATATAGCAGGCGCACGTTGTTTTTTTTGGGTATCGAAGTCCATTCGAACAAATTTGGATGTTGTAGCTAGTGTTGCACAGTTCGGCAATATGGCTTGCTGAAACCAAACTCCATTGAATTGAAATTGAAAGTGATATGTATAGCAACTGACTGAGGGAACTTCGACACGGCGGTGATGCGCAGTGTCAGATTTAGTTACGCTAACTGACGCTTCTGGAGGCGTTGACGTAGAAGTTGTCTTCTTCATGTCACGAGATGGCGCTAGTGTCACTGAAAGCATTTATTTATTTATTTTAGCGTCGTGGTGCTCTCTGAGATGTGTTTTATATTAAAGTATTATTTTCCGTGTCCCCTTGTTTTGCAGACATACATTTTCATCGAATGTGTCGTTTCACCGAATTTCATTTCACCAAAAGCGAATTTCTGCTGAAACCTTATTTTTTTAAGTTATCTTACATGGGTTACGTAGGTAAGGTTAGTTACCACCTCCCCCTACCTGTGACCACCTAACAATTATAACTCCTGTATGTGGAAATGCCTGTCAATACAATGAAAATTCAGTAAAACATTCTATGACAGCGATTCAAGGATAAACCATTATTTTCTCAATTTTTATTTTAAAGTATTATACTAAATTTCATAATCACAAGTGGATTAAGGTGGCAGGCTTACAAAAGGATACGAAATTAAAGAAAACATAAAATCAGTAGCATTTAATTGCAACGACATTTTTTTATTTCAACATACAACCTTCTATTTTACAAAAATATATAATTTTCGTCGCTCCATTTCGAAACATACAAAATACACTCTCTTTTAACATTATTTACAAAAATACATATTTACAAACGCGACAACACTCGTTCACAATAAATATCACGCGGCGCGCGGGGCGGGGTATCACTAGACGAGCACCGTGAGGCGCTCGGGCGGCGGGTGGCGCGCGGGCGCGGGCGGGGCGGGCGGCGGGTCGGGCGGCGGCAGCGCGCGCTTCGTCAGCTCCTTGTCGCGCGGCGGCGTGTTGTTGCGCGCGTCCGCGTTCTGCGCCTTGTACAGCGAGTGCGCGCGCGGCACCGCGCCGCCCGTCGCGCCGCCCAGCGCGCGTGGCGACTCGCGCAGCGGGTTCGCGTAGCGCCGCAGGTTCTCCTCGTTCTGCAGGTTGTTGGACTTCTCCTCGTCGTGGCGGCGCGAGCGCTCGGCGGCCGCGCGGCGCCGCCGCACCGCCAGCGCCGCGCCCGCCGCCGCCGCCAGCAGCAGCACGGGCGCGGCCGCCGCCAGCGCCAGCAGCCCGGGCGCCGCGCCCGCCGCCGCGCCCGCCGGCGCCGCCGCCGCGTGCGGCACGCGCAGGCGCAGCGCGGCGCCCAGCAGCGCGTGGTGCGCCAGGCGCCGCCGCGCCACCAGCTCGCTGAGCGCGCGCACGGCGGCCGCCAGCGCGCTTGCGCTCGACGAGCCCTCCTCGCCCTCTTCGTCGCCCACCCACTGTAATACAGAATGTTCGTTTTAGTAAAATACGAGTATCAAGCGAGTTAATAATTCTTTATTCGATCTCTCGCCAAAGAACACGACTCACAATAGCTAGATCTAGCGCGTCATCGTCGTCGGCGGCCAGGTCACACAGTAACACGAGCGGCGGCGGCGGCTGCAGCGCGGCGCGCGCGGCCAGGGCGGCGGCGAGCGCGCGGCGCAGCGCCCCGCAGGCGCGCTCCACGTGCGCGCCGCGCGCGAGCCGCTCCCGCGCCAGCTGCAGCGAGGCGCGCGCGCAGCCGGGCGGCGCCGGGCGCGGCGGGGGCGCGGGGCGCGCGCCGGGCCAGCACGCGGGCGGCGCGGGCAGCGCGGGGGGCTCCACTCGCCGCCCCGCCACGCGCCGGCACTCGCCGGGCGGCGTGCATGGCGGTCGCAGGCACAGCGCCGGTGCCGCCGGGACACACACCTGAAAAACGATTTTGATACATTATTAATCAAAGTCCCTGGTACAGACGCATCATAACTTTGACACAATACCTAGTCTTGATAGAATTGAACTTTGAGGCTTTGCATTAATTCAAATAAAACACAAGCAAGCAAGCAAGGCAACAAAATAAAGCACGATTTAAATCTAAATACAAGTTAATTAAGTATAAATTTGGTCGTCCTTCAGTACGAAATGAGATCGCATGCATTCAAACTGGAACGCTTCCTGTGTGCAGAAGCTCTAAAAAGGGCGTAAGCTTAGCTACGCTGATCTTTACACACTGACTCGAATGGAGCTGCAGAGTCGATGTATTTTGAACCTTCAAGCAAGTTACTGTGGAAGTAATCACAGGGATGTAGTATCCATGCATTGTCCTACTAACTACCGGAGGGCTCACCTCGTCAGTGCGGCAGGGCTGCGCGCCGGGCGCCAGGCAGTCGGGCAGGCCGCACCACAGGCGCGTGCAGGCGGCGGCGCCGCCGGCGCACCAGCACGCGTTGCAGCCCCACCACCACGTGCCGTTGTCGGCGCCGCACGCGCCCGCGCCGCCCGCGCCGCCCGCCGCGCCCTCGCTCTCCTCGGGGGCCAGCTCGCCCTCCGCGCCCCACTCCGAGCCCTCCACCAGCTCCAGCCCGGCAATCTCTGAAAACAACACATGGATGAGATCAGTCACGATTCATTAAAGACAGGTACTGTTGTAAGAGATCATAAGAGAAGGCGACTCACGTTCGAGGCAGCGCCGGTCGGCCCTGGGGCAGACGCAGCGCGCGGGGCGCTCGGGGTCAGGGTCGCGCACGCAGGCGGCGGGCGGCGGGCAGGCGGGGCTGCAGAGCGCAGGCGCGGGCGGCGCGGGCGGCGCGGGCGCGCGCGTGGCGCACTCGGCGCCCGCCCAGCCCGGCGCGCACTCGCAGGCCCACCAGCCCGCGCCGCCAACGCAGCGGCCCCCGTTGCGGCAGGGCGCCGCGGCGCACGCGTCGAGTGCGCGCTCGCAGTGTGCGCCGGCCCAGCCGGGCGGGCAGGCGCAGGCCCAGCCGGCGCCGGCGGGCGCACACGAGCCGCCGTGCGCGCAGGCACAGGCGGGCGCGGGCGCGTCGCAGGCGGCGCCGCCCCAGCCCGCCGCGCAGGCGCAGCGCCACGCGCCCGCCTCGCGCACGCACGTGCCGCCGTTCAGGCACGAGCCCTCGGCGCAGCGCGCGCCCTCCTCCGGTACAATATCACAGGTTTTTCCTGTACACAAGTGAGACACTTAATCTTAATCTAACATAATAGTAAACGTAATAATCACCCAAATATTACATCGAAGTCTCTGTCGCTTGTAGTAGAAATAAATAACTCACTCACAGCAAGAATATAGAATCGTAATTACCAGTCCAGCCGTCGCGGCAGACGCAGGAGAAGTCGGCGACGCCATCGACGCAGGTGCCGTTGTTGCGGCAGGGGTTAGACGCACACTCGTCCAGCTCTGCAACAAGAGACGCGTTAGCACGGAGCACAGAGGCGAGTGAGCAGCCAGCGCGCGCGCAGGGGGGGGGAGGGCTCACCTCGGTCGCAGCGCGCGCCGGTCCAGCCCGCGCGGCACACGCAGCGCGCCGCGCCGCCCGCCTCCGCGCACGCGCCGCCCGCGCCGCAGCCGCTTGCTGAGCAATCTTCTACACCTACAATACATATTTTGATATTATAACACTATCCCACCATTCCCCCGTCTCACTAGGTTTTCCCTTGAATCACCGACACTCATTTCATAACTAATTACTTCACCGAATTTTCATTTCATCGACAGATTTGCAGGACATGTGCAGGAGTTATATTTTTTGGTGGTCACAAGTCCAACCTAAACTAACCGATATATAACCATGGTTACCTTGAGCATTGCAATGCTTAAGATAACCTGAAAACAATGATGTTTCACCATAAATTAACTTTTGATGAAATGAAATTCGGTGAAACGATACATTCGACTAAAAGTTTGTCGGTAAAACTAGGAGCTCCTGTCTCACTAAAATAATTTGGAAGAATCTTCTACGGGAGTATACTATATTGTAAAGAGATAAGTATGTACCACGATTTTACTTTTTAACGCCCATGTTTTCGGGATAGCTGAAAAACATGAAACCTGTATAAGCTGAAACCATTAAAAAAAAAAAAAATAATTACCTATTGTTTTATTTACACGTTGTAGGTAATTTTTTTTCATATTCTCAGCTTTTTGTAAGTAAGGATAAAATACGAGATGATATTTGGTGGTTTGATAGCGAGTGCCGTTTGTACTCACGGTCGCGGCAGGCCGGGCCCGCGAAGCCGGGCTCGCAGGCGCAGCGCGGCGGCGCGGCCGGCGCGCGCACGCACGCGCCCCGCTCACACGCCGCGCCGCCCACGCAAGGCTCGCTCTCCGCCGCCGCCGCTACCGCTCCTTAGCAAACCGGTACACTTGAGATTTAAATCGCGGCTCAAACGTTGGCTTGTCGAGAACACTTTCTACAGCTATAACGAATTTACCGAGTACAAGCTTTGTACTTAATTCAAATGGTTGTTATTATTATTAATTTTTTTTTTATTATATTTTTTTTTTCTACTCGTACCTACTAAGTTACTATAGATGTAATAATTATTTGTAATTGTTGATGTACCTATATATACTTTATTTTTTTAAAAATTATAAATACCCCGTTGACGTGTAATAAAAAAAAAAACTATTATGAATAAATGAATATGAATATGAATATGAATATGAATATTTTATAATCAACTACAGGAATAAGTATTATTCGGTATTCGTCATAGTGAAAATCTTACACACATAGTAAGATTCACGTTTAGGTAACGTTTCAACAAGTCGAGACTTAAACTTAACCCTATGCATCAAGTGGGTGTCGTTTACTATTAGGCTGAACTGGAGAAGGTAATGAGGTTTTACAAGTTTGTAGCATGTCGGTGAAGTGACTCACGGTCGCGGTCGCGCGGCGCGCGCTGCGTGCAGTTCTTGCCGGTCCAGCCCGGCGCGCAGTGGCAGTAGTAGTCATTCTGCGCGGTGTAGCACGGCGCCCCGTTGCCGCACGGCGCGCCGGCGCAGTGGTCGCGGTCGTCCTGCACACACGCAAGTTATACGCCTGTCTGTCGGCATCTCACTCTCGAACACACCCAACATGCGTACTCACCCGACAGTACCGTCCAGAACAGGAGGACAGCTAGAAAAGCAGAAGTCTCGTTAGTGTGTTAGTGCAACGAGGCCTGAATCAAGAAAGTTAGAAGTAACATTAGTCGACAGGTTCATGAATTATATTAAAACATAATGGCAGCTAGCAGTCCAGTAGCAGCGGGGCTGACCTCGCAGTCGACGCCGGAGAAGCCGACGGGGCAGATGCAGGTGTAGGCGTCTAGGCGGTCGACACACTCGCCGCCGTTGCGGCAGGGCCGCGGTGCGCAGTCATCCACGTCGCGCTCGCACGTGCGGCCCGCGTAGCCCGCCGCGCACGCGCAGTGGAAGTCGTCCACCAGGTCGATGCAAGTGGCGCCGTGCAGGCATTGCCCCGTGCAGTCGTCCACGTTGGACTCGCAGTCGCGCCCCGTCCAGCCCGCCAGGCAGGCGCACGAGTAGGTGCCGGGCGCGTTGCTGCACGCCGCCGCGTTCACGCAGGGGCCCAGCGCGCCCTCGGCCCGCTCCGCGCTCTCTGCGCCCTCGCCCGCCGCCGGTAAGGGCGCCTGGCACTCGTCCACGTCTGTGGGAGAAAACACGATTCATGAGTTTAGTTGTTCGCTATAAATAACATAATGCCATTGGTAAAGTGAAGACGACGGACCTTCCGTGCAGGTGGGCCCGGTCCAGCCGGGGGCGCACTCGCAGTGGAAATCGTCGAGGCGGTCGTGGCAGGTGGCGCCGTGCGCGCAGGGCTGGCTGGCGCAGTCGTCCAGGTCCTGGTCGCACAGCGCGCCGCCCCAGCCGGGTGCGCATGCGCAGGAGAAGCCGGGCGGAGCCGCGCGCAGCGCGCAGGCGCCATGCGCACAGGGCTGCGGCGCGCACGGGTTGTCGACGCGTTCGCAGTCAGCACCCGAGAAGCCCTCAGCGCAGGTGCATAAGTACTGGTCGGGCGCAGTGTTTTCACACGTGCCGCCGTGCTTGCAGGGCTCGTGCGTGCCGCAGTAGTTCAGGTCCTGGTCGCACAGGATGCCGCCCCAGTTGGTATCGCACGTGCAGTCCCAGGAGGACCCGTTGCAGTAGCCGTGCTTGCAGCCCGGGTACGGCTGGCACTGCGAGCACAGCGCGCCGCGCCACCCCGGCCGGCAGCTACACACACACACACACACAACAGTTAGAGTAACCACATATTGGAAACATTCATCTCGCACTCCCGCACTGCGTTTAACTGACTTCAAAAAAGGAGGAGGTTTTAATATTATGTTCGGCTGTACCTATACATTTTTTTTAGTTTTTTTTAGGAAGTTCACCGATTTCTCCGTCAATTGTGGACCTATTTTAAAAACGGTTTTTTTGTTTGAAAGCGTTGATAATACTTCCGAGGTGGTCCCATTGTCACACCAAGTCAGAATCTGATAATGGGATCCATGAGGAATCGAGGGAACTCATTAAAATAAATAAATAATGCATGTGGTGAGATGCAACTGATGGTGAAGTACCGAGAGAACTCCTCAATTATTAACGGCCCTGCATCTTGGACAGCGCCATTTTGTTAAGGGTGATGAGCAATTGGTATTAGGCTATTTTTTCTTAATGTGATGTATATGCGCTTTAGTTTATCACATAATAATATCAGGTGCATCACAAAAAGCTAAAAAAAAAAAAATTACAGAGAAATGAAACCGTCTTCAAAAACCCACTGAAAAGGGCGACCTCATGGAAATTGCCTGGAAAGTGCCTAATAGGTACATGAAATAGTCGAATCGAAGACTATATCCGGCCGCTCTCTTTAAATATTATTAAGTTATAATTTAATATAATATTTTATTTTATTTTTAAAATTTATCATTTAACGAACAATGTAACAATATACTGCATTTGGAAGAGCGAGACCTCCTGCTACAGATAAATTTCTTATCTACTAGGAGGCCTCAACAACTTTTGTAAAATGAGTGAGTTGAATAAATAAACGATTTTTCATTTTTTTCATTTTTCATAATATAAATTAGGTACACAGGCATCGTAATATTCCTTCCGATGTTTTTATCCATCTGCTCATGTAATACCTAATGATGAACACTCACTCGCAATCGCCAGGTTTATCACAGCGGCCATGAGTCGGGTGGCAGCCTTCTTTGCAAACAGCTGCAAAAGACAAAATATCATACAAAATGACGAGGTCAGTGTGTAAAGAACGGAAAACGAGTAGAAAGAGAGAAGAGAGACGCACGCTGCTCGCAGTTGTCGCCGCGCCAGCCGGGCAGGCAGCGCTTGGCGCCGGTGGCGTCGCAGGAGTAGTGGCCGAACTTGTCGTCGCGCGCGCGGCAGAAGCTGGTGCAGGTGGTGTTGTAGTAGTTGGGCGCGCAGAGCACGCGCACGCGGTAGGCCAGGCCGGCGGCGGCGCCCGCGTGCCGCAGCGCGTGCCACGCCGCGCCCGGCTCCACGATGCCCGACCACCACGCCTCCACGATCAGCCCCGACTCGCCAGACTCGGTCTCCGTGTAGTTGTAGTCGTCGTACGCCTGCAGGATCAGTGTGAACGAGCGCTGTCGGAGAAAGAAACGGTTGTCACAACACCAACGTTACTACTCGTACAGTCTAGGCGGCGTCACGCGTCTCCACCGGGGGTGTTAAGACTTGTTTTGTACAAACCATCGCCTAAGGGGTAACCCCTGGGGAGTAAAACTTCGTATAGATTTCGATCATTCTTGAAGTGAAAAATACGTATACTCGTACGTATAGGAATTCGCATTTCGACTTTGGAAAAAGTAATTAAAGGAAATATCCAGTTATGACGTGGGGGCCTTCAAAAAAAGAGCGTTCTTCTCCCTAAAAGGCCGGCAACGTACCGACAACTCTTCTTGAGTTGCCGGTGTTCATGGGCGGTGGTGATTACTTCCCATCAAGTAACCCGCAGGCTCGTTTGCCTCCCTCTCTTATAAAAAAAAGGAATAAATATTGATTCTTAAGAGAGTCCAATGAAATAAATGATTCGAAAGAGAGATTCGTTCAGAGATTTTTTGAACTTACAGACATGAACGTTGGCATTTAGGCTCGGCACTTATTATTATTAAGCATTACGACTAATCTCGGGATTATTTGGGGTTGTAACAACAACTGTTAATTACATCCTCTGGCGAACTTTAGGTAAATAGGCGCTGCTGACACTGGGCTTGGTGATGAAGGAGGAGGCTACGCGGATATGTGACTGACCGTCCAGCGGAAGGTGAAGGGCAGCGCCAGCGTGTAGAGCGGCTCGGCGAGCGTAAAGGAGTCGGTGCCGAGCGCGGGCGAGGCGGCGCGCCCGAACGAGCAGGCGCCCGGCGCCGCCGCCGACTGGTACTCCTTCAGGCAGAGCGCGAAGCGCGTGCGGCACGGCGCCGCGCACGCGCCCCCCGCCTCCCCCGCGCCGCCCGCGCCGCCCGCCAGCGCCGCGCCCGCGCAGCACGCGCCGCTCGCCAGCTGGAGCCGGTAGTTGCTGAACTCGAGGATCTGCAGCTCGAACACGCCCGCGCCCGCCGCCATCTGCACCAACACCAGACACGACCAAGTAAATATTAATAAAACTAAAGGGCCAAATTATGTAAGACTACAGACGTAATAAAGGAGTTGTTAGAAGTCCTTAATTGAATTGTTTATTTGACAATTTTAATTCTTTTTCACAATTTTTTTAACCCGACTAATCCCTCCATCACAGTTATAAACTATGATTGCCATAAAATATAATATACTTGACAAATATTCGGCTCGAAATGTGTCATTTTCGCTAGAGTTGCGTTACATGTCCGTTTTTCATGAAAATCGACCTCATACCTTACTCTAGGAGCGAAAGTGGACATCCGTTAACTAAACGCCAACAAAGAAAAGCACATCCTTAATTGAACTCTATAGAGGTCCCTCGGGCGGGACCACAAAAATGTTATTATTTTTAATGGTATTTAACCTTAATTTAACGGTTGTTAACGGTATTTTTATAATTTACGGTTAAGTAACGTTATTTATTATGTTATCATCTAATATAATAATATAACGGTAAAATTAACGTTATTAGGTAAGTTAACATTATAATAAAATTACTGTACCAAATAACATTAAAATGTAATGTGTACCTAGTGTAATGTGTACCTAGGTATACAGTTACCAAAGTATTTTTATGAAATTACCGTTAAGTAACATTAGGTATTTATTATGTTATCTAGTGACGTTAACAAGCCTTATGATATGACTAAAGGGACCACTATAAACAGTGTGTGTCACATGCAGTGAACAACATCCTTAATTCCCATTGTTTGTACCTAAGTTGTAAGCTGAGTTAGTTGCAAGCGCATTGCACTGAAACATGAAAGCTAGTCGGCGTCCGCCTACAACACGCGTTACTTAAGATATATACAAGTGCGCAGTATCCGCCCCGCCTTGTGCGCGGGCGCCGGCGGCGGGCAGGTCGCGCGGTGGGAGTGCCGGCCCCGCGGCACGCCCCCGCGCCGCCCTCCCAGCGCCCGCCACACCCGCCGCCGCGTGCGCGCACAGCGCAGTTATCCGGATGTCCTTTCTACTACCTACTCGGTTTATTTCAATGGGTTGTAGGAATGTCTGCAGAAGGATTATTTCTCTGTTTTGTCATTGTTGTGTTTTAAAACCATTTCCTTTTAATATTGGTTTTTTGGGTTTCAATGTACCTAAGTAGGTACATACCTAAGCGAGTTATAAATAATAATAATAATCCAGCCTATATACGTCCCAATGCTGGGCACAGGCCTCCACTCACAATGAGAGGGTTTGGGCTATACCTAGTTCCCACGCGGGCCCAGTGCGGATTGAGAACTTCGCACACACCGTCAAATTGCTTTGAAGGTGTGTGCAGGTTTCCTCACGATGTTTTCCTTCACCGAAAAGCTTGTGGTAAATTTACAAATTATAAACATTAGGTACCTATTAGGTACAAGTTATAAATAATTTATTTTAATTAATTATCATTGCAAAATAAATTACTTACGTACGAGTATCATTACGAAATGAAAAAGAATAATAAATCGGTATAAAATCGGTATAATAACGTTATACTTTTACGATTACGTTAACGAAGCTCAAAAACTGTGATCGGTAATGGCGGAGCTCGGTTTAAATGAGTTGTATTCTATCTAAGCCTATTGATTGACTCGTATTGCCCTAATTAGGAAGCGACATCCAAGCAACACAGCTCCTTAAATTAAAAGAAAAGTCTAATCGCACCTGTGAAGAACTTAACCACTTCGTTGCTGACGAGTAAAATACCTAATCCAGTCATCTCCTGGGCGTGTACCTAAGCGTGTAATCGAATAATTATATACATTTTTAATAATTTTTAACTAAAATAAAATGAGCGTCCGCTGCACGCTGGCTCTACAGCCGAATATGAATCAGTTTGTTTTTGGCGAGTTCCTGTTCCTGTAGCAGCGGCGGCGGCTGTGTCCGAGTTATCTCGCAGTCGCAGTGTGATAGCGTCCGTTTGAATTAAAACAAAATGTAAGTAGGTATCTAATTTCTGACCCACTTGGATAAATAGGTAGGTATAAGAAATACCTATGACCTTTATGTAAACTCACTCGTGTTTTACAAATAAATTATCTCTCTCTCTCTCTCTCTCTTATAATAATAGCCAAACATATTTGTGTGCAGATGATCGCGAGAAGTTGTTCGGGAGTGTTAAACGTTTTCTTTGTATTCTTATTTATTTATCTATATACTCACCTAACTAGAGTAGTTTACCTATCTACCTACAAGATTAAAACTTCGTTTGGGACTAGGTCACTTTGTGTGAGCTTGTCCGATGTCGTTCATTTTATTTATTTCCTTTATCTACCTATGCCACATTTATTTATATAGAGCATTACGCAATAATATTATGTACCTACCTACCCACTGGCGAATTATTAAATTTCTTGATGTAGGTATCGTAAAGAGTTCATAGTGTTCAACTGAATCCACAATTTGGTGGATTTAGGTATTTATTTCAGGAACATTTGTACCGGAATGATAAGTGGCTTATACCGCATCACATTGATTTTGTTCGTCGACAGCTTTCACATCTAATAACATTTAAATTACAATTATTTTTTTAAAACAACAAGAACAGTAGTGGTTACAGAAAAATAAGAATACTTACGACAAGCTTAAATATCGTCTGTTATCTCGTAGTAAGTACTGTGGGGGATGGGACGTCGTTGCAATGAAACTGTTTCTGCTTCAAGTGATTCTACTTTTATTTAACTTATAAACTAAAAGTATACAAGACGAGACGTTCGCATCTCCAACGCCATGAGGCGACTCTAAACAAATCTACATTTTGTTTTTTGTCGTTTTATTCTTTTCCTAATTTGATTTCAAAGAATTAAGAATAAACCTGACATACATAAAGCGACAAGTTCCACAACTTTACATAATAAACTACTTGCTGCTTTACAGTACCTCCTTATTAGGTAAATGCAGATGTTCTTAAATCGACAGAACCTCGAGCTGTTACTGGGTAGAAGATACCCACGAATTAGTTCGCGAGGCAAAATTAGTTGAATAATTTGGGAATCAAGCCGAGCGACGACCGGGAGATAATCGGTTCGTACTATATACATATACATTGACTCGTGCGTTCTATCTGTGTAAGAATTGCTAAATATGTTGTTTAATAAAGTAGATAGCTTTAATACCTACCAATTACATTATTAACTAATACAGCTAACACAAAATCCATTAACATGCCGAAATCCAGAAGAATATGAAGAATGCGTTGGAGACAGTGTACAATTGGTATATACCTAGTAAGAAGCTAATTTTTAATAAAATCTACCTTCCCACGGATAATTCAAGCAAAGAAAGGGAAGAAAAAGAATTGGTGAAGATCGAAAAAAAGTCGACTAGGGAATGCACTCCTGCAACCTATCACGGGTCAGTGACCTACGCGTCATCTGTTTACTCTCTTCAAGGGTTTAAATGCGATTGATCGGAGCCGCATGATACCTAGCATGAGCAGATAATTATTATTTTAGATCCAGGTAATGACCCGCGCCGCGGACGGCGAGAGGTCACGCCGTCCGAGAGAGATTGCGGATTTATGATCGGGCTTTGCAGGCGATTTATACTAAAAGATTAGCTAGTTCCATTTTGGCGCCTTTTTCAGAATCTTGATTGTTAAGTAAATACTTATTACCCTGGGGCCACACTAACGGGGAAACGCCGTTGATTATCACGACGATAGTCCTTATGTGTAGCAGCATAAGGCGATTGACGTTGATTTTTATCGGCGTTCCCCGTTAGTGTGGCCCCAGCATTAAGAATTAAACAAAGTCCGACAAAGCGGAGCGGGTAATGCCGGTGCTGATGACAGGAAATTTAATGGGTTCTAAAGTCATACTATCAAAATTAACAAAAGTCAAAAAGTACCTTAAAATGTTATAGGCCTATTTTTAGTAAACAAAATGACAAAGAGTACGAAATAAACCAAAACATGCAATGGGTCTGATAGTTTTGTTGTTGAAGCGGACTAAGGGGCTTTTGTATTTGAGGTTTGTTATTGGACGACCGATGGCAACACTAAAAGACCTTTCATTCTACTCATTTTAATCTTAACAAGCCATAAACTTTGTGTAACAGGCACTTTACGTAATTCGCGTTGTGTCCATTCCGACCGCAGCGTGTTTGTCTCGCAGACATGCGGACGAAACACATGTTCACCGTAACGTCAATTGCCCTGGGAACAATCCGAGTAAAATACATTTTGGCGTTTGGTGTTTTGTATATTTTGGCAATGAGACATTGAAACCGATTGAATATTCCGGCATTTATATTCTACGAATTAAACCGACACTTTCTGAACGTGAACAATGTCAAAGCTCGATCCGTCATAAATATAAATATTTCCTTAACATATTGTCTGCTTTTCTTTTTTTTGAAGACATTTGACAAAAGCCAATAATAGATATCCGCCAGTCCTCATAAGAAAAAACAATAAGTTCCGGTTTTTCCATTTATTCAAACAACATAGTTACAGAAAATCAATGACACCTACCATCGACTTCTGATGTAAACAGAAGTAGAACCGGGGGTAGTTTCTATGAGCATATTATTATGAAGTTGCAGTAGGTGTCATTGATTTCGTCAATTGATTATATTTAAAACGGTGATGACGGCGGCTGAAACGCCCGGACATGACTTGAACAGAACTAGCAACGAGAAGCCCGTGCTGCCAGCATGGTAAAGGCGAAGGGCCTGGCGAGTCGGGCCAACAAGGGAGGGAGACTGTAAGTTGTATCCCATCACAAACATAAATGGGAAAATGGAAGCCAAGTTCAATATTAAGAATATACGTGGTTGTCGACTTTGCCGACAAAAGAATTAAAATCTAAATGTGTTGAAATTTATTTATAAGAACATACATATTCTAAAATAAATTTAAAACACAACTTCTTGTTTCTTCTGCTACAACTATGTTTACTTTTTAAAAATATAACTTCTTAAATTAATACTAGTTTTTATCAGCAAACCTTACAATATAAAACAGTAATTCGCAGCTGGAAGCCAAATTTCAACTTTCTAGGTCATCTGGAAGTGGGTTAGGTTTTTGATCTAGGTATAATGTCAGTCAGTCAGTCAGTGATAAGAAAATCGATTTTTAGAAGGTAATATCTCAATAACCGTTTGAGCTTGGGGTTCTAGTTAATCTAAGGGGTTTTAGTAAATTAACTAAATTTCATCACCTCTCTGCTGCTGCGTCACCAGTGGATTTTTTTGGCTACAAGTTGGCTTGACACGCTGCCGCATGTCTTGATCTAGTGGATAAGGTGAGTGGAAAATGACTATTAATTCGGTCCTAACATAAAGTTCTTGATGTGCTTGAGGCACGTATACTTACCAAAGCGGTGGTGTTCAAACTTTTAGTGAACAAAATATTTAGTTACTTATTGAGCAATCATAATTACGTCAACGTAAGTAAATTGATGGGGATACAAAACGGCCGAGGTATTTTATTTAGGTTTACAAGACGGTGTTAAAGAGAAAGTGCTGGCAAGAGCTAGTGCAGAGAAAGAAGTGAATGATGGGTGACTTAATAAAATATAATATAATAATGAAACCCCAAGTAGAAATTTTACTGATCAAGTCAAAGGAATTAAATAACTTCGCGAGCCGAGAGGTGAAGAAACTGGACAGACGCGCTACAGACCACTCTGTAACTGTAGCGATGATTACTGTAATTGGTTTTAATTAGTTAATTAACAGATCTTATTTTTGCTAGAGTCACGTTGTTCGTCTTGTGAATAACTGCTAAGAGACAGTCATTATTTATGGCAGGAGGAGAGTGAAATCAATGTTATCTGAGCATTCATGTTATTCTAGTGGCCAAGACGTACTACACAATCTCTGACCTTAAATCTTCCGCTACTATAATAAGAATAAGAATAACTTTATTGGTAAAAACTAAATGATAACAATGACATAGGGCTTTTGTATTCACGAAATTCACAATAATATTACACTATAAACGGGCTATAATCATATTTTCCGTATTATCTGTCGTAGCAAAGTAATCAAACTGAGCGTCTCGACCGAGCGCGAAATCTTTTTCTGGAAGAGTGACAATTTGCATGTACTCGTAAGCTATCTACTTCATTTCTTGTTCATCGTCTTTTATTTTCCATTGATCTTTGAGATGTTTCACCCCTTTTGTGACGATTGGTTTCGACTAAATATTTTCATGAATGTTACTATCCGGATTTCATTTTTACTTAGCCTAAGTGAGTGTTCTACTAGATATTAGAATGGTTTAATTTTGATTATTTATTTTTTATCTGGTTATGTGGGGTAATTTCTACGACTCGATACGATGTAAGGAGGAAGCGGTAGGGCAGGATTAACAGGTTCCTATCTATCGGAATAGGAAATGGTGCACTTGGCGAACATTCAGAATTAAGCAACATGGTACGAATAGTTTTATGACGTCGTCCCTGGGCTTTCCTTGCTCGTGAACTCTATCATTTAAGCAGTACCAAGCTCGAATATTGCTCACGTTAATTCAAACAACGATGTTTACATCAGCAAAGTTTGTTAAATCAATCGAATTGCAGACGGTGGCAATGACCCTTGAATGAGAACAGAGAAGGTAGCTACTTAGTCCTCGTTCGCGTCGTGGTCGTCGTGGAGCGGTCGTGCGCTGGTTGTGCGATGACAGGGGTCGGGGCCATCGGCAGCCGGGGCACGTCCCGCGAGAGCAGGCAGATGACGACCACTACGAGGCCAACTCCGCCGCACTAACCGCGAAGCCCCGGTCTCGGCAGACGCGGCGGAGGAAATTGCCGATGCGATCAGCTCGACGATATTACGGACCAGTCGCTTTTTGGATTCTAATTCCGAGTTTTCATATGACTTACAACATCTATTGTCCAACATTTAGTTTGTAGAGTGATCGCGTTATTGTAAGTCGGCGCGGGCCCGGAGTGGCGAGCTCGCGACGGATTCCCACAGACATTAGCATAAAGCTGCGAGTGGAATGCCAACGAGCGCGTCCTGTCTGAGTTACACTTATCAAATGCTCTTACAAGGACAAAATAACGTTCGGTGTGGTGGAGTTTTTAGGTTTGGTTAGAAATATTTTAAAGAAGTTGAATCGGGAGTGAAGTTAAGCCAAATTTTTATAAATCGTGGTACCTCTTCGTGGTTCACTTTTTTGAGTACAGCAATGAGTAGAAAAGCCTCAAAACGATACTGTTGATGATCTCACTAACATCGTTACGGGACGTGCATCACCCAGATTATCATTTCCTATATTTCGGGCGTCGTCGTCTCTATTCAAGGTTGTGACTTGGGCTTTAGCATTTACTGACTCTACGTGTAATGGACCCGTTAGACTGCAGAACTTATAGGTACCTATATCTCTCCAGTTGTGTTCTTTCCTAAGATACCTAACTACCTATTTAATTCTTTTAACGGGCATGGCTGTCATGGCCAACTGTATGCTCCTTTGGGTTAGAGCAGCCCTACTCTAGAAAGGTCGTGGTCAGAGGTGAGGTGGATGGAAAAGCACGTACATGAAGCAGGGTAAGCAGCAGCAGGCTGGATGCGGCGGGCAGGCGGGCGGCGCGGCGCGGCGCGCGGGCCGGGACCGGCGCGAGCTGGGCGCCGGCGGCCCGGAGCATGGGGCCGGCGTCACGGGCCGGGGCCCCGGCGACACCGGCGCAGGCGCGGCCGGCGCATGCCCGCGCGCGCGCCCGCGAGCAGGCCGCGACCACCGCACCACTGCAGCCCGCGCAAGGCGCCGCGGCTGACTCTATCACTGCACTGGGAGGCACTGTAGCACTGGTTGCGCGTGGCGCTGCGCATGGGTCGAGGCGTGCGCTCGCCGCGGGGCTCGGATCAGAACTGAGCCGGCCGCCCGCGCGCCGCCCCGCGCCCTCGCCCGCGCTTCGCCGCTGCACTGATTTGATTTATTTTTATTGCCGTTGCTCGGGCGCAGCGGGCGGCGGCGCTCTCGCGAATTTCAAGATGGAATGCAGATAGAGTTCGAGATCGTTGCTCCATGTTGTAGTTTCAGCATTTTTAGGGTTCCGTACCAATACTGAAAAACGGAACCCTTATGAGATGACTTTGTCGTCCGTTGTCTGTCCGTCTCTCCCTCAGTCCGTCAGTCCGTCAGTCTGTCAGTCTGTCGGTCTGTCAAGATCCTTTTTCTCAGGAATGGCTAAAGCAATCTGGCTGAAACTTGGAACATGATAAACTGCCAATGAATGTCACAGCAACTAAAGTGACAAGGTTCTAAGCATGTGTGCGTTTATGACCTTGACTGTACAATCCCGGAGCACATGAGTGAAGAAACGGAACAGAGACAAAGCTTCACACAACCGTGCAATAATAGGTACCTAGTAGGTAGGTACACTACCGCGTAAGCCTTGGATCATGTGGACGTGTAAAAGAGCCCGTATGTGGCCAATTTACTGAATAAATATTTGACTTTGACTTTGTCATGTTGCCAATTTCATTCCGAACAGCGGCCTAATTTTTGGCTTGACTTTTTTGCCAGGCTATATGTTTGACCGCACACCGGACCTGGGTCTTGGCGTAAGTAGGTATCGTCGGAGTTGCCGCGTAAATAATTGGGATCACAAGTTGATTATTTCGCATAGGTTGTATCAGCAATATTTTGAAGTGTTTTATCAAGGATTAATTTCTTCCCTAATGAATGGAAAAATAATGTTGTAAACTGCCGCTAATGCGTTCGTGGGAACCTGAGGGCAGGACCACGGTGGGCTGGTTCATTAGCCAGCAATCAGCCGCGACAGGTAAATGGGAGGAAGGCGCGGCGCGACGCGACGCGATGTCGCGCGGCATCCGGTGCGTCGCGTTCAAAATCCCTACGCGTATCGTGATGTGGTAGTACCTACTCGTTGATAAACTGCACGATACCTATCATGATTTGCTGCAAATTCTCAATTAAGTGTTTACATAAATTAAAAAAAATATTAGCTAGCCTACACAGCTAACATTTTTTGGCGTACGATACGTTTGTCACTACTCCCTTTGATTTTCTGTTATAAAGTAATTTAGATAATTTAAACCTTTTTGGTACGCGGTGTGTGTGAGTAGCAACTCTATGGCCAAACTTGCATGTATGACAAGTGCTGCCAATCTAGCTAGAGAATGGTGGTTGAACTAAAGCTGTACCATATATACCTAGGCGCGTGTCGTACAGTTTACCACCGAAACAAAGAATTCAGCAATAGGTAACCTACATTTAATAAAGAGAGAAGTCAGAGAAAGGCATATCTGCAAAGACCACGCTTGACTGACTGACATTGGACTGACACATGTTTGACAGTTGACATTTTGTATTATCAACCAAACTCCAGAGGTCGCTGTCGTCTATGAAAATGGGAACCATTTTAAGTGTGCCTCCCCCTGGTGGGCGCGGGTGCGAAGCTCTGGTAGCAGAGTGAGTGAGCCGGACTGAGCCGTGAGCCCAGAGAACAATAACCAGGGGCCTACAGCACAGTTAAGTAATAACTAAGTAATAAATAAGATGCTATGTTTATTAACACGTTTATAGACCTCAGTCTGAAATAAAGTGTTTATGATTATGAATAACAGTTAACTAAGGCTATTTTCCAATATTCAAAACGCTTACAACACATTTTGAATATGGAAAACGTCAAATTATAACCGTTATTTTGTTGTACTGGGCTGGGAGTAGGTGGGTCAAAATCTTTTTCGTTGCACTGAAACTCTCCACTCTGTCACGATCGTGATTTTTTTCTTTATATACGGATATGAAAAAAATATCTAAATATGTAAATTTTATTTGAATCAGTAAAGTATTGTTATGCATCGTCAACCAAAATAATAGTAGATTGTACAACAAGTGCATAAAACGCACCATTTTACGCGAGACGTTTATCCATCAAAGCGAGCTTGCGAGCGAGGATGGATATAAAGTCGAGTGTTAAATGGGTTTTATGGACGAGTTGTACACTCTACTTTTCACTTCGATTGCGAGGAAATGAAACAGCAACATGATAAAAAAAATGCGACGAAATAAAAATTTCAAGTTTATTTAATGAAGCTTTATTGTGTACTTTGGCTGTTGGTATCCTTGCCTTGGTCTTAGAATACTAACGAAACGAAATTAAATAAAGAGGTTATTCTATGAAGTTAAAGTTGTTCGTGTGGCTGTTGGACCGATTGCCTAGGTCTTCGACGAAGATTTTACTTTATGCACTAGAGCATAAGAAGCAACTTTATGTCGCCTACGCACGACATAAAGACGAACTTTTAGAGCATGAGAAGTGAAAAATATTAATTCCTACAAAAACAAAGACTCTGTCACATTTCCTGGGGACAAATTTCAATGCAATAAAAAATATTTTAACCCAGGAAGTTTCCTGTAATGGTTAGCGTAGTGTGTCACCCAGTCGCCCCTGTCCCGGATATCAAAGGCAGCGGCGGCGTCTTGAATAGCGAGACGTGTTGTGTTGTGTTGTGGTTTTTCTTTTTCATCGAAAAATGGTAAAGTTAATTCTTGCGGTTGTATACTTACCCCATTTTCCTTTATCTTTTAAATTGGTTCACACACGTTTATATTTACGAGCATGCGCAGAATGAAGTCCTTTGTACGGCGTGCAGGAGCGCTGTTGCGGTCGCGCCGCTCCCCGCTGCGGTCGCCGCCCGCGTGCGCGCCGGCCGCATCGGGGCGGCGCTGCCCGGCCGCCGATGCCCGGCCGCCGCTGCACGGCCGGCTCGGCCCCGGCTGTGCTCAAGGCCTCTATTCCTCTACGTTTTTTTCTATTATATCGTTTACGAATCGGCCGCGTTAACTGCCGAGATACCAAATTGGTGGCAATAGGGGAAAACTGGAAAAGACAAAGTGGAATATAGGCCCCGGTAGCACACAGCCGGTCAAGCTAGAGTACGCGCGGCAGGCAGGATCGTAAACATAGCGCTAACGACCAGAGCCTACGCGAAGAAATATACAGGGTGTTTTTTTATTCGTCTTAAACATTTTGCGGGTTAAATCAGTAAGTCATACTGACCAACTTTCACTATGGTGACTATGGGACCATCCCCGAAATTGCGAAAAAAAATTTGACCCTCCCATACAAAAAAACGTCAGCTGACTAGCCAAAATGTATGGGATGGTCAATTTTTTTTTCGCAATTTCGGGGTTGGTCCCATAGTGAAAGTTGATCAGTATGACTTACTGATTTAACCCCCAAAATGTTTAAGACGAATAAAAAAACATTCTGTATATGTAGGTATACGGTTTGTGAGTTTTGTGACAGACGAGGATCAGAGTCGCGATCTTTGTCCTTGGGCAGGGACAATTTTATTTAGGGGTCGGTGAATATCAGTGTATTAAATGGTTTCTGCAAGGACGGGGCGCTCGGGCGGACCCGGGCGAGCGAGCACACCGCCGCCTGCGCGAGAGCGTTTTGGCATCGCGTCTGCTCCGTGTCCGGAAATGGAGGGAAATGGAAATTTCAATGAATAACCAGCCAGTTGTCGGATCTAGGCGGTTCTGCTCAAACAAACACTACTACGGCTATTTGAGATTACGATTGCACAACATTGCAATGGATTCTGCTTAGGACCAGACAGGCCCACCCCGTAGAAGTTACGGGTTCGGTGTCAACCTCTGTAGAATCAGTAAAAAATTAGGGATGTGGGAAAGGAAGTCGGTGGGAGGGGCAGAGAGAATTACAATACCTGGCACCTTGACTGACCTTTACAAACGCAGTAGCTGTTTCCTAATAGACAGTTCTTCTCTTGCCAGTGTCGGAGAGACGAGACTGATTAAAGCAAATGCTAATTTTAATGAATTGATCTTTAATGGAGCCCGGTTGTGCGCGGAGTCGTTTGGCTTTTACGCGCCATTCTCTTAAGGAGCAAATATTTTAATTAATAATTATGCAGATACTTAATTTGCCCGAGTCGTCGACCTGACCAATATTTATTCATTCGGTTTCGGTACTTTCGGTTTGACAACAGATATAGCACCACTAATTTAATCTTAAAACTATGTAGGTATATTTATTATGTCCCCACATATATACACAGTTTTAAAAGAAATTATATGTTTTTTTTTTTTTTTATAATATAAATTATATGTTGTTGTAACGTGTGTGAATGTAGGGGTGATATAGGCATATGTCGTAATGTGTGTAAATGTAGGGAAGAAACTCAGAATTTTACCCAAGTATGGCAAACTCAACTTGCGTATTACTATCGCTTTTGTAATGATGCGACTTCACAACACAAAAATTAAAACGTAAATTAACACTACAGTCTAAGTACCTAACTAGGCTACAAGAAAGGAACTGCAAAATCACAAGTAACCATGCATAACAAAGTAATTAACTAAAACATGACAAAATGGAAGTCTGCCTACTTTTAAACTTATTTTAAGAGATAAACATCGCGTCGGAATGTTGCTGAGACCCTCGGATGAAAGTATAATGATTTTATATGGGCTTCTAAAACGAAAAGTATACTTTCGGGAAATGTTTCTTTATATTATGTTATGGACACTCTCCATAATAATACTTATGAATAAAGAAACCCTTTACCCACACACAAAGCAAACAATCCGCTCAGGCCGTCGTGGCGGCACTTGAAGAGGCCCAGCGGTGGCGGACGTGTTTTGGTTGATAGTGAGTGCTGTGGTAGCAAAACGAAAAGAAATGAGGGGATGAGGTTAAATCCTAATAGGGAATGCACAAACAAACGATTGAAAAGTCTACTTTTCAACCAAAACATGTCCGCCGCTAGGCCTCTCCAAGCGCCGCCACGACTGCCCGCGCGGATTGTCGGCTGCGTCGGCGTCGGCTTAGTGCAACAAATCATTAATTGAACTAATGATGCCTTTACAATTAATGACTTTTTGCAATGTTAGTTAGAGCAAAATTCACTAGCTCTGATTATGTAATTAATAACTTCTTGCACTAACCCGACGTGATGAAATAGATTTAGATTGAGACTATTTATTACTTACTCAATGCACATCATCAATTGTAGGTACATAATGTCAAATGATCAAAAATTATATTGAGGGCATCAGAATAAGAAATAACAACAAAGACTTAAAAAAATAAATATGGGAGCCAGCTGAACAAGACAAACGAAGGGAAAAAAGAGGACAAAGTACGTATAAAGAGGTCGACATAGGAAAATAATGATCGTTTCCTTCCTCGTCGTTGATATTACATAAAAGTATCTTTATCATGTTTGTTTATTTATTACACAATCCCTTACAGCATGACTGGTGCGGAAATGTGCAATTTCCTGTAGGATGATACTCGCCAGCAGAGGTCACGGCGTGAGGCCGCGGGCGCGCCGTGCGCCGGCGCAACGGCCGCGCGGCCTCCCCGCGGGCGGCGGGCGGCGGCGGGGAGAGGGGGGCGGCGCGCGGCCCACAGCCCGCGGCGGCACCTGGCTGCTCCCGCACTGGGCCCGCCGAGTTCGTTTCATTCACTGAAATTGTCTGCTCGTTTTGTACGGTTCCCTACGTAGTCTCAACGTAACAAACAACGTTAGCAACTTCAATAGGGTAACTAAGTAGGTACATGTGGCAGGAACGTAACAGACAGCTTGCGATTGACGCTACCCTGCGGTGCTTTGTTCAGTTTGCATGCACGACACACATCCTTCGTTTCGGCACAAGAGACAGGCGACCTACGTTTGATCATCTCTATTTCTCGCTTGTTCTTGATTCGGAACATTAAGATAGGTACTTTTTAATTAAATCATCTGAAACTAATTAGTGGTCCCGCGTAGCCGCCGTGATCAGATCAGACGCACGAGCTAGGCCGGGGCCGCACTGGTCGGGCGATGGGGCGACGCGACGGCGATATCAGTACAACTGAGCGACAGTTGGGCGATCATTTGTACTGACGGCTGTTAAGCACACCTCCGCCCCGAAACTGTAGTAGCGAAACTCTGGCAACGAAATAAAGTTCAAATTCGTATTAAATATCACGATCCCGCCACAGTTTCGCGGTTTCGCGGCGGAGGTGTGCTACCGGGGTGAAATCTCCGCCGCGTCGCTGGTCGCCCGGCTAGTGCGGCCCGGCCTTACACGTGCTGCAGCGCCACCAGCGGGATCATGCGCGGCACAATGCGCCATCAATCACCGCGCCACCCTCGATATGAGTAATAGTTTCCAATCAATCAATGAATATAAATAAGCATTAATAACGTAATGTATTTGTTTCCAATCAGCGAGAAGACAATGTTGACGTGTGTCGGTGGGTGATGGACGACGTCCGCGGCGAGGCTCGCGCTGTGCACCTATCGCTGGATGGCTACTACGAGCCACTTAATTCTGCTGCCCCATCCCTTTCACTAGTCATTCGAGAACTCGAGACTAAACCGGGTGAAACACATGGGGATGTCGTAGCTGCGAACTTTGATTTTATTTTTCAAAGTAGGGCCTTTGTACGTTTAAAACATAATAGAATGACGCGTTAGGTGAGCAGCAGCGCGCTGCAGATGACACATGCAGCGGCGCGAGACAATAGCGCATCAGCTTTATGACACCCTCGCACCCGATTACATATTCATGTGAAACAGAATCATTTAGCAAGTGCGCTGCGGCTCCCGCGGGACCGGTTTAATGAGCGCCCGCCCCGGCCCGCGCCCCCCGCGCCGCCCCGCGCCGCCCCGCGCCGCCCCGCGCGCCGTGGCCGAGCCGTGACCTGTTTATTTTTAGCCAACTGGTTGCTCCGAACCTACAGAACCTACTTCGGCCTGCGTTTTCGAATGCACCTCTGGCAATCAGTAAACGACGTGAAAAGACGTAGGCACGCATAGCACGATCGCTGAAGGGTTGAACGGTGAGTACTCATGCTGCCAAAAATCTATGTTATTGATGACCGCAAATTTATGTTGTTTCGTAATTTTGTTTCATGGTGCAATAGTTCACCGACTGTAATGCCATGTAGACATATATTTTTTTATTGATAATGGGTTAATATTTATAAATAAATATAATGTTATACTTCGCCGAATTTTCATATTTCATCGACAGGCATTTCCACGTGCAGGATCGAGTTATAATTTTTTGGTGGTCAAAGTCTAACCTAAGGTAACCCATGCTTAAGATAACTTAAAAACAATAAGGTTTCAGCAAAAAATAGCTTTTGATGAATTTAAATTCGGTGAAACGACACATTCTATGAAACGAGTGTCTGCAAAAGAAGGGGACACGTGACTACATACTTGTTTGAGACTTTTTTATTTTCAAGATGAAAGCAAATTGTGCGTAAATAACCGGCCGTGCCTTTATAAAACCGAGCCTTAATCAATCAATAAAGTAAGATTAGCTTAATTAAATAGGTAGGTGCATTTTATCTTTCTTTCTGTACATGCGGTGACCTTCTGTAAGTAATTAAGGCGCTTAGCTTGTAAGTTTGCATGTACCTACATTACCTAAGTAATAGTGTACTTATTGTTGAAGGTCCTAATAAATAAATAATAATAATAAATATTTTCTCACCACGCAGGAAGGAAGTTGATTGATGTACTGACTGATGTGGTACTGACTAAAACATAGTATATGTACATATTGTTGTGACAAGGGAGCTTAAAATGGGTTTGCAATGATAAGGAGTGTGACGAGGAGCGATGCGCATGCGCTGACAATGGCCATTGATGGCGCCCATTGAGCCGCCGCGCGACGTGCTGCGCTTGCTGAGCGCCTGCGCCGGCGCATCCGTCGCTGCGCCGACACGCAGCGCTGCCCGGCGCTGCCGCAGCCGCACGGCAGTGTTACCGTACCACAGTCCAACGACGCCATGCAGGGGAACTTGAAAGGATATCGACGTGGTCGCGATTTTATTCACCGATGGTACCGCACGCGCACACGCACGCTGCGCTGCGCAGGGACTCGCGTGAGATTGTAGCCATATAAAGCCTAAAGGAGTCCTCGTGTATTAACTTATAATCAACGCGTATTGGCAATGTGACAATTCATATTCCGGTCGCTAATTCTTCGATATCCCTCGCGCAATGTTAAATTTACAGGATTAACAGGATGGCGACTATTCAGGACGTTCGTCGGGATTTCTAAAAGCGAGTTGGTTGGTCCCTTGTTACCGATGACGCAGATTGTTCTAAACCTTCATCACGGCCCCTGACCTGATCCCGCGGACTCGGCGCGCGCTCGATCCTTCGGCGCGGCGACTTTGACAGCGCTTACCTGACTCATAATTGGTTTTGCATATATGGTTAAAACAGCATTACTGTCTTAAACAGACAACAAATTACTAACGTATTAATGAAAACAAAAATGGTTTGAGGGATCGTGTAAAAAAAAGAGCCGACCCCGGCTTGTCCGCCCGGACGAGTGGTGCCGGGACGTCGTGAGCGGGGCGAGAGGGAAACAAGTTTATGTTTGTTTCTTCGGCGCGGGGAAGTTGAAATAATAACGAAAAAGGACGGGTCCTTCGGGGTCTTTAGGAGGAATTGAAGTGTAACAGTATAATTTACTCCTCTCAACTTACTTACTCAGCTACGTGATTCGACGACTATATACTTAAATAATCAGACGATGTTATAGGTATTCTACAAATACAAGCATTGTGTATTAAATATATCGAGGAAAATGGGACGCACAAATAAGAATAAGAATACATTTATTTAAACACACTGGTCACAAACACCGGCATTATCCGGCGGATACCAAACTAGGCTGAGCCTGAATCTTGGGATCCACAAATGCTGCAAGTGTTAAATATTTCGAAATATTTAACTACTTAATATAATTCTGTATTAATTCTAGACGACTTAATCTGGTCAAGTATCTAATGTAAAAACAATATTGGTTTAATATTATGAAGCCCGCGTCAGCTCGACTGACAGTGATGCCTAGTCTAGACCCGACTTAGCCTAATCCTCTATCGGAGTGCGCGCTCCGCCGGCCTCGACCAAAACCGATTATGCAGGCTTAATTAGTTTCTTAATCTTGTCTAATGTAGCGTGGGAAAGGTCAGTGGCTCCTCGGCCGTGCGGGGGAGCCGCCGGCGCTCGCGCACATCGCACATGGCTCGCGCACGCACTTGAAGCTCTAGACACAGGCAGGAGGCTAGGCTGGCAGCCTGCACTCCTCCAGCCTCCCTAGACTTTGGAACAAGGGAACTGAGAAAATATGAAAAATTCGCGCCCTTTTGTATCCAATAATAACAAATAGGAATAGGTTCACTTTCTCAAAATGAATCTTATTTGTGTGCGCCTACCTGTTAGGATGCACAGAACAAATTAGAATATCCAGGCGGGCGCGGGGCGCGGGGCGCGGGACCCGGGCGGCGGTGGCGCGATCGACTCCGGAGTTTAGAAACCTGTCGTTATAAAAACAAGGGCCAGGTGCGCCCGCGCTGTTTGCTCGCTCGACAAATATTATTGGATGATGATACGCAATTTACGCGTGTCGCCCATTACCGCCGCTCGTGAGAACCTCCGCGTGCATTCCACATCAGCTCGGTCAACAGAAACCTTGCACGCGTGCGACAATACGGAAATAAGGAGGTGCGTTTCACTGCCGAGAGCAGAGGCTGACTGAAAAGGAGTTGGCAAGTTCCTACCGCGTTTTAAGACCTATGGGTGTAACCAGCGTTTAAAGTAGGAGCCGACAAATGAGCAGGCCGGGCAGGAACTCTTTGGCCAGCAAATAGACCCCGACATGTTGCAGACCAAAATAAACTTGATAAGTGACAAATTTTCATTTATTTCTAATTACCACCTGTCAGTAAACCCAAATAAATAAAATAAGTAAATTATGAGGTTAGACAGCGGGGCGTCTGGGCCCACGCGCGGCCCCCGGGCCCTGCGGCTCGGAGTCGTTCAGGGTCTTCTTCATTCATTTTGAAGTGGCACGGCTGCGAACTGGCTCGATTATGACGATAATATTGCACATTTTACGAGGGCTCGGACAAAACGCAGTATAAACGGTCGGAGCGATGAGTCGCCGCAAACCGTAATGACATGTTTATGGGAATTTAAATATCGATGTCGGTGTCTCAGCGCGGCGTGGCGCGGGCGGCGCGGGGCGGCGGCCGAGGCGGGGAGCCCGCGCTTTGATCTGCAGGTATTTTTAATGCCACCGCGTAGAGTTCGTCGATAAACGTCGTGCTTGACTGAACCATACTGTATCATGGTTCACTCGACCGCGGCAGGCAATAGCGGGCAGCCAGTATAAAGCCTGGGCCACACCGGATGCGTTGCGTAGACGTGCACGTGCGCGTTCGCGTTCCACTGCATTGTATAGCTGCGTCCTCAAGTGAGGATTCATACTATACAACGCAGTGGAACGCGAACGCGCACGTGCACGTCTACGCAACGCATCCGGTGTGGCCCAGGCATAAGACTCGCCATATGTCACTTTCACGTCTAAGGTGAACTAGACGTAGAGCTTGCCAATAAACTCATCTGATGCATTGGAAAATAACAGCACGTGACTGATGTGGAAAAATAAACCTGCTCGTGCGCAGCAGCCCTAAGGGCAGTTGGGGTGGAAGCTCTCGTCAACAGCAAGCGGGAATGTAATTGTACAACATGTAAGGATGGAGCAACAACGCGAGGTGATGCGAATTCCACGGCCACTCGGCGACAGCGCGGCGAGGGGGAGGGGGGGGGGGTCTTCCTGTCGCACGCCCCTGCGTCGGGCACGGACATGGCGGGATCCATCTGTACGACTATTCCGCGTAGGTACTTGCAGTAAACTAAAATTTACGAAATATACGGTCAATTGTACCTATTACGAACGTACGAGTTACGAGCTTACGAGTTAGTAACTAGTTACGTAAAAGCTATACGTAAAAATCTAGCTTTTACTTTTAAAGGTCGCTTGTTCATAAAGCAGATGACTTGAAAGTCTTGAAACCATGTTATTAATATACATACATAAGTGTATTATGTTACGCGCATACAGGTGTCCCTTCAGTCGTACGTCACATTGGCACCGGAGGAAGACCACGGACACTAAGACTACGGACCGAACCAGCCATTTCTTTTTGACGGGTGGAAATGCGTTACGCATCATCCCCACACCGAATCAGCGCCTGACATGACCTCAGTAAAAGTCGCATGATTTCCAGTTTAAAGTTTGAATTGGCAAAAAACTTGAACTTTAAACTAGAAAATCTTGAAAACAATGCGACTTCTCCTGGGGTCATGTTAGGCTGGTTCGGGCTTCTTACCCTAGGGTTAGGATGGTCTACCTCCGATGTCAATGAGACTTAGGTACGACTTATTATGGGACATCCTGTATAATGTTAATAGTTATTTTAAAACTGTGCATTGTTAATATACTTACAAGTAAAGGCTGCAAAAAGAGTTGCTGCGCCCCTCTTATAATATACAAGAAAATATTTCTAATTTCCTTCCTTAACCTTGACGTTGGCGGAATTATCGTCTCGATGGAGCCGCGACACACAAAAATTGAATTGAATATTTCTAGCATTTCTCCAAAGGTCTATTACCTGGGGACGTCATAATAAGTGTTATTGCTCCGATAGTGCTTCTAGTTTTTGTCGCAGAGAGCATGATGGCTGGTGCACATCAATGAGCGGTTTTTGCGCGTATAAGCGACGCCTTCCGGCTGGCGACGCGCGGCGCATGCGCGCGGAGCCCGGTTCCGCCAGGAGCGGCGCTTTTTGCGCGCGGCGAAGGTGACGCCGAGCGAGAGACGCTCGGGAGCGCGACGCCGCGCGCGGCGTGCTCCTGCGCCGCTCGTTCGTCACGATTAATTGGCCAGACTGCACGCAGCGCCGGATGCTACAATCTTGTACCCGAGATGGCTTTCGCTATAAATCGCCTCATATGTGGATATGTGGGACACCTGCGAGCTCCTAACTGTGCGCGTGCGCTCTCACGGCGCGGCGTGGCGCACACATGAGCCGCGCGCACCGCAGGCTCGACCCCGGCCGGTACGACCGTCGCACACCCCGTTAGCTCGCTCTCGAGAGGGCAATTTTTAGTTCGATATAGAATTATGAGCAGATGGGTACTAGCACAAACCCGCCATGTATGCATACGGCGGAGCGCGGCAGCGTGGGAGCGCGACAATTAAGATAAAGCGGCGGCGCATGGCATGTGGTGCGAAGTGCGCCGGCTGCGCACAACAAACAAGTGCATTGTGGCCGGCGGCGGCGTAAATCACTGTGACAGCCTGTCATTTTTATGTGAAAGCAGTACGCAATAAACTTTGTTCGTTTATTTATGGTGTCAGTTAATGGGCGATCAGTTATATTCAATTCGCTCGCGGTATTATCGCCGGCCTGTGTTGTGTTCTCGTGTAGTCGCGAGCGGCGAGACGCCGCGACGCCGCGCCGCCGCGCCGCCGCGCCGCCGCCGAGCTCATTACGGCGCCTTACGGGCGACTCTCTGCAAGTTACGGCGTCGACACGTCGCATTGAACCCGACGAGAACCGACACTTCGCTCTATTCATTCAGAGTTTACGAGCTAACGGTGCAAATTGACCGCGAGGAACGTTTATCGACCTGCTTATTGATTCTCCGCCAGAGGACGATCATTGACGCGTTCCAGGTAATATTGCAAAGTTGTCTGCTGATAACTCAGTGTCGGCGAGCGCGGCGGATTCGGTTTAATTAAAATGTGCGGGGAGCGGCGGGGGGCGGCGCGCGGCGGGTTCGACCCCTTTAATAAGAATATTGTTCAATTTATTGGTAACGCTAACGGCATTGGCACTCACATAAACTTAAATATTCTCGTATTTTGTAAAACTTATGATTAGAATTTTGCACCTTGTATAGGTGTGCACTTACATACCTACTGTAATTTGTACGTATAGGTACATATTTTTGGCTCTACCGATACAAATTGCATGCTCACGGCTACTAATATATCTCGATTCTATAAGGGCGAATTTCCGGGCGTTTCAACCGCCGTCATTAGTGTAACCAAACATATTGACAAAATCAATGACACTATTGACACTACAGCAACTTCTGATGCTGATAGAAACTACATCCCCGGTTCTGCTTCTGTTTACATCAGGAGTTGCTGGTAGGTGTCATTGATTTCGTCAATATATTTGGTGACACTAATGGCGGCGGTTGAAACGCCCTGAAATTCACCCATAAATTATTTCAGTTATGATACCCAAACGTACCAGCGTAATGAGATTGAAACAAAAATTTTGTTGTTATCGTGTCGTGTTGTTATCGTGTCGTGTTGTTGTCGTGTCGTGATGTTATTGTGTCGTGTTGGTATGAAATGTGTATTTGTATATTTATGCGCGTTGAGAGACAAAAGTCTGTTCGGTTCGTGAAGGCGTCACGAGCGGAGGCGACCGCGACCGTGCGCCCGCGCAGCGCCGCGCGACGTTAATAGCCCCGGCGTAATGCATCTCGCGGTGCCTTAAATTAATTAAATCGTGGCAAGATTAATAAACGGAATATACCGAGGATTAATTATAATGAAAAGTTAACGGATAGCGATATACATGAGTAACGAGTGAGGAATGTGGAGATCACGATCGCGGTTGTCGCGGAGGAAAATAAACCGCGAGGAGGCGCGGGCGCAGGTAGGCCGGCGCGGCGGCGCGGGCGCAGCTGAGACGTTTTAATTAAGGGCTCGCGGAGGGCGGGGGCGCGCGCGGGGGGAGGGCTTATCTCCGGTAATTCGGAGGAAGCGGCTGACGGGCGATGTCGCGCTTTGATTTTTTGTCGACGGATTCCGACCGGCCTTAGTCCGATTTTAATTATATCGAGATGTAAGAAGAGCCTTGGTAACAATTAGATTCAGCTACCGATAACTGCCATTAAAATTACAAAACATCAAACTCAAGGAAACATTTCATCCTAATTCTAATTAATACACGTAATAGATAGAGAGTGCAATGATCTCTCCGTCTTATATTATACTTGTCTTGTTTTGTGTGCTGAACGACCGTGGAACCATGTCAAAGTGACGTACCTACTACTACTTATACTTAAATCAAATCATACTAGACTTCTCACAATATATACAAGTATATATTTATTACGCCAAACGTGTCCTCTGTACACTTGACTTTACCAGCTAATAATGATCGGTCGCAAGTAGGTGCTTTAATTATAAAAATACATAATTAATAAAAGTTAAAATGTTAGTTAAAAATATCACCACAACGCTGATCGAAATATTAGCAGTGCTCAAATAAAGCAAAGAAACGGAGATATCAATGAACTGAACCTTATTATCGACGCTCGCTTTCGTGGAGCGCGGGCACCCCGACCATGTCGACTGCTGGCGGGGCTATTCCCAGTGGTCCACACCTCTTTGTCCACACTGTGGACAACTGGGAAAAAAATTCCCAGTTCTCTACAGTGTGGACAACTGGGAATAATAATTGGCAAAGAGGTGTGGACAACTGGGAATAGTCCTGCTGGCGGGTCTCCGCTCTCTCAGGCGCAGGGTTTTGGCCTCCTTTCGCTATTGTCTAGGTACCTAAGTGGAAGTGCAATCTATCCGTATACCACTGCGTGTTCTCCATGCATTGCCATCGCATTCTTGTTAAATCAAGATTGAGACGAGACGTAGTAAACAGTATAAGAAAATATCGATGGCTATACTTACTTTATCACTCAGACAGTCTTGAATGGTATATTGTTTCTATGAACATCTGTTTGGGCAGTAGCGGGGCGCGCGGGCGCACGCGGCGCGCGCGGCGATAGTGCAGTGGGTCGCGCGCGGGATGTGACGCGCCGGCGCCGATAGCTTATCGCCGGGGAGGCCACATGCACTCGTTCTGCAAACTGACACTCCGCATAAAATGTCGACATGACATTTATTTTATGGGAAAGGCCGCTAAACTTCCCTATATGAATAGAAACAAAAAAAATATATTAAAATTTTTTTGAGACAAATCTGATCAAAAAAGAACCCCATATTTTATGTCGGTTTTTTTATGTGTATGATTTTAAACGTTTGGCAGAATATTTACATTTTGGTTAGCATAAAAATGCATTTGGTCAGCTAAAATAACAAAATTTGATCAGCAATTAATGTCATATTGAGCTGTTCTAAAATAGATTGGTAAGCCATTTAAATGAGTGAGACACATTTAATATAATTTCGGTTAGCGAAGGCACGGAGAGCATAAGGCTAAGAGCATAAATATAAGAAATGTACGACCAAGTCGACGGAGCTCCGCGCGGAGCCCCTAATATTGCGTAGTTAGGCGCGAAGCGCCTTTACACAACTCTAAAGTAACCTAACCTAACCAGACCTATCAATTTGAAATTGACCTAATTTAGCAAATTTGATATTTCTGCTTACCATTTAAATTTTATTGCTTACCTGTTGTGTAATGTTGGTAAGCACCAATTAATCATTTTGCGGATCGAATAATTATTTTGAATCGCGATTATTTATTTAGCGGACACATAATATTTTAAGCTTACCAAATATTGATCCATTTGCCGATAATATTTGATTTAGTTGCGAACCACGTGTGCGCCCGGTTATTTATTATTGCCGACCAAAACATTATATGCTGATCAATTGATTTAACTGCTGATTTGGGATGCTGATCAAATAGAATAACTTTGTTTATTATAAACGTTTAATTTTACAAAATTGTGTTGCTAGGTTAGAGCTTAGAAAGCAAGTGTGGAAGTGAATGCGTGTAATGTATGACGTGTGTGTGACGTATGTATGCAAGGGTCTGTGGTTGGGTGAGTAAATGTATCGCGTGATATTCGAGTGTTTTAATTGGTAACAAGCTAAACATTGCAACTGTGACTCTAATTTATATAAAGCTAAAAGCTATTTGTCTGTGAACATACCGTAGCGGTGTGAACAATGAGTTTACCTTAGTTCGTGTAGGTACCTGATCGGAGCAAAAGAATTAGGACAAATCTGGATTAGCGCTGTATTACGGAGGGTCGCTCGTTATGGCGGGTTATCGCGTCGTTACGTAAGTTCCGAGCCGCGAGCGATACGGCGCGGATGCGATAGCGTCTTCCGCCCGATGTGCGCTAATCACGCGGCGCGGGCGCAGCGCTCGCAACACCAATAACACGAACGCCAATCATTTTTTAAGACACAGATAAAAATGCGTTTCAGCGGCGCGACGCAGTATCGCAAAAAGGAGTTGAATGCGGCGGAGAGAGCTGTAACTCGCGGATAGAAGAAGGCTGTAAAACACAATGTATTGCACAAAGGTGCAGTTTTTCGCTCAAAACAATCGGGGGTTTTTGCGGCCGCTGATGGCGCATTGTGCCGCGTCGCCGGCAAAAACCGCCGCCGACCGCCCCGCGACACACCATATGTGTCAAAAACAAAAAATGTATAGCTTACTATTTATTTTGTTTCTGATTTACAAGCATTCTCAACTGTAGTACTTACTATTTGAATACTTTAAGACATCTCGAAGGCAAGATCTTTCAAATATGAATTAAGCGCAGGTTGCAACTGCCATCGACGTCATTGCGGTTATAGCCATCTTACCGGATGATACACATGTCAAACTTTTTCTGCTCAAATAGTTTCTCACGGATGATAGCAGGTTCGACGTGGCCCGCGAACTGCTAGAAAAACGAACTAAGCAAAAATCATGTGATGGCTTGTGCGTGTCTGGTTGAGGGCAATCAGCTCATTTGTCGGTGGGAGGTGTGCTCCCACTGTTATCGGCGCAAAACAATAAGCGGCGGGCGCGGCCCACTGGTGGGCAGCGTGGTCCCACACGCGGCGGCGCCGCGACGGCAACACGCACGTCGCGGCTTGTCGCGGCCCAGATCTGCGCTCGCGCAGCCGCCTGTCGCCGCGTGCGGTAATGAACGCTCCGGGACCGCCGCCGGAAGACTCAGCACTATCGCGATCTGCGCCGCTAATTGACTGCGCATATCCCGCTCATTACACATGCGCGTCTACGCCGCATGTCTAATTACTACAAAAACCCCTGATACAAGTATTTCCACGCGTGCGGTAAACCGCTTCGCTGAGCTCTCGTTATGTGATTACCTAGTAGCTCTGAAGCTGATGATTCAGCTTGTAGTGGGGTAGCACGGTTTGTCCTTTGTCTGACTGAAAATATTGCTGAAGGGCATCAACATAACCTTAAATAAAAATATTTTACGTAATGATATCTTGATACTGGATAAGTGTTAATTTCTCTATAATATTGAGAGTTGACGTCAGAAGGACACAGAAGTATTTCTTAAGATTAAGTTTTATCGTGTCGATTCAATGAAAAAACGCAACAGTTCTCTGCGGGAGACGAGGAGTCGTCCGATCGCAGCTGGACACCGCCCGCGCTCGCGAGATCGGCGCTCGCGCTGCTCTAATTAGGAGGCAGCTATCGCTGGCATAATTGAAAGAAGCCGATAAAGCCTTGTTTGACAGATGGCCGCTCGCGAGGTTCCCGTATGACATAATAGTCAAGTCAATCTGCGCAGGACGTGGCAGATGCGCCCAGTTCCTGCTGGGAATCGATCCGAGACAAAAACACCCGCCGATACCTGTACTGTACCTGCCGGGGTACTCGCGTACGGTCGTCGGCAGCTCGAGTCGACGGCGCCCGCCGCGTCCCGCTCTCTCCCGCCGCAGCGTGTGAGACGGGCGACGGCCGCTGTCGACGGCGGGACGGTTGGCCGGAATCCAGTCGGGCGCGGGAGCGGGTTATGTCAGAACCAGTCCGGTGTTATGTCAGGCGGGCGCGGGCGGCACCTGCGCGGCGCGGAGGGCGTCGACCCCATGCTCCCCCCCGCCCCGCTGCAATTAGAGAGCGCCCTGCGCCTGCACCCCCGCCCTCGCGCAGATTTAATTTGCGATCCCGCGCCAGCGCGCTGGGCCCGGGAATCCAACAGCTCTCTTGCTCTTGTTGCGGCGCGCGCGCATGCACTCGACTGCAACACGCAGCACCTAGAGACGCTCAATACTTTATTGACGCATGAACAACGTCTTGGTGACGCCGTCTTCGCCGCGGTCCCGTCCGTGAGCGAGATTAAATCAAATTACACCCGTTTCATCAAATCGTATTAGACGTGGTCTGTCCGTTGTTCACTATTATTAGGGACACAAAAAGCTGTTTTCCCGGCGTGCGTCAGCAGTTCGCGGCGGTTCACTCGCGCGCCACAAAAACTTAATGCGGGTGTCATGCGGAGTAATTCTATAAATTAGATCGGTCGGCGGCGTGCGCGCGCGCAGGGCGGCCGCGGCGCTCCCAGTTGCCCTGCAGCGGTGCCCCTGCGCGGCGCAAGCAGTCTACAAGTCACATGTAATTACTGTTCTGAAACCGGCGTGTAACAATTTAAGTCGCACAAAAATAAAATTGCTATGCGACGCTGTATTAGCTGATCACTACTACGTACTTACGTACTACTCGTACCTTATTATATTTTAACTCACGGGATGGAGAAAAATGGCAATCAATCGTGTTCCTGAGCCGTGAGTGAGCGATTAAGAGCAGTACCAACTGTACCAACTGGAGGTCTACAGGTTAGCCGAGGACTTCTCTTCTCTTCTCAAACCACACACAGCTTGTCTAGCGTCACTCCGTACGAGTAAACGTGTCCGGGTCGCCGGCGCGTCCGGCAGCGATCCGCGTGTAATCGAATTTATTAGAGGGTACGGGGGGGGGGGGGGGGGGGGGGCACGGCCATTGTCGCCCCTAATAAGATGTGAATAGACGGATTCCTGCCCGCTCCCGGCGACGCGGAGCAACACACTCGTTTTTATTTTCATTACCAGAAGTATCGCTTGCTCTTTGTCGAACGTGTGGAAAATATGAAGAGAGAGTTGGAAGGATATAATGTACTATAGACGGTTGTACTGCCACCGTCGAAGCGGGTCGCTCCTGTTGGCAGCAATGCCCACGGCGCAGCCTACCGTTCGACAAAATGCCTATTGCTGAGAAGTGCACGGCAGGCAAGCCAGAGCGCAGCCAGTTCCCAGAACCGACCGCGGCCGCCGTCGTAAACGGCGGACAATGGGGCATTGCGGCGTCCGCGCGATATTGCCTCATCGGGACTTGATTATTTCGGCCCTGCACGTTGCATTTGATTGACTGAGCCGGGTGGTAGAGATGTGGGAAAATGGGTATTTTGGATGCTGGTTCCGGAGTGTATGCGCTAACAGGAATGATTGCTTATTGTCTTATGGGTACACAATCGGTCGTCATCGAGCATGCGTGTAATAAGGTAAAGCGAAAACAGATTAGGAGTATTTTATTGATAACATCAATAACCACGTCTTTGATGATTGGTAAGGACAGCGAATTCTATCGTTAGGTATTGAGGTCGTCGCCGTTGTGCGTGCACGGTGGCCGGGCAGGGAGCGGGCGACGGCGCGGCGGCGCTGTTGGCCGCGGATCTCAGTAAATAACCGCGGCCGATAGCATCGCGTCGCGCGTATATGGAGATCGGACAATACGAGGTGTTCTGTGGAGGGATTTATCGGCGCGCGGCCGCGGCGCGACGCGCTATCGCACCATCGACGCGCCATTAGACGCGCGCCCGCTCGCCCCGCGCCGCGCCGCGCCACGTGCCTAACAGTAGTCCTAAATATTAACTGTACTGCATTAACTATTCAAGTGAGTGGGGAGTCCCACTGTTCACGTACAACTTGTGTTAATTTGAAACTTACACCGGGTCTATGTTCAGTAGTTAATGCAAAATATATGTGTAGGTACTATGATGAGATTATTTATAATCACTTGAGGTCAGTATTCGTATAAATAACTAGACCATTGCAACAAGGAGTCACAATGCGCCTCGCGGCCTGTCTCCCCGCACCACACTTGACTAACCCTATTTAAATGTAAACCGATACAAAGTGTCGCGCACGCGCCCGGCCCGCACGGCGCGGCGGCGGCGCGGCGGCGGCGCGAGCGGGAATGTACCTAAAGAAGATAAATAAAACGGCGCACACGTCGCCAATCGCGTGACAAACAGACAGGGCAGCGGCGGCGCAGGTGAGCGCATCTACTTTGTTTTATAAAAACTTGTTTAATTAATAGATACAAATCATGCGCTTGCGGCGCTGGTGGTTGCAGCGCGGACGCGGCAAAAAGTGAAGAGTTGCGGTCGCGTCGCTTGTCAGGGACGTTTTTTATTGTTATTACGTTGCGCTGTATTATGCCATCATAATAAAGTAACGACCAGTAACATTGACCTTCAATATGACGACGTGGTTAGTCTAGTTGGTAGTGACCCTGCCTACGAAGCTAGCGGTCCCGGGTTCGAAACCCGGTATGGGCAAATATTTGTGTGATGAGCGCGAGTATTTGTTCCTGAGTCATGGATGTTTTCTATATATTTAAGTATGTAATTCTCTATATAAGTATGTATATCGTTGCCTAGTACAGGTACCTATAGTACAAGCCTAGAGTTTAGTTTGAGACTAGGTCAATTTGTTTGAGATTGTCCTCTCATATTTATTATTTATTTATTTGTGAGTAAAGAACCGTCAATCACGGCGTTTTATTACCTAACAAAACACTTATCACATGCTTAATGCGATTTGACGACAACGGCAACGCATTCAAGAGCAGCGCACGACGTCTCCTGCGGCAGATATCCAAACGTCCAAATTAAAATAACCCGTGTATCTTTTCAAAACATACATCAGACTAGATCAGCTTGCATGCATTTTAAATTAAAATTCATAAAGGATTCAGGCCTCTTCTACCAGCTAGAGCTTCAAACAAGTCCAGCAGCGCTCGGAAGAAGCGCCGCGAGACACTCTTTTCGAACAGGCAGGGCCTCTATTCTACGTGATTTAATAGCTTTGTTGTATATTATTATGAGTATTACATTCCACTTTGTTTGCTAATTATTAAAACAAAATTGTAGATGTAGATGTTTGGTTCATTAAATATGTGTTTATTATTAAAATCAGTTTGATATAGCTCGTCGTCTCACCTGGGACCTGACACGCGGCTACGACGAGGGACACCTGCGCCCGCGCACGCAGCGCGCTGCGCCGCCGGCGCCGGCGCGGTAATGGCTACTCTGGCACTCATTAGCTGCGCATCTCGTTACGCGCTCGTTACAGGCGTGGCCGCTCGCTGGTGGCGGCCGATCGGTGGATAAATATAATTGTTTCTTATGCTACGTCGGTGACAATATGCGCGCGACACGCTCGATCGCGTATGGACATGGATGTTGAGCGGAAACATCGCAGCGTGCCGATGTTACGTAGGAGTCCCGACTGCGAGGAACAGCTACATAACAATACCTAGTGGTTATCTATATATTCGATTTCACTCTTACAATGCAATGCAATATTTGTAGTACAAATGTCATCACACCTACAGCTATATGACGGCGACTGTTCTGCCTCTGCCTCAAGCGACCCATTGTTTGTGATGCAACCAGCAACAAATACTTAAGTATATGTATCATCGAACTTTACTCAGTTAACTTAACTCAGTTCGCGTGAAAGTAGTTAATCACTTTTTCCTCTGGAACTATAAAATCATCTGAAATAAAAAGTGTCCTATATGTTAATAATGGATAAGAACTATCTCTGTGTTAAATTTCATCCCAATCCGTTCAGCCGTTTAGGTGTAATTGGAACACAAACACCCAAACATTTACACAAACTTTCACATTTATAATATTGTAGATTCAAATATTTGTTTGTCCAACATAGGTAATAAGATAAGATACTTATTATTTGTATCACTATTGAGATGCCGTGGGGCGTACAATACAAGGTGTCATGGTTGTACATGCAGCATGCCGCATGCCCAATATTTTATTAGTAGGAGCTGCAGGCAATTAAGGTTCAAATGTAACAGATAAACGGTTAAAACTCCGGGACCATGCGACATGTTTCGGACTCGTTAGGGGTCCTCCGTCAGGGGATTGTCTCACGTTAGTTTAAATAAGTTTCAGTCGGGACTCGCAGGGAGGGGGGGGGGGGGTCGCCGCGCGGGCGGTGCGCATAAATCTAGCCCCGAGAGGTCCACTCTTGTTCGCTGCACATTTTTATTTGTTAGCGGCGATACATCCCGGGCGGCGATTAGTCACTCGATAAGTATTTTAATTAACTCGAGCCGAATTCTGCGCTTGCGCCGGTTCGCTAATGAGAGGCTTCTCACGGTCCGGGAGAACTCCTACTAAGGTCAGTGTTATAATTTGATAGATTATGTAAGTCACACAATGTTTGTATTGATAAAAAAATTCATCATACCGTTTCTATCCCAACTTTGGTAGCTTTAAACACGCGCTTGGGGCGCGAGCACTGGCTGCAACTTGAGGAGGTCCATAATGGATACTTGGATCTGTGTTGAACGTTGAGTTAAATTGTACAAGGGGCACAATAATTCAAGTATGAGACATAAAGATATCATTAAATACTAAAGTTTCAAGTTCAAGTCAAAAGTTTAACTTGATCCGTGTGCGAATAAGGATCGTTGTGGCGGGACGTGTCTACGCCACGCGAACCAAAGGCTAGGAGAGAGATGGGTAGAGGTGTACCCACCCCGTCCCAAAACCTTTGCCTCAACAAGAGATTGGAAAAAATCAGTTTCATCTCTCGTGCGTACTTACCTATGGGTATCGCAAGATATCACATGTTTCTCCGCTCCCGCAAAGGTGAGCGAGCGAATAAAGGTCACCTCATTAGCGCTAACGAATCGCTGACGGGACGAGGGTCGGACGAGGAGCCCCGCGGAGCCCCGCGGCCACGCCCTCCGCCACAGCCAAGCCGTGTGGTTCTCTCCGGAACAGAGACCAGCGGGCCTAATAAATGCTCAGTTGGATGACGTCGAGCGGCGGCGGAGCATGATGCGCGCCGGCGCAGCTCACGACGGTGATCGCTTGAAGCAGGTGTACCTACATGTATACATATCTGAAGGTACATCATCTGAATGTCCTGTATTGTTGATAACCCATGAAAACCTCCTCCGTTGTCCTCCCGGTGGCATAGTTGCATTTTTCCTCCCGCAGCAAAAGTGGCTGAAACACTTTTGTCATTTGATCCATGCAGGATGATAGTCTTCCGGCAATGATGATGACCATGACAACATACATATTGTTTTCATTTAGGATATCATTAACTAACAACCCTGGCATAACTAAAACTTTATTTATAGTATGTTAATAAATAATTCGAGTTTTGGAATGACAAACATAAACAAACACTAACACGTTATGGATCGAACAAACAAGCCAACCTTCACCCGCGACGCCGCCGACGTTAACACAAATGAAACACGGCTCGAAGATTACAACAAACCCCCAACCAATCAAGAGTTAATAATAAATATGTATCAGAGCTCCAACTGTTTAATAGTCTTAACAGATTATTATAATTGACGGGACGTCACGGTAATGCGACAGCCCCGCGGCCGTCACGGCGCCGGCGGCGGTGTGAACGACGCGCTTCTTTTTGTTCGCTGCAACCCGAGCGCGGCCGAGGCTGATTCGGCCGGAATTCGCTCGGCTCCCACGGCTATAACACAGTTACGACTTCAGTGTGCGGCGTTATTACTTGTTCAATATTGACCCGGTTGACTTTTAGGAAAATAAAAATAAAGTAATGCGGTTTTGTGAGAACTTCATTGCAACTATATTTTGTTTTAGATATTAATTGAGCCCCGGTAGGACGGGTGCAATGTCCTGCCCTGCATATGTTCGCGCCGATGCGGTGCGATGACGTCAGTCAATGCTGACGTAAATTATAAATCTGTAATTGTTCGTCTATAAGTATGTAATTATGTTGTTGTCTAGTAAAATTGAGCTTAGTTTGGGACGAGGTTGGTTTGCGTGAGATTACCCCTGATGTTTATATGTGTCATTCATTTTGACCATAACAGGCCAGTCCCGGGGAATAAAGATACTGAATCCTACGAGATGGAATTCACAGAAAATATAATCTAGTATTGCAATGGTGAAGTATTCAAGTTTAAAAGTTTAAATCGCATTTAGGCAAAACAACAAGACAACGACGTTAATTAATGAGCCTCGCCGCTCATGTAAAAGACATCAACGAGCTCGCCGGGCGCGCAGTCGAGAGGCTTACTAAACATAACTATATCAAAACTGAACTGTTAGCATTTTTTTCCTTCATCTAACACAATTTTGAATTTTGTTTAAAGACTTTTCTCAGAAATAATTGTGTTGCATAAACAAAAATAAATGGATTTCATATTTATACGAAAGAACATTAATAAAGGTTGTAAAGTGTGAAGTAATTAATACTTAAAGCATTTTTGCCTGATTTTTACGGAATTTAAATAGTTTTATTTTTATTTTATTTTACCATCATGGTCAATGTAGGTGGATTAATTAAGGAATACCGTTATAATTGTATCGTGTGGATGCCCCGGAAGAGCTCACGGGCTGACGTACGCACACTCAACACTCCTGAGTGCGCATGCGTCGTGCTCAGGCATATTGTTTTTCCTCCATTGTATATGGTTTAAGATTTAAAGGTTTTTATAGAAAACATTGCTATTCAGGGAGCGCTTGTAAATTCACCATGTAAGAGGCGTTCAACATTGAATATTTGTGTTGTAGTTTAGCTCATCTGCTTCGATGTCGCAGTCCGCCGGTGCTGGTGTCGCCGACGTCGCGGTCGCGGCGCGCGGCCGCGGGCACATCCGAACTAGAACCAGTGACCCAGTGCCAGTAAATCTTCGAGATCATTATCATTACCTCTGGCGCGATATTCGACCCGCATTCAAAAGAATCGTTTTACGAATATAATTGGAAGCGTTTTAATGAAGCCGGCGGTCCCGGGCCGCGGCCGCGCAGGCGCATTCCGGGAGCTCGGGGCCCAAACCGCGCTTTTGTTCTTTTTGCCCCGACTAGAGCCCTGTAATTTACTCCGATTCTAAATAGGTTAAAGCTCCCGAGCTTTGTGCTTTAACCCTCTGGTTAAAGCACAAAGCTCGGGAGCCAGAGCTTAATTACGATGAGGTATAATGAACAGGGCGTGAACCCCAACAAGAAAAGGTGCACTTCTGTATTACAAATACTTCACTCGACTGCGACTCGAGGGTCAACGTACAACGTCCGTGTAGGAGCGAGCTTATATTTATATATGATTTAAAAATAGGATGTTTCACTTTAGTTCCTACTCCATAACACTGATTTTAATAAACGGCGTATCTCCCTGATGTCCCTGCGAGTGTTAAAGGCTATACCTACATATATAATATATAAGAGTTATAAGCACGCGTTGTGCTAAGCGCCAGTTGTCTTTTAGTACTTAGTTTTTGAATTGGTTCACGAGCAACCAAAACAAAACAACGAAACGGCGTGAATCGGCGCGACTAACGTTGCGCACGGGCACTGTTTGTCGGACCGCGATAGTGTGCTAGTTCTCTTCCTGAAGGTTAGGTATTCTCCAACCTAGACCCCATAAATCTGGTATAAAACAGAAGAAGAAGACTGCATATGTAAATCTTGCTTGCTATGTATGTGTTAGTTAATGTAGATCCCGCAAATTACTAAAACTTCAACTACTGTTCCACTAAACAATTTAATTCTCATTTCCTTAAGTCCTCAATGCTTGTACGATGACGTTGTACCATCCTCACTAAAATCATCACGCGATTAATAATTGGCCTCGCCGTCGCCAGTCATCAACACAACCAATTCCATGGCAGTTTGTCATCGGGAGTCATCCGCGTCGCGGCGCCCGCGCAATGACTCATCTCCTCTGCATCATCACTGTCCCGTCAGTTCTTCCTTTGCTGAGTGGGCTCCTCAATCCTTGGGGTAGGCCTCTAACGTTGACTACCCACGAAATCAATTATAATCAAACCTTTTACTGACAATAAACAACCTAAAGATACCAATTTCATTAATTTTGTATTTGACGCAGTATTTTGCTTCTATGCGTGAATTTTATGGACATCAACACCAGGTATTCTAGACATTGATGATTACGGATTAGTGACACAGAACATTAAGGAATGTTCCTCCAAACACTCTTCGCCTCACCTAAAAGAAACAGTGACAAAGACTTCAAGCCGATGACAAAGGTTAAACAAATATTAATCTTATATTTGTCTTGCTATCTGTAACAGTTGAGTATTTAGAACCTCGAAATGATTTTCGTCATTAACCTAGATTGCAATAAGTTTCTGTCAAATATTTTATTTTTGGGACACGGTTTTATGCCGCTGCACTTTTTTGCACAATTATCATTTGCTTATTAAGAACAAGTCCAAGGGACGCACGGCGTGGCTCTCTATTTTCGAGACGGAGTACTTGTTATGACCCCCTTCCAACTACATCATCAGTTCAGCTCCACGGTACATTAAATATTATTGCATTGTCACCGAAGTTACGTCGGTATACCAAATTTTAGCTCAACTGGACACCGAACAGTGGTTCAAATCTTGTTCGCAAGATTTTACCTAAACAAACGAACTAATAACACACTAACTTACATACAAACATTGCAAGTTAATAAAAGCTTGTAAAAATATAGACTATTTTAGTTATGTAGTCTTTGGGTTTTCTGCATAGTAATATAAACTTAACGAAGTTTACTTGTCTATTGTATCCGTAGTCTGAAGCAGACCCCGCGCCGCGTGCGGACACCGGACGCATGCGCGGCGCGGGCGCGGGTCGCCGGCGCCTTCCGGCGGAGCACCCGTTACCCGCTAATTAACTTCCTTCTTCACAGAACACAGTCTCGTGTACCAGCATACCACCCACGAGCTGGTCCTGCCAGCGGTACTATACCAAGCTGTGTGTTTCGATGACAACGTCCATTCCCATGGACGTCGGTGTTTCGCTTTAATACGTATACAAAACCCGACATCTGCCCGGCACTAAGAAGCATACAACGTCGTGTTGATGAACATGTGGGATATGTAAATAGAATCAAAGAGATATTTACTTTTGCGAGATTAACAATTTGAACTAGTGCTAGATATTTTCTCTTAACGTAATAGACTTGAATGAATCTACGATATTAATACGAATCGACATAGTGTTGTACAGTCGAGGACAGAAAGATGTTTACATAAGATCCAAAAGTGTAAATATCTTTCTGTCCTCGACTGTACTCCTAGTCGGTCCGCGTTGTAAACTGCGTCCTTCTCGGCGTCGTTTGATGTCCCGTATCAGCACGACGCACTGACGCGAGACTGATGCATACTAGTGCAGCGTCGGCGACGTCACGTGGGAGCCGCGCATGCGCGCTGACTCACGTATCTCGCACCATTTTACCGAAGCACCTGCTCGACCGTTAGCAATCTTCGCGAGTCACTGCGCTCTCCCGTTGTACTCGTCCCGGCGATGGCAACGGCGAATTCAATAAACTTCGCGTTTTACATGCGCCCGCGCCGGCGTAATCACGCTCATTACGAGTTCTCTCGTCGCTCGTTCCCAGCGTCATCGACGTCATCGTCGATCGCTGCTGCTAGTTATAAAACATGGATCTGAATCAAATCGATGCAATTTAAATTACAAATCCCATTTCCGTCATTGCTTATGGAAGCGAATGCGCGTGTGTGCGTGCGCGCGCGTGTGTGCCGCGAAATGACATGTTTACTGTATCGCCGTCGGACCAATCGCTTAATGGTTTCCTGCCGGGAGCTGGGAACTGCGCGAGCGCTCGCTGCTTTGCAAAAGCTTTCAGCTTCGACTTAAATCCACCGACATACTTTCTGTCTGACTCAATCATACCGCGGCAGTCAATCCTGCCTATAGGTGGGGTTTATAGATTTAATTCTTGTTCGGGGCAAACAAAACCAACGCGCGAATGGTTATGTCAAAGTCAACGTGTAAAAATTACTTTTGGTGCTGGAGCGAGTGAGCACGTCCGTGCCGAGCCAACGAGCGGAAAAGTCATCGTTTAAATGAGCAATTACGTCGGTGTAGGGTGACACGCGCGGTTCCCACACTCCCCCCCCCGCGCGTTAATCGCGGCTGAATCCGCGGGACCCCCCTCCCCTCGTCCCTCGCGCAGGATCAAATTGGTGACGTGTCAATGGACATCGACGAGCCAGTGACCCGACTCGCCCCGCGCCCGCCCCGCTCACGCCACGACGATAAATAACGCGCTTACTATTAGAAATTATAATTAGCATGACAGCCAACACGATAGTTTATTCAACACCGGAGTTAACAAATATTTAAAGAAATAATTCATTAATAAAGCGACGTCGATTCGTTCCGTCGTCGAATTCGTGTGTGATACTAATATAAATATTGTAGCGAGATGGAGTGCGCGCGCGCTGGTAATTGGTCGGAATAAATATGGGAACCAGACACGGGCAGCGTCCATTAATTACCGGCGCTGGCTACTCGACGCAGTTCAAAGAGAAGTTGGGTTTGGTTTTCGTAAAGATAGATATTTTCTTAAACTCAACTACAAAATGTACCTACTCGTACTGTTTGCACGAATACATACATCATGAATTATCCCAAATATTCTATCACAAATACTCGTAATGGAGCTTTTTGAGCACAGCTTGCCGGGCTTGCTGTAAACTTATTTATCTATATACTACTCTGTCAAGAAAGTACCGGGAAAAGATCAATAATACACAAACTGTTTGTTAATCATCCAAATTTATTTTATCACCTTCAAAGTATGCTCCTTCAGAAACGATACACTTACGCCAACGAATAATCCAATCATCAAAACATTTTTTAAACGCTGTTTCCGGAATTGAATTCAGTTCTCGGCGCGAATTCTCCTTTATGTCTTCTACCGATTGAAAACGGGTGCCACGAAGTGGTAATTTGAGTTTAGGAAAAAGAAAGAAGTCGGCAGGAGCCATATCTGGTGAATATGGTGGTTGCTCGATGGTATTTGTTGAGTGTTTGGTCAAAAATTCTTTCACAATGATGGCCTTGTGCGAAGGCGCATTATCGTGGTGCAAAATCCAAGAATTTTCATTCCACAAATCTGGCCTTTTTCGTCGAATTTGCTCTCTTAAATGCCGCATAACGCTCAAATAATATTCTTTATTTACCGTTTGACCTTCCGGCAAGAATTCCGAGTGCACAACACCGCGATAGTCAAAGAAAACAGTCAACATGACTTTGACTTTTGATCGACTTTGGCGTGGTTTCTTCGGTTTCGGTTCAGTTGGAAGGCGCCACTCCGAAGCTTGTTGACTAGTTTGCATGTCAAACTCGTAAACCCACGTCTCGTCACCAGTAACAATGCGTTTCATGAATGTTGGGTCGGAATTGACTCGTTCTAGCATGTCCTCAGCGACTCTCATGCGATTGAGTTTTTGGAGAAAATTCAGGTCTTTTGGGACTAGCCGAGCGGTAACATGTTTCATACCCAAATGATTAGTTAAAATAGTACGGATCGACTCGTGAGATACAGAAAGTTCGGCGGCTATCTCTCTCAAAGTTGAATGAGGATTTTCAGTCACTATTTCCTTCACTTTTGCGATGTTAACTTCAGTTGCAGACGTTGATGGCCTACCAGAGCGAGGCAAATCTTCCATCACATCTCGACCGCTTTTGAACGCTTTGTACCACTCATAAACACGTGTTTTTGATAAAGTCGAATCACCGTAAGCCTTCTGTAACATTTTCAGTGACTCCGAACACGAAATTCCATTGGCGATGCAAAATTTAAGACAAACTCTTTGTTCAATGTTTTTGTCCATTATGAAATTCGCAATACACACTAGATATGATATAACTAAAAACAGCACTGTATTTAATATAAATAACAGATGCAACTCAAACTCCGCGCCAAAATAGAAAACAGTTGTGCCAATCTAAAAACAACAAAAAAAACAAAAATTTGAATTTGGAACCATAAACAAATCATCCATTCCCGATACTTTGTTGACTGAAGGTATTATGTACAAATCAAGAGGCTTAAAGAGACTATACACCGAGAGTCAGGACCGCGGACATTTTAGTGTTATTTTAAACTAATATTCTGACATAAATCCTATCTGTGAAAACACATTTATTTGGTGGCTTACTGCGTTTAACCGAAATTTTAACACTATTTTATATTTATTGAATAGACAGACTCGCACTCGCATAAAATTATTTATTGTATGACGGTGTATTGATGTCGGTCAAACGCCGCAAGTTGCGCGCGCGCACATTACCTCCGCTGACGCTTATGTCCTGCGCCGCCTGCGCTGCGTTGGTCCTTCCTACCAATATTATAAACGATCGATTCAGCAATTATGATTAAATTTGCCTTCCTCTTTCTTGTCAGAACAAGCTTTCAGACAAAACATACGCAGAAACCGATAAGCAGTTGTGTTGGAGACACACCACAGCTCGTTCACGAGGCAGTAATGGTTGTTGACGGCCGCTCGTCTGTGAGGAGCCCCGCGTCGCGTCGTGGAGGCCTCGCCGTCAACACTTTACTTTGTATCGTGTCTTGTTACCAGCCGGTGTCGCAGGTGAAGCGGCTTTTTATTACGTTTTAACTTTTTGTGCATATTACGTACACACGTAGTTTTTGTTAAAGTAACAAAGCTTTATATTATTTTCTTTGTATTTACCACCTACTATTGTATTATATCTGCGTGGAGGATTGCATTTGTTAGGTACAAATACAAAATGGGGAATTACTACATTCCTGGATTTCTTTTTTTAATCTACTGTCCAAGAAGGAGGGTAATGTTAAAGATGTACGTATTATTTATGTATCTGTTTGTCTGGATTTAAGATCTATACTTAAATAATGCAAGTGAGTAAATGTAAGTAAACCCCATCGCGTAGATGCAGTATAAAGTTAAGCGCTTCCAACCAAAACTCCCAAAATATACCTAAACAACGTGGGTATTAACTTGAATAGTTACGCGAAAAGGTCGGTTATTAGGGTTCCGTAGTCAATAAGGAACTGTTATAGTTACGCTATGTCCGTCTGTCTGTTTCTCAGAGACACCTGATACTAAAAAGCTGTAATTTGGCATGATCATACATAAACCTTTAATTATTTTTTCCGAGTACCTTCCATGTCCCATACATGTAAAGAAAAGGTACCTAATTTTCTTTTTTACATTATAAAATTGAGTGAGGTGCTATCGGATAGCACTTCAAAAATTAATATGTGTATGTTTTATCAATTTTTGAATTGCCTGACTTGCTCTTGCCGGGTTTTTAAACATGGCTTTCTGTTAGATTTGTTTGTCTCGTCGCCTGCGCAGCGTCACCATCGTCGAGATCTTACATTAGGTCTTTTATTTCGTGTCGTCACTCGAGCCCACACCCGCGACGTACTCGTAAGTAATTCGTTCGTGTCTAATGATTGTCGACGAATGTTGTTACAATGTTTACGTTTGTTAGATCGCGTTCGGGCGGGGGCTCCTGCGGCGGGCGGCGGGGCGGGGCGGGGAGGGGGGCGAGGCGATTTCACGGATCATCGATTAATCTCACGCACCGCGGCTTGCGCCCGCGCCGGCCGCACGCTTATTATTACTAAGCCAATTCACCACAACGCAGGGGTTCATTTATATCGAATAACGTTAGATGCGCTCGTTACACGCTCGCATTAAACACGCTAGGGTTTGTGTTTTATGCACATCCTAAGTGTTATTGAAATACATATCAGGTTTTCTATTTCCATTTGTTTAACCCGTCTTGCTGCTATATCGTAATCATATTGCTGACGTTACAGGAGCCCTGTCGGCCAAGTGAACAACTGCCGTAGCGTCAACAATATCATTACGATATATGTAGAATCAAGATGGGCTAAAATTATTTGTAATATAGCCACAGTTTAGATTTATTTACCAAATATGAATCGTGCGGTCGTCTTCCAGCTTGTGTCCGTTGCCATATTCAAAATTCAAACTGCGGATAGATAAAGTTGCTTCAAATGAAAATATCCCTCTTACTGCCGCCGCACTCAGAGATGTCAATAAATTTTTAAGTTTGATTAAAGTTGCTACGTCTCATTCTATAGCAAAGAAAGTGACAGCAGCAACTTTAATCAAACTTAAAAGTTAATTGACGTCTGTGAGTGCAGCAGTTATTAATAATTGCACCATAACTAAAGTATGCTTGAAGTCAGTTGAAGTATTTTGTGGTCTTATCTTATCTTTCATTGTGACATTTGAATCTGACAGAAAGTGAAGCATAAAGCATACTTCTACTAGAATAGGTTTGTTGTGCGTTTGACGAATGTCAAATTTTGACTCAAATTACATCTATCTGCGGTTTGAATCAGGGGCAGTTTGGTGGCGGGCGGTTTGAAGCCGGGACCGGGATTAGAAGCTGCGAACAGGATCAGAAATGGAGTCAGAGGGGAGACTTATTTAGTTTTAAGGACTATATTCCTCCAAACAGTATTTGGCTAACTTCAACGATCACCTACGACAAAAAACGCATTAAAAATCAAAAGCTTTCGCAATCTTTGAGTATTTTAAATGAAAAACGGAACAGATCTACTTTGACGTATAAAACTACTTTGACGCGACCGTGTTTTATCGCGTGTAATTATTTAGTCTCGACGTTTCGAGATGTTTGCAGATTTCATGATCACAGGAAGACTTGTTCCCAGAACTAATTAAGATACAACGGTTTTAAAACCCTTTTCGGTCATTGGTTTCAGAATTAGAGACAGATGGTTTGCCAACAATTTAATTGGTGGAGACTGGTGTTCTTGAGATAGAGTTTAAAAAAGGCTTTAATTATATAGTAGGCTTTTAGGTAAAAGGCTGCATCACTGTGTGAGAACACTGTTGTTGGAGAACCTGCCGCAGCTGATAGGTAACTCTACCGTTATCAATCCGACACGGCAAGAAAGGTTCTCACTACGAGCAAACTAATAAGGCTGCCTTTCTACATCTCGTCTCCGCTTGACTGTTTCCACTGAAGCGGAGCGGAGATGAGATGTGGATTACAACTAATGTGATTGGTCGATTCCTACACGGCTCCTCTCCGCACCGCTCGTCTCCGCTTCTATGGAAAGGCAGCCTAATGGGTCTAAAGGATCCTCCTTTAGACCCATACTTTAAACAGGGTGTTACAAAAATACCCGTAAAGCAGAAAGGGGGTTAAATGGTCCCTTGTGAAGAGCCCATTGACAACGTATGAAAACCTTAGCATGACTTTATGAGATGACAGTTTACTAGGGTTGCATTATTTTTGGCTTTGATTTTTTACGGGTTATTTTGTAACACGTTGTATAAAAAGGGTTAAATGTGTAAGAAGTTTGTTTTTGATATTTTTCAAAAGAATCTCGTATTTTGCGTCCGCCTCGGCCGCACAATCAAAGAGAGAGCGGCGCATGCGCGGGAATGCCTTCCTGCCGCAATTGTAACTCTCGCTGGCTTATTTAAGGAAAGATATGTTGATATTAGAAAATTAATATCGAGCTGATGTGTAAAAAAGAAGTTATTAACGGCGATATTACGCACATAGTTCCTCGTTTTAATAAGAGATATTGCGAAAGCGGCGTTTTAATGAAGCAGTTTATAAATAATTAAATGGATTATGGATGTGGAAAGTCAAATTCCAGCGGGTCGTGCGTGGCGATGATCAAGCAGGGGATTACGCGTCGCGGCGCGCGAGACTCCGGAACGCGCCTCGACTCATTAGAAGCGACATAAATACGCATTTGTCATCGCCGTAATCAGATATAAATCGTGGTTATTACGCGCGGCGCGTCGTTTGCCGCGCCGCGTCGCGTGAGGGCTAACGAAGCGCGCGTCACGTGACGCCGGGATTTGGTTATTAACTTAATGTAATTAATCTCCAGCGCGGCGACATGTTTTAATTTGTAGACATTCTCCCGCACGTTTCCGAGAAACGTTACACAGGTTAAACATATAACGGCTCCTGCAGACTCATACCGCAGACAAAGCTTTGGTATCAAGAATTAAAATGTTTAGTTATTTCCTGGTTTCCCTGGAATGTGGTTTGTCACATTAACATCTTATTCTAATCCGTATTATACAGTCATCAGATACACAGTAATCGACCAGTTATAAATATAATTAGTATTTGAATCGTGATTGATACCCCTTAGGGTGACGCCACACGAGCGTAATTGTGTGAGTTGAGTCGCGTAAATATACGGTCGCGCGGATACTGGTGATTGAACCGGACAACAACCGGAAAAGAGGATATAAGTCAGCAATTGAAATTGTGATTGTTGTAAATAAGCTTCTTGATCCGAAACGAGCCTCTCTACCATTAGGTACCAGCTTTGATTAATACAACTAAAATCATTCAACGTTGGCAACTACATAAGAGAAAATCTATCTTGTTTGCTTCTAATTTTTTCTAATGATTTTAATCGGACGGTCTAAGGTCTTTAAATGTACTTATAATCCAGGCGTTTTCCCAATCCGTGCAAAGTAACGTAATTATGTGGTGCTGCAATAAATCGCGAGCGATATCGCGCGCGTATCGCGCCCCATCGCGGGCTATCGCGCCATCGACGACCTTTGTCGAGATACACGATGCAGATGTTCCCAGCGCAATTGACTCGTCGTGATCGATGTCGCCGGCTGTCAGCGCGGCGCTATCTCGCGCGGATCGGGGACGTCCAGTGATACAGGTTACAGGGACTTCGTTAATCTTACTCATTAGTTTAATTAAGTTAATATTCGGCGCACGAGCGGCGCGGGGGGGGGGGGGGGCACGACTAGCCGCCCGGAGATAAATCGACCCGCAGTTAGAAGAAACCGATGATAAATCTTATTGTGAAGTGCGCTTGATCTCCCCGCGGGAATGATATAATTACAAGATTGCTCCCTCCCCCTCCCCGGCGGCCCCCGCGGCGCGGGCGCATTCTGCAGCCCGCGGATAACTCACAATGACAGCAAGTATGTCCGAGTGTTGTGGACGAGCGACGCTGTGTGCCGACCGCTGGAGCGGCGCGCCTGGGACGCGTCGTGTGGCCTGACGTGGCAGGGCCAGCCTGCCCGAGCGCCCACATACAGATGATTGGATAAGATTCACTTCTCCTATTCGAAAAAAAAAGCAAAATCGATTTTGCTCCCTATCCCTAATGTCAAGTTTCTCATTTAGTGAAACCACAGATATGAGAAAACTTAAAATATGACATAGTAAGCGTTTTACACATCAGAGACACCACAGAACACAAAAAAAATCCAAATTTTAGAACGGTATTCAAGGAGACTGCTTCGGTAGGAGTTCAAAAAACGCTCAAAAATGTTTCTTCATTGAGCGCTTAAGGTTTAATAAAATTTATCGTCTCCTTGAACGCGTTACTGCATCACACGATATTTTAATCTACATTGTTTTTAACTTACTTCACTTTTTGTTTTTTATTTATTTAATTGTTTTTCTTAATTAATTAATTGATCTTTTACTTTAGTGCATTAACTCTGTCGATAAAGCAGGGTTTTTTTTTGATTCTATGTATTTAAAAGAGATGCCGGCGTGACGCCATTATGAATGGGCACAAACGCCTGTTTACGGAATTGCCCGGAATTTATTTATTGGACTTATTTATTGTCTTTTATTTAATTACTTACTTATTGGATGAATAGTTTTTCTCATAGAAGAAGTGAAAAGAGGAGTGTATTACACGGTAGCAAAATTATTTCTATCTCTTGAAATATTGCATTTTGCTCCCTTGTAATACAATCTACTATTACCGCACGTTCAACATAGACATTTTAAACCGCTTCTTTAACCTAGTTTGGCTATTGTCAGCGTCAAAATGTTCTCAAAACACTCTTGAAAAGGTCAAGTATATTTTACAAATATTTTATGTTACACTGCGAAGAACTTGGCTTTAGCCGTCGATAACTGCTACGTATTCTTGAGTGAAGCTGAGTGACATATTTTTATAGTTCGTTGGTGTTGGTCGATGCGAGGTGCGGGACACAATACCACAATCAGGCGGTGGTGTCGGCGCGACGCGCGATGGCCGCCGGGCCGCGCCGGCGCAGTCGGTAACGCGCCATATTGGGCGCTGCGCAATAATTGCCTGCTTTGTTGCGTTTTCAAAATTGAGAGTTTGATTGGCACGAACATGCCCGCGAGGCACAACACGGCGTTACGTTGGTCTTCGATTTGGCAACGACCTAGAGTTCCGTTTTAGATTAGATCTCATGTGCGAGAGCCGTTAAATGTCAAGGCTCGTGTAAAGGTGGGCATTCAAGCGAGCCTAACATGCATCACAAGAATAAATAAAGTGACAGCACGAATAAAAAGTTGCTAGAGTAATTAAATATCATGCTTAGCTATGAGCCTGTGTGTACTAGCGTTTTTAGCCCTTAGACCCTCGGTTGAAAACGCTAGGTGTGCACAGGCTCTTAATAGATTTGAACGATTTATTTCATTACTCTAGCAATACCGGATAAAACCGCTTAGTAATAAAAGGTAATAAAAGTCTGAACGAGACACTTTTATTTTAAACCGCGTTACCTAAGTCTTACGTTAGAACATGGAACAGATGTATTATTTTCACAAGAACCTGTCAAATTTTATCTCGTGCATGCATGCTAAGTCCGCAGGTAAAGTTAAGTCATTTAAATCAGTTAGGTCAGATAAATACATCATTACGATAAATTTTACTCGTATGAAGACCATGCTTCTCTAAATTTGTTTACCTATGATGTGAGCGCCCATAAACATAAATTCATATCGATTTTCACAAAAAATAAGGTGCGTTGAAATGACTGCACTATTAAAGGATACGCATTTAAACTTGAAGTAGTTTGCTAAATACAATTAAACTTCAGCTACGTAACATTACGTTAGTCATGATGGAGTGATCACGAGTGTGTCTAATTAAAATGGAAGATGTTCAAAACAATCCGTCCATTAGGCGGCGCGGGCGCAGCTATCGGGTCCCGGGTAATTGCCGCGGCGTCATCGCCCGCGATAACGATATCTCCAAATAAATATCGGCGATTGTCAGCGACGCGCGTCCTGCGCCGGCGCGCTATCTCTCATTACATCGTGATCGATAGCCGACCGATCAAACGCTTTACTACATTTTAATTGACAGGCCTTATTAAAAAACACCTTACGAATAAATATGTACAGTACTCAGAATGATTTATTCGAAGGGGCAGCGTAAGCACTTGTTTAGAACACGCGGCCGGATTAATTTAAATCTAATATGCAAATATGGTTACAATAATAGACAATCGTGCACCGATGTATCTCACTGAACATGATTAACCTATTGTTGTATCTCTATCAGTTGCAGGGGGCGGTGCATTGTCCGGTGAGGGGCGGGGGGCGGGGGGTGCGCGGGGGCAACAAATGGGTCATTAGAGTACAGACTGTCGGGGCTGGGGTCAGGCTGTCTGCGGGGACCGAGCAGCTGTCCACTGAGAGCAGAGCTAATGTTTTAAAAATAAAAAATAAATGAATTGAATGGTTATTATGCTATTTTGTTGGTTGCTTCAGAAAGTTAAGCCGCATTCACATTTGTCTGGTGTGTTGTGTCGTGACCTCGTGACGCGTCAGAAAGGTGGAATCTTGTCTAAACGGCTGAGCGGATTTGGATAAAATTTAGCTCACAGATAGGCCTGATCTTGAACTATCTGTGTGCCCAATGTTATCCAAATCCGTTTGCCGCTGTGACGAGATTGAAACACGAGCCTGGCTCGGGTCGCGCTATCACGCGTCGTCTAAACCCATCTCAAAAACCATGTTGTTTGGTTTTGTCGGGTACGGACGACAAACACGCTTGGATAATAAAGCTCAATTAAATCAACAAAAGCCCGCTGGGTGTGGGCGCGGGCCCGCACTTGTCGCTGGGAAGCGCCAAGTGTCCGACAATTAGCGACGACCACAATAGCCTCCCGGCCCTCCCCCGCCCCGCTCCCCCCGCCCGCCGCACGCGCCCGCGCAGCTGCGGCCGACTGATCCTCTTAAACAATGCTGCCCTAAGCAAGCGCGCCTTTAACATTTTTAATTACAATCGTTAAGCACCCCTACAAGGATTAAGTCGCGTCATGTTACAGTTAGTTGTTCGCGTTGTTTTTGCACAGATGCGCAAGCGCACGTGATATTAACACCACAATTATAAGGTCCGCGCGTGGCGTCCGGGGCGCAGGGAAATGCCTGCATAGTTCAATAATTTAAGCTCCCATTATATGTGCAATTACAATATCAGATGCGGTGTAATGGTGATGGTGCCTGCGCGGGCGCTCTTCCGTCCAATTCCAATTAAAATTCAAGGAATAACGATGTAATCGCAAAATATGGGAGGTAACGAGCTGCGGCGGCAGGTTAGCGAATTCCATAATAATAATATTTATTTACTATTGCCTGCACTAATGAGTTGAATTGCTGTGTGAACTGCGCTTGCGTTCTCGCCTAGCCATTTAACCATACCAACTTTTGACTCAGGCTCAGAGTTGTACCGTTCTCGAGAATTTTCAGGAATTAGGCGTCTTTTTGTAAGAAGAATGTCGAGAAATGTAGAAAACTCTCGAAGAATCACGAGGACGGCACATCTTTAGGAAGGCTGGTGTAAGCTGGTGAACAGAGTGAACGTCGCGTTGGACAATTGCTGTTTTTACTGTTTTTAGAATGTTTAAACAAATATCCAGTCATTTTAATCAAGTCGGTCACTACTTCACTCATCATCATCATCATCATCAACAGCCGCAAGACGTCCACTGCTGGACAAAGGCCTTCAACAAGGTTTTCCACACCGATCGGTCCTCTGCTGCTGTCATCTAGCGGTTTCCCGCGATCTTTATCAGATCGTCGGTCCACCTTGTGGAAGGCCTGCCGACACTCCGTCTCCCGGTTCGCGGTCGCCACTCTAGAACCTTTCCGCTCCAACGGCCATCGGTTCTACGAGCGACTACTTCACTAGGCCTAATTAAATACGTGTTCCGTTTACTAAACCTCGAAGAGCTCGGCGCTATGGGCTTCTCCAATTTTTCCATTCTTCAGTACTGATGTACATTTGAGCGTTGTAAAGATACTGTTGCTGTGCCCAACAGGGCCCATAATTAAGTTATAATAAATGATTACTGTATTAACTTAAGTTAGCCGTACACCTGTAAACTAACATTATGGAATGCAATAAACGTTTGAGTATTGATATTCGAATGTTTTTAATTAGCGGGTTTCTACATTATAGGCATATGTTCCACATCATTCCGTGTGCTCCTTCTCTTTTTTTTGCAAAAGAAGATTAAGAGCAAACAATCTTACAAACACAACAAGGTTACAAATCGTAAGGCAACGTAAGCCAAGCTTAGAATAATAACACATTTATAAAATTATTGGTTCCAACAGCCAACCCGTCAAAAGTGAAGCACAAAATGGATTCATGTAGGCGTAATCAACGTGTACCTACTGACCAACGACAACGCGCACACAAGTAAACAAAAAATGTTGCTAGCGAGTGGCATTTCCCCAGAAATCATAGGAATTACTCTTATCAATAATGTATGTTAAAATATAGCGTTTCATTGTCGACTAGGGTACGTTAGTATTCTGTAGCGTGCTATAACATTCTCTTACTGTCCATTAATTTAAATTTCGGGCACCTATGTAATTTATAAATTATACATTAGATTTCGTGCTTAGTTACCTACTAATTTACTGCTCGGTTATTCAAATTGTCAATTTAAGAATGTCAATTTGTTTAAAACTGTTTTCGCAAAAATGCGACGTTAAGTTACCCAAGTGATTGAAGTTAGAGTTCAAGGGAAAATATTCCGTTATACTGGCAACATTGCCGTGTAATGGCTTTTGTAAAAAATACGGTATTTTGTTGAATGTTTTACGTAAAACGACAAGTCAAAAACGAAGTGCTTTCGAGTGGAATGTGATTTTACCATGTTTATTTAATTTATGAGAGGCATTTGTCGCACCCATTTATTGCGCAAACCGTCATTTTGAATTAAAATCCGGGAGCTGTTGATGCTGTGTGATGTGATTGCGACTGACAGGTGCCGATCGCCGAGTATGCCAAAATGGTTTAGTTTGAGTGGTTACACATTTAGTGCGCGGACTAGGTTTTTATGTGTTATTATTCTAAGAAGCCAAGCTCATAAATAATTTAGTGAAGACGTTCACACCAACCGACGTCCACCTCATCGATCGATCCAACATGTCGCCGGTGGCTGTGGCTACATTCAAAGTATGAGTAGCAATAAGTTGGGGACATGTTTTAATAGCCTCCCCCCCCCTCCCCTATGGGTCCGCTGCGCCCGCACCGTGTCAAGGCTAATTGAAACAGCGCGACATGCGCGGACGCCGGCACCGAGCGCGATCACCGGAGATAACGGAAGAAAGTAGGTGTTAACAGGCTGTGGTAAAACATTCTTATAGATAATTTATAACGTGAACGGGCTGAACATTTTTTTTAATGATGTACGACGTATTCATCCTTTTGTAGCAACTGATGTACATATTGATGGCGCTGACTTTACATTACAAACGAATTTTAAAGTTGTTTGACTGAGAAATTCCATATTTAGTTCAATTATCATTACTTCATGACCTATTTTAATCATTTTATTTTTGAATATATTAAGACCATATAATATACTAGCACTGCCGATCGTGAAGGCCCCAATCGACGTGTTTATGTAGATATTGTATATTTTAAACAAGAAATAATGGATTCGGGAACAATTACTGGTAATTTGAAACGTTAATTCAGGGCAGCCATATACCGGTTAATTCGCCAACCAGAATATGTTCGCGTTACATTTACCGGTGTCTCGTGAAGAAATGGGGAGTCAGTCCGGCGGCGCGGCACTAGCACGTATGCGATACTTACTCGGTTTTCTTGCCGTCTAAAAACTAGTTCAGACAAATAATTGACTTATCGATTCCGATCATATAAGTTGTCATCTATTTTTATTTCATCTGCATCGCCTAGAACAATGCTGGTTTGAGCTGCATTCTGCCTCCGCTCCGCTCATTTACCTGAAACAATAAACGTCAAATATTACAACCAGGCCCCCTAGCATGCAAGCACGAGATACAATTTGACAGGTGCTAGGGAAATGAATACATCTATTCCATATTCTAACGTAAGACTTAACGGTTTAGTCAGGACGAGACACTTTTATTTTAAACCTTCTTACGTTAAAATATGGAACAGATGTATTATTTTCCCTAGCATCTGTCAAATTTTATCTCGTACATGCATGTTAATCCCACAGGCCGCTGTACACGATAATTGGATAGAAAACTCGATTGTTTGAAATGAGTAAGTTATTGTTATAGTACAATATGGCAGCCCAGGCGCATCTTTCTGCGCAGGCAGTTTATTGCTCGCGTTAATTGGCTCATTGACGCCTGCATCTCATTATTCCCATTTACGATACGAGCCAATCGACTGCCATCATAAGCTATCAAACCTTTAGTCTGAAATTAACTAACCCTTCTGTTTATTTCAATGCTAATTAGCAATGCTAATAATTCTAATAGCTAACGGTTCACCGACGACGCTTCCGTCATAAATGAGGGGATTTAGCCTCGCCATCTACAAACAAAATAGTAATGAAGACAGTCTTCTGGGGTGCGCTTGTAACCGAGGAGCCTCCGACACGACGCGGCGCGGCGCCCGCGCGCGCGCCGCCGCGCCGCGGAGCCTGCGAGCACGACGCGAACTGCAAACAAATATCCTGTTTCTAGAACAAAATAAAAGATATCTATCTACCTAAGTAGGTTCTTGTTGAAGTCAACAAGAATGTAATAACTTTGCAACTTATAAACTTGAGTACGTACGAGTATAAATGTGATTTATATTGATCGTAGCTTAGAGTAAATAGAGGAGCAAGTCTATAGAGTGAATAATAAACAGTGGTCGGAATAGGTAGAGCTAATTCACCTAAACTTGACGCATGTTCATTCATGCGTGAGTGAGATGGGGACACATTATTGAATGAACATGCATCAAGTTTAGGTAAATTAGCTCTACCTATTCCGACCACTGATAATAAAACAACACGATGCAACTTTGTTTGTGCCGTGTAACGAGTAAAGCGAGGCGGGCAGCGGCCATCAGGAAGTTCCCGGCTGACCCGCGCTCGGCTGATTGCATCCTGCTCATTAAGAGCCCGTTACTGCGCCCGCGCATGTTAATAGCCGGGCGATAGCGCGGCGATTATGTTGTCGCGCGGGTGGCCCGCTAGCCGGCGCTCGCCCGGCCCATTGTCCTTGCCTCTTCAGCAGCGCGCCCTCTGTCACCGCGCGCGATCACCTCCGCCACCGATAGCTCTATTGTCTACCGATTTTATTGTTTTTACGATTAATTCAAAGCTTTTTGTGTTCGTGTGAGCGACGCGTCGTCACGTTTTATTTTCGTTTGAATTGTTTCGGGAACGGTCGGCTTATCGTCACGCATTATTAAGTTCGCTGCCGGTCGCGCCACCGGGCGGCGTTATTGCGCCTGCGCCAATCGTGCGCGCGCGCTCACGGAGGCGGCGGGTAATGGAAACCAGGAGGGTGGCAAAAAGCAGGTGCTTAAAAGAAGGCAACGCCTAAAGCCCGCCGCAGCAGCTTTCTTAGAAAAGCTTTGCTCGTTTTGTGTTGGCAGCGGCGATGGCGCGGAGCCACCCTCGGCAGCCGCCATTGCAATTGCATTGTGCGCGGCGCCCGCGTCGAATGCGGCATGCCGCGGGAGGCAGCGCGCGCCTCGGGTTGCAGCATTGTGTGCGGCGGCGCGTGCGCGGGCGTGGAGGGGGGGTGGGGGGGGTGGGGGGGGCGGGGGGGGCTCGGACGCCATTGTCCGCGACAATTTTGCGCTCAATTTGTTATGCGATCGACTGATAGCGCGCGCAATTACGTCGTCGATGCTTAATTGACCGGCAGAACAATAGCGCAGCGCGCGCTATCACCGGGCCGTGCGCCGGCGCATCGCGTCGACACTCTGCGGCGCGTCTAATATAAAGAGAAACCAACGGAGTAGCATACCAAGCAATATCGAAATCGGAAAATTAATGATTTCAGCCCTTTGTTTTGAAACTAGAAATAATGTTGGTGTACACGAGAATTGTGGAATCCGTAAGCAGCGATCAGTATAATATGAAAAGCGTTTCATCAAAATGAGAAATGAATGCATCGCGCGGGTTCAGCAGGGCGTGTGAACAGGTCGCCACTCGGCGCGCGGAAACGACGCGCCATTTGCGACTCTAACACCAGGGCAGTACGGAGCGGTGGCGCGCGTGAGTTCACGCTACAAATCGTGTCTTACGGTTTAGCGGCGCGCGGGCAAAGCAGGGAAAGGCGATAGTATAATTAAATAAAAATAAAAGTGCATGTCAGAGAACCGCCGAGTGCACGGCGCGCCATGCGGCGACAGGCGGACGGTGTCGCGTAAGAGTTCAAAGTTACAAAATAGCGAAAATGTAAGTAGGTACTTGTACTCTGTGTAGGTATATTTTCTAGATCCAGACTAGAATGCCCTAATGATGTAAGTGATCCGTGATAAATAACGAACTAGCGGTTCCTACAGGACGGCAGTATGTATGGGCCACTATCCGCCACAGATCGCGGCTGGGCGTGGCTCCGGACCTGTGTTCAGAGATTGTTTTGTAACATTATTTCTCGATAAAAGATATCTAGAGATCTTTATCGGTATTCCCAGAGCTTGGCCCGGTCGCGTCCGTGCCCCGTACAAATTACATTATAATGTTATTGGCTATTTGATTAACAAACGGTCAAGAGTTAATGAGTAATGTCCGGCGCGCATGCGCGGGCTCCGGAGATCGTGAGAGCCGCGTGCCTCTAAACTGTCAATGGACAAATTCGATTAGTTCATTGGGTGCCCAGAGCTCCGCGTCGGGCCGACCTGCGAGGAAGCCGAGGAGTCCGGCCCGGGGGACACTCCGCTGCCAGGCCTACTCGTATTGTGGATATAATCGTATTCCACTGTTGGACAAGTCCAATAGTCCTAAAAACCTATCCCAACAGATAGGTAGTAGGTGTTGATTGTTTTTGAATGAACCAACTATGTATCCGGCATCGTTGTTAGTAGTGCTTATTCGGAGGTCAATCTTCAAAGTCTACATATAACTAGGTTAGCCGAAGAAGCGCCCAAGCGGCAGTGCGCACGCGCGGTGTATGTCAAACGGTGACATGACTTGCATAGAGTTATTCCATATCAGTCCTTAAAATGATGAAATTTCAAACGTCATGAGTCCCAAAGTCTTCCAGGAATTCTGATTGCTCGATCGGTTTCTCCGTACCTACCATAAAAAAGATAGGTAGTAAGGGAATTCTAGTTAACAAAGTAGCGGAATATTTTCGGACTAAATGAAGTTAATTCCAATCGTGTCAATCAGTCCGCACGCCACAGATCCCGCAACGCGTCTGATTACCCGTCGCTAACTCGCCACGACACGCCGCCGTCGCGGTGTCGTCACGGTGTCGTCACGGTGTCGTCACGCCGCTGCCCGATTTCACGCGCAGTTTCCGTCACTATTCCATATTCTTATTCTAACGGGTGGTCGTTCGTCTGTCATACTGTGCCTTTCTTTGCCAACTTTGGATTGGGCTCATCTATTTTATCAGTTAAGAAAATGTATTCGCATAACACCGTACGTAGCACTCTGTCGCAGTAAGGCAATTATACGCGTCTCATCTCTCAAGTTTGAGCGATGTTGCCTATTACTGCGACATAGTTCTCGTGGTACGCAAAAAGGTTTCTTGAATATACATAAACGTTTACTGTCTCATTAATGCGCCGGCTCTGGTCGAACATCCGCGGCCCAGGGTCGAGCGCGACGTGTTCCGGAGTGCGCGCGAGTCGAGTTATAGATTAGGGCGGCAACGAGCAGCGCAGGCGACATCAACTCGCTGGTGCACAGTAAAAGGAGACACAGTAGAACATACTCGTACCTGGAACGATACAACTACGAGGCTGTTGTATTTTTACTAGAGCCTGTCTCATTCTAATACAGATAAAGTGTGACCTGACTTCATCCATGCTGCTTTACCTTTCTCACTCGTTCAGCTACCACAAAATTTGCAGGTTTTTTGGTCTTTTGAGCACGTGCAGACCGTAGGATGAGGGTCGTTGGTTTGAATTCGGCTTACATTTTTGGGTTTTTCTGAATGTATGGGCAAGAAGCTTCCTGTCATAATGATGACGGATGAGGACGAGGATGGCGGATTGATTGTATGGTGGCGACATATCCGATGTTTCCTGAACCTCATTCAGCGCTGTCTTTACTGTTCTTACCCTCATGCCCGAGGTCAGAGATCGCGGGAGGTGTCGAGCAGCGCTAATGAGGCGCATGTCCGCGCAGGCGCGGGATAGTGGAGGGCAGGGGGCGTGACGTCATGGCACACGTCGGCAATTACGCGCGGGCGCGGAGCGTCACGCGCGACACGACGCACGCCGCGGCGACCACGTCTAGTTCCCGAAGCTTTAGCTTCATTGTCAGGTTAACGCCGCATAGTTTACACTAACTGGTTTCTATCTGCTGCGCTTTGGTTTAAGTGGCAAGGAATTTCTTCCGGAGCAATGCTTTCAGGCATTCTGAGTTTAGTTCTTCCATCGGTTTCGGTATGTAGATTACATACACCATTTATTCCTCTTTCCGACGTTTTTGTAGTTCCTCTGTAACAAGGTGGTTACAACCTCCTTAATCTATTGATTTTATTTCTGGCCACTCTTACGTTTCTTTGATTGATTTAAATTTTTCAAAATTCAAAATTATTATGATCGATTCGCGGATCGATAAGGGTTTCAGTGTCTGAGCTGATTGAATTAAAGACATACAAAATCTAGAATATATATTAATTTAATATTATATTTTATTAAAAATGAGATTGATGTATTAACCCATTGAAATATAAAAATAATTAAAATTCAAGTAAAAGTTTAAGAGATTTATTTATTCCATCACCTATGATCTCGTCATCCTGGACATGGTGATACTTACCCATACTGTCAAACCTCTAATAAGAAAACTTGTACTTGGCATACTCCACGATACAGTAGACCGAACCAATTTAAAATGTTTCAATGCAAAGTCTATTCAGGCCAAGATTTCAGCTCTTTGCCGAAACCTTTGTTTTCATGTAATGTTAGGAACTTGTACCGCGGTTACGTGTTACGCGATGTCACACCAGAGCCCTTAGCCAAGACGCCCATCGCTAACTAGCGTTTCTATTCGTTTAGTTTTTAAACCAATCGCGTCATTGGTAGTCACGTGATCTACCAATGACGCGATTGGTTTAAAAACGAAACGAATAGAAACGCTAGTTAGCGATGGGCATCTTGGCTAAGGGCTCAGATTGAATTCGGGCTTACTGTAACACTGTAAGTTGTAATAGACCTGTGTGTATTGTTATGGACTGTACATATGGTCTAACGCTACACTACATAATATGAGACTGGGCCTCTGAATACTACGCGGTGATGATGAGAAGGTTAAACTGAAACTCATCAACTCAAAGACGTAAAGTTCTGTCTTCCATGATACTTAAATTAATATGGGGCTTTGATTTTGTTGGAAATTGAACTCGCTTCTTCTGGCTTGTTGGCCAAACTGTAGCGTCCAACGGTTTCGCACGTTGTACCGAGGTTGTAGTGGACTTGCGTGTGTGGTGAGGGGGAGGGCGGAGTGAGAGAGGAGTGCGGTGGTCAGTGACCCGCGGGGAAAGTGCGACGTGTAATTGGGGCAGCGAGCGGCCGGTGCATGAGAATATCTGAGGCAGTCGCGGTGCGCGGCGCAGGCGGCGGCGGCGCAGGCGCGGCACTTACTGATGCAGACGATAAAAAATATAACTTAAGCGCAAATACTTCTTCTATTCCTAGTTTCCGCAAAATTTTTGAACAAAAAGAGAAATAAGTACCTAGGTACGATGTGCTAACCAATACAACCATTATGTAATACAATACCTACCGTTAATCCTGCAGCGCTACAGCATTAAATATAAATAAGCAAAATGTATTAGCTATATTAACTAAAAATGCAATGTTTACATATGTGTACCGTTGGCTGCCGTTTGAAGACACACGTGTGTGTGGCCGTATCATGTTTGATGTTAGTAAATGTTACCTATCCGAACAAAGTTTATTTTACCCGCTCCGCGCTCGTGGTTTGCGCCCGCGCCGGCGGGAGCCCCGAACATCGTTTAATTATCGACGCCCGCGCACGGTAATATCGTTATAATTGTTACAAACGGACAAACACACCATTACGCGCTTTCAATGACCGCGCTTGCGCAACATTTGTCTGCCTGGTTAGCTCGGCAGTTGCACCGTGTGACTCGACAGGCAAACCGCGTTGGTTCGACTCCCGCAGACCGCAGGCGAGCGTCCGTTATTCAGAGGATCAGGGTAATGAGATCATTAGCAGTAAAACGGCGCTCGGTCTGGTGCAGAGTTGATCGAGGTTCATCAAGTGTTGTAATGATTGAGATGGCAATAAATAAACCAAGTTAATTTTCTGAATCCTTTAACATTAATTTTAGAGTGTATCAAACACGCATCATTCATCTAATAGTTCATATTTGTTACTTTATTACCTTATAATGTAACTTACTTTACTGTAACTGTAACTTACTTTTATGATTGAAAAAATGACCTTCTGCTGGAGATTCTTGCGGCGCTTCTTCTCCGCAATGATGGTCTTGTCCGAAGCGCTGGTGGATTCACTCTATATTACCGACGTATAAAAGAGCCCGTATGTGGCCAATTTACTGAATAAATATTTTGATTTTGATTTGATTTGACGCCTCTTCCACACTGAATTCAACAGATAATTGAAATCAATTTAATGTACGTGAATCCAATGGACCGTTAGCTAGTTAAGCTTTTACGAGCGCAGGCGCACTTTGTGCCGGCGCTGGCGTCGGGAGCTGTGAATACTTTACAGCGGGGATTAATTCGGATGCTCCGGCGCATGCGCGGCGATTCAATCTGCCAGCTCATTAACCTGAGGGCTAGGAGCTGGCACATAAGAACGACTGCGAGGCGAATCAACACGTTCACTGCTGCGCCAGACCTGCTGATTTTCGTGTAAAATGAACCTGATTTCGAGTCATGAGCACTGAACGCGTTGACTTGCTTGGTCACTTCTGTGTGTGTACGTGTCTATGTGAGTGTTGGTTGGGTGGAGGTGCAACTGGCCAGTTGCATCCAGGGTAGGTAGGTAGTTTGAAACTAGAAGCGTAAAAGTTCGTACCCGAATTGTGGATGTTTATTTTAATAAAGTGGGTCTACATTACGATTAGGTCGAATTTGACAAAAAAGTGAATTTTAATTCATAAAGTAAGGTATCCCTTATTTCATACACAAATCTGTACAATTTTATGACTGTTAATAACCTTTAATATTTTTATGAATTTTGGTTAAATTAAACATTATTTTTATCCACAGCTACCGCAAACGACCTGTGTTAACCTAAAGATAAAGATAAGATAAAGATATTTATTCAGTAAGTAGGCCGCACGGGCACTTTTACACGTCAAAATCTACCAGCGCTTCCCAAGAGGAGACCACTGCTGAGAAGAAGCGCCGCAAGAAACTCAACAGTTAGTCATTTTTTAATAAAAATATAACAATGTCACTACTTATTCTTGCATTATATAAAACTGTAAAAATAATATTAAATATCTGCGTAGTTTTGCAGGAAAACATGTCAGAATGACTACGTGAAAAAAAAATAATATATATATATATATATATATCACACAAAACAGTTTTGACATGTCTTCCTACATAAACCGTGTCCCCTAGACAAGACAGCGTTTACATGATTTTTATGAGGTATGTACGAGTAGTAGGTAAGCTATTGAACATTAAACATTAGTTAATTTTCTGGTTTAGGCCAAGCATTTTTGTCCGTTAGATAGTCCTCGACCCTATAGTACGCCTTTGACATCAACGACTTTTTCAAGTAATTTTTAAGTGCTGGAAGGGTTAACTCTAAAACTACGTCGGGTAATTTATTATAAAAATGAATGCATTGACCTACAAATGATTTATATACTTTACGGACACGAAACTTTTTTATGACAATTTTATTTTTATTCCTAGTATTTATATTATGTATATCAGAATTTTTAACGAAAGAGTCTAGGTTCTTAATAACATACATAATATTTTCTAGAACAAGAACAAGATCAAGATCTACATAGGTAGGTACATCGATACAGAAGCTAATATATAAATATTATATTATGATATGGTAATATAATATTATATATCTACGGAAGGGTCTATATCGGGTGGCATAATCATTGTTTGACCTAATGTATCGTTTGGTCGAAAACGTTTTTCAATTGAAAGGGTTTTTTTCAGAATTATTATAAAACTAACCTAACCTAATCGAACCTTACCAACCTACACAACAGAATCCTGAAATTTCAGCCTAAAAGGGTGTTAGGCAAAAATATTTACGACCAACAATACATTAGGTCAAACAATTGTATGCGTGCCAACGGGCTCCCATCTACGGAATGAGCGTATTCCAAACATATTTAAATTGAACCCCTTCCTAGACGCATTTGTAGATTCTAAGCGAGACATTTGCTTCCGCGATAGCTGGTAAATAGTTATACAGTAGACAGTCAGGGGTTCTCAGCCCGGGCGAGGCACGCCGGCTGCGACTCACCATCAATCAGCCGCCGGACGCCTTCATCACGTACTCTCGCAGCCTGCGCCTGCGCCGGCGCGGGGACGTCATGGAAACTGCGCGTCCGTCGCAGTCGCGTCCATCCATTTAAAACAAGGGACACGGTTCTGGTTCTGTGCCGATTAAACACGGTAGTATACCTACTGTAGGTGTACATGCACAGACGTGGGAAACATGGAAACACAGCGAGGAGTCGTGATTGATTATTTATTTAGTAAGATTTCGTTTTTAAGATAAAGACATTGTATTCGTAATTATAGTCAATGTTATATTATTTATAAGTATTTGTGCTATTTTTGTACGCCGTAAAGCAGATCACGAAGGCCCATTCCAAATGAATTGTACTTATTTACGTATATCACCTGTAATAACCCATGTTTCACAAAATAAAGGATAATTATGATTGTGATTATTATGACTATTTTGGTTATTTTGATGAATAGTTGGTTTTAACAAGAGAAGTCTCACATTCCAATACAACTAAAGGCGGGAGGAACTTTAAGACTCGAAACGAACACGTGATCCAAGTGTGCCAACAAGCCAGCTATATCCGTAATAACCCGACCCGGTCTTCTATACATATTTATATACATGCATTTATTTATTTATCATTCATACATTTATAACTAACAGCTAAGTGCCACAGCATTATATACTTGATTTAAATTCGTAATCTAGTCTTCCATTCTCTAGCATTCGCTTGCTTTCATCTATCACCATTCTTGGCCGTGAGACAAATAGATCGCAGTGTGGCGCCGCCCTGACCACGGACGGAGTTGAGTATGTGATATATGTCAAATATCCATGTGTGTGTTGTAAGTATGTGTCATTTAAATCCTCCATTTTTTTCATTCAAATTCGGGCTATTCGTTATGGCTCTACGAGGGAACAAACCATACACACGTACATACATACATACATACAGGTCAACAACCATACATCGGGTAAATACGATACAGCTGCGGGTTTCATTGGAGTTAAGATTTAATACTAACTGATTATTTTGGAAGCTTTTCTAAAAATACCTCTAATAACCTATAAGTTGCACGTCTAAGTTTTCCCTCGCCATTTTGCACGTTATGCGCCGGAGCCCGCTGTAAACGCCGTCTGTAATTAGTCGGCGCTCGCGCATCTTCGCCGTCGTAAACGTGATGGCGCACTAATCGGGCGCGGACGCTGCCCGGCCGCGGGCCGTGGGTAAGTACCTACGCACTCGGCAAGAACCACTCGGTTCCGCCTTGTGTGTCTCGACATTGTCCGAGCTATTACAAATTGTCGATTGTAACCGATTACTTTCTATTTCTATGTTTTATTATAATTGATTTTTTTTCTTTAAATCTAACTTTGTTAAGAAATCGATTATACATAATTAAATAGTAAGTTTCTTACTGCCGCACTCAGGGCTTCAATTAATTTTCAAGTTAGATTAAAGTTGGTGCGTCTTATTCTATTGCTATAGCAAAGAAATTGACACCAGAAACTTTAATAAAACTTAAAAGTTAATAATAATTGACGTCTCTGAGTGCGGCCGATAGGAACAATGACAATATTTGTAAAATATTCTATAAAACAACAGAAACTACAAAACTTTTTAACCTCTGACACGCGCTGCCAAGGCTTTCTTTATAATTTCCTTTGCTGTAAAGCTATAGTCTGTTAAAATGGCGGTTCTCAGCGAAGCGCGGCTCTCGCGCGCGGCCCGCGGGTGCTCGTCGGCAAAAAGGCGTTATCAATATCGGAAACGATCTCGCGTCACCCGGGACGAGCCCGCGCAGTTCCCGCGAGTGCCGCTACATTAAGGTAGCGACTGACTTGTAACATTTCGGTGTAATGTATCACTCGTGGTCCTTATCTAATGGCTGCGTTTAGATAAGGACCGCGAGTGATACATTACACCGAAATGTTACAAGTCAGTCGCCACCTTTACCGATCCGACAAATTACTCGCGCGTGTTGCGGCAAATAACTTGAAAGATGATAAAAGCGAAGTATTATTATTGCTTTACCATTTAATCATCGACACATTTCATTAGAATGTTTTACTTCGCCGAATTTTTATTCCATCGACAGGCATTTCCACGCGCAGGAGTTATTAATTTTTTGGTGGTCACAGGTCTAACTTAACCTAACTTACGTAACCCATACTTAAGATTACCTGAAAATAATAAGGTTTCAGCAGAAATTACGTAGATTTCAATGAAATGAAATTCGGAGAAACGACACATTCGACGAAATGAGTGTCTGCAAAACAATTTATTATTATTAACAGGTAATCTGGGACATTCTAGTTGAATTTATTTAAAATGTCGGAATCCACTTGAGAGCTTATCTTCCAATGAATGGCTTTGTTATCTATTGTGAAGCCCGACCGCTAATTAGCAGTGCAAAATGAAACGCACAAATAACAAGGGATTTCATATGAATAGCAACTTTACCGCTTAAAGAAGAAGGTTCAAATTGCAATGGCAACGCATTCGAGATATTACTGTTTGTATTGTTGTTTGTACTGTTACACAAACAAACTTCCTGGCTGCCGCTTTCAATTTCAAACAGTACTATCTCGAATGCGTTGCCATTGCAATTTGAACCTTCTTCTTTAAGCGGTCAAGTTGCTATTCATATGAAATCTTTTGTTATTTGTGCGTTTCATTTTGCACTGCTAATTAGCGGTCGGGCTTCACAATAGATAACAAAGCCATTCATTGGAAGATAAGCTCTCAAGTGGATTCCGACATTTTAAATAAATTCAACTATACGAGTGTTCTTTAAGAAGGAACTTCTGGCACTTATTAAGTTAACTCTCTGAGCTTGCTATCGGCCGCACTCAGAGACGTCCACTTTTGATTAAAGTTGCTGCTGTCACTTTTTTTGTTATAGCAATAGAAAAGAACGCAGCAATTTTAATCAAACTTAACTATTAATTGACGTATGTGAGTACGGAGAATGCATCTCAAAGATCGCTCATGTCAGCGCCGCGCGCGCAACGACGATTCTGTAAAAAGTCGCGTTTTTAAAACTCGTACAGTAACGCCTTCTAGGCTTTGAAAATGTTGAAATGCATCGGGTTATAATGTTTGTTGGCATATAAGCACATATAAGTTCTCCCCAAACTCTAAACTACCATGTGCATAAAGTATAAGTCGCACTCGTCAAAACTTATCGATGCAATTACACGTGGCGCCATTCCTTTTGATATTGTTACTTGATTCGGTCTTTATTCCGGTTAGAGTCAGAGTACAATTTATTTTTGCGAAAATAAACTTTTCGTAAAATTAATTTCAGCAAAGTAGTCCTATGAATCATTTATTCGTTACCTGCAGTGTAACCTCGATTTCTGCATACTTTACGAAACGACATGGAGAAACGTTTCCAACGAGAGATGATTTAGAGCCCCCGCTCCCGCCGCGCATAAATAATGAGCGTTATTACTGCGCGCGCGCACAAAAACACAAACACTCCGACAAAAAACGAGCCATTAAAAAAATCCGTGCAAGCAAAGCTTTTAAGATACGCATCTCCAAACTAAAAGCTCGGATGCACGCGACGTGCGCCCGCGCCGGTGTGCGAGTGCGTTCACTCCACTTGTATCGTATGTACAGCGCCGCATACTGTTATTGATGAAACGATACAAGTGAGATGTGGAAGGTAATACCCGTGAGAACAAAACAATACGATATAAAGAAAAAGGATTTCTGTAATTTAGTTGTAATGCAAGCAATTCCTAATTGGCTTCTCTGGGAATATTACTTGAGCCACTCGTGAAAAGCTGAACATACATTAAACTAAAAATAAGGTTAGAGTACTTGAAGTATTTATAAAATACTTACCTGTTTAAATAGGCGATTCCGTTCTTTCATGATTATAATTTTCTGAGTTTACTATAGAAATGTATGTATAAGTAATATCAGGACTGCGTTACCGAACTCCGGCTGAACATCGGGCCGCCGCGGCGATATGCGCCGGCGCAACGGAGAGAGTCACGGACGGAGGTTGAGTTGGAGAACTATCTTTTAACCTCACGTAACACATCCCGTGTTTGATCTAGTTTAGTACAATTATTAAAATTCTAAACACGCAGAATTGCAATCTTAAAGAGTACTGTTAACACGCAATAGTTATGCAACTCGCGTGTCACGAGTTTTGACAGATAGCGTCCACAGATCCATTATATGGTCCGCTCAACCTCCGCTTTTCTCAACTCGAGTGACTCACAGTGGTGCTTTAATTCTGAGTGAGTAGCATAAGTGATGTGATTCGAGGGGGGTGGGGGGTAATGGTCTGCGCCGGCGCATTAGGCGTGTTTGTGTCGGCCGTCACGTCACATCGCGTTTGACGGACAGATAGCATCACGCGGCGGTGGCCGAAAGTTGACGGCTGACGGATATTAGAAGTAATCGCCGATCGCTTGCGAAACAATGTGTATTGACTATTGTGTACCTACATGTTGCATGAGTGATCTGATAAAAGAGGTAGGCTAAAGAGTATTGTAGTCGCTATCAGTAGCGCTATCTGCCAATCGCAGTTTTAATGCGAATCGGCCATTGATTTGCACGATAAAATATTAAGTGGAACCTACAACTAACGATTTTTTTAATTGGGTCATTTAAACAGATACCATACATATCAAACAACCCTCCGAGACAAGGTGGGGTGAACCAAGGAAGCCGTTTGTTGGAGAAGGTTGATCAAGCAGCCCGCTGACGCGATCGATTCATTTTGGCAGCCGGAAGGATCCCGATTAATTGCTCTAGGAAGAAATGATCCGAGCACGAGCACTATGGAGAGCACATACCTATTAATTACTTGATTGATAAATTACGACATCAACGCCGGCTCCTTGGAACGATGTATTTATTATCAAGTAGGTAATAAAGGGAAGAAGTTGAGTAGTTTACCAGACCCATAAAGAACACTGATGTGATGCAGTCTACAAAGTGTACCTACTAACAAAGACAACACAACAATGGTGGCATTGTTGTGTTGTCTTTGTTAATTATATTATAACACACTCATGAATACACACACAAGTGACGGCATTAGTAAGTACTTACTTGTGTAATGTCAGTAATCTTCCGTTTGCGACAGGCTGGACGCGACCAGCAGCGACCGATCACGAAACGGAAGAGATCCGAAGCGATTCTTAAACTAGACCTAAGACGAGGAATTGAACTTCTCAGAAATGCAATCCAAAAGACCACCAATCATGTACCTAAATGGTAGCACCCAATTACGAACCGAAATAGTATCCCATGATTACCCTGTGATGGGCAGGCATCGCGTGGCCTGTGCCGCAGGCTAGAAAGCTAGACGAGCCACGATGTTTGATCCCTTAATGGCAGTGATCATTGACCAGGCGCGCACGCATGCCCGCGCATGGTCCCGCGTCGTTGGCCGGGGGACTTACGCGCATGCGCGGGCCGCGGGCAGCGCGCGAGTGGCACGCGACACCGTTTACGACTATATGACACAAATAGATCAGGGAACCGCTTTTGTTTTTTTCCTTGAGGTGTCTCGTCAGTGTCTGCACTGCGTCTGCGATCGAACTTTCACAGCTGACCTTTTTATTTTTTACCGCAAAAGAGGATTTTGTTTTTTTGCATGTAAGTCTTACCGCCTGTTTCACTATTGTCTATTGTCAGATTTTCAATCTCTCTTTCTTACACTTGAAAATAAACAAGGATAGGGCTTATCTTAACTGGTAGATAAATTTACTTGTCGATTGTGAAACAAGCACTTAGGGTAGGATAAGTTAGGTTAAAGTACAAAAGATGGAAGCTTCTTGGGAGATGGAAGATGGAAGGAAGTTCTTTCTGTCCAAAATGTTATGATCGCATGTGTAACTAACATAGGTTAGTGGCACTTTTTTCAGTAACAAATACAAATAATTTTATTTGCGAAACATAGGTGTAACTAATAAAATTATTTGTATTTTTATCTGTATTTGTTACTGTCAGTCGATGGAACATTTCCACTTTTAAATACCTGGCTCGACCGCGCCCACCAGGGGGCATGAAGAGCGTTCTGCCAAGACTACCTCTTACTGGCCACCAGTCGCGCCGCACATACTACCTACCTAATTAAAATGCAAATGTATGTCTTTTAGGCTGATGATCAAGTCTAATCTTATGATTAGTTTTGATTGAAAAAACTCTTAAAAACATCACTTGATTACTTATTTTTTAATCTAAACGAGAATGACGGCTCTGCTCCGGATGATCGATGGTCGACGACGACTCGCACCGCTCCGGCGCTTGCGCCGAGCGGGTCCCGATGGGGCGTGTGACGCGATTAGCGCGGCGCTGGCGGCGCGTGCGCTGAGCTCCCAAACCGAGAACATGCACAAGTTTGACAGGGGCTGATAACTTCATCCGGACAAAAAACTTCAGATTATGTATGTCGTTTTAAGAATACTTAATACAGTCAAATGAGTTCAGAGAGAGTCACAAACTAAAATAATCGTGTTCTTCGCCGGCGCAATGTCGTCGCGTGCGCTGCGTTGCGTTTTTACAGGCAGGGGCAAAATATGTCAGTGGACATAGTTCTCGCAAACATGAATCCATATCACTCTTAATTATTATTGTCCATAGAGTCATGTGACATATTTATTGTGAGACGTTGACCGCTACATTATTTTTGACCCAGCCTGTACCGTCGGTAAGCAATAAGCATGGTAAAGGAGTTGCATTTCAAAAGTCATCTTTCAAAAGAATATAACATTTTGATCTGTTCTTACTATTGCATTAAAACGTTGTGATCTCACATTATGTCGGAATATTTCAATGTCATAAGACTCATTCACACTCACTCAAGGCTTGTGAAGCGGGCAGACGCGCGCGCATATTACCCGGATTAAGGACAAAGCACTAGATGGATGCGCCGGCGCAGCGGTGTTTAGCGCACAATTACTTGTTTAGAACTGTTGTTTCACAGATGATTATAAATGCGTTTAAATGTGGTTGAAACACTGGACAGCCCACGCGTCTCAGCGACGGAGTAAAAAGTTGTTGTTTGTGTATGCACTCGGTATGAGATACTTGATCGGTTTGTCCCAACACCTGCGCGCACGCATGCCTAGCGCGGGTGACCATACTCACGAATAGGATTATGGGTTAATCAACAAATAATTTAGTTCTATGCGGATGAAGTCGCGGGTAAAAGCTAGTATTGTATTAATTAACTAAAGTCACCCAATAAAAAATATTGAGCATGCTCACAACCCTAAGCTGTCATTCTCGTCACTCTCGTCACTCTCTGTTCAGTTTGACGTTCGTTATGGACTTATGACGAGGCACTGAAGTGCTCAACATTTTCATTGGGGTACTACATAACATGCGAAACCACAAATCAGACGAGGCGGCAGGCAGCAGATCTGAAGGTCACACACGGCACCTTATTCGTTTGAGCTGTGCGCTGTGAAACGCTAGGTGGTGCCTGCAGGATGCGTGTCGTATTGGACTTGTTAATCCCTATTGCGCCCGCGCACGCAGCGATGCAGATCACGCCGATAGCGAGAGCTAATACTCGTGTAGTTGCTAGTGTTGCTACCTGAAGGACCCTATTGTTCAGTCGAGGACACTATCTTATTCGTTTTGTAAATATGTACACCTTTTGATTTTTTCATTATTCAATTAACGTTCAACCGTACCGCGATGACATGACGTCAGAGAACTACAACGAAATCATCGTAAAATAAGAACCAGTGTTCTGCGACAGGGTTCTATGTGTAATCCGTGCCCATATGCCATAGCTATATACCTCCCTTCTAAATTCCAGTGGAACCTAAATAGGGTCAGTCAGTCTGGCCCTCTTTCACCGACGGAACCACAGTCCTAGTCCTCACCCGTGCGCATGGTCTGGTCTGAATTAGACGTCAGAATAAAAAGTTACACGACATTAAAGCGACAAGGTACTAAAGTGTGTAGTTATTTGTGATGGCGCATGTACGTACAGCACACACAGTGCACATACAGTGAACAGCTGACAACATGCGTGTCATTCCGACGCATAACACAAAGTATCATGATAAGTATTGACATTCAACCGAGACAATAAAGGAGTTTGTCTCCCATTTTGGACCGACATCAATAGTGATCAGTCATTACCGCAATTTATTGGCAATTTAATAACGCCTTGAAGCTTTTTTAAATCTAAAAGTCATGTTTAAGAAACGCAATGGTATTTCAGGACTAAAGTTCATCTGGTGACTAGTGCTGTGGTAATAACGACGATAAATTCCGAGCGGAGTCGCTCAGGCTGACTTTACATCTGTCATGTCCCACTTTTTGCAGCCCACTTTATTCTTTCCCGTAAGTGAATATTACTATTTAAAAAGTGCATCGTCTATATACTTAGTTATCTTGTTAAGGGATAGTCGAGTTTCCCACAAAGCAAACAAAACAGGTAATGTGTTATTCTTATTATTGACATTTAAGCTTCTGTTCACCAGAATCTGTTTAATCTAGCCATTTATTAGGCGAAGGGAGGGAATCTAAAATGCAATCAGCGCGCTATGGTTTCCGCTCGCTCGCACGCATGCGCGATGCCAGATACGCGCATTTCAATATATAAATATTGTAATACCGATACCGGCGCACACGCAGCGCGGGAGCTAGTTACCGGCATCTGCATCTCCGAGACGCCTTTGCATGCGCGGGAACAGCGTGGGTCTACTAAATTTAAACTAAAACTGGTCGTTTAAAAACCGTTAATATTTTATTATGCCCAATGAAGGGCGGTTAAAATGCAGGTAATAAAAAACAAAAAATATGTTTGAAAATTAACCAAGCTATGTTACTTATTCGTATTATTACGGCATAAGCAACACTCGTAAAGCAGGGCCATACAACTAGATACCGCAGCAGACACATTGACGAGATTACAAAGGCGATAAAAATATAAAGGAGGAGAGCAAATTAAGTCAATCCTGATTCCTGGAGTGATACTTCCTTTCTCCCAGTTGTTAGGACACGTTGCGACGAAGTAACCTGAACCAGATGGAGGCAGAACTATGTGGCTGCACAAAAATAAACAGCTGACTCTTTTCACGAAGGTGGGCTCAGTGCGGGCCGGGCATCTGACACTCGCTGTGCATTGTGAAATTACAGATTTCTTGACGATGTTTCTCTTTACCGAAAAGTACCGCAGTTGCGAGTCGAGTTGAAACCACGAGGTAATCGAAGCTTTTTGCTTACATAATGATACGGCATTAAAAACCTATTGCTTGCCACCTAGAGCTAGGTAGGAACTATGGCATTGATCAGTTATCGTTTCCCAATATCAATGCAATAAGCTGTATCACAGATAATGTTTAATGTGAAGCGTATCAAACAAGGCAGTTGCCGCAGCTCCGCCGGCGAGCATAATGCGCCGGCGCAGCTATCAGCTGATCGCACCTGCGCGCGCATCATCGCGCATGCATTAAACATGCGCAAATTGCCGTAAACTATTGTATTCAAATGTATTATTATTATAGTCCTTGTTCGGCTAGATTCAGCGTATTTATTAATACTTATAAACTTAACGACTGAAGAAGCTCGAAGTGACCTCTATCGAGGGAGCCATGTTATTCGCCGCGCAATGCCGCAATGTTAACCAGCATCATTTTACATATCGCACAAAACAATTACGGAAGTATGAATGACAGACTTAATGTCTGGAGCCATTCATTACCAGTCAACTATTGAGTCAAACGAAAATACCTGAGGTTCATGCTGAAATGCTTTTCTATAATCAACAAAGACTATCGCTATCCTAGGGACCTCTCCCTCTGAACCTCAACCTCTAACATGCAGTTCATAATTTAGAGTGATGTCCCGTTTTGTCGTCGTGTCTCAGTGTTGCCCGTGCGCAGCCCGCGCGCCGGAGTGGCAGCACTCACAACAGTGCGCCCGCGCCGGCGTGTCGGGAGACGGCGACGGTGATCGAGTGCGCGGGCGCACGCGATTCGGGGAGAGCAATTAATGCGAAATCTTAGCAATTATATTCGTATTATCTGTACCACGTATTGAATAAATGCTCACTTGTGGTCAGTCTGACTGTTTGTGCGTCCGTGGCTTAATTTAATGGCTATTCTCGTCAACCTTAAGTAACATTATGTTATGCTGATTTTATTACGGCGGTTAAATATATTATGGTGGTGATTCTGCCAGTACCAGTATAATTTTAGTTTTGTGTAAATTTTCATGACTGTTCAACCTTGCATTGACAGTGTGTTCAAACAGATACTTAATTGTAATGCCAACATCTTAGTGGAAAAATAAGAAAAATAGTACTCCTACCACGTTTGAAAAAATGCTACAATAAATATGTGTTCTGCGCAAAGTCGCGCGGTAGACTCCTAATTGTTACATCTCGCGGCGATCTGTAACTCCCTCGGTTTAATTGCCCGACGCGCCCAATTACCGGGTGATTAATGCGAGCGTTTAATTGCGAGAACTTTCGGCCAAATCGTCGCTTGCGCAGCGCGCGCAACCAACTACTGGCGAGGCGATATTCGGACCAGAACACTTAATACTATTATAATCCTGACATGGGTCGGTGGGTACCTTCAGTGACCGAATAGTTTTCTCGCCAATTCTAACGCAAGCAAAACAGAGATAGTCACAAAATTCTAAGATTTTCCAAGTTTAAGCTAAAATATTTCACGTTAGTGAAGATCCTTCACCCGTCTGGCCTATATGTTCAGCAGTGGATGTCTTTCAGCCGATGTGATGAAGCAGTAAAGTGGATGATTTGAAAACCGGGTACATAAATTAAATATCCCGTTTCAGGATAAATTTCCGGGCGTTTCAACCGCCGTCATTAGTGTCTTCAATATATTGACGAAACCAATGACACTACAGCAACATCTGATGCTGATAGAAACTACACCTACGGTTCTGCTTCTGTTTACATCAGAAGTTGCTGATAGGTATCATTGATTTCGTCAATATATTGAAGACACTAATGACGGCGGTTGAAACGCCCGGAAATTTACCCTTCAGCGTATAAGTTGATGCATTCGGTAATACTTTAATGGCCACTGGTAACAAAAAGGTAGTTAAACGTAGTCATAGTGTACAGTTTAGTCGTGTCAAACAGTTGAGTTGAACCTGTCAGTCTTAACTTTAAACTTAAGGCCAACTATATTTATCTCTTGCGGCGCTTCTTCTCAGCAGTGGTCTCCTCTGGTAGATTTTGACGTGTAAAAGTGCCCGTGCGGCCTACTTACTGAATAAATATCTTTTATCTTTTTTATCTCTTTTCGTGCAAGTGGCGCTTGATGCTTCATTTGTACATATTAAAATATATTTCAATTTAAATCTATTTAATCATTGCAATTAATAAAAGTTTCATACGTATAGTGACGCGGCGCGGCCTGCGCTTGCGCTGTTTATTATCGTGAGAGCAGTCAAGTGCTTGCTACGGTGCGGCTGACTCAGGGCCGGCACAGTGACGCAGTCGTAAACAACTAATTTATATAATACTAGGAATTTGATAAATACAAAAAGTAATTTATTTATTTTATTTAATAAACCCAGAATGTCTTTGAAAATATATAATGTTCATTATTTATCTGGCTTGCCATTAAACATGAATCATAATCGTCCAATCAAAAATTTTCAAGGTCTCATTTAAGTTTTCTTATGAAAAAAGTCGACTAAGATTGGTTTCTTACTGTAAGTAAATTCTGAAAACAATATTTAGTCCGTGAATCAGAAGTTTATATCAATCCGTCAGAATTCTAATAGTTTACGGGTTTATGTGCAAACCGTATAACATTTCTTGCCATGTGCTCTCTACTTAACATGGGTTGCTAACTCAAGAGGCACCCCTGTCGGTGGAAGTGGCGATGTGCGCGGGCGCAGCGCTCTTCGCCGACGCTCCTCGGCGCTATCTCGAGTGCGCGTCAGCTGTTTGTTATAAACAATGTCAAGTCGTTGCTAACGGGCCGCGCTGGCGCGTAGGCGCCGCGACTGTCAAATGACGCGGAGAAAATATACTGAAAGTACAGTCGAACTCATAAGTACCATGCCGCAGTTACGTATTATATTCGTAAGTTATAAGTGTCAATAGTTTGAATTTAGTATGTCTACTGCGACATGGTACTACAATGTACAGCTACTTATGACTTCGACTGTACTTCTGGTATCTCGCTCTGCGCAGGCAATCCCTTTATGATGTTGTTCTGTTCATTAATGATTCCTTAATTTTACAAATGCATTGTTGGAAACTGTATTGAGTACCTCACAGATGCTAAATATGTAACTTCAGTGAGAAACGTAAATGTATGGAAGTGGTCAAGGACATGTTTATATCGTTCGCCTCTGAATCATTAATCTAAATGCGAATTGAACCCCAAAATCTACACCTTAGTCATGCATGCTCAGTTAAATAAGTAAATAAATCCAAAAAAGTTCTATCAAATCCTTATATTATTGTATTATAGCCGTTTACTTTATTTTGTTTGATGTTTTTGTTTGTTTGGATTCAAAACTGTTTATTTAAATAACACTGTAGCCCTTCGCTTATTGCGACGAGCTCTTCACCGTTCCCATTGACGTCCAATAAACGGCGAGCGCCCTCGAGCCATTCAGCTTCAGCCTTACAAAACAGACAACACGCTCTCGAGTCGTCTCTCGGGTCGGGCGGGACTCGAGTGCCGCGGCTCCTCGAGCGCGATGTGGGAACGCTGTAGACTGTTACGGCTTGACGCGGGAATGAAGGCTTCTTGTTGTGAATCGGTCTGGTTCGTGTCGGAAGCCTGGTGACAGTAACTTCACACCATGATAAAGCGATTTCACATTTTATTACAGGATAATTTGTTAGACATTTCGTTTTGAACACAAGACACTTTATGATTATAAAACAGCTGCTCTTTTGGATATTTTGAAAATGTATCACACACATGTAAAATACTCGCACTGCCAGCCAAAGCTTATCTTTTTATTACAGGTTACTATTTTACTAAGTTTTATGCGACTCAATCCGGCATTGTTGAAAAGCAAGGCTCTAGCCTTGAGATCAGAGATTAGATTAGAGTAGAGATTTAGATAAGCTCAAAGAGGAAGCGGGAGAACGAGTGGGGGGATGTTTTAACTAGCGCGCACAAAAAATAACATTTAATTTTGTAAATAATTGTTACAAGAATAAATCGAGTATCATCTGTTAGATTGTGATGAGTTCATTTATGATACAGCTCTCACAACGGTACAATCTTGGTATTAATTAGTTCCTGGCAGTAGTGTGTCCCGCGGGCTCGGCCGTTCGTCGCGATATTAAGTTGGTATTAATTGCACAGGCGCCGTTCCCAGCGCCTCCCCCTCCCCTGCTCCCGCGCCGTTCTATTAGCAATAAACAACCGGATCGTGTCGGGCGCACGGTTCCGCGTATCTACATAGCTCCTAGCTGCGCCCGCGCCTCTCGAAAGATCACTTTTTCCGCGCTCGGCTGAATGGCAAGAATAACTAACAACTTTTCTTATGAAAGCAATTCAATGTATGAAGTATCATAACGGAGATATTGCAGTTGTATGAATGCAACCAGTATCAATGTTGTGCAATCTCGCAATTAATGGTCCAGCGCTACTTGTGAACAGTGACAGAGCCGAGGCTTGCATTGCATTACTGTAGTTGCAGAGCCATCCTGGTCACGGCACCGCGTGCGTCGCGGCACTTTGGGCGCGGGCGCTCAACGACATGCGGGATACTCGTTAGCAACCTTTACCGTCTCAAATAGGTGTTTATTAGGTACGTATTGAGATAATTAAATTTCTCGATGATCGGTGATCAGCAATAGACTTATAGTGAGGCAATATATTTTAGGCAAAGGTTACAAGTGTCCAAGTTTAATATTAGAACAAGTTAATTGATATGCAACTGATGCAAGCCCTCGCCCCGGAGTCAGCCGCGCCATCACGTGACGGCGGCTATTAACGCCTCAATTAACCGCGCAGATTCATCCTGCGCACGCAGCCGACCGGTGGGATAAATAATAACAACTCGATCGGCCTCACCGACGGGTTTAGCGTAATGAAATTAGCAATCAGTTCTCGTGCTGTCGACCTGTCTACGTGATATATGGCGCAAAAACAGCTGGAACGGTAGCTCCTGGGAAAATTCTATTAAGAAATCGTTTGAGTTAGACTAAATAACGCTGTCCTAATTGCTCCGTAGTGCGAGTCATGTTCCGTAACGAACCCCGGAGCGGCGCTTTCCGGCACAAACTCGGGCGCATTCCTCTCCGGTGGTGGGGAGGGAGGGGGAGTATATTAATTGGTAGGTAATTGCGCGGGAGTGCGCGCTGATATTGTTATTAGCGGCGCCGTCACGCCACCGCCGGCGCCGCCCCGTCAGGCCGCTCTCGTTGTGCCATGTCCAGTAGTACCAACGTTAACGCTTCAAACCTATCTGTGCATCTTAACAGGGAGCATGAGCGTACAGTGTATAAATAAATATGTCGGAGACATGGGGGTGGCTGGGGCTAGATGTGTCAGGAATCTTCAGGATATGGCCAGATATCTTGGTCTCTTAGTTGAGTGAGGGGCGAAGCAAAGAGAACACAAAATAGACGTAGGTAGGTTTATTTCCTTGATGGACATTAAACTCGATACATTTGATCTTCACTGACTTTAATTAACAGTAACACATACAGTAAGTATAACGTAAAAACAGTGTAGCCCTACCAGTCCCACCACCAACCCATGGTTCTTCCTGCCTCGCGGCATCACAGACCGAATCTCGGGAGATGCGCGCAATACTTGCTTGGGCTCTTTCTCACGCGCACTTTCTTCACTCCCTACAAACGTAACTTGAAACAGAACAGCTCCATCTCAACGTGTTCACTGGACGCGATCTCAAGTAGAGATGTTTACTGGACGGTTTCCCAAGTAGAAGTGTGCTGCCGTCGCACAGGAGCGACCACCAAAGCTCTGCGAAAGGCTGTAGAGGGCGCTGGTGTCGCCTTCCGGTTTCTTTGATCTCCTGTACTAATGACTATCTCCGACAACTAAATATCAGGGGATAACCTCACACAAGTTGAACTAGTCCCAAACTAAACTCTAGGCTTAAATACATGACTCAGGAACAAATACTCGCGCTCATCACACAAATATTTCCCCACACCGGGATTCGAACCGCTAGCTTCGTAGGCGCAGGTCACTACCAGCTAGGTTAACCACGTCGTCAAGAGCAAGTTTAGTAAACCAAGGTAAAATATGCCATATACTTAAACGTTTAAAAAACATTTTCCGTTCAACCCGGTGGAAAACATCCGTCAAGATCATACCTACCATAACTTACCACTAACCTGACCCGTGCTCCATCCGCAGCCGTGTAAGGATACAACCCATCAAATAAATAAATCCGTCGTTGCCAAAAGCAGCGCGGGCGCACGGGGAGCAGCCCGCCCGAACTTTCCTCATCGGCTCACATTTAATAACATAATTGCGGGGCTGCGCCTGCGCCGTAATTCTGTAACAATAACCGCGGGCGTCGTGCGCACGCGAGTGACGCGCCGGCGTGGCCGCTGTAGCCGACGTTGACGGACAAAACCAAACTAGCACTCAGAAGCGTAATGGTAGCAACTACCACAAAGTACGCAGTACCCACTCGATTATTTTATAATTATTATCTTGTTAGGCCTGGGCCCTTAGCCAAGATGCAATACGCTAATTAGCGTTTCTATTCGTTTCGTTTTTAAACCAATCGCGTCACTGGTAGATCACGTGATTCTTCGTATGACGTAATCTACCAGTGACGTGATTGGTTTAAAAATGATAATTAAATCATTTGTAGGTCAATGCATTCATTTTTATAATAAATTACCCGACGTAGTTTTAGAGTTACCCCTTCCAGCACTTAAAAATTACTTGAAAAAGTCGTTGATGTCTAAAGTGTACTACAGGGTCGAGGACTATCTAACGGACAAAAATGCTTGGCTTAAACCAGAAACTTAACTAATAGCTTACTACCTCATAAAAATCATGTAAACGCTGTATCTTGTCTAGGGGGCACGGTTTATGTAGGAAGACATGTCGATTGTCATATATATATCTGCAGAACTACGCAGATATTTTATATTATTTTTACAGTTTTATATAATTCCTCCCATTTAAACTAAGGGTCGAGCTAATTTGCATCCCAACATTTGGTTTCTTCTGCATTGTCTGTTAGGTACATTTTATAAACTATATTTTATGAACATTAATTTTCTATGTGACTGTCTCACTACGTTTCAAGTAGCCGCAGAACCTCTTTAGCATCATTCGCGGTGCATACACCGTTTTGAAAGTGACTCCAAAGCTGCATCCTAAAATTCTGATCCTTCTTTTTATTATACAAAATGGTTTATTTGTGACTGTGTCAGAAGCCCGCTCCCAATTAACCAACAATAACAGGCGGGATGACCCTGGCGCATTCTGGAGCCGACCGTGGGAGCCATGCGCGCGCGGCGCGCGGCCGGCGCGGGCGCGCGCAAGTCATGCGCACTAACGACGCCCCGCCCACGCTTGCCACCGCCACCAAAACACGCGCCTAAGCTTCTGATTGATGAGTTTATCGCTAAATAATACATTTCTTAACGTGTCTAAATACAGGTTTGTCGTGATGTTAAGCCGAGTTGCTACTGTTGCTAGTTCATACAAATATAAATTACTTAACTAACAACTAATAAGAAACCACACAATGTAAAAAACGTAATGGAATGGAATAGATACATTCACTGTTGACTACTTATATTTATTTTCATAATTCAAATACCTACGAAGAAGGATTAGGAAAGTGTTATTGTGGTAAGCTAGCTCGTCTCGGGAACAATCAAAATTTAAAACACAAGTTAGGTATAATCTCATCGGCAAAGTCGGCAATAAGGAAGACTTAATTTACAAATAACTTAAAGTGAACCGGCTGTGAGTCAGGTCGATGATTGACCCCTTATTATATGGACGGGCGCCCGCGCTACATCCGGCAGCCTCGAGCTCGGCCCAAACAGAACAAAACGCACTTTGAAAAGAATCAATAATCAGCGTGCGCGCCGCTTCGTTAGCGCACGCGCACAATGCGCGCTAGCTCGAATTAATCGCCACAAAAAGCTTTGATTTATGTATTATTACAGCTCTTATTGAATCTGATGCTTTATGGACGCAAATCCAATTAAAATAATTTGCCAGAGGCTTTTGTCGACCTAAGCATTATTGAACCTGAAAACCAATTTATTTGTTGGTATAACAAGACTGCGGCCGCGCCGGCGCGTCGCGGGCAGGCGCAGCGACCAAAACAACGCGGGCTATTTACGAGAGTGTCGTATTAAAAGTATTATAATCATAATGCGGTACTAGGTGTGGCGAGCGAAACGTTTGTATTGTTCTATTTTATGAACCGCAACGCACACTGAATGCGAATGAGCGTGGCGATGAAGCTTATATACCGTCTAGGTGATATAAAAAATCAACGAAAGGTTTTAAGGGTTGGGAAATTGCATTTGTTTACGGTATTGAAAGATTTTCCAATCCATCAACAATATTATAGCAAACCACATGAATCTTGCATCCCTGTTCTTGCACTCTTCATACAGCCACTATGTGATCCGGGCGTGTACCACTCTCTGACTTCTGACCCGCAAGCTCCGGCGCCCGGCGCGCATGTCATGTTCATATATTATATTTTGGTATTGCTTTGTTTTTTTTTTTGATAATTGTAAACAAACATGTCGTTTGATTTAAATACTTACGAGCATTACTTGCATAAATACAAACTTTTAAGGTCGTTCGAGACTTCGCATTAGTACTTTTATTTACACTGACCACGGATCTGACCCCGTACATTTGGTGCCGCTGACGTATAAGTGACGTAACGCTGCATATAGGCTGATTAAAATTAGTTTTTTTTTGTAATAATTTATTACGTAGATATCAAACTCTTTAGTTAATCGTTGTCGTCAATTAAAATAAGCGAAGATAAGATGCAAAACGATTTTGACGCGGATCTTTAGCGGCGGGAGAGCCCGGCGCACTAGGTAAGCTCTGAAGACACCGAATAATAGTTTCGATTAGTAGAAGCAACAGATTTGGCGCGGCTCCCCTCCCCCCACTCTCACCCAACGATGATCAATCTCCATCGCATGCGCAGCCACGTTATCATTTACACCCGCAAACCAACAGAACATCTAGCCTCGCTATATCAATTCCTATCCTATTTCTTTGAGTGTAAGTTCGGATTGACTCCAAGGCTACGGTTTGAGGTTAACCCTACTATTGACTCGCGCATTTTTCTCTAGCCGAGCTCGATTATTTACCCGCGATGCCGCAATCAATAATGCCAGGTTAGATTAATCGTGCTTCGGATTGAAATAAAAGCAGCGATTATTCGAGCGGGGGCTAGAGGTGTGGGGGAGGGGGGTTCGGTAATGAATGAGGTGCGCGTGATTGATGCGCGGGGGCAGCTGACAGCAGCGCAGGCACAGGAGCTGCAGGGGGTGCAGACCTGTTGGTTTTTTCCCAAATATGTACATAAGGTAAAGTATTACGAGTTTTGCGGTCAGGGTATTTTTGTATTTCTATTCATTTCATAGGTGTCATCACTTCACGATGGGGTCAATTTTTAGTATAGTAAACTCATCAAATTCCGTGACTCGATCAATTCCGTAGTAGCAGTTCTATAATCCGCCATAGAATCTTGCAGGTCGAATCTGGACCAAAAATACATCATTTATTTATTTGCCCTAGCCTATTTAAAAGTCTAAGGTCGTATTTCAGTTCCTACATTCTATTAGCAGCTTAGGGTTCTAGGCTACCGCAATTGAGCGAGTCACGGAGTTCGATGAGGTTACCCTTCTCTCAGAGGGTAAGCCACGGCGTGTATGCACCAGAGGTACCCAGAGCACCTGTTGTACGTAGAGCATGAATTGAATACTATGTTTAAGCACAATCTCGAAGCTCCCAGCTCTATTATGCCGACCGTAGACTGACGTTTTACTTACAAAGCGCATTCACCTATTTGACTATTAATTCGCATTTTTATACAAAACACATCACCGTCTCCGAACTTAGTGAAACATAACAAGGAAAGGAAAGAAATAAAAGTTATTTTTAAAATGCAACATAAACGGTTTTTTTCAAACATGTTATCAATCATAAAAGTGACACCAAATAATTTAACGGATAAACATAATTATGTGACGTAATATTATGATTTCGAAATGAATGTTTAACTCTTGAACGCCATTAAAGTGAGTTTCACATCGCTCAATGGTTCAGCGACTGATTTCACAGCATTTGACTTATTAGGGTTTATGGCGTTTTATTGTGCGGAGATAAGGCAACGCTGTTCTCGTCGTGTCAGATCAGCTGTTAATCCTTACGACCCATAAATTGCTTCGAGCTGTTAATTATGGGACCTGTTCATATTATGTTATTATTCCTATTCAAGCGATTGTCCTGGTATTCTTATTTATTCAAGGCTTCGTGCGATCTACTGTCACTTCTCATAAAGCACGGTTGTGCCAGCTTTTACATCAGTCGAGAAAGTCACATTTGTATTTCCTAAAACTTATACTTTGGTTATTGGAGAGGGACGAGCCAATAAACTGGCACTCTTTTGGCTTCATCGGTTTGTACTTTTTTTTAATAAGAGAAGCTACTGTAAAATTTAGAAAACACGAAATTAAGCGACGTTGCCAGCTTAGAATTAGTAAGAGGACTCATAAAACAACAATGTAGGAACAAATGTAACCTTATGACGTTGACTGCTCTTGTGACTGTGCTTCACACCAGCGACTATATTTTGGCGTAGTATCGTCTTCGTACGATTTGACCATTATACATGTTTCTCTTTCACACTCGCAGCCACATACTTTGAATGTAACCCGTACGAGTTGGTCGGTGAAACCGCTGTCTTCGATTGAGAACAACGCGGTTGTAACACTGTAACCCTCGCTTTGCGTGTAACTAGAGACGCGATGTGGGCTAATGGTCGTCTAATGTAAATAAAACACACAAATGACTCCGAATGTGCACACATCCGGAGAGGCTGTCGCTAAATCACCGCGGCTCGGGTTTCGAGATATTTACGAGGAAGGGGGCGCATTAACTAAACTGTGCGGCTGCGCAGCGCGGCGCGGCGCCCGCGGCCATTTACATAAACACGGTCACACCGGGCCCGCGCCCGTGCGCATCCATATTCATTAGCTATGTACAAAATAAGGGTAGATCCTGTGGAACTCCCTACAAATGGTCACCGTCTCGGGGCTTTGCTTCAACCCGCTCGCCACACCTAAGCTCTCACGCGGAGAATTCTACATTCCTCTGCTTGTTGTTGAAACCGTCTGATTGTTTACGCAAGCGTCCACACTGACTTGCCGCGCGTGTTGTTCATGGCATTTTATTGCACTTTCTCGGCGATAGTCCGTTAAACTCAGATAAATCTCGCGAGCAAATCCGCATTATTTACAATATCCAGCATTCTCCAGAACATCTCTATGTACCTATATCGCTAGTTATGCTCCTATAAAGCTGTGATCGCAAATAAAACGGACCTATTGAAAGTCCATTGTTATTCTCACGGAACCAAATGCTTTGTGGCTTGAGTGTGCTTGCAGATACTTAGACAAACGCACGCGTCTGAGAAACATGGCAGATAAGTATCGAAATCGCAACACAAATGTGGAGCGCGGCCGCGGCGCTGGCGCAACCGGCAGCAACAAAACCAATCAATGCAAACTAGAGAAAAACATTGTAATAATATACCCACTAAAATCACAAAATGTAAGTCAGTTTTTTTAATGTTTGTGTTTCAATCATATTCACGTGTTTTAAGATTAAAAGTTTACGTAAAATTGAGTAACAGAATACCATGAATGTGATTCTTACTGGCACCTATGCCGCAGAAGCTATAAATCGAGGGATACATTAATTCTATTAGCCTTGGGTTTATTAAACACGGCGCGACCCGCGGCGGGTGTCGCGTCGTCTCTCAAGAAGATGTCTTGATCTGTTTGTACGCAGGCAGATTAATATTTATTGAATATCCTAACATCGCCTTGACATTATTGGCTGCGCAGAGACACGGCGTACGTGCGCGCGCGCCGCGGGCGGCGGGGACGACGAGTGCACACATTATCCACCTGTTTGTACGTCGGCTAAAGCACGCATGATGTAATTGTATATCTATGTATTATAAATGTATTATAGTTAATGGTATTATACTTAGTTCAAACCCTTTACCAAAATTACAGAAACTGACAGCACTTTTTCATTTTAAATTATTTTATACTTACAACGTAACATTGTTACGGGACCTTTTAGTGACTGAATTTATTGACTTTGACTTTAAGTTTTTCGTACCGCTTTCTTTTTCGATCTTGTGTGTTTACGTAGAATGTTAAAATTCTCTACAGAGTTACCCGTTGTTGTTGCTCGCCGGGTGATGATGAACTTACAGTTACATTGTATTTGAAAGGCCTTCTGTATTCATATGTCCGATAAAAATGCTGGTTAACATCCATAAGGAGCACTTCACTTCATTTTTTAATTGTACAGTAATTGTTGTTACAATAACAGAACGATTTTTCTTTATAAAGACTAAAATCACGGGACCACAGTGGGAACATAATGCCTGTAATCCTTCGTAAGCGCTCGGAATTCTATTACATATATCGGGGCATGACCTCACAGCCATACAATAACCACGTTCGTGAGTCCGTCATAGCAGGCTGGAGATGCGCGCGGCGCGACGCATGCGTGGCGGGAGCTTTTAGGTAATAATCTTAAACAATTCACTTTTCTATTCGTTGTCGAGTTAACAATTAACGGGCCAGCCTAAATTATCCCGTCAGAGCATTATAAACATTTTAGTGCGTATATTTTTTGTGCGACCACGTCTTACCTTACCTTTCGTGTCTAGGAACACGTGGAAAACTTTACTTTACCGGTAATACTTCGACCACGAATTGAAAAGTGAGTTGTTCGTGAGAATCGGTACCGCGAGCGGAGAGATTGTGTTTATACCCAAGCCTGGCATTTAATTTCGCGGTCCGCAAACCAGCGGCGCGCGCGCAGCCAGTCGGACAGCGCGCTCACTCGCTATTCACAGAAACACAAACACACAACAACTAGGTAGTTCTCATAGATACGTCAGAAGTAGGACATCTCGTTTCAGGACTCAGATCGGTTCACTTGTGAGCCATTACTCTATTGTCTGTCTTTATCTTTAAAAAAATACCGTACTTCAGAAATATACCTGTGTATGTACTTTAATTCGTATGCAAATAAGGTCTATTTTGAGTTGCCTAATTTTAACGCAAATTTTCAAAGTTTTTGGTTTTGGTTCATAAACTTCGGAAATAAGGGGAAAATGGTAACTTTTTGTACATTTTTGGCTATGAATCAAAAACTAGGTCATGGAAAATTATAATGTTATTTTGAAATATGCAGATTTATTTATTTGCTATAATCAGATCACTTTTATTTTTCCACCCCCCATTCTAGACCCTTTTTTAATTATTTTTAATTAATTTTTTTACTAAAAACAGATGCGGGCAAGCAAATTATATAACTATGTCAAATTTCAAGTTGATAGCAACTGTAGTTACTGAGACAAACTTTACTGCTGTGACATACAGACGGACGGACGGACGGACAGACAGACGACGAAGTCTTACCATAAGGGTTCCTTTTTTACCATTTTGCTACGGAACCCTAATAAAACGACCATCCACAAAAAACGTTCCCGCCAGTCACCTAACCACATCTTTCTTAGTTGGTTATAGCTGCACTCCTCCAACCGATATATTATATTTAAGATCATTGACAAAGCTCACTCGCTTCAGAAAGCATAACCCAACCAGACAACCTTAGATTTTGTTTTGAACAAATACAGCTCTCAGGATTCTGGACGCCAGTGATTCAACTGGCAGCGGCTGTGGCGAAAACTCCATAATAAATAAGCCCGCGAACAAAGCTCCCGGCCGCGAACTATGAACGATCGCTGCGCCCGCGCCGGCGCAAGCGCGCGCGCATAAAAACCGACCTCGCTTTACTGCGGCAGGGGTCGCTGGAAGACGGGCGCAGGTTAACGAAGTGTGCGCAGCAGGAGTGTTCTCTGGAGTGAACATGAAGAAAGAAACAAAAACAATATTTTACTGGACATCACGCGACACTTTACTGTCCTCGCTAAGCTTGTGTGTAAAAATGTCTATGAATGTTTCTCGATGGTAAACTTACACATAAAAGTGTACTCATGCGCATGTCTATCGGCCTCCGTTGGAATGAAACCAAGTCTTGAAACGATCTATAGAAATGTAAGCCACAATGCAAAGAACGGAAAGTATTTTGCGCATTCAGCAGTTCACAAGGTCAGCTCTTTGTGCTGTCCCTTCCCTTCAGCGCGGGCGCATGACTGAGTAATTGATTCCGACTGTAACGACCAGCAGAGCACAGGCGCAGATAACATCGGAACAATTGAACACAAAGCAGACCCTGCTCCAAAAATTAAACGTTGAAGTTAGTTACATACGTTAACAACATCTCTTTCTCTCGATTTAGTTATATATTAAGAGCGAGAGGGATGGGGTGTTTGAAGTTGCATATTTAGTGCGTTAGTGATCGAAGGTCAGCGCTAAGCGGCTGCAAGCTGCGGTTGGCCATCGCGCTGAAGATAGCATCGCGCGGTTAATAAGTTGTCCGGTAAACAAAGGCGCGCTGTCCAAATGTTATTGTTGCTACAAGGCGCACTTATCTCGTTGCTCACGTTTTTAGACGTGACCTTTTCTACTTTTATCTTTGCTGTAAGTATCACAGGTCGTCGTCGAGCATATTTTTCATATTCATATTAATTTATTGCATCCATGGTATTTACAGAGGTCTTACAAGGATAATTAATAAGGTACTAGACATGTACCCTATTAGAGTAGCAATTTTATTACTAATTAAAAGATACATTAAGTAAAATATTACAATTTTATTGGTATTATTAATATAAACAGTGGGAAGGTAATATTAAATTAGGGGAGACCGGGTAGGGTTGTCTCACGGGTTGGTTGTCACAGCGGCCAAAAAAGAATACAAACGAAGGAATAAGTGAATCGATCGGTGTTTAAAAATCGCAAGAGCTATATATCCTTCCGTACTTCAAAAATCGATTCATTTAATCCTTCGTTTAGTATCTTTTATGGCTGCTGAGACAACCAACCTGTGAGACAACCATACCAGGTCTCCCCCTAATTATATAACAGAGTTAAAATATTTTTAACATCTAGGCATAGTTATTTTTAGCATACATATTTTTGCTGAAAGAATATCAACAATTATACTGCCACTGAAGATCCTCAAGGATTTAGAGCAAAAATATAGAAGAGAAGATGGAAAATGAGTACCTACTAGAAACGGGAATAGGGAATTTGCTCACTCGCTGTTACTGACCGCTCTCAATGAAATGGGTAGGTTACCTATTTAACTACTAGGTACTTTAGAACTTATATCAAACATTTTTCCTGTAAAATAAAATAACTTCGTCACAGAATCCATAAATTAAATCCACATGGAGAGAGAGAGAGAGAGAGAGAGAAGGCGTGGACAGTGTCACGTTTTACAACCTTCCAGATGTTTACAGAATTAGCCCGTCAAGAAGTCACAACAACCCGTCACACGCTCCGTCCCGCCGGGCGGCATTCCGATCCATCGACAATTACCAACCATTGAGTGATGCTGCTCGCTGCCCGATTTGGTGCGCCCGCGCAGCGCGGCTCAAGGCGAGCGCAATTACTGCGCATGCGACCAGCAGGGGCTGGAGCAGATTACATGGAGCTCAAACATATACATTCAAAATCAGAATTTGAAAATTATAATTGTATGTTTTAGATGTAACGAGTGCCTATTTTGATTTCAGCTCTGCTATTATTTGGTGATATTTGTACTTTAATATCACAATGTACTTAACAGTAACTTCACCTCACAACTATAATGTAAAATATTTCATTAATCATTCAACCACGACGTCTGACTTGATTTTCGCCTGATGCTCATAATTATAAGCAGAAAGATAATGCTGGAGGGTGTGATTGTTAGACGCAAAATCTACTCGTATTTCAGGACGGTATACATGCCCGCTCGTCGTGATATTAAATGAAACGGTACTCTTCAACCCTAGCAAATTAGCTAATCCTACAGTTAGATAAGATAATTCTGCTCCATTTGGTTGCATTCGTGCAAGTCAAACAGTTGAGTCTCGTAATTACTAGCACAGCCGCGGCCTCCCCATCCGTCGCGCGTCGCGCGGACGTCAGGCCGCCGCTGCGACGTCGTACGTCACGTCACGTCACGTCTCAATAGTTTTTGCGTCGCTCTCGTTAGCCGAGAATCCAATCTGAATATCACCAATCAAACAACAAAGATCCTAAGTCTATTTTCCTTGCTGTGCAAGATAAAGATACAATACACTAGAAATATGAATCATTTTCGATTGATTTGGAAACATTGACATACTTACATACATTGTGAAACTTTTTGCTGTAGATATCCTGTCAAAGCAAAAGTGTGCTATTTGCTATTTATGAAACTCCGTCCGCCAACAACGGGATTGCGGTGTGTTTGTTTATGTTATTGTTCGTATTGTAATGTAATGTGACGTGCAATTTGAAGTAAAGTCGCTCGAGACGTCTAACTCAAGGATTGTTGCAAGGCAATAATATATAACATGCCATTATTGTGTACACGGTGTTGGTTCAAAAAAATGTGAATAAAATGACGCTTGTTTGGGAATAAATAAATAAATAATAAATATCTGAGACAATCTCACACAAATTGACCTAGTCCCAAACTAAGCTCTACACTTGTATCATGGGTCCCAGGCAACGATATATATATACTTATATACTTAAATATATAGAAAACATCCGTGACTCAGGAACAAATACTCGCATACATATATTACTGTTTTTGATAGTCGGGTTACAATGTTTCACTACGAAGCCTGGGTTTGAATTTGATAGAGCCAGATATTATTATAATGATTTGTATGTCTAAGAGTCTGGTCATTTGCGAGTTAGTTTGTTCAGAAGTTCAATTTACTGCCTTTCCTATTTCGGGTCTTTGGTAATGGCACTAATTTTAAACAGTTTATTCTTTTGTAAAACAGGTCAAACCGGTGTTCTCCAATATTCGTTGATCACCTGTTAGGTATCTCCCAATCTCGGCTGTTGGAGGCCGGGAGTTAACACGCAAGCGCCTAAAAAGCGTTGCTGTGACAACGGGCAATTTGCTCGGCGGTTGGCTCGTGACGGCGCCGCGCCGGCCTTAAGTGCGCCGTTTACTTAAAACGACACCCCACGAGTAGGTACCGCTCGGACACGCAGCGGTGAAAATAACGGAGATGATTCAGTGAAATTGAAATCGAAATTATTATCAAAGAAAAAAAAACAAAAAAAACTTTTATACATTATTATAATTATTATTTACTCAAGAGTAAACACTAAGAGACCCTATTTTTATTTTTAAGTATTTTAAACTCTAGTGTTTATTATTTAATAAATAAAACAGTAAATAATCTTGCACTAATTATTCTATTTCTAAACTTAGCTTTATGTTTTTCATATGAGCTAGACTACGATGTACTGTATAGATAAAAATACCTAAATTACTTAAAACATCGAAGTTGCTCATCACAAATATTCGCCTTTACAAAGAATTCGAACGCGGGACCTAGGCTGACCTCTCAAAGGCATAGTCTTTGATAACTGTTATTATAACTGCATACATTTGACCGATCGCTGTCAAACGTAAGTTTACACCTGTCACCCCGAGATGCGTGGTTTCGCGCGCGTGTGATGGATGGCCGGTTATTAAATTCGTGATTGATAACTACCTACCGAGTACAGCTTTCTTTTCGTTGCTATAAATCTTAATTCAGACCTCTGTTCATCATCGTTACGTTAGATCTAACGCGATTAATAAAATGCGTCTGACTTTGAGTCGATTGTCTGTTTTTGTGTAGGTTCAGAATATAGGGTCTCTATAAAACTGTATGAATTATACATAACACTAATCACATCACCTCAAACAGCTACTGTCACTTTATCCGTTATTGTTGCCAGTATAGCATACCTCCGCCGCGAAACCGCGAAACTGTGGCGGAATTGTGATATTTAATACGAAATTGAACTTTATTTCGTTGCCCGAGTTTCGCTACTACAGTTCCGCGGTGGAGGTGTGCTACCGGCGTGTTTCACTACCTAATCTGATTTCCCTGAATTGCAGAATTTTACTCCCAAAAATATGTTATGACCACCGCCACCAAAACCACCACCACCACCACCATGGAACAAACTTTTTCCCAGTAGTGGGAGTTAATAGTGTTAATACATGTCGCGAATGAAGTTCGCCTCCAGCCGCTTCTCTGCTGCCCGCGCGCGCTGCACAGCGCAGCTCGCCGCCGTAAACAAGCTCAGCCGCGCTGGTTTATGCGCCCGCGAAGACGCAGGAAATCACGCTTATTTATAGCGCCTTTTTTAATTTCGAGTTGATGGCAGGATCATTCGCTTGAAAGGAGGATGTCGGTGAGAAAATGCCATTAAGTACTTTAATGATAAAGTTAATTTTACCAGTAAATGTTGGAGAAATTGGATTTGGATTAAACTTTTTGGTTGTTCCTTCAAGAGTAAAAGTGACATTAAACTCAACCACGAGGGGCTTAAAATTACCGTCGTCGTTAAGAACGAAACCTGAAAAATAATTAGAATTACAATTTGAAAAAAAAATTGCGAAAGATGAGAACAGATCCGTACCTACACCTCTCCAGGCCCATCGAATTATTTAGCGCCTGTTTCACAATCGACAAGTAAGTTCATCTGCCAGTTAAAGACAGCCATCTCCCATCTCCTTGTCTGTTTTCAAGTGTGAGAAAGGGAAAGGGTTAAATTTATTTGACAGATATGCTTTACTTGACGATTGTGAAAGAGACGGTTAGAAATTTAATATCACATCACTTAAAATTAGTTTTGTTGTTCAAGATAAACGTCGCAGAGCTGTTGAAAATAACTGTTTCAATGAATAAATGAAACAATAATAAACCAATCTGTAACATGAGCAGAAGACGATAAAAGAAAAATACACAGAAGCTATAAAGACAATGCCGTAAAAGTATCGACTACACCGTGTTAACAAATTAGCTCTTAGCTCCGGAGCTCGTTTATTTTTTGCGTTCTAAAATTGAAGAGAAACGGTTTGTGTTCTCGGAACGGCGCGGGCGCAGCGATAAACACCAAACGGGAAACCTAATAAGTGTAAATTATCGCGCACACACGCACGGGTGTGCAGACACGGCGGCTCCACATGTGTGTGTGTGTGTGTTAACTGTAGAAGGCTATCACGATGGTTTTATTTTCCGCTGTTGGAGTCATCCTGCGCGGCCGCAGCGTTATGGCTGCGCGTGAGCAGTAAACTGTGGTCGTGGAGGTGCAGGAAGCGGTTTGTCTGGTAATGAGGAATGCTCTGCGTCTTTGTCTGAAGATTCCCTGGAAATCCTCGGTTCGGTTTCTAGTAATGTTGATTTCAGCGTTTTATAGATTTAACGATATTTTACTTGAATTATGTTTCTAATAGTTGAGTAAATATAACTCATTATATAACAGCTTTTTGTCTAATTTATCTTTGCCTAACAGCGTTACGTATAGGTAACCACTTGACGAATATCACTTTTTGTATATAATTTTTATTAGGTACTTTCCAGCGACTCGCCTTCGCTTCTCATTGGTTAAAGTTCCCCTTCCATTTTCCCCCCTTAAAAGTTGAAATATCAAATTTCCCTCTTTATAAGAACCTTCCTCGGACTCCAAGGGAAATAGGGATTCATTTTTATTTTTAAACATACGAGTATTATTATATTTATCGGAACACATTAAGTCTCCTTTAGTTGGCATGGAGTCTGCCTTTTATACGTCCGACGTTTTATATATTTTTGGTTTATTCTAATTTTCTTGTTCTAGTTAGGTGCAACGACGAGCGTAGCGAGCCGAATTCTTTGCATTTTATTAATAAATTGAGAAATCAGAGTTTCCAGAAACATTATTAAACATACTTAGACAGCTAGATGATTAGACGATTAGACAATATGGATATTATGCAAACTGATATTATGCACAGTAAAAATTAGACTAACTGAAATTATACAAATGGCAAATAGATAAAAAGTTGTTAGGTATACCAATCATTAGACAACCTAAAAAATTGGTTATTTATTTATAATACTTAGTGCATTCTCACAATCGCTTAAGCCAGAGTAAAGTTAGCCCTCTTCTTGTCTATTTTCAAGTGTACGAAAGGGAAAGGGCTGAATTTATGTGACAGATGTGCTTTACTTGACGATTGTGAGACAGGCGACTCTCTTTTCTTTAAACTTTAAGGTTTAAACAATGTTACATGTAAACTGCTCCGCGTTAGCTCCACTGTTTACCTCTTTACGCCATCGCGCCAACAACCGAGACAGGCGATAGCGCTAATGCGTCTAATGCGCGCGCCGTGTCGTCAATATCGCTGCGCCCGCGCACCGTATACGGGCCACAAAAAGCGCACTTGTCACTGCGCCGATGAGCCCATGTGAGTCGGGGCGGGCTATTCAGTCGCCGGCTCTCGTATATAACATAAGTCAGGCTGTAAACGTCGCGAACTATTCGGTATTAGATCTCAATCCGCGCGCGCGGAGCCGGGCTAGTTGCGCGTGAGTTAACGATGCGGTTGAGTTGTGTGGCGGGACGTCATCGAGTGGCCGTCGACCACGGTGATGGCTAATGGGTTTCTGGACTGCATGAAGTGTAAAACCAGTGTAAGATGTAAATAAACACTTATTAAATTTAGTTTTGTTTGCAAATATTATTGGAAATAAAATTTCTACAGACAAAACTGGCATAATTACAATTTCAACGCTATTCAATTATAATTAAGGCTCAGTATTACTTAATTGTTATGCACTTTTTAAAGTACAAATGTAGCCACGAGGTAAAAGTATGCCTGAAAAATAACCGTTAAAATCAGTATCAATTAGAGAAGATACATTTTGATGTGGGCCGGAAGTAAAGAAAATAATAATAATAAGTAAGTAAGTAAGTCTAATATTTGAAGTAAATGATTCATATACATGACGACGCGGTTAGCCTAGTTGGTAGTGACCCTGCCTACGAAGCTAGCGGTCCCGGGTTCGAATCATGGATGTTTTCTATGTATTTAAGTATGTATTTCTCTATATTATTATGTTTATCGTTGTCTAGTACCCATAGTACAAGCCTAGAGCTTAGTTTGGGACTAGGTCAATTTGTGTGAGATTGTCCCCTGATATTTATTTATATTTGACGCAAAGCTTATACTTTTCTTTGTTCACACGGCCCAGTATTATTTTTCCCACTATATGTAGCTTGAACCTACTATGTCGGGTTTCACCAAGCAATTTAACGAGCTGTTAAATCGTAACACACACTTTGACAAATGCTGAACTTTTGATCGCCTGTTAAGTTGTGAAATTCGATATAAACGTGTCAAAATGTTTTCCTAATTCGCCTCCGCGAATCCGTTGTCATACACGTGTTAGCTGGTCGTAACCCGAGTGCGCGTGCGCGGGCCGCCTGTGTCCCCCGAGCTGTCCGCGACGCAGACCGACCACATTACGGTTAAATATGACACAATAAAAACGGTAACTTAAGTGAATTGAACTTTTTACAACGACGCGAGTGTCTCCAAGCTGGCGGATCAAATTCCACTCCACCTTTACGGCTACAGACACGTTGTTTTTTTTTTTTAAAGAAATTAATGGGTTGTATGAATAAAGAAAACTATAGGCTTTGAATTCTAAAAAAAATAAACTATAAATGTTTCATATTGGATATCAAAGCCGAATATGAATGAATATCAGATTCCTAACTTGATGAAATTGGGACCAATCTGAAAGTATTCTTACAAATAAAAAATAATTTATCAAATCGGTTCATAAATTTATGACGAAATTCTGTGGTAACAAACATAAAAAAAAAACATTCAACCGAATGGGAACCTCCTCCTTTTTTGAAGTCATCCTTTTTTAAAAAGTAACATAATCATCTCATATTACTAAGATTGTAAACCCCACTGCTGGATATAGACCTCTTCTCGTGGTCAGCATATTGGGGCCCCCTAATGCCGGACAAAATCTTAGACCAAGGGATAATTAAGAATAATTGTAATAAATAAATCTCTAATTCATCCCGTTCCCTATTTGCCAGGTTTCAGCTTCGTTTTCTCTATAATTGGTGCGCCTGTTTTTATAGATCTCGATTGATCTGTTTCTCAGGAAGCGCGCGCGCAGCCCGCGCCGGAATACAGAGCACGCGCCCGCGCCGCTGCCGCGATCTATTCAAATGAGCGGACGTGTGAGACCGGCGCCGGCGGGACATTCACATACGAGCCAGCTTCGCGCAGGAATCAGATTGGGAATGGGGAATAGGAAGGGTTTTTGTTATTGTAAGGGCCACATCACTGAATTGCGCAAGAGTTCCCAGCGAGGTAAACAGGCACGCCGCGTGCGCAGCGAGAACTCACTCTTTCGAGAACTGCTAGTGGGGTTAGAGCCGAAAAAGTTCCAATATTTTTCTGTTCAGAAATAACTTTCGAAATTCCACCACCACCACTCTACTGCAGCACAATCCTGTTTCCAGTAACTATTGTTCCACTCAGTGTTGTAAACTGTAGCTGTAACAATGGCCAACCCCAAAACGAAGATTATGCAGAACTATACAAATTTTAATAGATATTCAACCAACAATGCTCTGCAATAATGCTTTGTACATCTACGAAGATTTTTCACCTTGAGTCAGAGTGATTCTACCAAACATTTTACGGCAATGTATGGACCCAATTCCGCTTGCATACCGAAGCTCAAGAGCCTTAATTCAAGTACTAATATGCCAAATACGGCGTGCTTCTTCAGTTTGAAGCGCCATTACGCAGCGAAACCTGCTAAAACACCGCGTACATTATTCATAGCCGCGTCAGCCCCTAAATCTACGGAGCTCGCACGAGGATCCGTACTGCCAGCCAGAACATAAAACACAATAAGTGCTCACTAAGACCACCTAATGCTGATCTTCACACATGAATACTTGTTTCAATTTGAAGATCAAGTTATGGTGGCCAATGTGTGCACTTAGTGCGTTTTAAGTTGTCCACGGCGACGTAACGAGCGCACGCGCAGCTTCCCCGTAAATCAGAGCAAGCGCAGCACCCGCCGCCGTACCACCAGATACCTACACCGCAATTTCAACCCTATTCTTCAATAATAAGACGCAATTTGCTAAATTTTACAGCGTATGCGTTGGAAGTTGTAATTTGAACTGAAGGGATAGGTTTCAGGGTTTGTTTAGCGTTGGACTGGGAGAGGGTGTAAGTAATAGTGCTGTATGGGTGCTTCACGCGTCCCTGATTTAGGTGTGCGCGGGCGCAGCAGGACGGAATAGTGCAGTTTATAACGCCTGCGCCGACACCCGCTCGGCCTGAATAAACATGTTTATTAACTAGATTTACAACTATTGGCTGGTAATAAGTGTTCGCGATCCGGCGTTTGTTGCTGACGCGTGACCTGCGCTCGGGCGTGATCTATCGATCTGGTTAACCTGCTGGGGCTGACACTGCGCAGGATTGAATGCTTGTATTTTCTCCTGTTTACCGTTTCTTATCTTGCCCTATGTTGAACAGATGTAGTCCTGTGGGATACACCTCGAACCTTACTATTCGTGCTATTACTTCATTTGCAGATCACATTACTAAAGTAAGCAGGTCCCATTTATAAGTGCTCAGTAGCCCTAGACAAGATATCATATAACATTTTAAATTTTAATAATAATTTGTATATAGTGTTAATATTTGTATGGAGCTTTGTTCCCAACTAAAGAATTTTATTATTATTATTATATTATAACGCTAATGGTAACGATCGATGTTCGAAAAATATCAAAATGCGCAGAATTTACTTAAACATTTTGTTAGTTTTCGATGGTGGCAAACTGGCGTACGGTGCGCCTGATGGTAAGCGGTTACCGTAGTCTATCTATGGACACGTTCAACACCAGAAGTATCACACGAGCGTTGCCGACCCTTTAACCCCTGAAGAACTCCGTACTGTAGTCCCCAGGGAGAACTTCGGCTGGGAGCTCATTCCACAATCACAAAGTTAGCGTGATGCATCTCGGGTATGTCCCTGGAATACTATTTGATTTCGAAATGCGTCTTACTGTTATTTTACACCTTATAAGCCCCACCTGAAGCTGTTGACCGTCGACCACCGCAGCATTCAGATCAATTTTAACTGTTTGGCAGGTTTAGGGTAAACTCACCGAATTCCGTGACTCGCTCAATCCCGTAGTAGCAGTTTCATAATACGCCATAGAACCCTGCTAATAGAATCTGGGTACTGAAACTTGGACTTTTAGATAGTCAAGGGCAAATAAATAAAGGGTTCTATGACGGATTATACATAGAACTGCTACCACGGAATTGACCGAATACGGAATTCGATGAGTTTAATTTACTTAATGTTACCAGTTAGTCACTGTACTTTCTCATACTATGTAAGGACTCTCCCTTACATACGTAGTATAAAATAAAGTCGCATTCCGCGTCTGTGTGTTTATCCGCTAACTCCTTCTAAACCACGCAACGGATTTTGATGCGGTTTTCACCATCAGTTAGACAATTGTTCAGGAAGGTTTATGTATGATATAATAGTACCCGGAGCAAAGCGAGGGCGGGTCGCTAGTAAATAATAGCGGGTCGTGTATAGGAAGTGTTTCCCGAAGGCTGCGGTAGCCGCGCGTAACGAGGGCCGTGTTTAATATAATACGAATTGCTGCTATTATTATATTAAACTCGAGTCGGGCGGCGGCGACCGCAAGGGCCGTCGACGAAACCACTAAATCAGCGGAATTTTGATCGCTGCTATTACGTCGCGACAAAAACTGCGCAGACGCACTCACAGCTCACCGCAGCTTAGGGCCGGCGTCCATCGTGGAGGAGAAGAGCAAACGAGGCTTTTAGTCCGTATTTTTGTATATCTGTAACTTTTCCGGACTTGTTCTGATACGTTATGATATGACTTGGTTGGTTCTACTTCAGGTTATAAAACACGAAGTAACCACATCTATCCGTGGTTAAAACAGTTAGAACTGGCAATACGAGTAAGTCCACTTACTAAACAAATGTTTTATAACTCAACTACTTTGGTTCAAAATCTTTTTGTAATAAATAAGTCGTGGCCGCCAAAATAGGTTTTATATTTATCTAGCGACTCGCCCTTGCTTCGATCTGGTTTAAATAAAATATAAAATAGCCCCAATTAGTTTGGGATAATGTTACCTCTTGGATAGATAACTTTTAAAAACGGTTCATTAGCTCCAGAGATTACCCCAAACATACGAAAACAAATAAACAAACAAATAAGCACACAAATTCCGTGACTCGCTCAATTCCGTGGTAGCAGTTCTATAATGCGCCATAGAACCCTGCTAATAGAATCTAGGAACTGAAATACGGCCTTAGGCTTTTAAATAGGATAAGGTTTAATTAGGTCCCATATTCGACCTGCAGGATTCTATGGCGCATTATAGAACTGCTACCACGGAATTGAGCGAGTCACGGAATTCGATGAGTTTACTATACCTTTTTATAATATTACTACAGATTTTATTTTACAACCCTCTCGCTATGCAAATTTGTTCATGGTGGATTTCAGTCTTTATGTCCTGCCCGGCTGGCCCGCGCGCTCCTGCTTCCAGAACCTTCCTAGACGCATAATTCGCCGCACTCACCATTAAAATGCACGGCCGTGTATGCGCGCGAGTGCAGTGCGGGTGAACCCCTCGCGGAATGCGTGAACCGGGTAAGGCGCGCTTTACACGGGGCAAGTTTAAAGTGGAGAGTACGAAGTAAAGTAGCAAGTAAACGGCGCAGCGCAATTTCTTTGTCTAAATTGACGAGGAATGCTGCAGAATACGTGCGATTCTGCGCAGAATGCTTTAATCCGGTTCATCCACGCTAGAATTAACCGGTTATAAGCAGCATAAGTTAACCGGTTATAGAATCGATTTTTATATTTCCATAAAACAATGTGGCTACTTTTACCAATTGGTTCTGAGACCATTTCAACGCAATTTGGTTCTTTGTTAAGTCACTAGAGCTAAATAAGTAAATGTTAGCGGTCTGTCTACACTGCGCAAAATGACAAGCAAAATTACTCATCAAGGTTGTTTGATAAAAAAATAATAGAATCCGCTAATCGAAGCCAGTTCGAGTCACTACTGGCTATTTGATCCCTTTACATTGCCTAATCCGTAAAATAGGGATGATGTCATGACTATTTTTTTACTTTGTCCGTCAGGTAGATTATCATTTATCAAAACATACTCGTATTGGACACGTATTTTTTATTTTTTCACATAACCAAAAAATAACGGGGATATTTATTGAGTTCAAATGTAGCATGACGTTACGTCTTGGTAATATTTTGTACAATTTTTACACAGAAGTGACGTCACGAGCCCCCATTCCCGAACTTTGACGCGCTTTATCTATGCCATTTTTTGTTTGATTGACAAAAGAAAAAATCCGTTCCAATATTTTTTGATAATCTAACTGACGGACTAAATAGAATTTCGTTTTCTTTACCCAGTCGTCGTCCCTATTGTCCTTTCTTTACGTATCTTGCTAAATACTTGACTAGAGTAAATCGAGCACAAAGCTCGTGGCTGCTTAACAGCGTAGTAAAGGCGCTCGTAAAGCCGCCATTACGGCCGCGAAGCAAAAAAGTGCGGTTTGGAGCTTCGAAAAACATTAGCGTTTAGCTTTAAGCTGGCTGTAGTGAGACCGCGTAATGATCAGTATCCGCTACTTCGGTTAGAATCACTGCATGGGAAACCAACGTTTATAGCTAAGGCAGGTATTTCGCGCCGGATGGCTCAGTCGTTAGGGTACGCCGTGTGACTACAGACAGATACATACCCCTATAAGTCTGCTGTCGGATTGTACTGAGTACGACCACTTGAGTTGCTCTTGGTCTATAGTTTGGTGTCATTAGTGTTTATTCATGGTTCAAAGGGTCCATAATGGTTCATTCATACCCAAGTAGCACATAAGCTGTATAAGAGCTTATACAGCCATAATAACAATAGTTTCAGCATTTTAAGGATTTGTTAGCCGTTAGTCCAATACGCGATTAATTTTATTAATAATATTATTATTAAATATTATTATTAATATTAATATTTTGCCGAAGTGTTCCGATTTCAATTTAGTGAAATAAATTTGAATTATAAGTTTTCTGTGTATACATACTATATATAATTACATAAAGAGAGAAGTCCTGGATTGACTGACTGAATGACTGAAACTGACAAATTGCAATAGGGGCAAATTCCGGATGGGGCGAGGTGCATTTGCGGGAGGATTTGCTAAAGGGACGAATTGCGAACGGGACGAGGTGCGTTTACGGGACGATTTGCTAACGGGACGAATTGCGAACGGGACGAAGTGCGAATGGGACGAGGTGCGTTTATGGGACGATTTGCTAAAGGGACGAATTGTAAAAGGGACAAATTGCGAACGGGACGAACTGCGAACGGGACACATTGCAAACGGGACGACATGCGACTAAAGGAGCTCGTATACAGCTTGTGTATTGCTTGGGTAGGTAATCATCGCAAGTCCTAAAGTGAATTTTACTGAAACCGTTCTGATTTTAGGATTTTTTTAAAACAAATCTAACCGAACCAAACCAGTAAGGGGTGAATCTCGTGGCGTTTCAACCGCCGTCATTAGTGTCACAAAATATATTGACAAAATCAATGACACCTACCAGCAATTCCTGATGTAAACAGAAGCAGAACCATGGATTTAGTTTCTATCAGAACTTGCTGTAGTGTCATTGATTTCGTCAATATAGTTAGTGACACTAATGACGGCGGTTGAAACGCCCTGAAATTCATCCTAAGATATTTTAAAAAGCCTGAAACAATAACGGTTTCAGATCAAAATACTTTAGGACTTACCATGCTTATGAATAAAGAAACATTCGGGCTACAAAATTATTATTAATGTGAACTTTGGCGCACCGGGTTCAAACATGTATCAAAGTATAAGTATCAATGTGCATAAGTGATGGTTGTTTTATCCACAGTTGTCTACAGCGATAAACGCAACTATAGCAGGCCTGCTGGAGTTTTTGTTTGTCAGTGATCTTCACGAAGAAAATGTAATGTGAATTAATAATCATAAATTACTGCAACGCTGTGTGATTTAACTCATGACAGCTTGCCTGATACCAACTTTAACTCATGACAGCCTGATACCAACTGGATTCGTGCCGCGATCTCTAGATACCGCCGTGTTAAAGATTTCCTGGTAGGAACAACGCCGCGCGCCGGCGGTTGCCCGCGAAGCGTCATTTATGAAGTTATTAACATTACCACACCCGCGGTAAAAATAACACCATAAAAGAAATAATTGCGTTCAAAATCGCAAATCCCCGCCTCGGGAACGCTCATGGATTACGTTTACTTCACACCACATTACCAACTTCACACTTGGAGCTGTCTACTCTGTTCTTCACACCTACCTGTGACTTCCATGTGTCTGGTGAGATGGTTAGAGAGATCTGGGTGTGAGTCGGGTGACGTGGCGGCGCCGCATTAGCGGATTCCTCCTCACTTCCACGGCAGTTATGCCGGAGCGATGTTATCGCGCCGGAGATCTAATTAATAACCTTTGAAACTAATTTATTTCACAGACGTCATTAAAACGTGGCCCAGGACCCTCAAGACGCGCTTGGAGGTTTTTAATAGTGGGGAATGTCTGAGCTGTCTTTAACTACATACCTACTCGGATGATTCCATGGAATAACTATTCAAATAAAAATGCCAACTCATGTTGTTTAAATAAAAACTACACTGTATTGTTATAATTTAATTCGAAAATCTCGCATTATTCCAAAGTATTTGAATTCGTAATACCCGTAGTTGTTATTTTGGGAACACTTCTTCACCACATAGTATTTATAAAACCAAGTCGCTTCCCGCCGTCTGTCCCTTTCAAACTACGCTGCGGATTTTAATGTGGTTTTCACCATCAGTTAGATAATTTTTCACGAAAGGTTTATTATTTATATAATAAAACCCGGAGCAAAGCGAGGGCGGATCGCTAGCTCGTTATAATTTGCGTAACATTTAACTTGCCAGCACGGTTTTGATTTTCTATGCTTATTTAAGTTTTGCAAAAAGTATCAGTCGGTATTTACAGGTTGTTCACGCCGCTACGTTATGTTCACAGACAAATAGCTTTTAGCTTTATATAAATTAGAGTCACAGTTGCAATGTTTAGCTTGTTACCAATTAAAACACTCGAATATCACGCGATACATTTACTCACCCAACCACAGACCCTTGCATACATACGTCACACACACGTCATACATTACACGCATTCACTTCCACACTTGCTTTCTAAGCTCTAACCTAGCAACACAATTTTGTAAAATTAAACGTTTATAAAAACAAATTTCTGAGATATCGATATATCTCTCTCTTTTAAATTATCTCTCCTTGTTCCCTTAAGGAACACAGGTGATATAGAAGCTCAAATAAAACAAACGTATCTTCAGAAACTTACAGGCATTTGTGACAATTAATATAATTTCGGTATCATTTGATTTTCTGTGTCACGTAGCCAAGGTGTAAAATATGCTACTGGCTTAAAATATCTGTTTAAAAAAGTGATTGAATAAACTTTCATATTTAAAGATTCGATCAGAGCCCATGGCAACAATCGTTACGGCAGTATCACTGTCTAATCCCCCCGTTTACCGTCGGGGGCCATTACGAGGCTATGAATAAAACGGTTCTGTTATCGCCGCGCAGTGATTTGAATGGGTAATGTATGTAATGTATGTATGTAATGCGGCAGTAAGCGATAGCGCCACATTGTGCGCCGGCGCATTTACCACCATTCGGAACGCATTAAGAACAAATAGTATTTATTGCTTTAGTTACCCGGTAATAAATAGAATTGCATTTTTAATAATAAACTACATATTTTTTTGTGATGGAAAATAATCATGAGGAAACTACTCGTGAAGTTATTTAAAGTAAGAGTGAACTGTCCCCTTCCCGCTCTAGGCCCGCTAGACACATTGCTTACATTATTATTCTGGTAGATAGGAGCCCGTCAGTTTAATTTGGGGGTGTGTGAAATATTATAACCATCACGGCTAGTGCATGAACCCATTACTGAATTTTTGGTTTGAACGAGCTTAGATCCGTAAGGCCATAAGATACTTTGGTAGTCCTCAAGGAAAATCTTACTAATTAAACGAGAACCATTTGTATATATGTATATATATTTGTACTCACGTTCTCGATAACGGCTCTAACGATTTCGATGATTTTTGCAGTATAGGGGCTTAGGGGAGCACAAAATCGATCTAGTTAAGCGTCATATCTGGGAAAATTCGTTTTCCCCGTAATTTCGCGCAAAAAGATTTCCCGCGCAATATGGTTCCTAATTTCGGTGTGGCTGCTGCCGTTTGAATAGACTGATGGTTAGAGCGTTGGCCTAATACGCAAAGACTGCGGGTTCGAACCCCAGCTATGGATCTTTTTTTTTGTTTTTGTATAGAAAATCGATGAAAATTCGGTTTCAACCCGAGCGACGTCGCTCGGTCCTCCAGGCACTAACTATAAACGAACTAAAGTAGTCAACAGCTCGTATTATGCACAGGTTATCTATGTAATGTTTATGTTCACTTAATCACAAATGAGAAGATAATTATTCACTAAAAGCTATTCTACTATCAATTAAGCCGCTATTAATATGCGGGATTTCCAAACGTGGTCCTAGCTGAACGATCGCCGATAACGGCAGGCATTACGCGGTTAACAAGTCAATGCGCCGTCTGCGCCTGCGACGATTTCAATATGTATACAATAATACATTTATTCATGTTGTAGAGTAGAACTGGGTGTTTGGTTTGGGGCCTATTCCCAGCTCCCCTTTCTGCATATCACCGATTGGTCCGGCAGAAGGCGGATGAAACCCGATCTCTTAATCTTAATAAAAAACGCAACCCAATAATAGTAACTTACCAGTGTTCAAATGCAGAATTGCAGATGTATAGTTTTGGTGATATCTCGTGTTGTCTCTCTCAATAGCTATTATTAATCTACGATGTCCTAATCACAGAAAACAGACAAGTTATACAAAATTATTATTATGAATAATATAGAGACAATTTATTATCGACTATTTTCTGCCCACAACTTTTGAATAGGTAATTTTGGTTTCCAATAGGAACGTGCTTTGATAATCCAGGATGCAAGCTATCCATCCAGCCATTTCAGCGTGAAGATGTAACAAACATACTAACGCACACACAAACTCGCACAGTACTAGTGTGATAAAGTAAATAAGTCGATACACCTGACATGCGGAGAGAGGAAAGACGTAAGACGACACAAGACAAGGGTCGTAAGACTGGCAACACCTGAAGTAAAACCAAGTAAAGACGCAGGTGGATACAACTAGGATCAGCCCCATTTGCCTGTCATTAGCACCGCCGGTATAGTTCCCACAGCTACATGCGCACGCGCAGCTCCGCAAATAAGGCCGCCGCGCATAACCTGATCGATGCTATCTCGCCCGACATTAATCTTGATATGCGAGAATTAATTTAATGCCGCCGCGGTTTTTATGCGCGGAATTAAAGGATATCTAGAAGGAATCTTGATTGGCCTAAATTTATTGAACGCCTAGAACGAGCTAGGATTAAGAGGAAACGCGGGTGGTGCAGTTGTCTCTTTCAAGAGCTATGGCCAGCGTAAGGGACAATATGCATATCTGGCCTCGGAACAAAATGAAGGTTTCGTAAAATTGTGTTTCCTCCGTGGATGGGTCCACGGAGGAAACACAATTTTAAGTGTATTAAGTAGCATTTTAGCACAAGATTAAGTAGCATTTTAAGTGTTGTAAAATCAAATTGAAATTATAAATATAAATAAGTAAATGTGAGGGTACAATCTCACACAAATTTACCTAGTCCCAAACTAAGCTCTAAGCTTGTACTATAGGCAACTTTGTACTAAGAAACGATATACATACCTAAATAATAAATACATACTTAAATATATAGAAAACATCCATGACTCAGGAACAAATACTCGCGCTCATCACACGAATATTGGCCCATACCGGGATTCGAACCCAGGACCGCTAGCTTAGTAAGTAGGGTACCAACTAGCCTAACCGCGTCGATAATATATATTAGGTATTATACTTCAGGAAAAAAATACAAAGTACTCCCTGACTTACGAAACCTCGACATATCTTGCATAATATCTGCCGCATGTCCCCTTAATTTCGGCGCAGACGTCGCTATCAATAAAAACATGTTCCGGTTATATTCAGCGTTAAATCTCTTCGGACTCGGCTCGGCCGGCTCGACTGTGATCGGTCTCCGGCAAATATTTTGACGTCGAGGTTACGCCACGTTGGGTCTCGCGCTTTGTTGAGCATTTTTATTGGCCCCTTCACTTTGCAGGAATAGTGCAGCCTTGGGGGCCTGATCATGGAGCTCTACTGAACAAGTGGGCAGAGTTGCCGGCGACCAGTTCCCACGTCAAACGCGGAGTTATCGCTCATACGCTAGCACGATTGAGAAGTAGCTTTGAATATTAATGGTATTTATGTATGCAGACCTCTTTTACGCTGCGTGCATTGGATATGCACATTATGCGCGCCGTTAGCGCAAAAGCGAGCTTATTCATCGGCTTTTACGGCAGTCTATCATAATTCATAATGTTCAAATTAAATAAAGTATTTTTTTTGAAACCGAATATTTTCAGGATTTTTTAAAAGGCCATTGTAAAGAACCCATTTGGTTAGGTTAGGTTTGTTTTATAACAATCCTGAAACAGTACCTACCAGTTCGAGACGTAAGGTTCAACAGTAGTAACTCATCTGTCGCAGATACATAATAATGAGGCTACTGTCCTTTCCTTTTACCTCAAAAGGAAAAAAAGGAACCCTTATAGGATCGCTTCGTTTTCCGATCGTCTGTCGGTCTGTCTGTCAAGACCCTTTTTCTCAAGAACGCGTGGAGGTATCAAATTTAAATTCAAATCAAATACTCAAATCTGTAATCCCTTAGAGCTCAAAAATCAAACTTCTAAGTCAACGCAATCAAAAGGCCGTTTATGCCGCATATTGAAGGGAATCTCAAGGGAATCAGAACCTATAGGGTACTTCCCGTTGACTTAGAATCATGAAATTTGGCAAGAAGCAATGTCTTATAGCACAAGTAAAGGAAAAAATCCAAAAACCGTTATTTGTAGTTACATCACATAAAAAAAGGTCCAGTATAAACTGACACTCACTAAGTACAAGTGCATACTTAGTGCGTGTCAGTTTATACTGGACTTTGTTTCTATTGTATCCCCGTGATTTAGGAACTGCTTACATACCTACAAGTTTCTGCGGAACCCTCGGTCCGCAAGTCTGACTCGCACTTGACCAGTTTTTTTTATTACTGCGCGTGAAAAGAGTTGTGCAGATACGAACTCAAAAGATTTTGATCGTTTAGCTTAGTACAGTCAGCATCAAATAGATAGAAGCAGCGAAAGTGGCCAAATATATCGCAACACACCTTTATTACTATGGGAATAAGAAAGTGCTGCGATATATTTGGCCATTTTGACTGCTCCTATCTATTTGATGCTGAGTGTACGCTGCTGCGCTGTCTCCCCGTACATTCAGGCACTTCGCAAAGCAGAAAAGTTTGGTCTGAATACGCGAGTATTTATGTATTTACCTCAAGCTAACTCCACGTTGTCTCAGCCGCGCCGCGGGCGCCGCTCATCGCCCATTGTGCGCGATGCGCCCGCGACGGATTACGATCGACTAATTTTATTACTACAATGAACTAATCATAATTATAATCTGTTTGTTGCATTGTGGTTTAACGATTTTTACTACACAGCTAAAAGCCAATTTATATTGTCGATGGTTCTAAGAAAAATGAGCGATCTGATAGTTTCCGTCTGTGAAGCCGTGGGAGGCAACGGTTCTGTGACTTACCAACATACTTGCCAACACCGCATATAAAACAACTGATAGGTACATACTCTCTCTCTCTATCTTTTGCAGTGACCGATTCTAGTAAAAGAGACACCGTTAACGTGAGTTTTTACACTTTAATTTTGGGAGCCCTGCCCACGCGCACGTTTACAAACAGTGGTCTAAGCAAGTGACGTAAGCAAATGAAGTCTAATTACTATAAAATCATTACCGATTACGGCTAATCAGGTCAATGACTCTATAAAACTCGGTTATAAAAAATTAGGCAAATGTAAGCAATGTATAAAAGAGGCATAAAATTAAGCGACTAATTACTGGTCATTAATTGAATAATTAAAAGAGTAAAGCGATTAGTTCGGTGGTTACAGCGGCTCCCACTCCGGCGCAAGTCCGCCGGCTGGCGGCGCCCACGCACCGAATGGGCTCATGATCACCGCGACACGTCGATGCATGTTTGACTCGCGATAAAACGAATAAATAAGCATAAATGTTACACGTTCCAATGTGTATCAGTAGCTTGAACTTTTATCTCCGTAAACAGGTGACTAAGTTTTTTATAAATGTGGGTAACCGTTACTATTTAATAGTTTAATTTATAATATCTAGAAACTGCAATAAGAATAAGAATAAATTTATTTAAACAAGTCACATGGATACAAACAGGCTTTATCCGGTGGATACCAAACTAGGCTGAGCCTGAATCTTGGGATCCACGGAGTCGGTTGACATATACCCAGAGAAAAAACAGTTAAGAATAACTTATATACTTAATCTTGTCGAAATCGATTTAACAAAATACCTAGACAAATGGCAGGTGAAATTAGATTTGGGGCTTTTGTATAGAACTAAGTTAGACAAGTTAGGCTCAAGTCATTGATATTAGATTTAAGCGAGCACAAATCTATATATAAATTTTTTTTCACTAAATAAAGCTTTGATAATTTTAAGAAAGAATATTTACACATTGTCGTCTGCCGCTAAATACTGAAGGAACTTACGAGTATAAAATCCTGAACCCACGAGGTATTGTTGTTTTAATACTGTCACCGACCTGCTTAGGCACATGCAGACTAAAATATGCATATATGAGTGTAATATGAGCATGTATGTATGGTTATTTTTTAAAAAAATGACTGAACAGTGATTGACCCCGATCTCACCTGATTAGCGGTTAGCCTAGTTGGTAGTGACCTTAGCGGTCCCGGGTTCGAATCTGGGTATAGGCAAATATAAAGCACCAAGTGTCTTCCTCGCTACATTGAGGTGAAACATTGTGTTTTTCGCACGGCAGCAAAGTTATTTGGGTCTCGAGGCCTTGAATCCCTCGTGACGCTCAGGACTATATTTTTGAACCTTCAATTGATTCATTTCGCGCCAAATAACAACTTTACAGCCTTGCATAAAAAATAGATATTATAATAAATTTATTTATTAATTTTATTCTTAAGAGAAGGTAAACAGGCTGCTGCTGTCAACCCCAGCGGCTTCTGATCGTTCGCGAGATTTTATAATTAAAACATTAAAATGAAGACGTTAAGGCGAGATGGATCACCGCGAGTAAATATTGGAAGCTTGTTTACTAAGCCCGCCGCCACGTAAGACCACGTGTCGTCGATCACCGCAGCCCGGGGCTCCCGCTCGGAGCGTTTTGTCCGCGTCTGACGGCGACACTGTAATATTCGTGGTATGTTGATCAAATCTCAATTATTAAAGACATGTCATGACAGACACACTGCTGGCTCCTACCATACCTGTCTTTCTGTATGTGTTCGAATTTTATTATTATATTTTGTATTTTAGTAGCACTTTATTTGTATATACGTTGTTTGAGCTGTGTGTGTGCTGAATAAATTGTTTTTCTTTCTTTCTTTCTCACATGTCAATTTCGTATATGCTATTTTTACTTGGTGAAGACATTTCAGTCTACGTATTGTTAAGTTTCAAAGCAACAGATCTCACAGTGTATTTAGGCGCATTGCAGATGGGAAGGCGAGTGTTGTAAATTTAAATTGAACTAATTAGCTATATCGGTTTAGGAGCTAGCCATACACGTAAGAACGTCAAAATTATCACACTTGTTTAATAGGTAAGTGCTTTAAAAACAAATAGTTTGAATTGACGTGGTCTCGCATTATCCTTCAGGCCAACAACACAAACCGGTCAAATGCGAGTCGGACTCGCGCACCGAGGGTTCCGTATTTAAGATAATATGGTTGGTAAATAAAGATTGGCGTTTTCTTAAATCGTAAGCAATAAGGACTATTTGGAGTTGCCTAAATTTGACACTTTTCAAAGTTTTATTAATTTTTATTTAGTTATTTCTCATTTTTAGTTATTTCTCAAAAAACTGTAAACTTTGAACACTTTATTTTATTTTTCCCGTAAAATATGAATTATTAGCTACTTATATGTCAAGAACTTTTCAGAATATTTGGTTCATAAACTTCGGAGATAAGGGGGGGAGGGGAGAAGGATCGTCAACGACAGACAACGATGTCTTACCATATGGGTTCCTTTATAACCATTTTGGTACGGAACCCTAACTAATAGGCTAAATGTTGATGTCATCGATGACGTCGTAGCGTCGAATGACTGTCAATTTCACACGATACAAACCAGGTACTTACGCGACACAGGTGTTGGAGCCTCCGACACTCAGCTCCCAGCAATTTCCGCCCAACATAATTAGGCTGCCTTTCCATAGAAGCGGAGACGAGCGGTGCGGAGAGGAGCTGTGTAGGAATCGACCAATCACATTGGTTGTAATCCACATCTCGTCTCCGCTCGACTGTTTCCATTGAAGCGGAGCGGAGACGAGATGTGGATTACAACCAATGTGGTTGGTCGATTCCTACACAGCTCTCCGCACCGCTCGTCTCCGCTTCTATGGAAAGCTAGTTAATAGGTTCGGGCGCGCGCGATACCATCGCGCTTGTCTGCGATAATGACGGCGGTGTTTATGGCCGCGGCGGGCTAATTTAATCTCTGGCAATTAATTCAAATGTTCTCGAGTGACCAGCAACGAGGCGGCATCATCGACAGTCATCGACGGGCTGCAGGCGGTACCCGCATGACATGAGCTATGTGTTTACTGTTGTTAAGTGAGACATTTTTTAGGACACGAGATGTAAAAAACTGGGCAAGTGTAAGTCGGACTCGCGCACTGAGGGTTCCGTATATACTTGGCTGGTTTTTAGTATTTGTTGTTATTTTGTGGTGTTTGTTCTATAATCAATCATACCAAAATTGACTCTTGTCTGTAAACCCTCTCATTGTGAGTGGAGGCCTGTGCCCAGCAGTGGGACGTAGGGCAAACCTTGGCTATTCTGCTATACTTGGTAATCCTGTGATAAGTGATTTAACCTTGATAGTGAAGTTATTATATAAATCTACAGTTATCACATATTTTTCATGGAGAGAACTATTCTCAAAGCTTATAATAACTAAAATAATGTATCCGAGCACTCTGTCAGAAATTAAAAACGTTTTCGTCAAAAGGAAACTAAGCGGTCTGGCTCTAATATCAACTTGTTAATTTACTGAGCGCAATAAACATTGAAATTTGATGAAAAATCAGTAATCAGATAAAGGTTAAGATAAGTCAAGAGTTCATAAGCATTTGTTTATATATGTGATCCAAAGAAATGTCATTCTTATTATTTAAAATCCTATATCACACAATAACCCTATTATCACTGAATTACCTGATTATATGTAGTGTATAATAAAATGTATTTTGTATAGACTGTATAATATTTGCAATATTTTGAGATATTGACGATCGAAGGCAATGTTACGCACTCTTATTTAGTGAATTTGCCAAATTATCGGCTCGAGGGATAAATTCCTGTGATCGATCAATGAAACTATCACCGATTAGCCAAGGTTTGCCCTACATAGGCTGGATTATTATTATTATTAAATGAATGAACTGGGAGTTGGTTTCCCCGCCGGCGGCGGCATCTGTGGTCGCGGCCGCGGGCGATCTGTCATCGGCGATCCCAATTATAGATAACTATCGAAGAGGGTTTCATCAGGCGCGTCCCGGGGCGACGACACTCCGCCCGATCTCACAGCGCCTGGTCATTGTGGGGCTTCATCAGTACCCTTTGTTTGAAACACTCAGTGAATAGTTCAGAATAGTCGCTTTTACCAGTATTGGGGATCTCTTTGTTTTGATTAAGGGTCGTGTTATCTTGGCTGAGACGTTCAACACAATGATGCAACAAATATGACAGTTTTCTATAGACTGACGTCTAGCTAGCGAGCCAAGCCAGCCAGCAGTAACAGCCAGGTACAGTCGACTAGGTACATACACTGGCCCGCAAAACTAAGTATCACACTTTTAAAATTGCAATAATTGAAAATGTATAGCCATTTATTGTTTTATCTTATTTTTTAAGTTGTTTATTTTAGTTATAGTTAGAAAGAAAGCTGATAAAATTTGCTATAAAATGTTTTTTTTATTTTAAATTTCTAACTTCTATAGTTTAGAAAAAAAAAAATTTTAAAAGTGTGATACTTAGTTTTGCGGGCCAGTGTAGTTATGTATACACTTTTGCATCTCATCCCATTGCAATAAGGAACAAAAGTGTATACATATCCTTCAACTTTACTGTACACAGCATAAAATTAGTACTAACCTACGCAAAATAAACAGCATTTTCTATTTAAAAAATATTACTTTAATTAATTAAAGGTCATAGTTCGTCTGCTCACAATAGTCAAGTTTTCACGATCGTTCCTTAACAGATTATACTCGTGCCTAATATATTGATTTCGTTCTGTTATAAATTTAATTTCTTTTTAAGGTTATAAAGACCTGTTATAAAAATATGTAGTATTGCCTTTGGCCTAATAAGGTATATTTAATTATATTTATACAATACTCGTACATATTTGGCGCACCGACGCGTTGCCCAATTGTTTGGAAGGTGCCCGAGCGCGCCGCGTGGGACCGCGGGACCCCCGGCGCGCGGGCGGCGGCGCAACCACTGAAACACTAAACTAGAAACTTCTGATGTCCCATCCCTATCACTCGTCTTTCGAAGCCACATTGTGAAAGAGAGATGAAAATAACGTAACTCCAATCACGATTTTCAAAGTAGTCCCTCAGGGACGGCGCGGGCTAACAAAAGACATCAACGCGCGACGAGCAGCGTTACTTCGTTACCGGATCAAAGTAGTTCAAATTTTCTATTTATATTTATTGGTAAAAGTAACGTTTAAAACTGATTGAAGTCCTAACATGAATACGAAAACAGTTAAAATGCATGTAATATATTGCATAAAGGATATCGAGTACTAGATACGTCATTTTCTTAATCACTTAACTGACTTTTGTTGATCAAATATTCTGTCAAGAAAGTCATGAAATTAAAATTATTTTATAATTGCTCCAAAGAGCTATATTAGAGTACACTTTCTTTGCTATAGCAATAGAATAAGACGCAGCAACTTTAATCAAACTTAACAACTAATTGACGTCTCTGAATGCGGCAGTTAGCTATTAAGTAATAAAACTAAAACTAGCTGTTATATCTTGGGTTAGCTATCCGTTAGGTAAATTAATTAATACCACTGCACTTTGGAAAAACATACTACTTTATTTATTATATTTTTATAAGTAATACACGACACTAACGCGTTGGGAAGCCATATGCAAGAGAGCGAGTGAGTCAGTGAATGTAAGAATGAACAATGATGTGAAAATGCTACACTAGCTTTCATAATTTATGTCAGAATAAAAATACCTGAAATAACAAATTTTCCGAACTACTAACATTTACGGACGAAATCATTATTCCTTTACCCTTACTGTCCTATTTTTATCAATCAAACAATCAAAATCTTTATTTGTATAAACATAAGTTATAAAATCTGTGTTGTATACAGTTTGGTGCACTATGTTTCGCCATAAGACATACAAATAGCTAGCATGCAGCTAGCTAGCATGAAATTAAAAAAGCTACAATTCCTCGTGTCGCGGGAATTCACATATTCGTTGCGCCATGTAACCCGTTTGCTCGTTCGCCGCTTCTCACATAAAACGACTGAAAATATAATTTGAAACTAATATCACGGCTATCAGCGGCGGCCGGCGCGGCGGCGTGGCCGGGCGGCGTCGCTCGTGCGCCGGCGCACCGGGCGGCGGTTAGTTCCGGCGGCCTCCGGTTGCACGCTAGGGGAGAGACGGTTGTATCTGCGAATTATTAAAATATACGAACAATCTTTTTTTTGGTGTCCTTCCATTTGGGCGATAAAAGTTTGGCAAACTGCTTCATTTCGCAACCGTTTCATTTGGCCAAATGATTTTTTTTTCTAAACTATAAATATTTCAGGATTTATTTCAGAACCATCGTTTAGAACCCTATAGGTTAGGTTAGTTCAGTTTTATGAAAATCCTGAAATATTTACAGTTTCAGAAAAAAAAGCGTTTGGCCAAATACAATGGTTGCGAAATGAAACAGTTTGCGAAAAGTGCGGTTACGAATCATTAGTAAACCCTTTTTTTATTATAATCCTACTAATATGGATGATGACTATTTTTGTTTCTTCGTCGATCAGGTAGATTATCAAAAAGTATTGGACACGTATATTTTCTTTTTTCACATAATCAAAAAATTACGGAGATATATTGAGTTAAAATATAGCACGACGTCACGTCTCAATACAATTTTTACACAGAAGTGACGCCACGAGCCCCCACTCCCGAACTTTGACGCGCTTTATCTTTGTCATTTTTTGTTTGATTGACAAATGTACGTGCCCAAATTTTTTTGGTAATCTAACTGACGGACTAAATAGAATTTCGTTTTCTTTATTCAGTCATCATCCCTGTTATAAGTGCCTTTAATTTTGAATAAGAAGGCGGCAATTTTAAAACCAACAAATCTAATAAAGTGTGCACATTCCTCCGGCGCAGTTCGTGGGAAACGCTGATAGCTCGCCGTCATCCATATAACATGCACTCTAGCCCGGCGTCTCGTAAAAAACGAGTGAAACCGCCCGCGCCGTCGCTACGTTGTCGCTCGTAAACCGTCGCGCCGCCGGGAGCGATTAGCGGATCAGTTCCGCTTCGACGCAGAACTAGCTCCCGAGACAAGGAGGCGGCGTCACGAGACAGGGGGTCCCTCAGGGCGAGGGGGGGTCTTTAGAAAATCACACCATCACCGGCAGACACGCAATCATAACTTGAGATGTGTGCAAATACCTAACCATTAAGCAGTGATAGCTACTGTAGCTATCACTGCTGTGAGTAATTACTATGGGGACAGGCGTATGGAGAAGTGCTTGCCTTATATCCTCAACAGCTTACCTGCGGATATTACATAGATTGGAGTCTAATAAAAATAGGTTTAAGAGAGCCTTGTTTAAGCACTACTTCAATATTATTCAAATTTAAGTGTTCTAATTTTTGATTTTAAGTGATATATTATGTATACTAAGACTCGCGGATCCCACAGTCAAACTGTGAAAACAGTTTTGCGGGACGTTGTTTTACAATTAAGCCTGTTAATATGTTATAAATAAATAATAATAATGGTTATGTCTGCGGTCCCATTAGACAACCATTTTGCGCGAGTCTGAACTCCTATGTACTTACAGTTTGCCAATTTGCGCCTAATGGAACCGCAGCCTAACTGTTTGAATCACTATACCCAAGTAGCACAAAAGCTGTATAAGAGCTTATACCTACAGCCAATATAACTCTAGTTTTAGCATTTTAAGGGCTGTATCAGTACAGCTTGTGTGCTACTTTGGCAGTACTCTGTCGTAGCTAATGAAATGATTAAATTTGAATTTATTTCTCGTGACTGGACGCTGTCATTATTACAGGGATCTGTTCTGTGGTGGCTCAACCACTCAACACACACACAAGCGACAAATAGCCAATGCATCTATTACATTTATCGCCGGTGCAAACAATACCTGCCCTGGACCTTGCTGCCTAGAATTATCAACGACTACTGCTACTACTGCTGCTGCTGCTATATTAAATTGCAAATTGCATATTCTAATTCTATTGGTATAGTACTATCTCCGACTCTTCTCAGAATGTATCGTTCTTGAAATGTTTCATTTAATTGTAGTTACCTGTTATCTTGTGGCCGCAATTCCAAACATCTTTAGTAAGTAATATTCCGGGACTATGTCGTGAAACATTTTAAAAGACATTTTTCAATTCAAATGTTCTGTGCAAGTATTTTTATTGGATTCGATCCAAATTATACGAGCGAGTCTAAAAGCGAGGTAAAAACCATTATCGGTTCGAAGAAACGTCTGCGCGCGCAGCCGTCGAGTAAATAACCAAAGTATTTGTGTTTTTAGGGTTCCGTACTTCAAAGAAAAAAACGGAACCCTTATAGGATCACTTTGTTGTCCGTCTGTCTGTGTGTCTGTCAAGACCCTTTTTCTCAGGAACGCGTGAAGGTATCAAGTTGAAATTAATATCAAATACTTAAGTCTGCAATCCCTTGGATCAGTGAAAAAATCAAACATCTATGTCAACGCAATCAAAAGATATAGCCGTTTATGCGGCATGTTGAAGGGAATCTCAAGGGAATCAAAACCTATAGGGTACTTCCCGTTGACTTAGAATCATGAAATTTGGCAAGAAGCAATGTCTTATAGCACAAGTACAGGAAAAAATCCGAAAACCGTTAATTTGTAGTTACATCCCATAAAAAAAGAGTCCAGTATAAACTGACACCCACTAAGTATGAAAGTGCATACTTATTGCGTGTCAGTTTATACTGGATATTTATATATATTCCCGTGATTTACGAACTGTTTACATGCCTTCAAGTTTATGCGGAACCCTCGGTGCGCGAGCCCGACTCGCACTTGACCGGTTTTTTGAAATATTTTTTATTTATGTGTTTTATGTGAAGATGAAGACCTAGGCTTAGTTACTTTAGCCAAATAAGTCAGAAGGCTAATGTCGTCTCGTATCAGGAGGTGAAAAAATTGGCGGAGAACAGAGAAAAGTGTAAATTACTCCACCAACAAGAGCCTAGCTCTTAAGTAAAATGATGAATGATGATTGCTGGCTGACTGAGAAATATTGCAAAGATACGTTCTGAGAACCAACATGGTGTATTTGGAATAAGTGTTCCTTTCATAGTGCTTAGGAATTTGAATGTTCAGTAGGTTGGGCAGCATTCGTTGCGGGGTTGCAGACGTTGCCGTGAGTCGTCGTATGCAGGCCGCAATGGATCGTTCCCGCTGTAAACCAATGAAGGGGACATATGTTTAGCAGTGGACTGCTGTGGGCAGAGATGATGACGACCATTCGTATATTTGCTGTTATATATCTGAACGAATCGTGTGGCATCTGGAAATATATAACATGTTAACTCGGTAAATCTCTTTATTATACGCTTTCCGCACGCGACTTTGTCTGCAGAGGGTCAGTTCTAAGTTAAAATATAGCCTGTGACCACACTGAAAGTTCATTCTAAATATTGGTGAAATAATTTTTGAAATCGGATGCGTAGTTCCGGAGATTACCCCTTACATGCAAACAAAACAAATTACAAACTTTACCTCTTTATAATAATAGTAAAGATAACCCCCCACTTCTAGCTTCATGCAAACAAAAAGTGTAAGCCCGCCGTTCCACCATCCCGTTCATTTTATTAACTCACAAACGAACATTACATAGATAAGTATAAAATACTCAACCCTACTTAAAACTCGTGCAAATAACTTGGAAACCAGATTAATCAAAATGTTTCAAGCTATCAAAATAAGATGATTATTTTGAGTACCGGTCCCGACCACCCACCGACGCGGGAGGGGAGAGGGGGAAGGGAGGAAGGAGGGGGGAAGGGGTAGAGGAAGGGGGAGGAATGCGCCCGCGCCGTGAAATTACCGCATTACACACATTAGCGCTCTCCCGCGCATCGAAATGAGCTTTAATTAAATTATTGGGAATGTCGTGTCATCTCGTCGATGCGTGTAATAGTTACATTGTATTGAGCTTTTTGTTGACAGCTTCAAAGGATTTGTAGGGATTGAAAGGAAATTGGAACAGACAAAGGCTAACCAATAAGGCAGCCCCCGGAGTAGGTGCTGACCCGAAGATACCCGCTGAATCCCAACGCTACCCGTAAATCGCTGAGAAAAAAACCTGCCCGTCTTTGTCTCATCTGTAGGACTAGACAAGTTGCATGCGATGATCGTTACGTTACGTTATAAAAATGCTTATGAAAAATGTATTGTGTGCGTCACCTTCCGTGTCCTCACCGAGCGGTCTCAACGGAAGACCAGCGTTGGCTCAGCCAGCACAAGCTGAGTTGGGACCGTTTCGCGACAACTTTACTGTGTACCTTTATGTTATTTAATTTTTTTATTGTGTTCGTTCGTTCGTTGTTGTGTCTTTTTTACGTCAATCCTATACATTTCGACAGTTTTCGAACATCGTTATCACTCTGGATCTCGTCTGCCGCTGCGCCGCTAGATCGACTAAACCTGGCTAAGCGGGTAATGGGTCTTTCAAATAAAGTTTAAGGGCCGCACTCAGAGATGTCAATTAACTTTTAAGTTAGATTAAAGTTGCTGCTGTCACTTTCTTTGCTATAGCAAAAAAATAAGCCGCGGCAACTTAAATCAAACTTAAAAATAAATTGACGTCCCTGAGTGTGGCAGTTAGTATGTTTAATTAAGTAAATTATTAATCAAATAAATAGAATTAATACATAACAATAAAATGGTACGCGTGTCATTTTGTCATTTAGAGGAAAGTTGCTGCCAAATTATTGAAACTAATTAGCATACATTGATTAAGTACCTATTGTACGAATGTAAACCTGTACATAATTATGAACAAAGGGTTAATTACGTGCATTTAAGTGCAGTTGTAATAACGATCTGATTGTCGGTTGCTGTGACCTACAGTGGCCGACGCCAGCCCGATTGCCGCAGATTCGGCAATTGCCGCATAATGAGAGGCTCGCTCGGCGGGCTTGACCCGCATTGTTCAGTATTCATTTTAAGTCATATCGCAAGCCATAAATGATATTCTCACTTTTCAAATCATTGACGAAGTATTAATAAACAAAATAAAGTTGCCCCGCGCACTCGTAGGCACGGAAAGTAGGTTTGGGTAGGTACCTGGCCAGATTGACGAAACCAAGGACACTACAGCAACTTCTGATGCTAATAGAAACTACACCCCCGGTTCTGCTTCAGTTTACATCAGGAGTTGCTGTAGTGTCATTGATTTCGTCAATATATTGAAGACACTAATGACAGTGGTTGAAACGCCCGGAAATTTACCCTTTTACGCTCGCGCGTTGACACTCGCGCGTTCCTGAGGTACTAGACTACATACATCCTGTCCAGATGCTGCCACGCGTTCCCTCCTGAACGGGATGTATGTAGCTCTAGTATCTACGCGCGAGTGTCTACGCGCGAGCGTAAAACGCGTCATCTGGACAGGCTCTTAATCTGCCTTGCGCTTTGGCGGAGCCTCTTTGTCAACCAAACCTGCCACTAGATTATAAATACACTTAAACGTTAATAATGCTCTGACGGCACAACTTAGGCACGCCGGTCATTAACAAAACGTAGGTATTTCCTGTCGATGAATAATTGAGAAGCAAGTTGTTTAAAACATTGACCTGGCTGTGTGACCTTACCTAAGGACCTGGCCACGACTGCGCGACCGGCTGAGCGGTGAGCGAATTTTTTAATACATGTCCTTGCGTGTAACGTCAACTAACCGCTGCGTGGTGAGCGTCTCTACCGAGCAATGAAGAGAGGATTCGCTCGCCACCGCCGCCGCTCAAAGTCGTGGCCAGGCCATAAGCTTACCTGCAGGCTACTACGGGTCTGTTGTAGCCTTGTAGCACCCCTCGTACAAGGCACTGCGCTGCCTCCGGTGGCTTTTCGTGACACTTGCCTCGGATTCTGAAGGTGCTTTCGGAGCTCAGACAGAGTACGTCAACGATCTCCCCCTGTGACACGGCGTGACGGCGGCGCGACTTGGACGGTTAAAGTAGGATTCCGTATAAGGGCCTGGCCACGACCTTGCGCGATCGGCTGAGCAGCAAGCGAATTTTCTAATTCATTGCGTGTAATGCCAAATTGGCATTGCCAATTACCCGCTGTGCGGTGAGCGTAACGACAGTGCAATGTAGAGATAATTCGCTCGCCGCCGCCGCCGCCGCTCGAAGTCGTGGCCGGGCCGTAACTATAGACAAACCACCATAATGAATTGCTAAATTCTGGGTGACGCATCTAACTAACCAAAGTGTGCGTTATGAAAATTAAGGGTTCAGTTGGGCTTTGGCCGTGAAATCCTACCAATAAATGTGAAAGTTCCATTCACGGTCGCACTCAGAGACGTCAAGTAACTTTTAAGTTTGATTAAAGTTGCTGCTGTCACTTTATTTGCTATAGCAATAGAAAAAGACGCAGCAACTTAAAAAGTAATTGACGTCTCTGAGTGCGGCAGTCCATCTCTGATACCATTAAATAGGTTAGGTACTTACCAGGTGAGCCTCCGAAGCCGCGCCTTAAACCGACGCCGGCGACGACGGCGAGTAATGCGCGTGTAATTGCGCCCGCGCAGCTTCGCGGAAGGCCTGATGGCTCGCGGGAAGCCGCCGAATGTTTGCCTTAGTTCGGGAACTGCGGTCAAGATTAATCGTTGCTGCGAATGGTAAATTACAACGAGAATATTAGCACGGAAACGAGATCCAGATGTATATGTTTTTTTATTATTTTGCAATAGGTACGATACCTTCTTTATTTTAAGTAAAAAATATCAGATTTAAAAATAATATACATAGGTACATACATTGTTACTAACGCGATGACATAAAAACGTGCAAAAATGTTACTTTTTCTTAGACTTGTTGAACAGAATACCATAAAATAAAATTCATAATCATAATCATAATTTTCATAATCCAGAAAAACATTGGACGCGATTCATCATCATTAAAATCATGTCGGTCAAAGAGGTCGACTACAACTACCACATGACCACTAGACCACATGACAACTGACTCCCACAACTACTTGAAAACTATTTTAGCCCAAAGTTATGTGTTTCTTTAAATTCTAATCCAAACAAGAAAAAATATGTAGCCAAAAACAAACTACAACAAATCATATAAATTGATTTCGGAATACCGTAACGAACGTAGCATTTTGTAAACAAATTCGTGCGTCGAGTCGCCGTGATTCACCGCGGAACTGTGGCCATATTAATATTATATTATAATAACAGCTGTCGCGTTTATTGGGTTGTTTATAGCTGCGTCCGCGCATCGGGCGAGTATGGTAATATGGACAATAGCGTGTTTACACGTCGCCGCGCGTGGACCTATTCTGATAAACGTTAACAAATTTTACCAATTTTTTACTAAAGCAACAGAGAAGTCACCTGAATCCTTGCAGCGTCAGTTCTGCCAGATGGTGGATCTACCCCAGCAGATATGGCTTGGCTGTGACAGAACCTACTTCAGAGTCCACTTACCATCAGCAGCTGGTGTGCTCAGGTACCTTTCATGGCATGGGGAAGGCAGACCAGCCATCTGAGACATGGGTCTCAGCCATTTGCTATCTCAAGACTGCAATCTCAAGATTTCTAACCCTGATGACTCCTCTGCTCGATGGCCCATCAGAATGGGCCATTAAGGGATGCATTTAAACGTTAGAACGAGCACAAGAACACTGTTTCTCGGTCTAACGTGATGGCCCATCGAGTAGAGAAGCATGAGGAGTAAGATAGTGTGCCTCTATGCTAGTAATTTTACCAGTTTACTTATCCCCGAAAGAAAACACATTGAATACTACTTCGTGGCGTTGAAGATCATTTTGCAATAAAAAAAACTTACTAGAGAAGCAGGCATCTGGCAATGTGTCCCTCACAACAAACACTATAAGTTATAAGCGGAATTTCCCAGCGGCGCGTCCACCTGCGCTTGCGCAACTGGCATGCGACGCGGTTGTTACAGGTGACTCCCATAGTGTGCACCGGAGACTGTTCCAACTGGCTCCCTTAACGACTATATTAAAATTTAGATAAAGCATCGTCAATCGCGGGCTCGCATTGGGTCTGGAGCAAGGGTTCCGTAGTTGTTAAAAAATACGTTTAGGAATAAGTATACAGGCTGTTTTAATCTACGAGGGTTTTACTCGCGCGTCACTGCAGTCTAGGGTGACTTAGGGCGTCGATTACGAAGTAGCTCTTATTTAATCTGTGACGGTGACCCGTGAATTGAACCTGAGTGCCGGCCGATGATCAGTGTGGCAATCCTGCACGAGGTCACGTGTTTACGGTTTAAAATCGAGAGGTCGTGGGACACCCGTCTGAAACGAAGTTCTTTTTGCTATATGTATTAAATAACTTCGTGTATCCTCGGCTAAAGTGCCGTACGTCAGACTTTTCCGGCCGTTCTCTCAGTCGGCGAGCGTCTGGAGCGTGACGTGCAATAAGGAACTTTATTTCAAAACATTTTGAGAATACTTTATATTGAGAGTAATATTGTAAAAAAAAAAACTATTTTGTAAGTGGTTGAAGAACTCTAAAATTAGCATTCAAAATGAGCTGCTGCTGTGCTCAGTTTTATCAAACAAAACAATTCCACGAAGCGGTTTATTTTTAAATCAACGGCAAGTAACTGGCTGACGATAGCTGAGGTCAATGATGCAGCCAACGATATTAAAAGAGGTTTATGATAATAAAAAAAGGTTTGACCAAAGAATAAACGATTCAGTCCCATAAACTGAAAATCAGGTAATTTTTTATGGAATTTGCAGACGACGCAAAATGAAATACCTACTCTTATGCAGTTTAGCTATAACTAAGCTAATCGCTTGGCGGCGTTGCGTTTGTCATACGAGCGCGGAGAGCGGAGCGCGAGGAATATCTGGGGTCCTAGTATAAGTCTTCTAAAATATAGGTGAAAAAAAGGGTATAAGTCTAGTGTACTCTGTATATTATTTATAGCCTTCTACTTTATTACAAGTTAAGTTGACTTATACCCCTTTTCCCTAGGACCCCAGATATGTACCTACATGACTAGCGCTGTGCCATGTGTGCGTCAATTTTGTTCCGGATCACTATTGCGTTAGGTTTATCACTGGCACACACATGAGGGTGGCTTCCTAGAAGGGTTTTACCTGTAAGGCCCTCCCTGGTTAAAATGAACCACTTTTTTTAGTCTTTGGTTCTAAATAAAATGTGTCAAATGCCTCTTGGACAGCTGGTCACAAGCACGTCAACCGTTGCTAGATTCCGGCCACTTTACTGCGTTATTTAAATCGATCAGACCATAAACCCGCCTCACTTCCGAATTATACTCCTGACCTGCGCCCACGCCGGCCAGCTATGCCACTAAATCGCGGCGCTCGCGTTGCAACAGTCAATAATTTAAATGCAACTTAATTATTTTAAAATAACCATCAATATTTAAGATAAAAGACAGTTATCGTTATTTAATAGTGGTTATCTGGAAACGCATTGTGTCCCTCAATCGACAGTTATCGCTTTGTATACCAACGACACTCAATATAGTTCCTTGTTTATGTAAATCTGTGTTGCGGGCGCTGGACGCGTCATGACATTCACTACAAGGGACTCACCAGGCTTACTAAAACTATGTACAAATTGCAGTTGGTGGCAGCGAACGTGTTAATAGCTTTCCCGTGTATTGGCTGCGCAGTGACAAGCGCACGCGCCGCTCTGTGTTCGGTGGACGGTCAGGGAGCGAGCGTTAAGATACGGCGGCGGAGAGTGGCGGAGTTGCTGCGAGTTCACGATAGCGTTTAGTGCATTAACATTAACCTTCGATCTGTTGGCTAGTTTACTGGCGCTGTCGGCGTGCCGTGGTTCGCCAGTGTATGTTTAGTTCCGTGAATGTTAGTGTTTAAATCGTTAAAAGTCCGAAGCTTCTTAGTTCACGTTGTCTGTTTTCTTCAAGAGCTGCCCTTCGTGGACGACAGAGGGCCGAGCGAGCATTAGTGTTAACTCACACTCATACTCATTTATTTATCAAAATATAACATGTCAAATTATTATTATTACTAATTAATATTATATATTATTGTTGATCAACTCAAGTCAGAGGAAGGCTCCTTCTGGTTTTTTGAAACGCGGCTTTTAGATGTAACTTTAGAATACTAAGAATAATTGGTTTTTTAATTATTATATGTAAAAATATTAAATAATAATAATTATATTATTATTATTATTATTAGTTATTATTATTATCACTGCGGAGTACTGCATTCCCCTAACAGTGTAATTTTATTTTAGGTTAATACGACTAACACCTTAGATTAAGTTTTCTCACTAACAAAATATGTGTCAAAATGGTTACACGAAATAAAGTATTTTATTTATTTATTTATTTATTTATTTATAGGATCTAGCGAAAATCGTAGTCGATGGATGCGAGTAGTACAAACTGACCATGGTGGAGATCCTTAGGAAGGCCTTTGTCCAGCTGTGGAGGTCTTTCGGCCGATATGATGTGGATGGTGATGGTTACTGGATTTTGAACACATTTGTATTAACCTAGTACCAATTTACACTAATTAAAAAGTATCAAAATTACTTGGTTTTACTCCATAACTTGTAAGCTTTTTAAAGAACGTATTTATACTTATTTGATAGAAATATTGCCTGTTATGTTCTTGGGTACGCAAGTAGGGGTCAAGTTAAAGGCTCGCTGGTTAGAAACGCACTGCTTTAATACGTCAACGCTAATTAATACCGGTCGCTTGAACGTATAACTACTGAATAGCTACATAGATATACACAACAAGTCTGTATTTTATTTCGACCACACTACATAGCAGTCTTGGTAGTTAGCCGTGACAAGGCACAGTTACACAATTGCAATTCCCGTCCATACATTCGCGAGTGCCCGTAAAGCAGTCACCCCACACCTCTGCCGACGCGTCAGTGGACAGCGAGCGGTGTCGATATGCAGAACAATCATTTCCAATCAACTGCGCCGGCGACTCTATAAACTGCTCACGCGTCTGTCGCTGGTGCAACGTGCGCACCGGCACAGGCACAGCCGCTCTGGAACTGTGAACTCTGCTCGGAACTGCTTGGTTGAATGCTAGCTGTGTAATATTACGGCGACAGTGGTCATTCCTACCTGGACAATTAAACTTACAATAGTAGAAACATTAATTATGTAATTATTTTTCGTCATCATCGACCAGTATCATTGAGAATTAGAGACTTGTGTTTTGATTTTTTTTTCTTTCTTTTTCCTTTATTTTACTTATAGTTTTTTTCCCCTAGATAGTAGGTAATAACAAATACCAGTGACAGTTTAGTGTCGATATAAAAATGTCAGCTCGTTGGTCTGATGACATTATTTGGCAGACGGTTGGGAAAAGATTACGATTTTAGCACAAGACCGGGCAAGTCGCGTTAAATTGAAGAGGCCTTTACCCTGCAGTGGGTGGATGTGGGCTAAAAATGATGATGATGAAGAATATATAAATGTAACACAATATACTTGTACAAGCGCTGTATATCTACATAAATATTCAAAATGCCATACGTCTGTCGCTGGAGTGCGCTGTGTCTGTCAGTGCAAGCGCAGTCGGGCGGCGTCACCGCGCATCCATCTCCGTCGCCGCGGGCGCAGCGTGCGCCGACCCACATGCGCCTGCGCAACACATGGGAACCGGCACGCTGGACGGGGACGTTTGCAAAACTCACGCCGGAATTTATTGCGAGCGTTGCAAAATTTAGGATTATGAACGATGTCCGGCGAGAGGCTGAGACGAAACATGTAGGGCCGAGTGTTCGGTGTTTCAACCACCGCTATGTTGTCTTCGATAAACCAAGCGAAGATAATAAGAACCAGTAAATTCTGATGAAAATAGAAGCATAAACAAAGGTTGGGGTTGCGTCGAAGAGCCACCAAGACAAAAATTGAGCAGGAAGATTTTGATAACATGATATAAAGAGATACAGGCACATGGAAGTTTACAGCATTTGCGAAGTCACTAACATGGTAATATTAAAGCATTAAAACACATTTTTACATATCAAAATGTTGATTACAAATAATTACATAAACTCCAACTAAGTAATTTAAATAAAATTGAATAATGTGAATAATTTTTAATACAGACATCCGCTTATCTCGTTGAAGCATCGACACGGGTGCAAAGCATGCGCGGTAGCCGCGCCCGCGGCGCGCACGGCGCTTGCGTCGGGGGCTGCGCCTGCGCTGCGCGCTGCCAGGCCTTCGGGGCTCTTCCGCACCAAGACTTAACCACAACCCGCGATATAAACAAGCTGCCCAGTATCCATTGCGCGCACTGGCTGGAAAACAAACACAGTCAAACAAAGTTGAGGAGCAGTGTATGTAGTTTTTAGCGGTTTAGTGTTTGTGGATGGTGGTATGGTGGTACCAGCAAATATAGGATTTTATTAAAGGCATTACAGTGCGTAATGGACGATGTCCCCAGGCCGCGACACTTTATGAAGACATTCTTCACGCTAATGAGATAATAAAGCTCGTGGGAAGCCACACACACACACACCACATACACACACACACACACAGAAAATGAATACTTCTTTTGACTGTGATGAGCCATTAATATGGAGTTTTTATAGCTTCACGGTTGCCATGTTTAATAAGAAGTTACTGTCTACGTGTAATTAATGGCCGCCAACTCTATTGTTAATTTGAAGAACTAATGTTTAGCGACATTATGTCGCAAAAACTGAAAGACATAGGTTGCTCATAAAGACTTCTAGGAAGTGGTTACGAAGTACTTTAGAAACATAGGCACAGAAATAACGTAAAGACGCGCAAATAACGTTTAAGAATGACCATCAAAATTTAAGTATATACTCGTATGCATGAAGATTATGGTGTACGCACTGCTATTTTTGGATTGTTTCACACGCATGTTGCAGTCTATGCGTATACGTCCCGCATTACTACGCAGTGGTTACAAGATAAAAAAGAAAGAAAATATACAGAACCCATAATACGCATGTCCTGCAACATATAATTTATCCGCAAACTTAAGAAATAATTATAACCTCGTCTCCTGCAGAATAATATCGTTCTTGATTCTGTGCATTTAAATACAAGCTCTGTCCATAAACTTACGCGTATCATGCAGGTAATAAAAAAGCAAATTAAGTGCTTTAAATTTGAGAGCATTTATGGACTATAAATCTTGCGCGAAACAAATCTCATAGAACAATGAGGGCGCTTTCTCTGATGAAACGTGGAGCTGGATTAATCTTGTAATTCACAATAATCATAGTTTAGGCGATCGTTGCGGAACCGTTAAGTGGCCGGCGGCTGGCGCGGGTAAGGCTCTGTTCACACCGCGCGTCTTAGTTTATTGATATTTCCACGGGTATCAGCACAGTCAAGGTCATAAATAAGTGTACACGTTTAGTACCTTGTCAATTTAATCGCTGTGACATTCATATATGGCAGTTTAAACATGACATTAAATAGACAAGGTACTAAAATGTACACATATTTATGAACTGGACTGTTACAGTAGGAAGTAGAAAGAAGAAAGAACGAAAAATAACCTTTCAGTGCCCAAATTTACAAAATAAAGTTCAAAAACCTTTGCTAACCTAACTTTAAAACTTTTTATTAAGTATATCCAATAGGCCGATATTCAGAGACATTCCAAACCTCAGCTTTTAAGGCTTATGATTCAATGTTGATATTAAACATAACTTTATGGAAAGAGTTTGGCCTCGCTTATATTTAAAAAGCCCTTTATACCAAAAATTCACAAGCATGTCAGCATCTATATGTGACGTTCTCAATATAAAAGGACCTTATGGAGGCAGGCGATTACGCCGTTTTTAGAACTCTTACCATTGTATTCGTATAGTTATAATATAACTTACAAGAATAAGAAGAGCGTAACTGCCTTCCTCATTAAGGTCCCTTTATATTGAGAACGTCACATGTACCTACTGTATTGGTAATTAAGCGACCTACATCGGTTTGACCGAAGCTTAACCCGCCGCCCCGGGCACGTGAGTTTTGCATGTTACACCCGCAGCTGTAGGGCACACAGATTAATTGCAGCATAACTCAACACGGAAGGGTGCCAATTTACAGGTTCACTTTTTATATCAACCGCCTATTATATGAGATCTGTCAAGAACACGACGGCCACCGCCGTTTAACGCGCTCGCTGTAATTTCCATATCGGGTTTAGATGGCGAATGTGTAGGTATTAAATAGCTCGTTGCTCTAACAAATCTAACAATGAGCATGTTACGCTTGTAAAATGGTCGGCGAATATGTAGTTGCACAACTGGCGCTGGAGTTCGAGTAACATTACCTTTTTCCTTGTAGTCAACCACTTCGCTAGTTAGGCCAACATAGAAACCTGTCATAATGACAGCGTCAAGTCTCGAGAAAGAAATTACATCAAAGTTAAGAGGACTGGGAACCAACTGCAAAATCTAGTATTTTCATGCCAACGGCGATAACGTTTTCCACCCCCTAAACGTTAACCGAATTCGACCAATTTTTGATATGTGGTCAGTTGGAACCAAAACTATATCCGTACGTTTCGTATTTTAAAATATTGATTAGTTATAAAGAGATTATGGCTGAAATTACTTTTGTATGAAAACAATAAAACGGGAATAAATCGAAATTTATTAATAATACTGAAAAAAAGGAAACGTACGGACATAGTTTTTGTTCCGACTGACACCGTATTAAAAATTGGTCGAAATCAGTTAACATTTAGGGGGTGGAAAACGTTATCGCCGTTTGTATGGAAAGCCGTCACCTCACAATCCTCTTAATCTTTGGGTAAATTTTTGACGTTGGCTATTCTAATGTGAGTGTGCCAGCTTAGCTCGCTGCCCAGCAAAAAGAAACAAATGACAGCATATCTCTATCGTCTCGATAAGAGCATCCGTCCTTTGCCCACATTTCCCTATCGCCAGAATGAGACGGAAGCTTCGATAGCTCATATCATCACCAAAAACACTCTTTTTGAGCTGTCGATATTTTAACTAGGAACCATCGATCTCTCCCTGCGCCCACGCGGCGCCGCGACCACCAGCATGGACAACAAACGTCGACAAAGTCCCAGCACTAATGTGCGTACATCCGATACTTATTGGCCCGCCCGGGTTTCGCTGTGCGCTGACAGTGATAAAAACACACAAGCGGTGACAGAAAACATGGTTTTGGGCACGTTATTGAGTCATATGTTACAGTAGAGTTCATAAATATGTGTACCTTCTCACTTTAATCGCTGTGACAATTTCATATAGCAGTTTAAACATGACGTTAAATGGACAAGGTACTAAAGTATACACCTATTTATGAACTCGACTGTACCTCTAAATTGAGACACATCAACAAACGTCTTTATAGTTCTAAGCCGTTAAAAATTAGGCAGTGAATAGAATCGTATTTAATTTTATAGTGTATATTAATTTTATTAGTTGCTGGCAGTTTATTTATTAATTCTACATTTTATAGTGTATATTAATTTTATTAGTTGCTGGCAGTTTATTTATTAATTCTACATTTTATAGTGTATATTAATTTTATTAGTTGCTGGCAGTTTATTTATTAATTCTACATTTTATAGTGTATATTAATTTTATTAGTTGCTGGCAGTTTATTTATTAATTCTACATTTTATAGTGTATATTAATTTTATTAGTTGCTGGCAGTTTATTTATTAATTCTACATTGATATTTATAATAAGGCGTATAGCAGCTGACGCATTTGATGCAACTGCAGACTGCAGGGGCCCGGCTGACTGGAATCGGGTCGTTTCATTCGATCATAATTGTGTCGGACTTAAATTGATTTAGAATTGCGACTCTGCAAAACGATGGATTAATGCAACACAATGAAAAAGTCGAGTAAATTCAGATATACTCGAAACCTCAGGCAGTCCGCACAATCCAGATCAAAATTTATATTTTATAAATCTCTTACGTCGTGTGGAGTCTTATCAGAATTAAAAAGTTTCCAAAAACAGGCTCGCGAGGCTAATCAGCGCGGCCACATGCGCGGGCGCGGGTTTCCACCGCGCATGCGCGTGTGAACGGGACGTACCTACTACCGACTAAAAGGCTAAACCATAAACAACTTCTTTAAACCGGACCATTTTTTGTCAAGTGTCGGATCAGTGTCCATGAATTTGATGGGACTAGATAAAGTTTTTTAAAGCTTGAAAGTTGTGATCGGTAAATAATTAATCTAGACTTTCTAATAAAGTACCTAACCTAACCGCAACATGTGCACGTTTTTTATATAGATTTATTATGAACTGATTGTACAAAAACTAGCTTTTACCTACGACTTCGTAGGTAATAAATCGTTTAACTATCTCAATTTTGTAAAAACAATATACCTACTTAAGACACTTTGTTTGTTGTCAATTTATACATATCTCTGCGATTATATTATTAAATTTTATCCTCCTATACCAAAGGTAGGCATTAACTCGTTAAACCATTAATTGTAAATTAACGAAGTTAACAAAATGCTTAACGGATTAACTTCTAACTTAACTTAAAACAATGTTAACGTGTTAACTTTCGTTAAATTCCCATAATTCCGTTAATCGTTAATTAAGTACCTACTATTTGCCAAAATTAGGCCGCGCGGACCGCGCCGCGCCGCCAAAAACATGTTCTGACCATTTCTAATTATTACTACTAAATGATGCATCCTTTTTAGGGTTCCGTACCTCAAATGAAAAAAACGGAATCCTTATAGGATCACTTTGTTGTCCGTCTGTCTGTCTGTCTGTGTGTCTGTCAAGACCCTTTTTCTCAGCAATGCGTGGAGGTATCAATTTAAAATTAATATCAAATACTTAAGTCTACAATCCCCTGAATCAATAAAAAAATCAAACATCTAAGTCAACGCAATCAAAAGATACGGCCGTTAATGCCGCATATTTAAGGGAATCTCTAGGGAATCAAAACCTATAGGGTACCTACTTCTCGTTGACTTAGAATCATGAAATTTGGCAAGAAGCAATGTCTTATAGCACAAGTAAAGGAAAAGATCCGAAAACCGCTAATTTGTAGTTATATCACATTAAAAAAACTCCAGTATATACTGACACTCACTAAGTACGAAAGTGCATACTTATTGCGTGTCAGTTTATACTGGACTTTGTTTATATTGTATTCCCGTTATTTACGAACTATTTACATACCTACAAGTTTATGCGGAACCCTCGGTGCGCGAGTCCGACTCGCACTTGACCGGCTTTTTTTTCTAAACTTCCCTAGACCAACATTGTTTTACACGCAATTCACGAACGCAACGACTTATAAAATGCAATTTCTACTACGAGTTAACAATTAACGATTAATTTTAAATCTTCCGAAATGTAACGCATTAACGTTTAACGAAGTTAACATTTTTAGTAACGGATTAGCGATTAACGAAGTTAACGATTTGACTACCGGTGCCCAGCTATGTCCTAGTTGATATACTGAGCAATTTGTTGTTATCAAAAGCACTTATTATAAATGTTAGGCCAAAACTACTTTGCTAAGAAACCTGTAATGAAACTCTGCGAGTTTACGTTTCAATAACGCTAAGAAGTATTTATGGTAAATATTCTTTTATAACCATCCGTGAGTGATATTGCGTAACTAGATACAATTACCCGCAACGATCGAGCACAGGCTCGTATATCGCCCGGCGGCTCATGACCGGCATTAGCCACGATCGACACTTATTAGCGAGCGTTATTTCGGCCGTTACATCAATCTGCGACGTAAACCACGTCAACTGCGAGCCTATAATCTGCACAAATCATTGTCCGTCTGTCGTGGCGCAACTTCATTCGGGCAACAAAGACGAGGGCCTCGGATAAGGCACCTAGAATATGCCTTTATGGTAAGGCATAAGTATGAATTTTGTGCAGTTTTTCCAACTTTCCTAGGATTTTTTAGCAGCGTTAGTTACTTCTGACCTCGGTCATTCAATACTTTTGAGGCATAGCCGTAGGTACCTAATGCTGTGTAATGCTTCAACGGAACTGGATAAAATTACTGCCTTTCAGCGTCGAGCTTGTGAACCGCATCTTCTATAGTATTCCTTAAGAAGATACTAGGTCTATGTATACCTAGTATCTTCTTAGGACAGGTTTCACGCTGCGATTTGTCGCTGTCGCTGTACTCAGGACCTCAGCTTTACGTTCGCGAAACGCTCATGAGAAGCTTGCGACACGCGACGATACGTCCGCAACTAGACCGCCAACAAACTGGCACACAGTTTGGCGACATTTAGAATAAGGTACTATGTAAACCAAATCAATTAACAATAAATTTAAAAAAAAAAAAAAAAAGATTGATCTAGTGCCGATCGATCTAGTATCGTCAATAATTGATCAATTACTTAGACGTGCTCCGTGCCTACAACTTACAATGTTCGAATATTGGCTACATTTCGTATGGAAGCTATAGGGTGTGGCCTTTAACACGCTAATTGGATCGTGTAGTGTTGGTGTAAGTGCAGGCTCACGATGTCTAGGCGGGACTGACGACCGTCTCGCTTGTTTATAGTTATCAAATTATAGCTGCCAACATTTTAATGGGTCGTTACTTTTTAGACGAGCAAATGGTATTGTTTCTATTGTATTCTCCAACCGCAAATGATCAGTGCAAAATGAAACAAAATAAATAACAAAATAGTTGATTTGAATAGCGACTTTCCGTTTAAGCTAGAAGGTACAAATTGAAATGACAGCACATTCGCTACAATACTTTTTGAAATTGAGACCCGGTACCCAGGTAGTCTGTTGGTGGCTACAGTGTGTTCTGTGTGTTACAGTATAGTTACTTGAATGTGCCGTCATTACAAATTGTATCTTTTAGCTTAGGCGGCAAAGTCACTATGCAAATTAATTATTTTGGTAGTTATTACCTACGTTTCATTTTACACTGATTATTTACGGTTAGAGTATACAATAGAAATAATACCATTGTTTGAAAGATTAGCAGTCAAGTGGATTCCGACATTTAACCAATTCTTACTATAGACAAGACTCGCTATTTGATACAATACGTGTCACTGATTTAAGTTACGCTAGTGGGTTGAGAGCTCGTCGTAGACACGCATGCATTGACAATAATAAGTATAGCTGCAGCTGTTTTTCTGCAATACAGATTAAATAAATAAGTAAAACAGGTATATTTGAAACATTTAAAAAAGGTGCTCAATATTTATTAAAGCAAATTAAGTAATAAATACACACGCGAGGCATCATTCCCCTAGAACCCTACGTGGTGGTTATAAACATATAATTTTAGGGCAGCAACTGCAATAAAGAAAAAGATACACATTTAAACAGAGGGCCTCAAACCGGCGAGTATTTATGTTTACGATACGACGGACTTCTAGCAAATGGACGACTAAAAATGAAATACGTTCAGTCGAATTTACCATTTTGCTACAGACGATTAAGGTTTAAAATAAAAGTGTCCCGTCTTGATAAAATCGCTATAAAAAAAGTGAAAATCGCAGTAATCGCTTAGTAATAAAAGGTAATAAAAGTCAGGACGAGACACTTTTATTTTAAACCTTAAGCGTTAAATCTTACGTTGAAATAATATATGAAATAGATGTATTCATTTCCCTAGCACCTGTCAAATTTTATCTCGTGCATGCATTTTAAGCCCGCAGTAGTGTATATTTACCTCTAAGTTATAGTTTCGCTGCACGCATCAATTTTAACATTTTTAAACCACCCAATGATTACTCTGACAAATCGTAAATAAGGTGATTATCCTGAAAATGTCGAAGCCATCTCGCTTCCGGATGCCTCTACGTGACATTTCAACTGTACAATTAAAAAAACACATGTGATCACAACGTGAAGTGAATAAAAGTGCCTTAACGTGCTTGATATAAAGTTAAAAGTTTGAGAGAAGTAGAAATTTGCGAGCTTGAGGAGATTAAAATAATTCCACACGTCACGCACGCAATCGGCGCCGATGAGAGACCATAATTCTCGCGGGTGGAGAATGATCTTGATCTCAGACAACGAAAAAGCTATTAATAACTTACAACAGATTTACCATCTGCCTAAAGAGGTGCTGGACATGGTCTCTTCCACGGGGCATGCCCGCGGGTGATCCATGGAATATCACAATAATCGGTCCCAAGCAACCGCATAAACGTAATTCCCAAAAAGGAGACAACAGTTTTGTTACCTAATCACTGGAAATTGAACAGATAGAAACCACGTATTAAGCAAAAATCACAAAATTGAGTTTTTGTAACTTTAGGTTTCGAAATAATGCAGCCGAGAGAATGTGTAAAATACCATTTTTCTCCATCTTTCTTACTTTAGTCTATTCAGATGAGACCGATTTTGCGTTTTAATTATAATGCTCTATTCTAAGCTCACGTGCAAATCCAAATTATTTGCGGAGCAAATGATCCAGGGTTTGTTGATAGTGCTTTCTGCAAATGTCCTCGGTTATAGCCTGGGCCACACCGGATGCGTTGCGTAGACGTGCACGTGCGAGTTCGCGTTCCACTGCGTTGTATAGCTGCGTCCTCATATGAGGATTCATATTATACAACGCAGTGGAACGCGAACGCGCACGTGCACGTCTACGCAACGCATCTGGTGTGGCCCAGGCATAAAGGCGGGTGGCGCGGGCGCAGCCATTACTTGCGTTAATCCTGCGCGCCGGCGCACCCGGATCCACCGCAGCCAAGCAATCATTACACACTGCTCCTTATTTTTACTTGTACTTTATGGTTCACGAGTGGCTCCGCGACCCGCCCCTGCAGCAAGTTCTTGTTCTTACAAATCAGTCAGGACTCATACTAAATGAGTATAAGTAATTCACTGGAAAGAGCTGGACGACGCGTGCGCAGGACCGGAGAGTACCCTTTATTCATAATCGCACAAAAACTAAAGTATGCTTGAAGTATGGTTTGTCTTTATCTTTCATTGTGACATTTGAATTTGACAGTAAGCGACAAAGCACACTTTTACTAATAGGTAGGTATATAAACTGGCCCGCAAAACTAAGTATCACACTTTTAAAATTTCATTTTTATCTAAACTATAGAAGTTAGAGATTTAAAATAAAAAACGTTTTATAGCAAATTTTATCAGCTTTCATTCCAATTATAACTAAAATAAACAGTAACATTTTCAACTTAAAAAAATAGATAAAACAATAAAATTGCCATTTTTAGTTATTGCAATTTTAAAAGTGTGATACTTAGTTTTGCGGGCCAGTGTAGATTTGTTGAGTGTTTATGAACAAGGAGGTTAGGTTCAAGAAGGAGGTATAATTATAATATGTGTGATGAGATGGTTAAAGTGGACTGATAGGACAGATGGATGAAATTTCTTGAGTGTGTGTGATCTAAATGAGCCGACACTACAAATTACTCGAAACAAATTGCACACGTTGCATTATTAATGCGATTTGTACACGCGGCTACACTTAATAAATAATAAGAATAAACTTTATTTACCAAAAGAGTCGTCATACAATATGATATTTCTAATGACCACCACCTAGGCACAGCCTGTCTCGTGGGCCAGTTCCGAGATTTGCCAGTACTAAATTAATTGTCCTACGCTTTGCACCTATATTTATTCAAATGCAGGGAAAAAGTCATCAAAATCAAGACTTAATTAAGTGGAAAAAACGTTTAAAACTCACAATTATAAATCTGGAACAGTCCGACATAAATCACGCCTCATGCTAGTTGACAAGTCACGTTACAGGCAAATACCCTTAATAAGGTATCGGGCCTGGGCCGCCACTCTCCCGCGTATAGCTCAATGTTGAATAGATAAACAAGAAAGCTGGTTTCATTAAATGTTTCTTGTAGTTATTTCTGGAACTTGGGTTACAACTGGTGTCCGTTTTCTTTAAGTTCGAGTACAAGTCTTAGCTTGTCGATCTACGACTTGATTGGATTCATGGACTGAACTCCGCTTCCTGCCCTCACTGATGTAGATATCTACATAAAATACGTTCCAGCTACGAACGTAATCATACGCGCCACTATCTGCCTCCATCACAAACATTTAATGAAACCCATAAACAAGCGGGAAGCTGTTAAAATTTATCACGCAGATAACAATCGTGTTACGGAGGAAATTAAACACAAACACATAACCCAGCTGCGTACGCGCAGGTCGCTGTAACCTGTACTCTTACTCAAATCTTTGCTTGCCCACGCCAATAATGAATACAACCTAGTTTGACTAACAGTAGAGTTTAAAGTTAGGGTAGAAGTGGTTTTCGAGGTTGAAGAATGAAGCCGAAAAATGTTATAAAAAGCAGTAATATCCGCCGCCGGCGGCGCTCGCTTAACGCCTCTACTCCCAATTTAATTCGACCATTACTACTGACTTATAAAACCAAGCGGAAAACGTGCAATTCATCGAAAAATCTACCTTAACACATTCGGATAACAATCTCCCTAACAGCAACTAAAGTTTATTTTAAAATCAAGAATTACGTGATTTCCCCAAAACAACACACAAAAGCCGTATTCCAATTAAAATTCAACTTTAATCCGTTTTAATTACGATGGGTTGAAACGCACTATTAAAGTTGTTTACCTATCGGTCATCGACCTCGTCAAGCGCGAGTTGGCTAATTGATGTTAATAGGTTAATTTTTACGAGTTCCCGAGAAGTGTCGCGCGTGCGTGAGAACCTCAACTAAGTAGATCACTATCGCCTGGTTATGAAATGCGTTTCTTTTCTAACACATCGCGGTGTTATAGTTAATATTCGGCGTCAGTCAATAAATCTGGATGAGGCGTGTGAACGATGCGCGCGCGCAGGCTGCGTGTCGGCGCGGTCTATTCAATGCGCGCGCAAATGCTAATTTATAGGAATTTAGAATGAGAATAGTTTCATGGTATTATCGCATTTAATATTATTAAGTTGAAGAAGTTCTACAGGTCTCACAGTAAAACGTCGAGTGTGGTGCTTTCAGTCCGCGACCACGGACGGACCCCAGTATTATTATGATCGATGACGTACAGACAGTCATGCAACGCCAAACCAAATCAAAATGTTCATGGATCGAAAACACATTTATGATTTTATCTACAATACGGCTCATCATTAAGTCAATCAGTCGTTAACCATTCCAGGATCTGACGGGGTAAAGATATGGAGTCGGCGAAGTCTGGCTTTTGAAGGTTCATTATTCGGGGATGTTTTGTGAAGCGCGGACGGATGGCTTTCCCGCCATCATGCGCAAGCGCGTCGCATCCCTGGCCAGGCGCCTGCGCGGCAGCCCGCACAGCCTCCTACAGACTGTGGCGGCGCGCCTAGACGGACCCTTCTGCTGCATTAGGACAAGTTGCATAGGGCGTCTTACTGAATTGTATATAATGTAACATAGTCTTAAGTATCGTTGTTACTAACACATGTGGAAACATTTCTGATATAATATTATTATTATTCATCATTTCAGCCGAAACACGTCCACTGCTAGACATAAGACATGTCTGGACCGGTCCTGCGCCGCTTACATCCATCGGTTCCCGCAATTATTTACCGGCAAATTTGGTGCCTGCTGAACTGAGTCAGGACAGGAGTTGGCCATTGTGCGTCACTGTGGCATACAAGGGGGTGGTGCGAGTCGGCAAGCTGTCAGTGTGGCCGTCCAGATCAGACAGTCCATCATGTCGTCTTTGAGTGTCCTCTCACCAAATTTAGCGGGCAAGCGGCGGAACTTAAAACTCTCTCGACGGATGCTATAGCATACCTTAAATCTAATTTATTAAAAATTCAAGTAGAGAATCAAGCCATACGGCAAATAAATAAAAGGTTCAGTTTTTTACTTAACTGCGAAAAAAATAAGCCTGTATTATGCCTGGCATTATGCTATTATGGGATTTACTAGATCCTCATCTATCCTATTGCAAGGACAATTACGGTAGTTTATTCAATTAACATACGAGTACATTGTACGAACCTTGTTATAAAATCTTATAAGATAAAGTTAATCTTAACGACTCACGAGTCGGCCGTTACCCTTTAACGACACCGTCTTCGGAAACTTCGAAACGCCATTAATTTTACCATTCCGGAAACTTCGCAATTATAAATTGCAATTAAACTGGTTCAATTAAGCGTCGCTAGAGGGCGCATGTCTCTGTCAATTACGCGCGCGCGCATCCATCACGGACCACCGGCGCCCGCGCCGCGCGCTCTACGCATGCGCCCGCCCCGGCCACCAGTCACGATATTTGAGGAAACTGCACGCTTGATTTGTTGGTAGTCAACTGGCATTTGAAATGCAGTGATCTATCGCAGCCAGCCCTTGCAGGCGGGCCTAGTTATTTAAGAGCCTTGTCCAATGTATGGGATATTCCGTTTCTCCGCGCAGTTAAAAAAATGCATCGTAATTGGTACGAAGAATGAGGTATGTCGGCCTCGGTTCATTTTTCAGAATGCATTTCGCGGGAGCGCAGTTTGAACACGATAATCTTTCACTTTTTTATTTTTATTTAAATACGAGTAGACACACCAACAATACACATGGCTTAAATTTTGCAGGAAATTAATTACATGAAAGTTCTGGACTAGCCTGTACATCAATTACAGGTGTGCAACAGCATTCACCAAAAAACAGTAATTTCTTATTTAATTAGGTAACCTGAAATTTGGACGAAAAAATAAAACTGTGATTTTAGGGTAATTAGAGTACTTACTAGAAGAAGAAAGTCCTCGGTTAACAAAGTTATTAAAGACATTTGGAATAAACCAAAAAACTACAATATAAATCCTTTTTGTTGATCACCACATTAATAAAAATAACAAAAGTAAGTACAGTCAAGGGCATAAATATATATACGTTCCCAAGACCTCAAAAATATATATACGCCTTTATGCCACCAGCAATAAGGTCCATGTATACATATATTTGACGCGATGGCTGTATATATATTAATGCCCTTGGCTGAACATACATAGTAGTAAAATGTTGATAAATAAAACACCTGTCGAGTAAGTGCGAGAGTGATGCTTTATCTACACTTATCCACAGCGATAAACGCGACCATAGCACCCTAGCCTAGCCTAGGTTAGCCTAGTTAGTAACGACCCTGCCTACGAAGTTAGCGGTCCCGGGTTTGAATCCCGGTATGGGCAAATATTTGTGTGATGAGAGCGAGTATTTGTTCCTAAGTCATTAATGTTTTCTTTATATTTAAGTAAGTAGTAGTAGTTAGTTGTATATTTCTCTATATAAGTATGTATATCGTTGCCTAGTACCCATAGTATAAGTCTGAGCTTAGTTTGGGAGTAGGTCAATTTGTGAGAGATTGTCCCTGATATTTATTTATTTATTTATACGGGGGTATGAGTCCGCTGTGCGTGCGCGGCGCGAGACTGATCATTGTGGTGATATCTGGGTACGACTGATGCGCCTGGCTGATATGTGATGATGATTATTATACAGGGTGTCCCGCGATAAAGTGCACTAACGAATAAGGGTGAAACTACATGGAAAAAAAATAAAACATTTTTTTTTAATTTTGCATAGAGTTTACAATTATTATTATTGTAAACTCCGTTCAATTTTTTTTTAAATTTCCGTGATAAAATCACATGTAGTTTCACCCTTATTCGTTTGCGCACTCTATCGCGGAACACCCTGTATTGCACCTTGTTTGAACAAGGCATACAGACGGCCATTTACATCGCCAAGACAAAGAGTAATACTTGTTATGTTCTCCTTGTTTCTAGTTACCCACTTGTACGAGTATACACAACACAGCGCTACCCTGCTGAAGCGTTCACAGCGCGTTACGAAATCGCATAGATCTACGATACAATCGATATCGCACCTGCGCCCGCGCCGAACAAACAACGCACATTATTCAAATTAGCCGCTCGCACGACCGACACATAAATATTGTGAGCGAGCGACTTGCATAATTACTGGCGGGCGAGTGGCTCGCCCGGGCACTAAATCAGCGCACAGCGGGTGTCGGGAGCGTCACGCGCTTCCTTATCGCGCGTGATGCGATTTATGGAGCCGAGGGTTTATGGAGCAGGTGCCATGAGAACCCCTGAAATCAGAGCGACGCGATTTGCGAAGCGGAACGGAACCGAAACTCGATGCTGACGATTGTGCGCTAGCTAACGTTGCGCGTTTCGATTGCAGATAATGATTTTATTATTGCTAAGGTGCAGTTGAGTGTAGTGAAAGCAATTCCAATTGTAGCGGGAAACACGAAAATGCAATTATATATGTAGGTAAACTATCCTCAACCAAACAATTGAAGATCGGTGCAATTCATTTATTACCCTTTTGTAATCAGAAGAACCATGTCAAGTTTGATATTTGTTACAACAAAAGCACTACGAGTAAGTGCGTGACATTTTCGTTGCCTAACATACCAGAAAGAACCTCAAATTAACACACCCTTGCATATTAATAGGAAGGGGAATCAGGGAATGATTCCTCAGTCGTTAATCAGATGACGCAACCTCTTCACATGTTTCAGCGGATGACAATCTGCAGTTTCGTCACCGAACTGGGCACATGCAGTGCAGGATCTCATCGCTATCTGCATCGCGGCACGAGAAATGAAGCAAGCTGGCGGTGTAATATCGCTCGATAAATCCGAGTGCGCCGTAGACCGGGAGCTCGCTGTAACAGGTGCTACCTCACTGAAAAGAAAATGGTTTGTAGAGGTAGCTGTAAAATTTCACGCCACGCAACATAGCGCATTTGGTGTAGTGCTCATACTCATAAAGGTGTACTTAAATATGGTCGAATGAGCAATATTCAACATTCTGACTGACAACATTTTTGTAAATACATTTGCTAAAATTCAATAGGTAAGTACGCTTGGTTTTAATTTTTTTCATTGGTACTAATCACTTGCTTTGTAATATTATTCCATTTACAGTGTTGTATAAGAAAAATATTTGCCACCCCGTCTGCTCAGTTAAGGTTGATTGGCCGACTATGATTTTTGGAAGTTAACCGATTTTTCTAAAATTCCAGGGAGCACCGTTTTCATGTACATATAACTCTACCGCAGCTATCACTCCAGAGTAAATCTGTTCCCGTTTCTCACAAGGTAGGACACCCCGCAGCGGACGCCCAGGTTACTTGTGCAGCCTATCGGCCGATAGCGATCGCGCGATACGCGATATGACGCGATCCCGCGAGTAAACTGTTTGGAAATTATACTGGCACTGATAAGTCGCGGGAATAAGACGTAACGAGCCTCTCATTGTGGCCGGCGCGCACGCAGCGTGTTTTATGTCGCGCTGGCCGGGTGCGCCAAACGACACCAATAATCTTCGCTTAGAGACATTCTGCTTCTGTATTAGCCAATACGTTTACTCGACCAAGAGATATTGCTGCTATTTCTACATGAATTTTCTAATGCAATATTTACTAACATAAATAAAGCTATGTCTAAACAAATCCGTCACGTACAAAAGGTCTATTTGTATGAGAAACGGAGCGCTATTCAAGCCATTTAGCGCGTCCTTTGAGCGTAATCCCGTGGACGCGCTCGTAACTCTCGCGATGATGGCCGCGGCCTTTGTGCGCCGGCGCGGCGTCGCGCGCGTCAGCGGGAGGCGCGAGGCATAAATCTGCGCGGTGTGAACAGCGCGGAGGATGCTTAGAATAGCTTCCGCAGATAACTCACTCTGTATTTGACGTCTAGGGCTTGTTTGTAAATCGACGTGATAAGTGGCCCAGGGTAGGCTGATGAGCGAAAGGTATTGAGTCCTGTGAATCCAAAGATTCTGCACATTCCGGTAACTGAATGTATGGTATGGCTACACCTAATCCAATAGTTTTTCTGCCACAAGGGTTACAGAGGTCAGATCAGTGTTCCCGACAAATACCGGAGCTAGGGGATAGTAATATTACGGAAACAGACGAGCAATCGGGACACCAAGAGTATAGTAGGTAGATGGACACCTGCTACATCACAAAAATCGTAGGTGCGTGGCGGCCTTACACGTTAAGAGTAATTCTTCGAGCGTTTCCACCGCCCGTATTCCTGTAGCTCTGGATGCTATTTTCAGGTTATTCTTATTTTCGGTTATCTTGTAGAGTGCCCTGACTTACAAAATAACTGAAAATGCTATCTTAATCTACAGGAAATTTGACATAAATTCGTCCAGAGGAGTAAGGGCCGGTTGAAACGCTCGAATAATTACCCTTAAACGATATTTTATTGTTATTTTGTTGTTGTAAAACTCTGTCTAAAGCTTTAAGGAGATGTTTTTGCTTCGTCAACTTGTGGATTAGGATATAACATGAATTCAAAATGAAAAAAATACTTATTATCATTAACCTTGAGTCTCATTAATAAAACAAATAAAATAAAAAAAATAAAAAAAATCTGGTACAATCTCACACAAATTGACCTAGTCCCTAACTAAGCTCTAGGCTTGTACTATGGGTACCAGGCAACGATATACATACTTACATAGAGAAATACATACTTAAATATATAGAAAATAACCAAGACTCAGGAACAAATACTCGCGCTCATCACACAAATATTTGCCCATACCGGGATTCGAGCCCGGGACCGCTAGCTTCGTAGGCAGGGTCACTACCAACTAGGCTAACCGCGTCGTCAAATACTAAAAATACTACTTTATCAGTAGTGTTGTGAAGCAGCCGTTCACGGCGCGGCGCGGGCGCACTCGCGGCTGCGCGTCGACAGCTCGCCGGATTTCACGCATGACACACAATGCGCCGGCGCACAGACTTATTGCTCTATACCACGCCTGTCATAACCGCTTGAGATATGGCGCTAGTCCAAGAAGTAGCTTGAATTGTTAATAATCGTAAATATATACGTGTGTGTACGCGCCGACACGCAGACGACAATCTTATGACATTTGAACCGCGTCCCCTTGTTTTGCAGACACTCATTTTCTTCGAATGTGTCGTTTCGAATCGAAAGCTAATTCAGAAGACTGAAACCTTATTGTTTCCAGGTTATCTGAAGCATGGGTTACGTAGGTTAGGTTAGATTAGACCCGTGACCGCCAAAAAATTATAACTCCTGCACGTAATACCTGTCAATGAAATGAAAATTCGGCGAAATAAAACATTCTATGAAATGAGTGTCGGTGGTTCAAGGGTAAGCCCTTCGATCACATGCGAGCATGCCGTGCGTGCGTCCCTTTTTAACCCCCGACTTAAACCAGAGGTGTGTTATAAGTTTAACGTGTGTGTCTGTGTATCTGTGGCATCGTAGCTCTCAAAGTGATAAACAGATTTTAATTTAGTTTTTTTTTGTTCGAAAGGAGGAGTGTTCTTAGCTAAGTTTGGTGACAATCTGTTGGGCCATTTAAGAGCGATGGATGAGCTCTGAAAGGGCACATATTGTCTTAAACTTTCGCGATATTCACACACGTCGAGGTAATAATAAAAAATGTTTATTTTACGCGAGTAAGTCCCGTTCACTACATACAAAGACCGTCCTTTTAAGGGACAAGGTTTATGAAGGTTACTTCATATTTCTTCGTTGGAAGTCAATAAACGTTGATAAAAGTACTAATAATTTCCTTTTTTACATTTTTATGAAAACGTTTTACTCACAATTAGTAGTTTATAGCAACATGTCGGCGGATTCTTCTAAAATGCTATAAAATCCTCCATTTACAGAGTCATAAAAATCCGTTTATAATCAGTGCTTTACTTTGCAGTTACTTTGTTGCGACACACATTATGTTGTACTGTTCTTACTTTTTAATGATAATAGGCAACAAGTTACTAAACACATTAATCTAGTTCTAAACTAAGTGAATCTACTTACTTATGTTCTGAATTAAATAACTAGTTACTATAAAATAACACTTAATGATAAGTAAAAAGAAGAATCATTTATTATCAAAAAGTGTACATGTTTAAGGGAGCGTCCTCACTGAGAGCATTCTTACCCGAGCGTTTGTACACGAGCAATAATTTCAATAATTTGTAAGCTTTGTACGCTCGGCTGAAAGTCCACACCACTTGAATATTCGACGCCGAATGCTCATTACACGCGAATGCTCTAAGTGTGGAAGCTCCTTAAAGCTTATTTACAGCGTATACCAAACTATGTTGAGACTGTATCTTGGACGAAATACATAATTATTTTCATAATTATACGGCTAAGAATCATTACTGTCTATATTCGAGTAGAGTTTTCTTGTATAAATACTAAATAAATAAGTAACGCGTTAGTGATTGTTAACAGTCGAGACGAAACCTTACTGATTTAGCTCATCTCACAATATGTTCCACTGACTGAATCCCAACTCATTTAAAGAGTTAATCGGGATTGAACTCAAGGCCCTTGGCACCCTGTGACAGAAGGTTACCGCTACTACTGCTCCGTCAAATCTGTCAGCATGTTGTTTGTTTTAAACTGTCGCGTTGTACACGCCTACTGTTACAATTGTCGAGGTATTTCAATGGTTTACTATTGAATGGGCGAAAAAACTGATTCATTCAAAACTGACGACGCGGTTAGCCTAGTTGGTAGTGACTCTGCCTACGAAGCTAGCGGTCCCGGGTTCGAATCCCGGTATGGACAAATAATTGTGTGATGAGCGCGAGTATTTGTTTCTGAGTCATGGATGTTTTCTATGTATTTATGTATATATTTCTCTATATAAGTATGTTTATCGTTGTCTAGTACACATAGTACAAGCCTAGAGCTTAGTTTGGGACTAGGTCAATTTGTGTGAGATTGTCCCCTGATATTTATTTATTTATTTCCCAAACATATCATTTGGCCAACTGCTTTTTTTTCCGAAACTATTTCAGACCTAACCTAACGTATAGGGTTCTACACGATGGTCTTAAAATAAATCCTGAAATATTTACAGTTTCGGAAAAAAAAGCAGTTGGCCAAATTATACGTTTGGGAAATTAATCAGTTTGGGTAACGTTTGTCGCCCAAATGAAAGGTTACCTTTTAAATAGTATGTTTTACGCGATAACTCGCGTTAGAGAGCTATAACAGTACGTATTAGCACGTTCCTAAAGCGGGGAGAACAGACCGATCTATCACCATTAGGGCGTCGCGGCCATTCACGGCGAGATCGGATCGTTTCCCAATACACTACATAGTAGGGGAGCCCACGATGCTAAATATGGATTTACTCGAGCGTCTTGGGGACCAATTGGATCTTGAAGATTCGGTGATATAAAGAAAAAAAGATTGCATGATGTGAGGGGAGAGGGGGGACATCTACAGGCTTTCAAAAATGTACATTTTTGTTACTCTGCCCTCGAGAATGTAGAGGTAACTTTTGTTTTTACAAGTTTGTGACAAACAAGTTTGTTGTTTTTACAAATCGTCAGATTATTGAAATACCTACTTTAATCTTACGCGCACGAGTACTTGAAAAAAATGCGCGCGGCTTTATATAAAGGCTTAGAAGGTGGAGTTACCCAACAGGGTGCAAGGTATCCCCCCATATGTTGATCTGCTGCGCTTGAGTAAATCCCAAAATCCCCTCTTGAGCTCCCCTATTAGCACTATCGACTCCTACTGCTACGACTGTGAGTGTTGTTAGCCCATAAATGGGTCCCGCAATGAAGATGTATGGGAACTGGAGCTGGGGCTGATTGGTGGTGTAGAAGAGTAGTTTAAAAGGACACCATATTGAGCTAGTATATTAGCTGTTGAACACCTATTCTGCTAGTAGGTATATTTAGACAGAAAACACTGACTTCATGTATTGTAATTTGCTGTTATCATGTTCAAACGTTTCTGTCAGTTTTAGTCAGCCTTTCTTATAAGAAATATTTAATCCTAAGTTACATTACAAATAAAGAAAGAGTGTTTCGGTGTGCACTGCAGTAGAGCAGCAGATTGATTTGTCTTTTGCACATATACAGCTACTTATAGCCTACGTTGTTTTTACGCTTATCGCCTGATAAGAACGTAGGCTATAATTTAAACGCAAAAGTTCCATTTCAGCAAAAAACGGTATACACTAATCTTACGTAAATAGAGCCCATAAAAATACCCATCTTATGCAACACTAAAATGTCCTATGACATTCTCTATTACTACCAGTCCGACAATAACAAGGTTGTCACGAAAAAAGTAGTAAGATACATTTGACATTACATCCCATTTTACTTCACTATAGTGAAGGGTAAGGGGGGTTTAAGTACCCTTTGTCACCTCGGCCACATCGAGCTCACCTCAACAAAGTGTGCGTATTGTCGTGTTTTGAGTGCGAGGCTCTAAATCTGGCGTCGTTAGACACAGCCCGGACAGTGGTTGGTTCGCGCCTCGCCGTATTTGGGCGGTTAGTTAGCCGATATCGATCGCCGTAAATCGCCGGCGTCACCAGTCGGCGCATGCGCGGCGGGCTGTGCCGGCGCACGACTGAAGCGCTGAAATGCCGCGCGTAATAGGTCGGAGTCGTGGGAGAAAGAGACATGGCCTGAGATAGTGCTGTTGTGAATGCTTTAGTTCTAACGGTTTCAGCACCAAGAGTGGTTCAAAAACAAATCACTTATTATTGCCCTTTAGAAACTCGAAAGGGAGGTTTCAGCGACTGATCCCTTTCCTGAAATACAGTTTAAAGGTTCTGCAAACGCGTTGAATACGTCAGCTGTTTTTTCTTCGGAACCTTTTATATTTTCTGTCACAATATTCTTTTTCGCGTTGGCTGAATATAACTTTATTAAACACGCTACTTACCTATCATTTATTCGTAAAATTGACTGTATAGAGCGCGTAAGGCTGTACCTATTCGTTGACACGGTTTTACATGATTAAGCATTGGCATCATATTCATTGTAATAATAAGACCATGGAACCAAAGTCAGCAGGATTTTAACTGTAATCAGGAAATCAAAATACGCAATTTTATAATTCCGCGAAAGATAAAATTATCCACAATTAATCGAGCAGCCGATTAATTGCAATCGACATGCAACACAAGAAACGGTGATTACGAAAATAATACACTGTTCGTTACTGGGTGTCGTGTAATTAGGGTGTGTCTGCACCAGCACCAGGTATCCGGCACTTTAGGAACACCGGGTATCTGACACTTTTGGAGCGCGGGAGCGGACACGGTTATGTTTGTATGTCGAAAGCCCTTAACGCCTAAACGGTAGGCTGGGTGAGACAATATTTTACAAACCTTTAACAAGAAACGTCTGTGAACATTGGTTCGCAATTTGCAGTAGCGTGTCGGCGTCCGACGGCTGTGGGTGCGGGTTATTGACAATTATTGTGGCTGTTGAGGCGCGGCGACACTGCCCGCTAAGTGCTACAGGTCTGGGGGACGATTTTTCACTTTCGAGTGCTCGAAATCAAAGTCGAGTGATAGAAAACAATAGCACACGAAAATATGTCACGCTTATTTTCGCATGAAGCATTTATTCGTATTTTTGGAAGCTCTCACTCGAAAGCTAGTGATTGACTTAATATATTCACGTGTCTCGTTGTACGCAGAAAGTCGATGATTACCGTTTTTTTAGTCATATTTTAAATATAAATAAACATACGACATTATTAAAAGTTGTTAATGTGGAGAGAATATTATTACTTATATGCACTTTCAGCGTAATAAAGATAATATAATAAAAACGTTTTGATTTGACAGACAAATGTCCAAATTTCTAGTGATAGACATGGAAACGAATGGTGTGGACCACTCGTTTTTATATTTTCTATCGCTCGTATTTCAAAAATACGGTTTTACCGTTTTTGCTCATTTTCGAGTGAAACTTTCGAGCGCTCGAAAATCAAAAATCGCCCCCCTGTGTCGGGTTATAGACAAACAATGCATCATTGTAATCTTTAGATGTATTACATAGCGCAAAAATATTCAAGTTTATTCACTTTTGGAAACAGAAGGGTCTTCTTTTGTTTCTGAGGGCGGGTGGGACCCAAATGCGAAAATGTATTGCTGTGTGTGATTTTCTTCAACGTCAAAATGGATAAGAAGTAGATTTGAAGAATTTATGAATTTATGTGCGAAATATAATTTGTAATTTACCATGAGCTTTTCGGTGAAGGAAAACATCGTGAGGAAACCTGCACACACCTGCAAAGCAATTTGACGGTGTGTGCGAAGTTCCCAATCCGCACTGGGCCCGCGTGGGAACTATAGCCCAAACCCTCTCATTGTGAGTGGAGGCCTGTGCCCAGCAGTGGGACGTATATAGGCTGGATTATTATTATTATTGAAGAACTTATAGGTTATTTGTAGTTCTGGACAGTTCATGAGAAATTGGCGATGAGAGTTAAACAAAAACGTTGAACACAACATGACAAATATGCGTATTAGAAAACTTTACAGATCTCCTGTTTTACTCACTCAGAGCATTTATTCCACTTTGTTATAATGAAGGTTGTTTTATTGGCAAGTTTATTCATTTATTAGTTGTTCTAACAACAACAATTACACAAAACAGTTATATAAAAAACAATAATACTTATCCTACGTGCAATCACCTTTACAGGAACAGCTGATAAGAGCTATAACGTTTACAATACAATACGATAACGATATAGTTTAAGATAAATATTAATGGAGGCCCTGCTCGTCAGTCAGTTAGTTAAACTGACGATTAATGAAAATGAATATCATTCATTATATTTAAAATATGTCTGTTCCCTTGATCTGATCCGCTGCAAGATTACGTAACACTAAAACTCAAATTCAATTCATTCGGAAATGAACGGACAGTTCAAATTATAAGAATACATATTAATAACCACTCTGGACTGGCAGCTGAGCAAGAAATCCTATTAAATAACATCGGTTCAGACGGGACGGAGCAGAAGAACAAGCGGGTCTACACGTCGTTCCCAACGGAAACGCGATGTTCGTTTTGCAGCTACGGAAACAGGCTCTGCATTCACTTACGTGATATAGACAACGAACTAGCAAGATGTGATGTCAGGTGCGTATGCTTTTTACAAGGTTTTATTCAACTTCTCATGTTGATTTGTTTGTTTGTCAGCAAACTGATTTTATATAGAAAACTGCCGCTCATTAGTCGCAATCAATTGCATTGCAAAAAATACATTATCTAACGGACAAAAATGCTTGGCCTAAACCAGAAAATTAACTAATGTTTAATGTTCAATAGCTTACCTACTACTCGTACATACCTCATAAAAATCATGTAAACGCTGTATCTTGTCTAGGGGACACGGTTTATGTAGGAAGACATGTCAAAACTGTTTTGTGTGATATAAATTTTCTCGTAGTCATTCTGACATGTTTTCCTGCAAAACTACGCAGATATTTAATATTATTTTTACAGTTTTATATAATGCTAGAATAAGTAGTGACATTGTTATATTTTTATTAAAAAAATGACTAACTGTTGAGTTTCTTGCGGCGCTTCTTCTCAGCAGTGGTCTCCTCTTGGGAAGCGCTGGTAGATTTTGACGTGTAAAAGTGCCCGTGCGGCCTACTTACTGAATAAATATATTTTATCTTATCTTTTATTGGTTTGACTGTCAACAATCTAGTGTCAAACTTGGCACCTTTTAAATTTTCCTAGTTCTGGTGGCACATGAGAACTTGGCCTATTTTTTACATTCATGTTATTGGTGTAAACCCGATGACATGCGATTATGGTGTTTAAGAGCTGTTCTGATGATAGAGGCGGCAACATGTATTATATAGTATCCTCGCTGTATTTAACGTGGACCGACTAAAGTGTAATTTCATAAACTAATGATGTGACATGATAAATAATCAAAATCTTTAGTACAATGCAAAACTCGAACTGCGACATAGTTTGCTTATCTACTGCTGCTACGAACCTATAATTACCACGATTGAAAGTAAAACACAATAACTTCAATTATCAAACCATTCAACATTGAAACCTAAAGTAAAATGCATTCAAAGTTCGAAATAAATTCAACTTCAAATGACACTTGTTTCCTTTTCTATTAAACATGCAAATTTTCAACGTTGTTGTCCTGACTTTTTGGTTTCAGCAAGCTGAACAATTAGGACGACTTTCTTCGAGTTTCTTACGCGTCCTGGAGTGTCACTCTATTAAACAACTCGGTCTTCAATTCGTCGACGAAGGACGAAAAGAAGTTCAGCTTCTCTAGCACAACCACATGTGTGCGTATTGTTTTTCTGACTAGAGCCTACCGAACGCCGTCCACGATTGATAGAGAAAACAGCATGTGTGCATCATTACAAAACATACTAATTAAATATTATGTTGTTTAATTAAATTGAACCAGATCCGACTCGCCCTAGTTTACAGCAGCGGCCATCTCGCAGCGGCCATAAAATTAGAAACCACGCGCATTACAGAACCAGTTACTCTTGATGTTGTATTTTATTAGCTAATGTCTATAAGTCAAGTCTTACGACAGAGCTAATTACGGAACAAAAGTATTGATCACTCGTTTTGGCCGTACATTTGCATATGTGTGGGTAAAGTGGTCATTTGGAATTGGAGATTTAATTTCATCGACTGGTATTACCAGGGTATTACCCGTCGCGGGAGTTGTAGGAAAAGGAAAATTTTCACCTCACCAGCTCGGAAAGGCTTTCTTTGTCGGTCAAAATCTGCGCGTAAAAGTCCACTTTAACCGCTAGCGCGGAAAGTAATGGTGCTGTGCGCGGAGGGGGCGCTGCGCGAGCACGGCCACAGCTGATGTGGCGCCTCGTGCAAATGTTTTTCAAACACCAAGTGTTTTCCTCGCTACGGTGAGGTGAAAAGTTGTGTGTTTCGCACGGATGCAAAGTTATTTGGGTCTCGAGGCCATGAATCCAATACCGCCTCGCGCCTATAACAACTTTGGAGCCTTGCATAACAAATAACTATTTCTTTTGTGGTGGTTACAAGTGTAAACTAATCTAAACCTACATATGGAATCAATGTTCAGGAACTCCTAAAAACAAGAAGATTTCAGCAGACAATAACTTTTGGTAAATTTGGTGACACAATACATGTCCGGTGGCAGGACTTTGCCCAGATCGCTTTTACCGTCTTACTCTTTAAAGCCTTTGTTTGTATTTCTCTTTATACTTAAGTATGTTTATTGATGCCTCGTACCCATAATAGTACAAGTCTTGAGCTCAGTTTGGGACTCGGTCAGTTTGTGTGAGATTGCCCGCTGATATTTATTTATAAAACCAGCGCTGCAATAATACAAATTAACGGCAATTACAGTGCCCTGACTTCTACAAAATAACCGAAAATGGCATCTAAAGCTACATAAATTTCGACTTTAATGCGATCAAGGGACTGACGGTGGTAGAAACACTAGTGGATTCGCACAATCTATATTCTATGAAACACAAGCACCTGCATGCGCGTGTCTATTGTGTTTCATCATTGTTCAAATCACCACTACACACAGACGCCGCGTCCTGCAACTGATCATCTATAGTCGAATGTGCGCACACGCAGTTGGCAATTTGCTCTTAATATTTAATGTCTTGCGAAACCCGCCATTTTGTTTTTTGCCGGTCGCTTGATTATCGAGTTTAATCGGGGACTGTTTGGTAATAAACAGAATAGATTGGTTTTATATAGATTAGAGTTTGAAAGTTTATGGCCTTAATTTATTTACGCATTATGCAGAGGTCAATGATGGAATTTTATTTAATTAAAATCTACGTTATTAATATTGTAAATTTAATTGTAGTCAAGTCTTTATTTCTCTGATTATCTTAATCCTTACTCTTATAAAGCGAAGGGAATGGAATCTTAAAAAAAACACTTTTCTCAATTAGCACAATAATTAATGCTCTTCCACGGATAAAAACAGCCACTTCTCAAGATTATTTGGCTTGCCTCAATTTCACAATTGGAAATATTTAGGATACACCTTAAAAAATAACCTTTTCACCTCACCAGCACGGAAAGGCTTTCTTTGTTGATCAAAATCTCACAAAAGTCTACTTTAACCGCTAGCGTGGACAGTAAAGGCGGTGCTGCGCGCGGAGGGCGCTGCGCGACGACGACCACAACTGACGTAGCGCTCATGTAATTATTTTTCCAACACCAATTGTTTTCCTCGCTACATTTAGGTGAAAAATTGTGTGTTTTGCACGGCAGCAAAGTTATTTGGGACTCAAGGCCTTGAATACCCGTTACGCTCAGGATTCTATTTTTGAGCCACTCGCTAGGCTCGTGGTTCAATTTTAGAATCCTTCGCTAACTCGGGATTCAATACCGCCTAACAAATAACTATTGTTTTACGAAAGATCATTTTAAGACCACAACAGATAGTGTACATTACAATAAAATCTAAAATTATTACTCCACAGCCATGAAATCTGTACCAAACCTTATGCGTACATATATCTTAATAGCTACTAATAAAATTGAAAGCTTGAAATAATATTATACCAAATAGAATTTTACGTTTCTAAATGGGCGATTAAATTTACGGTAGCCGCAATACTAGGTTCCGCCAACATACACTCAGCTCCAATTAAAGCGGGAATCGACTTCGCAATATACTGTTGGTACATCGCAACTTTATAGCCGTAACTCTTAATCCAGTATACAGTTAATACTGTATATATAGTACATGACTTCCTCATCACGACAAGTACGATATCAGGAAGTACATCTTAAGTACACCAAGACGTCATAAATAAGTCATAACTTTGTACGTTTTCTGTTTGAATTGTCTTACTAGTGTTACAAGTGTAATCGGCAAGGTACGTAAGTGATAAGCAGGGCTAGACAACTTGCATTCGGTGAACGTTACCGTTTTCGTTACGTTTGAAAAATGTATTGACATTAGCGGCCGACGTGACAGATTGGCTGCTTACGTCAATCCGTCAATTGTGACAGTTTTTAGAGATCCGTATCCGAAGGGCGCCCAAGATCCGTCCGTCCGTCTGTCTGTCAGTCTGTCTGTCCTAACTATAAAGAGCTGTATCTATTGAACCGTAATAGATAGTGGGTTGATTTTTTCAGAATATGTGTTGTGACGGCGGATTTAATAACAAATAAAAAAAAAGTGGAATAATAAAGGGGTCCCCCATACAAGAAAGGTTTTTTTTCAACGTATTTTTATTTTTGTTCTATCGTAACGGTAAAAAATACAAGCTTCTGGTATGATTATAGAACAACCCTATAGAATAACAACAAAAACTAAAAACCAGCCGAATGTGTACGGAACCCTCAGTGCGCGAGTCCGACTCGCACTTGCCCGGTTTTTGAACATCGCTATCGTTAGAGTTACGTATCTCGTTTAGGGCCGCAGCTATGACATTAACTACACTGCAATCGTTTGCCAAATACGCAGAGCCAACATTATAGACACGAATTTTCAAGCATTTATATCGCGTGCTGAGGTCGAGTTAGACCAGTGAATGAACTCGCCTTTAGATAACACCACGAAATTAAGAGCATAGCGCTTTAATGGCCGACAATTAATGCCGATGCAAATTTAATTCGTTCCACGCAATTAGAGCCTGGGAAGCGGACGGCTACAGTCCACCACTATAGCTAAATCACCTCATCCTTGCGGCTGCGCACGTGTGTGTAAACATGTAGGAATAAGTGACAATCGCAACTGATATACAACCATACACAAGCGCTACACATGTGTGCATCAATATTGTTCTGAGTTATTGTTGCTTTGGATTTACCACCACATATAAACAACGCAACTCTCAAGTGATTTTATACGAAACTCTCTCAGCCTCGCTTTTAACAAACTAAACCTAGAAATTTAAACTTCATAGTAACGGAAATAAAGTAGGTTTTTATGACGTCTTGTTTAGGAGATAAGAGGTTTTAAAATAAAGTTAAATTGTCACTCCGTCTGTTAATCGACGTGGACTGGGCTAATTATTCTTCGCATTCACTTTTAATTTGGAAATCGTCTGAGATAAATCTTTTATAATTGCACCGTTTTATCGTTCCATTAAATATCAGATAGCCGTGTCTTCGTTACTATGTAGTTATGTTACTTTTATCGGAAACGTGCGGGTTTAATTGGTGCGTTTGCGCTATCAGCCCGACTGAACGCGGCGGATAACTTTAGCACCTTTGGGTAAAAATAGCGCGAAATAAACCAACATTATACAGTGTCAGATAACGAGAAATGGTATTTAAATACATACTACTCTGTCAAGAAAGTACCGGGAAAAGATCAATAATACACAAACTGTTTGTTAATCATCCAAATTTATTTTATCACCTTCAAAGTATGCTCCTTCAGAAACGATACACTTACGCCAACGAATAATCCAATCATCAAAACATTTTTTAAACGCTGTTTCCGGAATTGAATTCAGTTCTCGGCGCGAATTCTCCTTTATGTCTTCTACCGATTGAAAACGGGTGCCACGAAGCGCCACTCCGAAGCTTGTTGACTAGTTTGCATGTCAAACTCGTAAACCCACGTCTCGTCACCAGTAACAATGCGTTTCATGAATGTTGGGTCGGAATTGACTCGTTCTAGCATGTCCTCAGCGACTCTCATGCGATTGAGTTTTTGGAGAAAATTCAGGTCTTTTGGGACTAGCCGAGCGGTAACATGTTTCATACCCAAATGATTAGTTAAAATAGTACGGATCGACTCGTGAGATACAGAAAGTTCGGCGGCTATCTCTCTCAAAGTTGAATGAGGATTTTCAGTCACTATTTCCTTCACTTTTGCGATGTTAACTTCAGTTGCAGACGTTGATGGCCTACCAGAGCGAGGCAAATCTTCCATCACATCTCGACCGCTTTTGAACGCTTTGTACCACTCATAAACACGTGTTTTTGATAAAGTCGAATCACCGTAAGCCTTCTGTAACATTTTCAGTGACTCCGAACACGAAATTCCATTGGCGATGCAAAATTTAAGACAAACTCTTTGTTCAATGTTTTTGTCCATTATGAAATTCGCAATACACACTAGATATGATATAACTAAAAACAGCACTGTATTTAATATAAATAACAGATGCAACTCAAACTCCGCGCCAAAATAGAAAACAGTTGTGCCAATCTAACAACAACAAAAAAAACAAAAATTTGAATTTGGAACCATAAACAAATCATCCATTCCCGATACTTTGTTGACTGAATGTATACGGGGCTAATGGGAATGCAGGAGCCAGTAAAGAATTACTGCGAGTAATCGTGACCGTATCGCGCTAATGTTAGTATATTTTACACCGTAAAGTGTAGACCAAGCAATTAGGGTTAATTCGCAAAATTGGTATGTTCGTGTATGGATACCAGGTGTTAAAAATACCTTACCTTACCAAAGGTAAAATATGCAGTATTGTGTTCTGTTGTTTCGTTAACTCATGCGCATGTGTAGGGAGGGTAATGATGTGGTAGCTGCCAATCGCGACCTTGATGTATTTGGTTCAAAATTTAATATAATCAAAAGATTTGTTTACTCAATTGTTAGGTAGAATACTTAGTTAATTTCTAGATTATTGTTTTGTTGTTGTAAAATTGTGTCATGCTGTTTACATACCTATATTTTTGGACTGTAATCTAGATTATAAAATCCATCTGTGCATCACATAGTTGTAAATTTTGATTACGGTCTGTTTTATGTACCTAAATAAATAAATAAAAAATAACTCTTAACTAATGTCAACGACGCGGTTAGCCAATAGATAGTTGGTAGTGACCTACCTTGCCTACGAAACTAGCGATCCTGGGTTCGACTCCCGATAACGCAAATATTATGAGCGATGAGCGCGAGTATGTTTTTCTAGGTGTAATAAGTATGTTTACCTAGTACCTATAGCTTGGTATATATAGCTTGAAGCATAGTTTGGGGTAAAGTTAACTTGTGTGAGATTGTCCCCTGATTCCATTATTGTTTTTGTATCAACATTCTTGCTACCAACCTTACTAGGACCTTAGTAGAGCCACCTAATGGCCACTTTGTGTCCTCAATGCTGTTAATTAAGTCAGGTGTCTGTGGAAATCCACGTTGTTACATTAATTATTATTAACGTGATAGAACTTTGGCAAACAAAGATTCGTGAAAATACAGATGGACAGATGGACGGATGGGACCGATAATTATTACGTTTCTTAGATTACCATTCTCCTGTTACAATTAATTTGCAATAGCAAATGATTATGCGTGTGATCCTTGCGGTATAGTTCACAGACGACAGGAAACAATTATTTCATTATCGGATTTCTTTGTTGTCCCCAATTATTCAAGAAAACAAACACATCGATTATTAAAGAACAAAGGACCCGCGTCCCCGCGGCGCGTGAGCATGCGATAATCGACTAAATAATCGATACTATCGATTAATCGGATTCGTTAATCGGCCACGTGATAGGCCAACCCGCGATTATCGGGTGGCTAATTTATTATGAACATGTACGGAGGCCGTCGGTTTCAGTGCGTGCTTTAATTAAGCATAATTCTGAATAATTACAGTCAATGCCAGATGTAATAGTGCGTAGCTTAAAAAGGAGCGAGTTATTAACGAAATTGGTGCGCGTTGTTTTTGGAGCAACGGCAAAAACTATCCAGAAAACTTAACTTCGCCTATACCTGTGTAGGAATCGATGCTACTGCTGTAAATTATATTTCCCGGATGAACGGTTTAAAGATTTGTATAATAAAGGCTGGAGTGCCGTCGAAAAGAAAGTATAAGGGTATGAAATAAATATGCGCTGAAACACCGAACTTGAAATTGTCTTCCCAACCTGATAATAAATTTAGAAGATTATTTCAGAGATTTATTAGGAGATTTATTTCTAATTAGAAAGATCCAGGTCCCACTCACCATCTGCTGGCCGAGGGCCCGTTTGCTTTCGCCGTGAAATAAAAACCACAACTTGCGGAATCCTAGCCAGCCAGCCCACTACGACATACTAAATTAGTAACCCTAAATTATAAGAAATAACCTATCGTGAACTAATTCATCACGTTGCTGGAAGTACAAAGTTTACCAATAACAACAGGCCCCTTATTCCATTATAGGGTCGAGGACTATCTAACGGACAAAAATGCTTGGCCTAAACCAGAAAATTAACTAATGTTTAATGTTCAATAGCTTACCTACTACTCGTACATACCTCATAAAAATCATGTAAACACTGTATCTTGTCTAGGGGACACGGTTTATGTAGGAAGACATGTCAAAACTGTTTTGTGTGATATATATATATATATATATATAATATTATTTTTACAGTTTTATATAATGCTAGAATAAGTAGTGACATTGTTATATTTTTTATTAAAAAAATGACTAACTGTTGAGTTTCTTGCGGCGCTTCTTCTCAGCAGTGGTCTCCTCTTGGGAAGCGCTGGTAGATTTTGACGTGTAAAAGTGCCCGTGCGGCCTACTCACTGAATAAATATCTTTTATCTTTTTTTTTTTTTATCGTTTAGCCCACCTTGCCTCGATATCGATCACACTGGAGATCGGAGCAAGATGGAATAGAAATAAAGAAAGGAAAAACGTTTATTTACATACATCTAACAAAAGTATAGAACATAAATAAACAAATGGACAAAAATAATAAAAACTGCACTAATGCCAGATGACGCAAAACGGTTCCGGCTCAGCGTGGTACTGGTTTTGAGGCCAGAGCTGGTCTTACGCCGGAACCATTTGGTGACACCACGGCAGGCCACACAGCCAACACAACTAAAAAAAAAAAAAACAACAGAACAGAAAACCCAAAATTATCTCACAAGAACTTACACAGCATTTAAAAATAGAGGCGTAAGTAGTTCACGCTCCAAGAGTAGCACACAGGTGCCGATATTTGTATTATGTATCCGACATAATTAGTTCTATTCAATAAGCTGTGCTAATCGCTCGGAGACCGAGAACAAAGCGCGCCATCCATCGCTGCGCACGCGCTGACGCTTTCAATATCAGCGCGCACAAAAGAGTAAGTACCTATGACAGATTGTTATAGCCAAGTATACTGTGAATTAGTTTAAAAGAGGCACAAACTATTGTTAGTATTATAGTTTTAACGTAGAGCAGTTATTTTAATACTATTGTTGATTGAATTAGTAGAAAGCTTTTTGTAATTCTAAAGCCATCTCATAACAATGAGACCAAACAATGAATTCTAGTTTCTTTCGTCTATGATTATAAGTATTGATCGTTATAAACTACTGTAACTTCAAAGGAGTTGGGTGTGATCGGAGGTATGGCTAATCAGAAGAAGAACAACGTTGCTCCTGTACTCGTGTTTTGTAATACGAGACGTTTTCGAGGTGTATCAGTGTGTTGCGGCAGTCTCTTAAAATGGAAACGACGAGTGCCGCTGTAACCGTCCTTGTTAAGCATCGATGATTTCTATTAAAATGAAATATTAAAATATTTATTTCGGACATCAGGTACTTATCCACACTCACATCACATTTGTTAGTGACATGGACTTAATAACTAGTACCTGGGAGACCGTGCGTCGTCGCTCGGGTCGAAACCGAATTTTCATCGATTTCCATACAAAAACAAAAAAAAAACGGTCCATCGCTGGGGTTCGAACCCGCAGTCTTGGCGTAGGAGGCCAACGCTCTAACTAGTAGTCTTATCAGACGGCGGTGGCCGCTTCGAAATTACCAGAACCATATTGCACGGGCAAACAGTTTTGCGTGAAAATATGGGAAAAGCGAATTTTATTCCAGATATAAGAGCTAGCTAGCTAGATCGGTTTTTATTCCAGATATAAGAGCTAGCTAGCTAGATCGGTTTTTATTCCAGATATAAGAGCTAGCTAGCTAGATCGGTTTTTATTCCAGATATAAGAGCTAGCTAGCTAGATCGGTTTTTATTCCAGATATAAGAGCTAGCTAGCTAGATCGGTTTTTATTCCAGTACCATTACCATGAGTTTACAGTGACCGCACTCGCTAGCGACGGCGTAAACGATTTGTATGGAGAATTGTACAGCTCCTCTAGCGGTCACTTAAAGAACTAAAGATCGCTAGTATGAGTACAACGGTAAATAACCTATCGAAATCTATTCGTTAGCGACTAACGTTTTGTAACCGTTGCCGTAGAACATCGGTACCATGAGTCGTAAATTTGACAGATGTCATCGAAAAATACCGTATCGACTGTAGTTAACTATTTCACTAGCAAATTGGTGCGTGAAAACTTAGAATTATTGTTTAATACGTTACTCCAATTATTTATCTATCCAAATAATATCGGCAAGACATTATTTAGCGCGGAATATGTAGGCTTATGAAGACGAACGACGAAAACAAGGAGGATTTCAAGCTGATATGAGAAATATTACGTTAAGAAATCCACTTCAAAATTTAACTGAGAATAAATTTTATTAAAGGATATAGGCTCAGTAAGGAAGCTTTTGAGAATTTGTGCGATTCATTAACGTACTACACGGATTTGAAATCCACTCACAAATATAATGTTCCCGATCCTGATGACAAGGATATGTCTGAAGAAAGTCAAGGTATTTATAGTGAAAGATAATGATTATATATTAACTTTAATACTAAATATGTCCTTATCTTTATTATGTTTGTTGTAGGTACCTATTATTATCAGAACTATTTGAGGGCCAGGAGTTAGTGTTGGAAAATGAAGGCACCAGTGATTTATTAATGGAGAGAGCACCGCGGGATCAATTAGTTAGAAGACTTGCATCAATGCATTATTTCCAAATACTTGTACCATGTTTTCTGTTTTTTGTTTAATATAAAAATAAAAAGTACTCATACATCACACATAATCTTTATTTATTACACAAAATCTTTATTTATTACACAAAATCTTTATTTATTACACAAAATCTTTATTTATTTGCTAAAGTATCTACAATTATATTTCCTAATGCTAAAAATTTACCAAATAAATCTAACCACCGTTCTTGCATTCTAAACTCTGATTCCCTTAACCTATTCCTCTCCCGCTCCACTTCCTGTTTAAAAGCTCGCCATTCACTGTCAGCTCTGACAAAGGCTTGCCTTGCCAAATCTGACTGTCTGGGTGCGAGTCCTTCTGTAGACAGGAGATTAGTGGTTTTGCACCTGACGTCTTCGCCACTGACGCGGTGTGGGCGGTAAGAGCTTGGGGCTCTGCCACCTGGCATTAGCAGCTGTTAATGCTGTTCTTGTGACCGCAGGCTCACCACCGTGCGTTACTCCGGTCTCATTCCCGTTCACCTCGGGCAGGGCTGTAATGGATAAAAAAACGTTTACAGTACTATTTTGAATTCTTAATTAACTAATGAAACTAGATAGGTAGGTACATTTTACTCTAAAATGTGATAATAACAGCAAAATTTATTGGAACCTATTTCTTGAAGAGCTGATGGAAATTGACTGTCATTGCAGTCAATATACCTGGGCTGTTAACTGTTTCGGGATACTCTCTGTCCACCAAGTCTTGTTCACTGCAAGTGCTGTTAGCCACAAGCAATGGTGGAAAAAAGGAGGGCTGAGCTGATGTCCCTGGTACAAGTGGTACAAGTAGATTCCAGTCTCCAACGCCTGCAGTGAAAAAAAACACATTGAAATAATCTTTCCTAGGACATGAATTAAATGAATTTTTATCTTAAATATATATAATAAATTGTTTATTTTATTTCAATAGTAACAATGATAGGGAAACTTACTGGAACAAGTTTGTTGAGCAAGTTGTTCATTTAGCAGGAAAATTGATAGGCTGTCATTTGTTTCTAGTGCCACTTCAGTAACTTCTTCCTGTAAAGCATTTTTTTAAAAGAATGCCATGAGATATGAAATTAATGACTTATATGTAAGTATATTATAACTTTCGGCACATAAATAAATAAGTTTTTGTCTAATTTGACTATACACAGACGTATGAATGAACTGTCACATTGACAAAAAAAACAAAACAAATTCAAGAATCACTTACACTTACATAGTGACACTGCTCTAGGGCACTTTTTTAAATTAGCAGGGTTATTTCTATATTTTTAAATGGATGACATGGATACTTATCTTTTAGCCCAATATCATCCTTACTCTGTCTTTTTATTGTAGTTAGAAAGAGACAACTTCGTTTGGTGTGAAATTAGGCACACGTAACGATAACTACACGAACTATCGAGTTAACGTTAGCGAGAATAGTAAACGTTTATGTGACTCATGGTACGAGTTTAATCAAAAACTATTCGAAGGACGTTTACTCGCTATCGACTGTAGAACGTAACACGAGTTTTCGATAGCAACTCATGGTAGAGGTACAGATATAAGAGCTAGCTAGCTAGATCGGTTTTTATTCCAGATATAAGAGCTAGCTAACTAGATCGGTTTTTATTCCAGATATAAGAGCTAGCTAGCTAGATCGGTTTTTCTCCCCAGTCCCTAGTCCATATATATATGAAAAATTTAAAAGCTCATTGCATTTTACGTGTATGTACATCCAACGAGTGAGGATAGGACTGTCCATCCTTTACGCGGGCACCTTCAGGAGGGATTATATTGATATATTTATACTGGAACTGACGTCGATTATTAAGCAGCACCACCTCGGCTGGAATAAAACATTATTTTAATACCCTGACCCGACATGTGTAAAGATAATCCGATTGGCCCGCAGCCCCTCTCACTCTCACACGAAGCAACGCGTAGGAACCAGGATTTATAATACGTACCGAGTCGCTGCGAGTACTTTGCGAGTCCAGAACTCCAGATTCATCGTAGAGCTCGTCCATAATCTCTACAGTAGCGCTTCAGATTGACTGAAAGTAATGAACTTAAAGACGTGACTATATCATGAATGCTTGGCGACTCTTACGCAAGTCGATAAAGAGATAGCTCTCTCGCTCATAAAGTATGTCCTATTAACCTCGACGATGTCTGCAGCGAATAAGTTATACGTTATAATAAGCTGCGCTGGAGTGACTTATATATGGTGCCGGTGGGCGGGGCCGGGGGCGTGGGATCTACGTTATAGATCAGGCGTGCGCCTGCGACGGTGACGGCGCGGGATCATGCGCCGATGTCGCTAATAGATTGCATCTGGGTATGACATCGTATTAGACTGGTGTGCGCATGCGTCTGTGTAAATGTATATAATCAGACGGCAATTGCAAATGCTATTCAATCTTATAATAGGTCAGCTTTTGTCCCTCCCGGTCTATAAGTTTGTTTGTAGACTGAAAGGGACACAATGTCTATGCCATATTTCTCGCTGATGACTAAACTAAACTCTGGTTTAACGCCTCAACAGTGAGGCGTTAAACCGGAAAACAGAACGAACATATAAACACACTTTTCATTTATAATTTTGGTAGAGATAAAATTACATAGATTGTTGTAGCTACAAAAAATTCAAAAGGGTCTTGGGAGTTTCAATGCAATGCTATGCTCTTCTTAACGTTTTAAGCCGTGAGAATTGCGATTTTTTTGGAGCAGGATTATCCATACCTACTCGGGCTTAGCGCGGTATTCCGCGTTGCCAATCCATCAGTTGTCAGTGCAATACCATTGATCATTATTATCATTACGGTAACGGCGTCGCGCGCGCCGGCGCATTTTTCCGGCGCCGCGCTTTGTCGGCGGCTGGGCGGCGCGCGCGCAATTATCGGCGGCATCGACGCACGCGCGTGAGCCGCTGTCATTAAATAGTTGCGGTTTTTATTGTTTACAGGGTTAATGAATGGGGCGGGTTTATTTGCTCGACTTGAAATTGTCATTGGTGACGAGCTGTATTTCAACTTAATAACATTCGGAATTTCTCACAAATATGGTTAGGTGTCCAATGGTAAAGAATTTAAGGCGTCGGTGGCCTGGTGACTTTGTGTATACTTGTGATCGCAAGGTACCATGTACGAGACCCAGCAGATGCCATGTACTAATTATTTTTTCTGATGATTTTATGATAGAAGATAACATATTGAGAAAATCTGCACGTTCAAACAGCAGAGTTAAGACGAGTTAAGGTCTCGTCTAAAACTTTTCGTGGTCATAAAGTTTTTCTGACCAGCTGAAGCCCATTCCGCATCGGTAAGAATGAAACCGTAATACACAAGAGATCTTACGGGGCTGAAGTGTATCCAAGGCCCATCTGTACAAAATAAGATAAACGTAAAGTATTTTGACTGCTTGTAGCTACTTTCAGGATTGGGATTGACCGTGTACAATTGCAATGTACAATGGTGTATATCGTGGGTAAGTTCCGACACAACACCTAAGCTTTAATTTTTAAGCATCAACCGAAGCTATCCACCAGCTCCGAGCAATGACATTCATGAATAGATTCATAAACCTCTTTAATCTTGTTTTTGTTAACTGTTTAAAAAGCGTAGGAAGAGACAAAGTTACCACTTGAAGCTGCGTAGGAGTTCCATTGACACAAGAGCGACAGCGGTGACGGCTACATGACCGTGGCGGACCTAATCCGTCGTGCAGGGACAACAGATGGCGCTATTAGTCAGCATTAGCGTTCCGAGCACGCGGAGATCCATCTCGGCAGATTAGCTTTCACAACTTATAATCTTATTAGGATAGCTGGGAAGATGGAGTCCTGTCAACGTCTCTATTGTCTTGACGATACGTGTCATTTTGCTCTTCCACTTCACTAAGTATGGCCGGAGACAAGCAGGCTGTAAACATTGGGCTCATTAGATGTGTTCGTGACTATTTGTCGGCAGTGGGGAGGAAGGGGAGGGGGTGTACGCGCGGGATGCATACTGATGCGCGCGCGCAGTGCCTGAAGACGAATGAGATGGCTATCCTTATTTTAAACTAGACGTTGATGCAGTTTTCTTTCTAAAGGCGTAAAATTTAAACAGCTTAACAATTTAAGCATTTTTGTCAATATTGAAAGACGACGACTGCTCTCTATTAGGTAGTAGGCCAGACAAAGATGCACTATTTGACATGTAACGGCCGTAGCAATCTGTCGAAATTTGGTGGGAGTAGGCAACCTAAGAGAACTTACTTCATTCATTATTTTTTTATTCATGCAGCCGTTAAAGTTTGCGGCTTCGCAGAATTTGTAACGAAATTGATCTAGGTACTAAGACAAGAACATAGTTACAGTAGAAATATTTAAAAAAGTAAATTAAGAGTAACATTTTTGGAACTGCCTTAGCGCAGGGAGTATACAAGGCCATTTCTTGTGCTAGGAGTAGTCAAGGATAAAAGTGCCACTGTGCCGTAGTATTTTAATTATGTAGTTTAGGTACATAGCACGGCTGAATTGTTAATTTGAGCGCTGTCTCGCCAACAAACTGCTGTGTCCATTTGGTGAGGAAACACGAAAAACACTTAATGCAAAATGTTAAGTACAATTTTTTTTAAATAGGTAAACTAAAAAAAAAACTTGTATCTGCCCACAATCGCAGTTTGCCAAGCACATCAACCTATCAGCCATCCCGTCAGCACACAGGAAATTATAAACCGATCGTGCGTGGTTTAGGTGCGCGCGCGCCGATGTAAATCGCGCCCAGATGCTTATCCCCGGCCGGCGGAGCTCACCCTGCCTGTTAGGATAGAAATACTAACGCGTCCAGAGAATTGATATGCGCTTTGTTAGGCTTAGGTACTGGTCGTAGTGATTGTTGTTCCTTGTTAGTTATATTGTTGTGCAGTGCAATAACAACACTAATGTGTTGTTATTGAAGGTTTAGTGGATGTTTCATTCGAGGAACACTCGGGCAGTTTGCCGTACACCCTATACTATTAAACGAAGAACATTTACATATATGTAAATATGTATTTGTACTCACGTTCTCGAAAACGGATCTAACAATTTCGATGAAATTTGTAATATAGGGGTTTACGGGGACTAAAAATCGATCTAGCTAGGTCTTATATTGGGAAAATTCATTTTCCCTGTATTTTCGAGCAAAAAGATTTCCCGCGCAATATGGTTTGTAATTTTGCGGCTGCCGCCGCCGTCTAAGTAGACTATGCGTTGGCCTACTCTGCCAACACTGCGGTTCGAACCCCAGTTATGGACAGGGCTTTGTTGTTTTATTTCTGTTCTTTTTTTGGGTAAGTGTTTTTTTTTGTTTTTGTATAGAAATCGATGAAAATTTGGTTTTGACCCGAGCGACGCTCGATCTCCCAGATATTGATACTAGCTGCCGCACTCAGAGACGTCAATTAAGTTTTAGGTTAATTAAAGTAGCAGCTATCACTTTCTTTGCTATAGCAATAGAATAAGACGCAGCAACTTTAATGAAACTTAAAACTTAATTGACGTCTCTGAGTGCGGCAGTAATATATTATTGTGATTGTTACATCTGTAAAACTACCATAGCCTTTTATGTAAAAGGAGGGACAAGATGCTTTAAGAAGCGCTAGCTGGCGAGCAGTAGATGTATGTATAGCGTGAAAGTGTAGCCATCGTTAGTCATCGCCATACCAGAGGCATTCAACGATTAAAAATAATGCATGGAAAGCAGTGGATAAGAATCGTACCTACCCTCATCTGATCTTTAACCTCCACACTCAAACATATTCGATATATATAATGTATTTCATTCTCGCTTTACACCTAATCTCGTGATATACTGAAAATAATTAGCTCGCGCGCGGTTCCCGCGGGGCCGCGCCCTCACGTGACGCGCGCGATAGCATCGAAATGCGATGTAGCGCGATGTGCGCGATACCGCGATGTGGCGCGATTTGCGCGATTTCCGCGATGGACCGCGATACACGATCCCGCCGTCTGTCCGCGGCCGCACGACTCGCATACGTGACGGGATAGGGAAGTATTCTTAATGGAGCTCAGCAGAATGGAATTAAATAATTACCATTTTTTAGTTTTGTTTTATTTGTGTGGGTTGGATCTTACCGCTTGTACTTAAGAAACAGTTTCTCGTTGTTGTTTCGTCTTCAATAATCATCTTTTTGTACTTTGATTTTCAAAAGTTATTCGCCTATTCGTATAAAGGGTGTAGTCATAAGTAGTCATAAATTACATTAAATCTTATACAAACACCGATTTATTCTGAATATTAGCCACAAAAACTCTTCACAATAAAAAGCGTCAAAAGCAATAACATCTTTTTTATTTAAAAACTTGGTAATACCGAATAATTTCAATCTACTATATTTATTGGATTGTTCATAACTGGAGCGCGGTTCATAAAAGGTGCTTTTACCTTACTTTACGAAGAAATTTTTATTGAGGGTTGTAGATTACAAAATTGATATTTCATTGCACTGCCTTTGGCATTTTATGATAATATCCTATTGTTTCGTTTTCGCAGTGTGCCGGCGCCCTACCCGGCGGTCTTGCGCGGGCGCCGCGGATCTGACTAACGCCCCACTGTTTGAGATTAGCGCCGACGAGGGCCGCTGAGTAATCGGCCTGATACCCGGGAATGGATGCTGGTGAGCAGTGATACTTTCTTCTTCTTGACGTGCCTCTCGGAATAGCGGTGGTTTGTTATTATATCTAAGGCCAACGCACAACCTTCTTCTTCTTCTAAGGTGTGGTAACTGACAAATATCGGATGAAGGTCCATTTTTTTATTCATGTTCCTGTTTAAAAAAATAATCCCTAACGTGTTTAGGGCGAGTTTTTGACCTGACCTCAACTAAAAGTTAACCTAATGGTTAAATCTGAACCAAATGTGACAGATTTTTGATTTTCAACTTAACTATTAATTCATTTAACTACGGCTCAAAAAGGTCGTGTCATAATTTTTAAGCGATCAGCAGGCTTAGACAAGTTGGGTTCTATGAAAGCTAGCGACTTTCGTGAACTGTCAACATGTATGGGGTTGTAGTTAGCGCCCGACGTGATCATTTGGAGGCTTACGTCAACCCCAAAGAGTAATAACAACTAGTCAAATATACGTTATCTTTGATCGGTGATGTTTAACGTTCGCAAAATGCATTTCGTCTAGGCCAGCCTAGACTTACTATCATCATCATCATCCAAAAGCCTTCCTTTTAGACTTACTATATCCTACTAATATTATAAATGTGAAAGTTTGTGATTGTGTGTGTGTGTGTGTGTGTGTGTTAGTTTGTTACTCTTTCACGCTGCAACGGCTGGATGGTTTTGGATGAAATTTGGAATGGAAATATCTTATACCCTGGAATAGCATATAGAATACTTTTTATCGAAGGGAAAAACCGATAAATGACTTCTACGCGGACGAAGTCGTGGGCAAAAGCTAGTTGTATCATACATAATCTTCATTTAGAAAGTAAACGGCAGAGTGGAACTAAACAAGTCTGTGCAGAGCCGAGCCGGGCCGGGCTGGGTACAAGATTGCCTAGATTGGCTGGATAATGCGGAATATCGACCCCACTCGCGATTACACCGTGATCATCGTAATCGCGGTGTCGGCGCGGGCGCACCCGTGTCCGCAGCATCCCGCCATGTTGGACAGCTGTTGATATAGGCTGGGAATAGCGGATGGACGATATGAGATTGTATGATCATGTTTAGGTGTTCTTAACTCAATTATGCTCCTGGATGTTGTCAATTAGGAGTAAATTGCGTAAAGAAGGCTGGTTTACAGGATAATTTATTAGAATCGCTTAATTTGGATAAAACTGTTTCCACTTTGCCTGATATGAAAGACAATATCTTGTATTGTGTCATTTAAAGCCGTTATAACGAAATCTGGTTACTACATTGCTACTCTACGAAAATGGAAACTATGTAGGTACAACACCGATAAGCTGCGTGCATGCAGCTACCTCAAAAACCTGAGCTTTTAAGCTCCAACTTAAATTTCTACTCCTACGCACAACTTGGGTCCTACTTTGTATTCTCAATTCAAAACGCGGCCGTTTCCTATTTACACAGAAAATGTTAAAAATACAAATGGTCCATAAAGTACCGGAATATGTGAGCGTGACTCATCAACTCCTCTGTTTGTCCGTCCGTGTGTCCGTCCAGGGCAAACAACACTGACCGAGTCAACAAAACTAGCAATTACATAAAACTGCAGTTAATACACTGCTGGCTTTGGCTTTGAATCTTTTACAAGGTTCACTTTCAAGCATGCAATGGATTAGATTAACCAACATTATCAAATTAAATTTGGATTTTTGGGTATCGTGGTAAGGTTTTCTTTCGTGGGCGAATGGCCCCTATTTGTACAAGATCACAACTTAAACATACATTAAATATGAATTTATGAAGTTTGTGTGAGTCGACTCGTGCGCCGGTCGAGAACTATCGACCGCCGAACAGATTGTAGGCGGGCGGGGGAGGAGGGGCACCGTCAATAAACGACCTGTTTTGATATTTAGATGTCGTTAGCGTAGTTAGCTGTTTACCTTTTTATTATGATCCTTTTTTGTGGTAGAGGAGGCAAACGAGGCGGGTCACCTGGCGGAAAGGACTCCCGCGACATCCAGGAGAGGAATTGCAGGAACGCGTTGGCGTTGAGTTTGCTTGTACGTTTTTATTTTCGTCCGACAATTTAGAATAGGTACGTTTAAGAGGATTGTGAGGTGACGGCTTTCCATACAAACGGAGATAACGTTTTCCACCCCCTAAGTGTTAACCGATTTCAAGCAATTTTTGATACGGTGTCAATCGGAACAAAAACTATGTCCGTACGTTTCGTTTTTTTCAATATTATTAATAAATTTCGATTTATTCCCGTTTTATTGTTTTCATACAAAAGTAATTTCGGCCATAATATCTTTATGACTAATCAATATTAAAAAAAATGAAACGTACGGACATAGTTTTTGTTCCGACTGACCACATATCAAAAATTGGTCGAATTCGGTTAACGTTTAGGGGGTGGAAAACGTTATCGCCGTTTGTATGAAAAGGCTAGATTTATCAGCTGGTTCACAGTCCTCTTAATTCGTAAGTTCACTCTTTTAGCTCTTCGACCACTTCGACGTTTGTTTTGCATTCTATACGACGTACACTTCTGATGACGATTTATTAATGATTAACAGTTTAATACAATCTGATCTCCTGATAAATCCACAATGTAAGTACAGTCAGTATCAAATAGATATGAGCAGCGAAAGTGGCCAAATATATCGCAACACATCTTTATTACTATAGGAATAAGGATGTGTTGCGATATATCAGGCCATTTTAGCTGCTCCTATCTATTTGATGCTGACTGTACCATGCATTATGTACAGTCAGCAACTTTAAATGTCGAGCCACCATGTTTAAAGGGGGTTCTAAACGGGCTGCATTTTTGTGCAATTTATAGCCGGCAATATAATGGCATATTGTCCTGTCATACCTAGTTAGAGAAAGACAATTATTGTTGCCGGCTATAAGTTGCAGAAAAATGTGGCACGTTTAGAAGCACCTTAACCCATTTAAATAATATAGAAATTACGCTAAAATTAATTTATGCGACAGGGTTCTACGTAACTAGCTTAACGATCAAAGTTCTTAATTGAACATCGCTAGTTTTTCATTATAATTGCTAACACTAACTGCCATCCACGCCAAATATTCTCAAAAGGAAATGCTACTCGAACTACCTACGTAGGAATGTTTGTATAGATAGCCACTTGCCGCGTTTCCTCTCAAACAGGTGTAGCCATCTTCAACGAGTACTCATGTTTGTATTGTTTGTACTCTGTACCATAACGGTCAGCGTGCGCGGACGCAACCTGCGCAGGCGCTGGACAATGTTTATAACCGTTCGGAAGACAATACAAGTGTGTAAATTATTGTCGAATGGAAATACATGTAATCGAAATGTATGGAAATGGAATTGTGTTTTGTTTCCGGGAAATGTATTGGATTTTGGTAACAAAACGAGCAATAAGCGACAACTGTTTGGGACATATCAGGAATTATAGTGAACACAATCTGAGGTGTTTTGTTCCCAAATCTTAATAAATAAATCGGTTCTATTTTGCTGAAACTTCTCAGTAGGTGTGTTCCGAGTAAGTACTGAGAATACACGGCTACACTTTTAGATAAAATACCTCTAACAATAGGAAAGTATTGTTACTTTTTAAAAACCCATAAATATCCCCACATTCCCACAAATGAGTCGTTTAGCCACTTTAGCTGAATACACCGATATCTTCGATAGTGTCCACACAATATTACAAAATTTATATTCTCTTGACGGCAATAATTTAATAAAAAACATAATAACGGTCCTACCGCGCGGACGGTTACAACTTTTATTAAAATTATAAAAAACGTTCGACGATAAGTGGCGACAAGAATCGTATGCCACGTCGTAAGGGAAACCTTGCTCGTGTGCGAGTGTCTCGTGATTACGTGACGATTACGAGGCTTGTTAGTGTGCAACGGAGGTCTACTTTAATGGTCGACGATCGACGTGAAATGTCCGTCCAATTTATTTTGATACCTACTTACTATAACATGAAATTTTCTGTGTTTTAGCTCTATCTCTTTTGCTATTGCTATTTTTAGGATTCCGTGCCCTTTACTAATAAAAACTAAACCCTATGCTAAACCGACGATATGTCTATCTGTCCGTCTGTTATATGTCTGTAAGTTTAGTTTAGTTTATTTATTTATCAATGTAAAAAAAAAATGTACAATAGGTAGAGTTAGTAGAAAGGTAGAGAAATAATGTAGTTACTTGTACGATTTATAAATTTGTTAATTATGATGTTTATAGGGTAGTTAGCTATGGAAGAGTAAGGAATCCTCAAAACGCGTGTCAGACTCTAACTTGACCAGTTTTTCTTATCTTGTCTTAGCTATAAAATAGTGTCATGTTATCGCGGCGCGGCGCGGCGCGGCTAATTGCCGCGCGGACGCCGCGCGCGACTAACAAGGAAATTAGAAAATGTATAAAATATATTAACACGTTAGTTTCGTTATCTGTCATTTGTCCGCCGCCGATAGCGGATGAAGGACGGCGTGTTCACGGCCCGTGTCTGACGTAGACGACCCTCGTAGGAACATTACTATTTTACGGATGCGGTCATTAACTTTGATTGAGTAGGTATTGAGTTATAAATAACTCCTACCTAAACCCTACCCCTACCCTACCTCCTACTCCTTCCTAAAGGAATCAATTTTGCCTGTTAGTAATTTCACCGACTGTTTTACCCCCAAGCCGCAACACAACAGTCAAACACTGTGGCATTGAGGTAGCGATCCGGATAAATCTCGCAGTCTTTCTTTAATTCATGCGACATATCAAAGACCATAATACGAAAATGGTAATTTACCTACTTACTTGAGATATTTATTAAAAAAAACCCAATACAATTTAAAGCTGCCATAAACACTTAACTTATGATGAGAAGCGTTTGCACACAACGGTACGAAGTGGATTTTATTATGTGGCCGCGATATTTGCCGACAGAAATGAACAAATAAGTAAACGTGGACGTGCTAAAGTGGACCAGAGGGCTTATTGAATAACGCACTCGCGATCGCGATCGCTTTCATATTTGACAGTTGAAGTCAAATCTGCCTACATAATGAAAGCAATTGTGTCACTTTCAAGTCGATCGCGATCGCGAGTGCGTTAGGCAATAAGGCCTCAGGTTTTTCCGATCACTGCCAGTCTCGCCACAAGCACCTGTGGCCGGCGAAACACTCGCTGATTAATGTCAAAACATTTTTAAGCTGGCATTTTATTATGAGTATTTACTGTTGAACCGATCTGTTTGGAAGTAGTACGGTAAAATCATAGCTAAGTAAGTAAGTTAAGCGATATGATATATCTTTAATTGTCTGGAATATGCCTAGATTGTATTATCAGCTTCGCTTGTTCAGTTTTTTAGGCTAATAAAAGTGACAGATATAGACCTATTTCAATATTTTAAGCACCCTAGTTGTATTTTTTTAGCTACGAAGAAACAAAGGCTTGATCAAAGGATGAAATTATTTGGTTAAATCGAGCTACCTCTTCCTCATATCCACGTCGAAGCGATAGTTGAAGAAGCGATAGTTCGTCGTTGAAAAACACGAAAGAAAGAAATAAATAAATAAAGCAAGACATCTATTTTGCAAACAATTTAACAAATTTAATACTAACTAGCTACATACAAATCTAGTCAGGTCGCGAGCCCACGACGCTGGTCTTCCGGGGATCCAAGCAAACGCGTGTGCGAGACAGCGTTCAGGGAATCACATTAACTTTATAGCACATCTATTATTGATCTCTTAATCAAAATGATATGAAATTTAACGACAGAATCTTGTGTCTATTATATAATAACGGGACCTGTTTTGAGAGCTTGTTTCAAACAAAACACCATGAAAATACACTTAAAATTATCCGCGCTAACTATCTCGAGTAAATTACAAACACGCTCAAAATTAGGCCGAGCTTAGCGTTAACAGTTTTCAATTTCAGATTTTCAATAACGAAGAATCTAGATAATAATTACAAGGGCCTACGCGTCCACAATTATGAGATACCATCTGGTAATTAACTGGACACCCCCTCTCTTTCCCCTCCCGCCTCCCTCGCCCCCTAGGGGTTAATGAAATGCCCTCCACGGAGCGAGTCTTCATAAATCCGCATTATAACCAGCGGAGAGCGCTGTAGTTTAGTTATAGTGAGGAGTTAATGTGCAATTTATTTCTCGTGTTTGCAAATCTTTTAATTAGAGGTCAATAAAAGTGTTGAAATAACGTAAATTTTAAAGACTGGTTTGATATAGCTACCGATCAAGGCCACACCTAGTAAATACCTTTACATCCATTCGCGTATTTCATCTCCACTATAATAACTGACTACTTTATGATTATGGATATTTCAATAAAGTGTCTGCCACTTCACACTTCACGACCGCCGTTGTGGCCCCCAGAGGCTAACGTCAAATAGAACATAAATGCCCACTTTTTGTAATGTCCAAATTTATTAGTTATCTATCTACTCCGCTCCGGTCAAACGCCGCAAACCGTTTTGTTATGCTAATCGCGCCGCTACCCGCCGCCTGCGGCCGGAGTTATCTATTGAAGTTTATACGAATTGTTAATAGACCCCGCTTACTATCAACAGTTAAGCAGACTGACACTGGCCTGTTTAAGCTGTGGACACATTGTTGCTAAGAAATTTACGATGTTTTTGAATGGGCAGCCGAAGCAAGAATGTGTGGAAAAAGTCGGGTCATGACAAGTCTGTAAGTGTTGTTGTTGGATGCCATGAAAGACAAATGAACCACCGAGCCTTACATGCATCACAAGAATAAAGTGACAGCACGAATAAAAAGTTGCTAGAGTAATTAAATATCATCCTTAGCTTAGAGCCTGTGCACACTAGCGTTTTTAGCCCTTACGGCCGCACACAGAGACGTCAATTAACTTTTAAGTTTGATTAAAGTTGCTGCTGTCGTTTTCTTTGATATAGCAATAGAATAAGACGCAGCAACTTTAATCAAAATAAAAAAATAATTGATGTCTCTGAGTGCGGCACTTAGACCCACGGACAAAAACGCTAGGTGTGCACAGGCTCATAATAGATTTGAACGATTTATTTAATTCCTCTAGCAATACCGATAAAATCGGTTATTAGTAATAAAAGGTAATAAAAGCCTGAACGAGACACTTTTATTTTAAACCTTAAGCGTTTTCTTACCTTAGAATATGGAAAAGATGTATTAATTTCCCTAGCACCTGTCAAATTTTATCTCGTGCATGCATGCTAAGCCCGCAGGCGTTTTATTCGCTTTTGCCTACTATTTTAACTGAGTGCCGAACACAAAATACTAATGGCCATTTAAAGGATGGTGAACTGCCATTTACGCACAGAGCCCTCGCAAAGACTGCTCCTCCTCAAGGTCTGTCTACCAAAAAGAAGATACGCTTATTGAAGAAATGTCCTCTGAAAAAATCCTATTTGTATATTTCTTACTTTTTCGAATGTTTCAATGATTGATTGGATGGATTTATGTCTGGTTTAACCCGTTATGTAAACATTTAGGATCCCGACAAATCTGATAGTTCCCGCCGCAGTTACTTGTAATAACAGTAATCGAACATGCAGACGAAGTCGCGCGCCAGAACAACAGTAAAGTTGAATCATGATTGAATAACCACGGCTAACATCTGCACGATTCTTCACATTTATCATATTTTCTCATAAGCTACACAAACTCCTAGGCAACTTCCGCGTGTGCTGTCCTCGGATCGCAGGCGCAGGCGCAGGTCCCGTAACGGCCCGTCCGCCACGCATGCGCTATCGGCCATCTGCGCCCGAGTGACGCTGGAGCCCGACGGACAATACTATTATTTAGCATTTTGTTTACAACACGAACCGAACAATCTGAAATACGAGTATGCTACTGTTTTGCTTGTAGATGTACATAAATCGTTGTCTTAAAGATAATAGAATGTTGGGTTTTAATAAAAAATCTTTTTTTTTCCCTATCGTATATCAGTGTCCCACAGCGAGCCAAACATGCATCACAAGAATAAAGTGACCGAACGAATAAAACTTACTAGAGTAATTAAATATCATGCTTATCTTAGAGCCTGTGCACATACTAGCATTATTAGCCCTAGGGTCTAACCCCCGGTCTAAAACGCTAGTGTGCACAGGCTCTTAATTGATTTGAACGATTTATTTAATTATTCTAGCAATACCGGATTAAATCGCTTAGTCGCTTAGGAATAAAGGTCAGGACGAGAGACTTTTATTTTAAACCTTAAGCGTTCTCTTACTTTAGATTATAATCATAAAATAATAATAAATATCAGGGACAATCTCACACAAATTTACCTATTCCCAAACTAAGCTCTAGGCTTGTACTATGGGTACTAGACAACGATAAACATTACTTATATAGAGAAATATATACTTAAATACATAGAAAACATCCATGACTCAGGTACAAATACTCGCGCTCATCACACAAATATTTGCCCATACCGGGATTCGAACCCGGGACCGCTAGCTTCGCAGGCAGGGTAATTACCAACTAGGCTAAATGCGTCGTCAATATGGAAAAGATGTATTCATTTCCCTGGCGCCTGTCAAATTTTATCTCGTGCATGCGTGTTAAGCCTGCTGCTGTGCAAAGGCCTTTCTAAAGTAACTAATTTAAACCTCCACTCTTTCCCGGCGTTCCTCCCTGTTGAGCGCTTGTCGCAATAATGCGTTTAATTTCGTTCCCTATTGTTTTCAATACGGCCAGATTTCACAACAGCAGTTTGTCCAAATGCCCCGCACGCACATACCTTACAGTCCTTACACCTTAGGGTTGTGCAACGGACTTGCATCTGTAATTGGACTGCGGCCCGCGACAGTCGGCCACGACTGACAATGAATGGCCGGCGTGTTCCCGTTGGTATAGCGCGGCAAAAAAGTGGTTGACGCGGTGACAAGTGGAACAATATTTTAAACCACTACCTTAAATATTCGTAAATAAAAAATATAACTTGAGAACGGCTTGACCAATTCGGCTATTTTTTTTTTCATATATTCCTTGAAGTACGATGAAGTTTCGTATGAAGAAAGATTGGATATTTTAACCTTAATGGGAGGGGAACCTTAACCGAAGCGAAGCGAGGGCGGGTCGCTAGTTATTTAAATAATATTCGGATCCCGATGACAATGAATAGATGCGTTAACACAAGTGCAAGCAAGATAGTAAGTATGATTCTCTTATTTTTTTTTAAACCTAACCCTAACCTAACGTACTGCGATCCTTATAAGTAAGTGCATAAACCGACCGACGTGACCTTTTTCCCATTTTTTCAAGATATAGATAGTTACCTTCGAATTATCGATAACATTCAGTTGCAGAAGCAAAGATTAGCCCAAACTGAAACAGTAATTGTAACATTAATCTGTAACTAAAAATGTAAAATAATATCCGTAAATTGTATCTTCTTGATGTCTTGCTAGCCCTGCCTCATCCCTTTTTAGAAGTTGCGCAGTGAGCCAAGGTGCAGGCTGAAAATCAGCGCTGCGATTGTAAAATCGTGGCACAGGCTGAGCCTGAGCCTTTTGCCACCTCAATGTTTGTTTTGTCTGTATCTGTGCTGTATCGTCTTCTTTGAATGTCTGGAATGCCTGATTGTGAGATGGGTGGATGTGAGATGCTTGTATGGTGTAATTTTTAGTTTAATTTTTTATTTTATTTTATTTTGTGTTGTACTAAGGTGTAATTGTGGCAATAAATGATTTTGAAATTGAAATTGAAATTGAAATTAGGACATTATGCAGCGGGCATTTGTATTACACCTACGATTATTTATTTATTTATTTATTTAGGTACATAAAACAGACCGTAATCAGAATTTACAACTATGTGATGCACAGATCGATTTTATGATCTAGATTACAGTCCAAAAATATATGTACACAGCATGACACAATTTTACATAAATAATACTAAACTAAAGTAAAGAAAAACATTCCAAATAGCTCAGGAAACAACAAAACAATAATCCAGAAGTTAACTAAGTATTCTACTTAACAATTGAGTAAACACACCTTTTGAATATATTAAATTTTGAACCAGAACTCGGAGTGAGGTTTTTGATGAGTACTTGTTGCTGCAACTGTACTATCGATATTGGCCAATACCGGACACAAAACAGACGTGTGCCAATTATACAAATTGTTTTCTTATCGACATGTTTTCGGCAAACGGCGTTGCATCACGCTCTCTTATTCTCACAACACGCTACAATGATTCGCCATCGATTACTTACCGACTATTCTACATAGAGCCTTAGACGCGTAGCAAATGCTTGAAATTTCATACTAAAGGATACTGGATGCTATGCTGATTGTAGATCTAGCGTATTAGGTCCCTGTTTTAACTGACTCGCAGGTGCAGTAGTCTGGGACACGAATAATGCACCGAGTTCAAATCCCACGAGTGGCAAATTATATGTAAGGTAAGCACGAGCGATTTACTAGAGTCATAGGTTATAAAATTGTTTTATTTAACGCTTAACATACTTGCGGTAAAGTTTGGCAAACCTCATAATTATAGGGCACGGTTGCTACGAATCCAGTGATCAACAAAAAACGTTAGTTAATAAATGCATTAGGTAATAAATAACCTCTACTTACCTTACCATTCAAATCGCTTTAGAATTACGTTTCTATACGTGTGCGTAACCATGTCCAAATAGATGACAATCGCAACTGACGTACAGTATACACGCATGTGTGCGTCAATTGTGTTCTGAGTAATTGTTGTGTTATCTTTACCAATACACACAAAGACTTCATCCGTCAAGTGATTTACGTATGCTATTGTTTAGAGTTAAGCCCAATCAATAGACAAATAGCCTCGATGTCCGGGGTATCTCGATCTGTGCTTTTAGGCAGATGTATCCGATATCTCTCGGGTAACCTTTCGGATGAATTAGCATATTGAAACCGCTCGTTGTGTGTACGTAACCGTGAGCATTATTACATGACACGACTTTCTATTTTAACTAATCTTTATCTACCAAATTGTCTTTCAACAGACATTAGTAGGTAATTGTTGAAAAAAGATTTAATCTGTGTATCTGTGAAACAAAATCAAATGAGCGGATTTTTTCTGATTGAGTAGTAAGGTTTTAAACGAAATACTTAGTGATAATGATGATTATGTATTCCTGTAAACCCTTATCAGGGACATAGGGCTCGCAGAACGGATTCCTAATGCTCACGATCTTGTGCTACAAATTCAAGATCATTCTAACTGAGACCATTCATAGTTAAATAAATATATGTGCCTATATCGCTTTATACATTGGCCAAAATTACAGACCTCCTCCAAATAGTTATATTTTCTAAATCACTTAACCGACATTGCTCAACAATCGATTTCCCTAAAACTGCCGTTAACTAAAATTAAAACATAACCCATCCCATTAAACTATCGCTGTGACATTATTCCATTACTCCAGTGAGCATCGCGTGCGTTTTAGATATGCACCCATAGAGCAGCGGACCACCGGGAACTCCCCCCCCCCCCAATCCAAGACCGTGAGTGGTGACAAAAACCAAATTCTTCAGTTCATCACTTTCATTATGAACGAGTCAGAAAAGGACAAACGGCTTAAACGTAAGCTTTGCTTGCCTGCCGTAAATCATTCAGTGCCCTGTAGTTCCAATTTGTATAAAATGAACTACATTTTGTACGGACGTTAAAGACTTGGCCCAGACCATGGCAACGGCGATTAAACACATTAGCGGTTGATTGGAAAGTCGTGTCTGTGATTACAATGCCGTTACTGTCGTGCGCCTGCGCAGTCATAAACAATGCATAGCAACGACGTTTTTTGTTTAGACGTTAGCCCAAAAGGTTACGTAATGATTGGATTTGATGATTGGATTTGTAACGGACGACTGATCCAATAAAGAAACAACATCATTTAACGCTTTTTATAATACCTAATTGTTCATTTGAGTACTTGAAATAATACTTACATAGGGTCTTAGCAAAAATGTACATTCACTGTTTGTTTTCTCTCACTCTGTAAGTATGCCTATTTTAAGTAATGATGGCAATAATTATTGAAGTAAATATCCTAAAATACTATAATTACTATACAAATTTAAGTAGGGGAGGGTGGGGCACAGTGGGTCGATGGGGAACAGTGGCTTACTGCCTATATTTTAGGGAAATAATAAACTTATATCTTTGGCACCTAGATCAGTTGTAGGCATGCCTAATATGTTATCAGAAGGCGAACGAGAGAGACATTTAAAACTCCATTTTCTCGTAGAAACACGCAACGATCCACTGTGCCCCACCTTCCTATACACATATGACATGTACATGTACATAATGACTAAAGACTTACGGGGGATTATTTTAACAAAGAAAACTAAAATATTAAGTAAAGTTTTCCAAGCACTTATAGCTCGGCATTCATGTATACCTAGGATTGTTTGCTGACCTGCAAAACCCCACAATTTAGTAGAAATTTCCGTAGTTCAATTGAATTTGGATCACCCAGTAATTGATGGGGCCAGGAGTCTGCGCCTCCCCCTCCCCCGCGATGCCCCCCCGGGTCACCGGGTGGCTTGTGATTGAGCATTGTTGTCAATCCTGCGCATGCCGCGCCGGCGCGGGCGCAGCGGCGGATATTTGAGACCAATACCGATACATACACAAAGTTCACAGACTAGAATTACAGTCTTTTAAATATCTGGTTTTATTAAAGACCCGTAATGAAATAAAATAAATAAATATCAGGGACAATCTCACACAAATTGACGTGGTCCCAAACGAAGTTTTAGGGTTGTACTATGGGTGCTAGGCAACGATTTTACATACTAATCCTCTTATTCATAATCGCACAATAACTAAAGTATGCTTGAAGTATTCTGTGGCCTTATCTTTCATTGTGAAATTTGATTCTGACAGAAAGTGACAAAGCATATTTTACTAAAATAGGTTGGTTGTGCGTTTATGAATATGGGGGTTATTGTATAAGGAAATATTACATACTTAAAAGAACAAATACCCACGCTCATCACACAAATATCTGCCCATGCCGGGATTCGAACCCGGGACCGCTAGCTTCGTAGGCAGGATAACCGCATCGTCATTCATTATCTACTAATTTACGACACATTGCGAACCAACATCGTATATTTTCCTTTCCCATATCAGATAGCGTCAAATATCCCTGCTATTTCCGCTGCCCACGGAACTCCGACGCCGGTGATTCGGCCGAGATCGGCCGAGATCGGCCTGATAACGACTGAACGATTCTTTGTTGTGCCAACAACGTCCATCGCGCTCGTTCGGAACGGTAACTATTACAAGGTCTACATATTTGTAATTTTTTAGAGCGTGTTCATAAAGGGTGGCGCACGCTGGCAGTTTTCCTGCAGTGTATCGAACATTACTATAGCTACTGATTTATGTACCTACTTTCTATAAATTTGCACTTAAATAAGACCTGAAAGGTTCAGTTGTGAGACTGATCATTGTGCAAGGAAAATTATATCAACAGTGCAATGTGAGCTTATCAAAGCAATGGGGGCTTCGGGCGTTCTTAGCGTGGAAATTAATAAGAATTTATATGCAGGCTGTCACACATAGTGATAGCGCCAAGCCAATATTTGTTTACAAATTTACAATGTATTTGTGCAACGGATGTACAAAAACTAAGATAGTGTTAAAAAACGCCAGTTCTATATAATTTGGTTCACAAAAGCTACAAAAATGTGTTAACTGAGATTGCGAGAGAACGCGTCACGCGACGACGCCACGTTTTCCCGCAGCGTGACTGCCGCGCCGCGCCACGCCGTTCTGGCTGTTTGACGAAGCCTTTAAAATAAAGCTCTCCAATAGATACACTTCGGGTCTAAAGGGCAATACAGACTAACAGCCCGCTGGCTGACCCAAGTCTGTGAAGTCTGAATAACTGTCATTTTGTACGCCACAGCTTGTCCGGCGCACTTGTTTTAGTAACAGTGATACTTAAATAACAAGGACGGCGTGTGCCTTATTTCGGGTATCCGGCAAACCGGCAGCTTCAGAGAAACGGACGGTCAGTGGGCCGCAGTGCTGTACAGTCGGAGATCTAATCGCGCGCCGTGTAGGGCGCGCGATTGTCTGTGTCCGAACAAGCCGCTCTGTGTTAACAATGCGACGTGTTGACGGCTATCGCCCGCTAGGTGGCGTATCGAACTAGTTGGCTAACGGTGCTTGGCCATTTTTGATTAAATTGCTTTTTGGTCCAGGCAGTTACGCTGTGAAGGGGTATTAGATTCTATTATGTGTTCAGGGTCTTTATGTATTCAGAGACTTTGACGACGTGGTTAGCCTAGTTGGTAGTGACTCTGCCTACGTAGCTAGCGGTCCCGGGTTCGAATCCCGGTATTGACAAATATTTGTGTGATGAGCGCGAGTATTTGTTCCTGAGTCATGGATGTTTAAAATTTTATAGGTATGTATTTCTCTTTATAAGTATGTATATCGTTGCCTGGTAGGGTAAAGTCATCGAATTCCGTGACTCGCTCAAATGCGTGGTAGCAGTTCTATAATCTGCCATAGAACCCTGCTAATAGAATTTAGGAACTGAAATACGACCTCTTTTAAATAGACAATAGCAAATAAATAAAGGGTGTAATATAGGTCCCAGATTCGATCTGCAGGGTTCTATAGCATATTATAGAACTACTACCGCGGAATTGAGCGAGTCACGGAATTCGATGAGTTTACTATACCCATAGTACAAGCCTAGAGCTTAGTTTGGGACTGGATCAATTTGTGTGAGATTGTCCCTGATATATGTATTTATTACTTAATACAAACAGGTCATTCTAGTTAGAGTTCTTATTTAATAGTGCATTTCTCTTTATTAAACATCAAAATGTAGCATTAATTTGGTGCCATGTTAATTATGTTTCACAAAGCGTGAGACACACTTTTTTATTTCATTAAATTCTCCAAAATTATTTTATCACACTCAATCATACAAATACTTTCGCTTATTTTAATAACTTAAGAACTTCATAATTCTTACATTTAATACAATCAACTACTTAATCAATCTCCGAGTACTCACCATAACTGCACCGGACTGTACCTTTAAAAATTTTATCCATCTTCCAAATTGATCGGCGCGCGCGCGTCAGCCGCGGCCGCTCGCTGCATCGACTTCTGACAGGAACAAACGCAGCGCTTAACCGGCGTCCGTGCAGCCCTCAATATTTATTTGTTATTTATTCAATGTATGACATTGCTTTAGTAAGACTAATCTTCATTATGATGTCAACCGAAACACGTCCACTACTGGGCATGATCATCATCATTTCAGCCAAAACACGTTCACCGCTGGACATCATCATCATCATTTCATCCGAAAGACGTCAACCGCTGGACATCATCATCGTCATTTCAGGCGAAAGACGTCCACCGCTGGACATCATCATCATCATCATTTCAGCCGAAAGACGTCAACCGCTGGACATCATCATCGTCATTTCAGGCGAAAGACGTCCACCGCTGGACATCATCATCGTCATTTCAGGCGAAAGACGTCCACCGCTGGACATCATCATCGTCATTTCAGGCGAAAGACGTCAACCGCTGGACATCATCATCATCATTTCAGCCGAAAGACGTCCACCGCTGGACATCATCATCATCATTTCATCCGAAAGACGTCAACCGCTGGACATCATCATCGTCATTTCAGGCGAAAGACGTCCACCGCTGGACATCATCATCATCATCATTTCAGCCGAAAGACGTCAACCGCTGGACATCATCATCATCATTTCAGCCGAAAGACGTCCACCGCTGGACATCATCATCGTCATTTCAGGCGAAAGACGTCCACCGCTGGACATCATCATCATCATCATTTCAGCCGAAAGACGTCAACCGCTGGACATCATCATCATCATTTCATCCGAAAGACGTCCACCGCTAGACATCATCATCATCATCATTTCAGCCGAAAGACGTCAACCGCTGGACATCATCATCATCATTTCAGCCGAAAGACGTCCACCGCTGGACATCATCATCATCATCATTTCAGCCGAAAGACGTCCACCGCTGGACATCATCATCATCATTTCAGCCGAAAGACGTCCACCGCTGGACATCATCATCATCATCATTTCAGCCGAAACATGTCCATCGCTGGACATCATCATCATAATTTCATCCGAAAGACGTCCACCGCTGGACATCATCATCATCATTTCAGCCGAAACATGTCCACCGCTGGACATCATCATCATCATTTCAGCCGAAACATGTCCACCGCTGGACATCATCATCATCATTTCAGCCGAAACATGTCCACCGCTGGACATCATCATCATCATTTCAGCCGAAAGACGTCCACCGCTGGACATCATCATCATCATTTCAGCCGAAAGACGTCCACCGCTGGACATCATCATCATCATTTCAGCCGAAAGACGTCCACCGCTGGACATCATCATCATCGTTTCAGCCGAAAGACGTCCACCGCTGGACATCATCATCATCATTTCAGCCGAAAGACGTCCACCGCTGGACATCATCATCATCGTTTCAGCCGAAAGACGTCCACCGCTGGACATCATCATCATCGTTTCAGCCGAAAGACGTCCACCGCTGGACATCATCATCATCATTTCAGCCGAAAGACGTCCACCGCTGGACATCATCATCATCGTTTCAGCCGAAAGACGTCCACCGCTGGACATCATCATCATCATTTCAGCCGAAAGACGTCCACCGCTGGACATCATCGTCATTTCAGCCGAAAGACGTCCACTGCTGGACATAGGCCTACCCAAATTTTGCCACAAGAACCGGTCCTGCGCCGCTTGCATCCATCGGTTTCTCGCAATTGTAACCACGTCGTCGTTCCACCTTGTTGCAGGTCTGCCCGCGTCTCCCGCCCGGTCACTACTGGATACGGGCTTTCTTAATAAGATTATATTAATTTAATAACTTTGTAAAGGTTTGTAATGGTATTCAGATGGCTGTTGCTCCACAGAAAGAACCAAATCTGCCAATCCCGGGACTATGTCGCAGTAAAGATAAAAGATATTTATTAAGTAAGTATGGTATGCCGCACGGGCACTTTTACACGTCAAAGCATACGTACGTAGTACGTTAGTATACGGGAAATAAGCGGTAAGACATGATGAGTGTATCTTTATCTTAACTTGGAGTATAAGACTCGTAACTTCTGATTGCGACATCGTTCTGCAAATGATTGCGAGCAGATTGGATTGCTTGGGTTGGGCAAATAAAGAGCCAGTTTGATTGAGATATAAGTTCTATGGATGTATAAAGGTACGGGCCGTAATATTTTTTTTATTATTATTATCAAATGAACAATGATAGAAAAATACAAAAATATTTACATAATACGTATATTTTGTAAGATAATATTAAAATTGATTGTGGTTCAAATTAATAACTTTATTTTATTTGATATATTTTATCGTATGTACTAGATTTTATTTTTCTAAGGCGTGTACGGCTGTGAGGGTAGGGTGAAGTGATTTTAATTTCTTTTAACAAGACTTGCCCTCTTATTCATAATCGCACAACTAAAGCATGCTTGAAGTATACTGTGGACTTATCTTTCATGTGACATTTGAATATGACAGAAAGTGACAAAGCATACCTTTCCTAAAATAGCTTTGTTGTGCGTCTATGAATAAGGGGGCTAGCCTCTTTCTCCGCGGGATCATACCGCACTACGACCATAAGTGAGCTAGACTAGACCACATTTCCGGCCGGCCAGCTACATCGGGGAGAGGCAATGAGCCAATCGCTTTGTCCCCATTAACGACTCCCCGGGAACGGAACCCCGCGCGGCCGCTAACGGATAAAGATGGAGCGCCGGCGCAGGCCTAACTTGTGTGTGACCCTGGAGGATATCGATATATTTAGTCATATTACTGTAAATAGGTAGTTTCTATTCAACTTTTGACTGGATTGAGTCTGGTTGTGGATTCGATTTCTGGAGCATTCTTTGTGTGATGAACTAAGTTTAAATAAATAGATATAAATATGAGGGGACAATCTCAACAAATTGATCTTGGCCCGAACTAAGCTTGTACTATGGGTACTAGGCAACGATAAACATACTTAAATAGAGAAATACATACTTAAATGCATAGAACACATCCATGACTCAGGAACAAATACACTAGCGCTCTTCATACAAACATTTTCCCGTACCGAGATTCGAAGTTTAAAGCAAACCACTGGCCCCCTAGCATGCTAGCACGAGATAAAATTTGACAGGTGCTAGGAAAATGAATACATCTATTCCATATTCTAATGTAAACCTTAAGGCTTAAGGTTTAAAATGAATACGCTATAAAAATGTGAAAATCGCAATAGTCGCTTAGTAATAAAAGGTAATAAAAGTCAAGACGAGACACTTTTATTTTAAACCTTAATCGTTAAGTCTTACGTTTTTATATTATTATTATTATCATTTCCATAGCACCTGTAAAATTTTATCTCGTGCATGCATGTTAACCCCGCTGATTAATTTTGACGTAACTTCTTTCTCGTGACTTGACGCATGCTTGACGCCATCACTATGATTATGACAGCGTTCTGGTGGTCAACAATTAAATACGATAAAACAGTACCAGCTGAGCTTGTCCTTCTAGGCCTCACGAGGTCCTCGCCATGACCGCAGCAGGCAATCATCCCACCGTACTAAGAGTTCTGACCTGCGTATTGGTCATCTCCGCAGCGGCGGCGAGCGTCGTGCGCGCGCGCCGATTAAGGCTGCGCGTAATTGCACGTATAACTCAACCTCAAGCACGATATCTTAAAACTAGAGTTGAGAGCGACTATATCTTACGTGAGGGTAAGATATCGGAAGGGTCTACGGGCCCCTTCATTCTAAGACATATATATATTCTAAGACATATATATATATATATATATATATATATATATATATATATATATATATATATATATATATATATATATATAAACTAGCGACCCGCCCTCGCTTCGCTCCGGGTACTATTATGTACATAAACCTTTCGTGAAAAATTATCTATTTGGTGGTGAAAACCGCATTAAAATCCGTTTTGTAGTTTGAAAGATCTAAGCGGACATACAGAAGGACAGACGGCGGGAAGCGACTTTTTTATACTATGTAGTAATGATATAGGTACAGACTTTAAACACATAGGAAATTCCAAGACTCAATAATAAATACCCGCGCTCATAAGACAAATGTTTGCCCTTACTCTGAATCGAACCCAGGATTGTTAGCTTCGAAGTTACTAAACCACTAGGCTAAAAACGTCATCATAAAATTTGATTGAAATTATGATTATAGTGGTAATAATTTAGGAGCGTCTAATACAATACAATACAATACAATGTTTTATTGCGCACCACAAACTGTAAACAAATAACATATTATGTACACATTACTTATGTACAAACAATCCGTAACTAAGTATTTTAATACAGCAATAGTAGTACTTGTCAGGTAATGAAATGTAATTGAATACGAGTAAGAGCATTTACTTTATCCAATTAACCATCAAATAAACAGATTCCATAGTACCAGAATCAAGAAACGTAAGTAAATTAATAGTATGTTAATTGAAGATTCTGTAGGCAAGTTTCACGCCGCCATGTTGGTTCCTGATTACGCGTAATCGATTAATTAATCGAGATTACTTACAAATGCGGCCGGCCAGTAATCCACGTGTTAAGTGAATTCTAATTACTTCTTGAATAATTATGTTAATGAAGTTGTCGAAGTCCGTCAAGTTGACTCGACGAGTAAGTACAGGCGGTCGACATCTTGTTTAAAAGACTGCCGTGCTAGAAGAACGCGTTTGATAGATTTTGTAATAAAATACAAGTAACGATACGTGCTTTCTTCATCATTCCAACACACTTAGGATGATGGCACCAGTAATAGACAAGGACCAAATATGGACACGTGATTCTTATTTTGAATAAAATAAGGGTTATTTAATTTGCAACAATCAATTTATAACCGTATGATCTTTGAAATAAGACTTAAGTGTCCATTTTTGTCAGCTTCACTTGCAACTTCACTTGCAACTAACTAGCTAGTTAGTAATTATTAATTAACAATGTTATTAAATCTTGGAAGTCTTTAAACTACTTCGAATTGTCGGATGGATTTGAAATTTAGCATACTTTTGTAACTCCGATGACAATACCTCATCAATCATGTCTCTGCTCTTACCATCGAGCTGGTACGATGACGGAGGCAGAGGTGGCCATAGGGGCTCCTCAATGGATAACAGGAGATCCGTCCAGTGGGCTCATTCGACTCTTTTGATAATTAGCAAGTTTATCATTAGTGCCAGAGGCAGGTCATCAACTTATTCGTCGACTTGCGTTGTAGTTTTTACAATACTTCCATAAATAAAGTGCTAAGTGTCGTCTGATAAATACACGCAAGCGCTTTTAATTACGCTTGAAAATGGAATATAGGTTTATTTCGACTTGAGCCGGTTTATTGTTAAGCGTGCGATTTTATTATTTATTATGAAGTGTGGACACTGTATAAGAAACCAGACTTGTAACATGAAATTAAAAACAAATCATTTACAGTTGCATGCTTAGAATTATACAATTACTATATATATAATTATAGTTCAAATTCAACCCAAGTCACTTCAGACCTTTAGCCTGTCAGACGCAGGTTACCGATAGTTTAATAGATCTTATAATTAAATAACGACAAAAGCAATTTGTTGAATTAATGATGTAGAAATTGAGCGGCTCGTGGCGCAGCGATTTGTTTTAACGGCTCACAGACGGACGGAACGGTAACAGCGGGACCGAGTGCGGCCATTACGCGTGACGGCGCCGGCACGACATTCGCCCAATCTCCGATTAGTTTACAACGTTTAATTTAGTTTTAGATCTGTTTTAATATCAATCAAATCAACTCAATCCGACATTAATCTATCAATACTAATATTATAAATGCGAAAGTAACTGTTTGTTTGTTTGTTTTTATGGCTGAACGGATCGAAATTTGATAAGGAGTTAGATTGTATGCTGAAAAAGGACATGGATAGTTTGTATCCTGGCAAATGGGGCAGTTTAGGGAAAAAAATAACGATTAATAAATGATTTTGACACAAAGCTGCAGCGGTTAATCAGTAGTTATATGCTACCCAACATTGGGTAGGCACAGGCTGGTCGGGTGGGTATGCTATCCAGCTCTCTCCTCAACTCCTCAATATGTGACAGCAGACATGTGGAGTTTGGATCTTATTGAATTAATTTAATTTGTTACTTAAAAATAACTAAACTTTTATTTTTAAATCACATTCTTTTATTTAAAATTTAAACTTTAATTAGCAATAAGTAGTTTAAAACAATGTAAATCTTATTGCTAAATACGCGTTAGCAATCAACGGATAGTTCAAATGACACAATAAATAACATCCACATCGCAATAAACATCGAAGGGGCTGAACTAGTGCGCGCAGCGCCGAGGTCCGCGCGCTCGGGCCAATCGTGGCGCGCCGCCGCCGCCGTACGTCGCGCGTCGTGACCGGAGGAAGCGGCGGCGGCCGGGAACGTGAATCCTAAATGTAACAAAGGAGAGTTCGTCAGTTTTAATGGCATAGAGAAGGAAAACGAGCAAACCGGCCACCGGGGGCCTAGCCTAGCTGCATTACGCTAACGATTTTCTAAATTAAAGGAATGGATATGGAAACGTCGCTCTATGTTGTGTTGTGACACTTGTGACAGGTCAGTTGAGCGAGTGAAAATTATTCTACATATAATTTGGCAATGCCTGGGGCCTGTTTATCAAAAGCTTGTCTCTTTTTATTGCATATTGTTGGAAAGAGACTTCCACTTGTAATACAAGCTACAAGCTTTTGATAAACGGGCCCCTGGTGGTCTGAATGAATCTTTGTTGTTGTTGGAGGGCCGCAGGGCGCGAGGCGCAGGACAGGAGCGAATGGCGACGTCTCACGAATGAATCTTTAATTACAAAAAAAAATAAAGAAACGCAGGAAAAAGCACCTGGTTTACCCTTGAATCACCGACACTCAGTTCATAGAATGTTTTACTTCGCCGAATTTTCATTTCATCGACAGGCATTTCCACGTGCAGGAGTTATAATTTAATGGTGATCACAGGTTTAACTTAACCTAACAACAATAAGGTTTCAGCAGAAATTGTTTTCGATGAAATGAAATTCGGTGAAACGACAAATTCGATGAAATGAGTGTCTGCAAAACAAGAAGTCACCATAAGCACGTATTATGGACAATGCTCCAGTAATGAACAATAACACTTTTTTATTAAAAACTTGGTATTACCAAATATTTCATTCTAATAGTGATAATACCGAATAATTTTAATCTACATAATCTAATTGCAATGTAATATCGATCTCGGAAGCTTACATTTATTTATTGGATTGTTCATTAACTGCGTAAATATCTTATCATTTTACAAAAAACGTTTCCCAAACTGATTCATTTAACAATTTAATATTTCAGGATTTATTTCAGGACCATACTGCAGAAAACTATAGGTTAGGTTAGTTTTATATAAATCCTGAAACTTTTACAGTTTAGGAAAAAAGCGGTTTCCCAAATGATATGTTTGCGAAATGAATCAGTTTGTGATATGTTGTTTATGAAATGATGATAATTCTCATAACTGAGCACTGTCCATGTATGTACGTTTGATAAACCTTTATAACAGAATTAATCCAATAGATATTCCCTGCATGCATTTTTTGCTTTAATAAAAAGTCAAGCATGTAACAAACAGTAGAGAAAAAATATTTTTCGAATGATTATAAAAATAACCAAGATATAAACCATTAAAATTCTATATCTTTTAGCAAAACAGAATTGAACATGGAGTTCATAATTCTGGCCGTAAGTAGTGCAAGCTGACGTCACAGTTAATGTCGGATCTCTCTGTCTAATCAGTAGTTTTTAAATGCTTATATTATCCGTATTTTATGAAGGATTTCAGTTTTTGCCTTCTCTTTTACAGTATTTTCATATTTTGTTAAGAAATGCGATAAAAAAATTAATGCATACTCCTTATTGTAGTCAGAGTTAGCTGTTCAATTTATTTGAAGTTACATTAGTGCTTCCATTAACGGTCCTATATCCCTCAGCCTGATATTAACCCAGTGGTCAGCTGCTGGCTCCCTCGTGGTCGTGAGGGCTTCATTAAGATCATCGCTAACGATGCGATTAATAAGGCGATAGCCAAGCCGCGTGCTGCCGCCTAATGAGCCGAGCACTAGAATATTATTATAATATTATTATTATATAACTAGACTAGAAAAAAGCCGTGGTAGCCTAATGGTTTGACCTGCCGACTCTTAAGCAGAGGGTCGTGGGTTCGAACCCGGGCTCGCACCTCTAAGTTTTTTGGAATTTACGTGCGAAATATAATTTGTAAATTTACCATGAGCTTTTCGGTGAAGGAAAACATCGTGAGGAAACCTGCACACACCTGCAAAGCAATTTGACGGTGTGTGCGAAGTTCCCAATCCGCACTGGGCCCGCGTGGGAACTATAGCCCAAACCCTCTCATTGTGAGTGGAGGCCTGTGCCCAGCAGTGGGACGTATATAGGCTGGATTATTATTTTATTATTATATAACTAGATTTCGCCCGGGACTCCGTCTGCGTAGAAGTCGTTTGTCGCTGTTGCCTCGGGAACTGTCTATTTTCCAGAACAAAATGTGTCCTATGTTCTTCCCCGTGTCTATCTACAATTACCACTTGTAATTGAAAAGCGTAACAAATAAACAAACTCACTTTCGTATTCATAATATTAAGTAACAGTTAGGTCATACATTTTGACAGCTGTTAACACTCTCGTCTGTTATGGTTGGTGAAATCCGACATAAGTAAGGAAGTAAGGATTACAGTGGCATTTGAAATTCAGTCTCACACGAGTACCGTGAGTGCGTAGTTTTGTTCCAAATGATTATTACGTTGGCTGTAATCTGTAAATTTACTTAAATGTGACGGTTTTTACGGTATATTTTACATCAAAAGCCACTTCTTAACCGTGAATACAAGCCCGCGAACAAAAGACATCAACGGGCGCGTCGAGCCTGCAAGCCCTGATTAGTATGCTGTGGCAGCCTTAAAATAAGTCTTTATGGGGGAGCAGATAAGTCTGTGCAATGATTTACATAGCTATCTCGGCGACATGTCGATGGTAATCGCCGAAATATGAAAGTTGGGGTAATGACGAACGCTCACGACGGAATACTAAGGACTAAGGTTTTTCTTTGATGGAATCTTTTGAGTCATAAAATTTTATTATAGTTAGGTAAGTATAATATACGAAAATGTATTATTATTATAGTGTAAAATTAGAATTTGCAGTAACTTAGGCTTAAATTTACATTAATGAAATAAAAACTTGTTATTGCACATTAAGATAAATTATTAAAATAAATTACATCTAATTAGGTGATTCCACGAGCGTTTCCACCGCTGTCATTCCCTTGATTGCATTTAAGTCAAAATTTATGTAGCTTTGGATGCTATTTTCGGTCAGGGCACTCTATAAAATAACTGAAAATGGCAACCAAGCTATAGGCGCATCAAATAAGCAAAACCTGGACATAATTCTATAACTGTAATTTTCTTTTTCTATGATATAAAGTGTTGTTAGTTATAGTCAAAATAAAAAGAATTAAACATTTGAAGTCTCGCGTCAATGTAAAAAAAAAACAAAAAACTAAATTTTAAACACATTTTACAGAAATTTCGACTTAAATGCGATCAAGGGACTGACGGTGGTTGAAACGCTCGTGGAATCACCCAACCAGGGCCCTCGTGGTAAAGTGGCACAGATAGAGCTAGTGGAGCGGGGAAGCTCGACCGCCACCAAGCGTTTTAAAAGCTCCATAACTTATTAACACTTGGACCCATCGGACCGAGGGTCTCGACACCGGAAGCACCAAAATATTCAGTGATGCTCCATATTTTTAATTCATAACGGTGTTTTCAGAAAAAAAGTGACGATTCAAGAGAGTACCAACAACAATTCCCTTCAAGGTGCTGTTCCCCGGCGAGGCAAGAATTGATATTTGTATAGTAAAATGTCCCGCTCGGCTGCGTTGGAAATAGTCTGGACGGGCGAGACGAGAATTGAAATATTTGTTGTTAATGGTACAATAATGAACCGTATTACCCTATCATAGAGTTTATTACCACTGCAACGAAAAACAAAAGCGCAGCGATTTTCCCGCCTCGCCTCGCCGGTGGAAATGTACCATTAAGACAGCATCGAATGTCGGCCCCAACTTTATGTATAAGGAGTCGAACCCGCGACCCCTGTCTTCGCCGAAGTAGAGCAACGCAGGATGAATTGCCTCGGCGGAGACCTTTGCCACAACACTGCTGTTACGGCTATAGTTATACGTGGAGTGATAGTGCGCCCTCGACTGGATCGAGAAGCGATGCGCTTGCGACACGATCCTGAGAACTAGGCAGTGTGGCGAAACCAGGGAAAAAACAAATGCTTGTATAACTAGTTAATATTACTAGATGCATCTGTGCTTACGTCAGAGGTGATATAATATGCGACCATTTCAATTTGTGTATCTGTGAGGTATTTTTGGCATTACCACGCAAAGCCGCGGGGATATATTATTATGTATATTTGAAGTATAAAAATGGCTTTTCCGAGATGATCCCCATGATCGAATACTATCGTTTAAGCTCTTAGTCTATAAAGAAATTGAATTTGACATTTGTCATCCGTCGCAATTTTTCACTCTAGCACAAAAACACTTAAGTTCAGCGTTTATATTAAAAAATACTGACTGACAGACAGGCAACGCACAGCCTAAACTACTCAACTTGAAATTTGGAGGGAATATTCCTTGGATGCCCTAGGAGGGCACTACGAAGTACGAAAATCAGACCCCCAACGGGCAGACCTTAGATACTGTATAAACCTTAATAGCAGCCCCGCATTCAGGGCTGCTATTAAGGTATATACAGGAGCTAATGTTGATTGCTCTTTGCCTTATGAAGTGTAACAGTCGTGAATGTAAGTATAACCACAGTATAAATATAGCAAGCAGTAAAGACTGCACTGCCATGTCCGCTTAGGGGTCTCGTTGCGACGTGCGTCTGCGTGCAACGTTTCGAACGTTTGTTTGAAGTTTCTTTACTGCTTTAGCTATATTTATACTGTGGTATAACTTGACTCAAGTTAAACTTATATTCACCTACGTATAAACTACATAAGGTGACTCGAATAACTTAACTCTTCGTTCCAAGTGCCCCCATAACCCAAACACGAAATTCTCGAGGCTCCACATAATGCTCCATATTTTACCTTAATTACAGAACTTTTGTTTGCAGCAGTGCATTAAGCGCGCGTCCGCCGGGTCACGTTTCAGCCCATTGTTCCGCGCATGCGCGCCAATCAGCGCAGGCCCCGCCCCCGCCGCCCCGCCGCCCACCCGCGCCGGCCGCCGCAGTTCAGGGGAAACCTGTGTTTGGGAAGGGAAAGCTTCTGTAGCCTACACTTAAGATCAATAAAACGGATCATTTTCAGCGTAAATTTTGATGACGCAGTTAGCCTAGTTGGTAGTTAAGTGGCTTACGCAACTGACTGCTCCGAGTTCAATTCCTGGTACAGGTAAATATTTTATGTGACCACGATTATTGGCCCTGAGTCGTTTAGGTTAAAAGTATATAGATATAGGATTGTCTAGAACCTATAGTCCCCATAATACAAGCCAAAAGCTAAATTGGAGACTAGATCAATTCGTGAATAACGATCAATTTCGTTTACAGATATTATTTGTAGATCCAGTATCCAGTACGCAGTGTGGGTAACGCTGAGTGGGGGGGGGGGGCTCTTTTCAACGCTTTTTATGTTTAATTGTATTTTTGCTTTTTGTTTGTTATATTTATACTGTGTGAGCTATGAATGAACATTTTTTATTCTATTCTATTCAGTGACCCATTTTCATTACTATGAAGTGTATAAAATGGTGACTCGATGGTGCTCCTATTGTGCAAGGGGTCGCAGGTTCAAGACCCTGTAGAGACCATATTTGTGTGATGCGTTCATTTTTTTTTTATCGAATCACGAACTTTTTAGTCTCGTCGCGTGTTCAAAATGTAAAGTCTCGCAACATTGCAGCTCGTCTCAAGTTGCTCTGTTTACAAAATGACAGGAGTTGCTGCTCATTGTCACGCGGGAGCGATTTTTGACTTTCGAACGCTCGAAAGTTTCACATGAAAGTGAGCATTAACGGTGAGACCGTATGTTTGAAATACTATTCGTCCACACCATTCGTTTTCAATTCTATCATTAGAAATTTGTTTTGACATCTGTCAAATTAATCAAAACGTCTTGACGGAACATACCTCTAATATCAAACAAGAACCATCTAAACGTTTCATAGTAAAAGTTTTTGGTAAACAGTATTAATAAAGATGCGCTGAAAGTGCATATAAATAATAATATTCTCGCCACAATTACAATTTCTAATTATATCGCATGTTTATTTATATTTAAAATATTATTTAAAAAAAAACGGGTAATCATCGACTTTGTGCGTACAACGAAACACGTATTCAGTCAATCACTAGCGAGGAGGAGCTTCGAGAGGGCTTTCAAGAGTACGGATAATGGGTTCATGCGAAAATAATCGTGACATATTTTCGTGTGCTATATTTTCCATCACTCGATTTTGATTTCAAGCACTCGAAGTCCAAAATCGGCTCCCATGCCTTTCTGGTCCGTTTTTCTCCATCTTGTTTAAAAATAAAATCTAAGCTCTATAGGACTATACTTTGAAACTCTGACATGCGAATATCTTAGCGGTTTAAAGTGCATTCTCATAGATCATCATCATCAATAAGTGTATTTATTGCAGCAACGTTTCCGGGTGCGCATCGGCAACATCTTAGAAGAACTCGTTAAAAATTAAAGAAAGTAATCATCAATCAAAATGATATCATGTTGCAAAACATTGCTCCACAAACAAACATTATTAAGCAAATACCAATTAGAAGCTATATTTAGCATAAATATCACCAAACGGCTATCAGTTAAGCTTATTAATCTATCTGTTAATCAATAAATCAGCGTTTGAGCGGGCATTTAGCAGAAGTCACGCGCTAAAAACTGCTCGATCGTCTGCGCCCACGCATCGACCCGCGATCATTGACCGATGACGACCGCCCCGCGATTTGAGCAAGTGAGCCAGAAAAAACAAATAGGTATTAAGAAACCATTACCTATTAACCATAGTTAAGTGGCCAGTAGCGTAGCACAATTTTTTTTTATATAGACGTCAATGTCTGGTATTTTTTTAACTAAGTAACAAAAAGATTAAAAAACTCGACTGCATGATTTGATATTGCCGTCTAGTACATAATGTTGTATATTTTTAAACTAGCGGCCCGCCCTCGCTTCGCTCTGGGTTCTATTATATATAGTACCTGGGAGACCGGGCGTCGTTGCTCGGGTCGAAACCGAATTTTCATCGATTTTATACTAAGCAATTTTATCCAGTATTTCTAACGTAGGTAATGAAATACATAAATCGTTTAAATCTATTAAGAGCCTGTGCACACCTAGCGTTTTTGACCGGGGCTTAAGGGCTAAAAACGCTAATGTGCACGGGCTCTAAGCTAACCAGGATATTTAATTACTCTAGCAACCTTTTTATTCGTGCTGTCACTTTATTCTTGAAATGCATGTTAGGCTCGCATGGGTAAAAAGTAATCGAGTTTCTGTGTTTTATTTAGTGAGGGTTTCAACTCTCACGTGACACACAATGCCAAAGCTAAGTGACAGCAGGTTGTCACTGTCAAAAGGCAATGCATTTCAAATTAGGCGTAACTTTAACCATTTTTATCACGGTACAGTGTGATCATTTCTTATGGCTTAGATGGTGGTAGTGGACAGGGGCTGGTATAATTTGGATATCGATATCAGATACCTATCGGTGTAAATATCGATAATTTATCGATAAATCATTTTCGGTACATTAATATCGATATTTTGATAAAACTCCGTCATTTATGACCCGATTTGAAATTATTTTATTTATTCAGTCAGGTAATATTCTTACATATCCGAATAAAACATACCCGGTCCAGATTGGTCTCATTTCTATAAGAATGATAAACTGATGATGAAATCCATGAGGAATCGACGGAACTCTGTAAAAACCCGTAGGTACAGTCAAAGGCACTAATAATTATACACCCATCGCGTCATAAGGGCTAGCCCGCACTGCGAAATTTCACCGCGCGATTATTCCCCAAGAATTCTGTGACATATGGAAATTATTATGAAGCTACACGCACACGCGAAAAAAAAACCGCGCCATATTTCCATATTACAGAATTCTGCGAGAATAATCGCGCGGTGAAATATCAGTGGCAATATTCGGTCATGTGATTATGTATCTGATTACTTACTAACACGATTAGCTAAAAAAACATGTACTACCTATCAAGTGTTGATAAAAGTATTGATATCTGTTTACCGATATTTAACTTTATCGATACAATTATCGATTTAATTATATCGGTTATCGATATACGTCCCCGGTAGCGGACGGCCCTACGGCCCGTACTTAAGGCCCTACCACTACTGCTTAGCTTAAGCGTGTGCTAGACAGTTTCAAACCATGGTTTGAAACCGTGGTTCGAAACCGTCTAGCACACGCTTTAGAATCGCTTTTGATTTCTTGCTCAAATTCTAATTTAGGTACACACTTATTTATTGGACATATGAAATGTTCTACGAGTAATAAACAAAATTACATTAATTTTTGTCATAAAGCCGCTATCAATCGTCCGAACCCCTCATTAGCCACTCGTCCCGAGCGCCCGCGCAGCCTGTAATTACCCCCGTTGTCATGGGACTCGCGAGTGTTTGCGCCGTAATCGCTGCGCGCGCAAGAACACACGCTGCACGTGAGGACGGAAGCAAAAATAACTTCTGGACTACAAAATAAATAACCTAGGTACGTTAAAAAGCACGATGAGCGCGAAATTGGTAAGACATTTTTTTTAGAGTTGTCAGTCTGTTGCCGGCCTTTTAGGGAAGTTGAAGTTCTTTTCGTGAAGTCCCCCATGTCACAACTACTGGTCGTAAATACCGCCGAATATGCAATTTTACGATTTTAATATTCAGACCGTTTAAAGTACTATTAGTTATTCTGTGGTTTAAGCAAACGTACCTTTACAGTTTTAAGGTACAACAATAACGATAAAAACATCACACTTACACACGCTTTTCATCTTACAATCTTCGCAGCCGCAAGGTCATTGACATCGCAATTTCCTTCAAATAGACCATGTGCGCCGTAATGAGCGGGTACCGCGGCTGCGCGGAAAACCTTCCTTTATATAATACCGGCGCACGAGTCAGCCGCAATTAAACTTAAGGGATATTGCGGGCCGATAAGATGCGCGATAGCACCCTTATCTCAGCTAAGCGGCTAATCGGCCAATTATAAAGGTCGTACGGTTATTATCTATAATGGTCACAGTATAGCAATGGTACTAGTTCGGTCAGTAAGTGGGTTCAACGACCCGATATGTGGTTCCGATTTGCGCCACTCGTCTCGACTAGCCGGTCACTTGCAGGTGACTGATGAGCACGCAGGTCAGATCTCACTTGAGAAGACAGAGTAAATCATGCAAATAGTTACAAATATTAGGAGGATTCGGCCGTAAAGATTGAGGTGAAGATAAAGCAAACAACCCTACTTAATGATACAGTATAAAACTGACGCTTGATTAATTCAGAAATTAGTGAAAAATGTTGGTTGTATCATCTCTTTAAATATGCTTAAAAACTCTTATGCTAATATAATGATGGACAAATTAATACATAGTTCTTTTGAAACTGTTATTTTTTATCTGCTTCTACTCGTTACGGATTCATTCCATTAATTAAGTGTTTTTGCATAGTTTATTGACTCAACGAGAGCCTAGTCGACTCTATCTGCTAAGATTTTATTTGCAATTTTTTTCCAAAGAATTGATCGCCTTATCAGCAGCAGTTAACTGTAGGTAACAATCTTAAGTGCTCGCTGCTCTTATTTAATTCTCTCCAATACATCCGCCTCACGCCTCGAATATCTCGCCATTTACACCACAATAAATAAATTAATTGACCTCGAACAAACAGCGCAGGCGATAGCGACGTCACGAGCGTGCCGTGCGTGCTGCAGCGCCGCCCCTATATCGACGCTGCTAGCATCTGTAGACAAGAAATAACCTGAATTAACCTGGTGTATCACCCTGTCCTTTACCTGCAGGTTGATAATGAAAGAGACGCCAGTGTCAGCGTGTTTGTATATTGCTGTCGTTTAAGGGTAGCGACAAACGTGCCGGTCTAGCCTGCCTGCCTGCCGGGCTGGTCAAGTGATTTTGTTATTAAATGTGTATTAGCAGTGGATGACTTACGCTATAACCTGTTGTCACTGCTACGAGTACATGGATATTTTGGCGTAAATTTATAGTCATGCTACAATAATTAATCATTTATTTATTTATTTATTAATCATCAAAGTATTGACAAAATGTTGTTAAATATTTGTATTGCCAAAGCCACGAAAGGTATCTACTTATCCGTGTAAAGGATTCTTTCCTGTTTAAAGGCTAACAAGAAAGAATCTAATCTTTATTTCTACATGTTAAACAGAGTTTACTTAATTACTTCATCCGAAGTTGGTACAAGGGCAAATTGCATATGCTGTCAAGAACTATTCAATTTTTACACAACGAAAGATCGAACCTAAATCGTGTTTCTATAACAACTTGATCAAACAAACTCATATATCATTTGTTTTAACATTACATAGCGATTCTCCGCTGTTTAAACCGTCAAGTGTGTGTCCACACTAAACAACGCGCGGCAATAAATCGCGCCGGACAAACGACGCCGTGGCACGCCACTAGCGGGGCTGCGCCTGCGCCGGCCCTGGTAGCGTTTACGTGGCTGTATCGAGCTGACTTATTGCTGTGATGTATCTAAACACCTCTCTGAACGAGAACACGAGGGAAATCTTTTCTAGTCAATCTCGTAATGAATCAGAGACAAGATGAAGGAATATCGGAGGAAATAGACAACTAAAATGGTTTGCTGTCTTCTATAAATACTTTATGGTTTCTCGGAAACGACTCTAACGATTTTATTGAAAATAACGGAATAGGAAATTTTCAGGGCAAGAAATCAATCTATCTAGTTAGTAATAATTTTCGGGAAAACTAGTTTTATCCTTTGTTAGCTCACAGGTACTAATAATTTTAAGTGCCGTCTTCGCTGTATTTTATACACTAGCATGATTTTCACTAACCCAATATACCAGCAATATGTAACTGGCTTTTTTTAAAATATCGAATGCGTCTTAAATAAACAAGACCTGCTAATTAATGAGTATTGTTTGAAATATAATTGAATTGTGAAGCTTTTTATTAGCGTAGTATTACTGGCACCTTTAAAAAATTCTCGCAACTTTTAAAGGTAGGTAAATAAAATATTTACGATTATGAATACTGTGTTTAGTTTCTGAATTCACTGTCGTGTTGGCACTACACACATAGACTGCAGCTCGGAGTGACGTCACTAAGATACAAACTTAATTTTTATTATGCTTGTAAAGTTTTTCATACATGCGCGTCCCAATTGACAGTTATGCCAACAAAGCGACAGGCATGTAAATGCGTCATGCGCGACAGTTACAGACAGATGCGCCCGCGCGCCGGTAATTTATTGTGCGCGTCCAACTCTGAGCTCAATTCATGCGCATGACTTATGGCGGCTTTACAGTGATTAAATAGTTGTATTCTTTTAAGAAAATAAAGATCTTTAAACCAAAGAGCAGCAAGTCTTTAAAGATATTAACAAAGAGGTTTTAATCTTTTTAAGGTATGCCATTCGAGATCGACTTTGGAGGAAGTAGAATAACTTTTGAGCTCTTTGAAAGCTATTTTTTAATAAACCAACAAAAGGATGAATAAGTTGGTACTACTTAATTTTTACATTAAAGAGACATTATGTTGTAGGTTTGAAAATGTTTTGTTTTCTTTCTACCTGCCTAGATTGATAAGACCTATTAGCAATAAAATTAAGTCTTATTGCTCATTTTATTTTAGTATGATGGCACCAGTAATGGACAAGGACCAATGATGGACACATGATTCTTATTCTGAAGAAGATAAGGGTTATTTATTTATTTTGCAACAATCAATTTATAACCCTATGATCTTTTAATTAAGAGTTAAGTGTCCATGAATGATGCCTGTCAGCAAAAAACCAACACTGGTGCCGTCACCCTATGGTCCTATAGTTTGGACAAAAAGGTACAGAAGGAAAAAGGCACAACATCAAAACAAATTATTTTGTTTTGGAAATGTTAACTAACCTTTGACTTAGTTTGCACTGTTTTAGTTTTCTCAAGCTGAAGAAACAACCATAATTGTGGCGAATCTGTGGTTTCGCATTTGCGGCTAAAATCTGAGCTCAGGTAATTTTTTCCAGCCTAGGTAGATAGAAGGTAGTTAAAGACGCCAGTTCTGTGGAGTGTAGTCCCCCCCTCCTTCACCACGCCCCCCGATACACCACCACGGAGGAATGTCGGGAGCGGCGCTGTTAGAACGGGAGCTACATTAATAAAACAACGAATATTTTTATCAAGGCAATATTTATTACAAAATGACGTTCATTACAAACATAGCATCAGAAAGACAGGTACTGCTGGAAATAAGCTTATTTATTTATTTATTTATTTCAAGGAAAACCAACAGCAGTAATTTTACACATGGATAGAGAAAAATATAGTTATTACATTGGCCAAAACAAAGGATCGCCATTATACTTAGTCGTTCTCTTGCCGTCCGCATTCCAACTGTCCAGGGGTACTTTAGTACCTAACCAAAGCAATACGGTTGGTAATGATACCAGTACTTTATTGACAGTAACTCAAACTGCCGCACTCAGAGACGTCAATTAAGTTTTAAGTTTCATTAAAGTTGCTGCGTCTTATTCTATTGCTATAGCAAAGAAAGTGACAGCAGCTACATTAATGAAACTTAAAACTTAATTGACGTCTCTGAGTGCGGCAGTAAGGTTCAAATGTAAAGAATTTTGAATTACTTGCAATCTTGTACTCCTTTGAGGGCTGGAATGCTACGTTATTATAGCAAATTACCACGACCTTCAGGTCGTCGGTCTACCTTGTGATGAGTAAGGCGAACCTCTTACAGCTTTAACTTACACCCGATAAATGCTGGAAATATACATAAATAGATATAGTAGATACAACACGTAATTGAAAACACTACGAGTAATAGAGGTACCTACACGGAATCTTGTTAATATTAACTGTTAAAGAGTTTTAAACCGCCGTACGAGAAGGATCTTTACGCACTTGCCCTCTCACCCGCGCGGCTCTCGGCGCAAAGGCAATTAAAAGCAAGCACCGTCGTTAAACGTTTATAGCTAGACGCGATGTTTCGAGCTCTCCATCTGTCTATAAGGAAACAGTTTATATCCCCTATCAGCTGAATATGGGGACGCAATTAAACTCCAAGCGCTTTGGAATTCCATTGCCAAAATAATAATTATCTATCATGGTTTTGAATCTGGAATCCATCTTGAAGGTTAACTTTAATGACATAAGTTTAGTTTAATTTATTTATTACTTGACAAAAATTACAATATAAAGCATTAAATATTAAAATTAAAAGTATTTTAATCATTATTGTCAAAAACAAAAAATTCAAATTCAAATCATTTCAACCAATAAGGATCGTTTATCACAATTTAAAAATAAAGAAATTATAATAAAATAATAATAGTCAATAAGATACAATAATGATAGAGAACATTATCAACAAGGATTCAACGGCAACAATACCTGATACCATGACAACTATACCTAGGTCTAATCCATGTACTTGTCTGGTGAGTACAGCAGTGTGATTATATTAATGTCTCGCCCTTCACATCGACTTTCATTCATCGAAGAAACCAGCGACTAATTGAAAATGCAGGCAGCCAAACGTCATTTACACTTTGACAGACGACGTAAATCCGCCGGTTATTCTCCATCGCGGTCGATGTTATCGAGGGTTATCCAACAAAAAGCTTCTCTCGACGCCTAAATGTTATGTTTGATTTTTAGTTATTACAGATGCTAATGATTGTGGTATAGGGGTGACATCTTACATGTATGCACGCCGTTGAAGCTGCCATTCGTGTTTGGCATTGAGATCCTCTTGGGAAGAGCTGGTAGATTTTGACTCGTAAAAGTGCCCGTGCGGCCTACTTACTGAATAAATTTCTTTTATCTTTTTATTTATAGCGATACAGAGTGCACAAAAAAAAAAATCAAAGAGGCGCTATTAGTTAAAATCATTTACAAGAATTGGGTAATAAATGTGTTGGTGATTTAAATATTCATACTGTATTTCTAGATTTTGTTCACACCCAGCTTTGTCTCTTATTTAGTCCATAAAATATCTATAGGTTCTTTCAGGTTTTAGGTTTCTAAATGTTTTTAATGTGGCTAATGACTATAAAAGTGCCATCATAATTTAAGTGCTACGTTCTTTGTTGGTGATTTATTATCATCTTCATATGACACATGTTATTATGACTTTCTCCTTCAAATGTTTGTCTGTTAAATATTACCTTCCATGGTATTGCTCCTATGGGTACACTACATTGCAATAATCAAGTTGAGTTAAAATGAAGCTAGTTTGTGTGGGGCAGCTCCCGGCGCGACGCGGGCGCACGACCCGGCTGCGCTAGTTTCGTGACCGCGGCGCAATTACACGTCACGCTCCACGCTGCGCCCGCGCAGGGCTGCCCGGGTCTACTGGACTCCACATGGATTTAAGAAACACTAGCGCTCCGTGCTGGCTTTGTGTGGCTGTAGATACTTTTCTCCGGATCCAGTATAACATTCAAAAGTCAAAAAAATGTTAGGGTCAATTCTCAATGCCTATAAGTCATTCAGTTTTAAATTTAATTTAAATGCATAAACTTGATAATATTCCTTGTTTTATATTTATTATTTACAAGGCGACTAGTACCTGGAGAGTATGTTATTAAGAATGTGCTGTAGTTGGGACAGAAGCCACACTTAATACAAACACATTCTAATAGGTATAGCAGGACACAAATACTAATATGGCGCGTGGGTTAAGCAATAATAGACTCTTGGTCAGCGGCGTAAGTGCTTTGTCGCGAGCCATATTAATTGTGCGCATGCTAACTTGAGTTGAGTTGAGAGTGACATTGTAAGAATTTTTGTATTGGGTCAAGTTTTGTGTCAATCAAAAATCACAAACGATTTTGTATTTGTGTTCGCAGGTCGCTGTAAGGGCCGGGCAGCCCTGCGCCGGCGCACCGATAATTTATGAGAGAAGAGCTTTTCATTTCGCTCCCGACGCCGGCCGCTGGGGTGGCCACGCGCCAGCGCAGCCCGGGGCTCCGCGGGCTGTCATGTCATATTTTGGAATTGGCTGATTTAAAAAAATAATAGAATACCTACTTTAAATAAGGGACGGTTTATAAATAAATATAATAATAATAATATAATATGACTAGAGAATATAAAATGTAGATTTAAGCTGTTATAGTATATCTCGTTAGCCGCTTCTCCCATTTTTCTTCTTAAGAAGATGCTGCCAATCAAAAACAGAATACTATAATATTCATTTCTCTGGAAAAAAACAGGAATAAATTTTAAATTTTATCTGATTTTCCAATATGTTCGAAAATATATTCTTTTGTTATACAAGTATATATTTACAGTTAAGCGCATAATTTTCAAGCACTCTCCAGTCTTTCTCTCAAACTCAAAAAAATTCTATGACGTCTGTATATTGAGTATATATATATAATTTTATTGAGTGTATCTTATTTTTTTTCGCAATAACATAGTCCGCATCGTTTCTGAATCGTGGCGAGCTGAGTGGCGAGCGAGCAACAACCGGCGGAGGTCGCGGCTGCAATCTATCTGTCACGGATCCGCTCATTGTGCATCTTTCTGCGCCCGCGCCGGCCACCGCACGGACGGCTTTTAATGCTGCTCTTATTACAGCCACTTATGACGAGCCTAGCAAAAGAAACGCGATATTTAAATATATGGGACGAGCATGCGGGCACTTACTGGTGCCAGTTGATTTATTAGTTCAATTCCCAGAACTAAGAAATCGATGCGTTTCTCAGTGCTTTGTATGATGTGTGGAATTTAACCAGCTAAAGCTTCATGTATTGTAACAGCGTTTTTTAAGCGAAGTGGTAGAGCCATTTAATACAACAATAATTCAGAAAATTACACACACGTCGTTGTGTCTGTGTGGGATGAGGCGGAAAGCTTTGGTCTGTTGATCGCAACGCACAACGCTGCGGTACGCGGTATGCGGCGCCGGACACGTAATTGCATTAATGCCGGTAGCACACCTCCGCCGCGATACCGCGAAACTGTGGCGGAATCGTGATATTTAATACGATATTGAACTTTATTTCGTTGCCAGAGTTTCGCTACTATAGTTCCGCGGCGGAGGTGTGCTACCGGCGTAAAAACGTCGAAAATGGTCTGCTGTCCGTCGACGCATGCGTCAGCGGTTTCATACAAACACCGCATATCGCGTACCGCAGCGCTGTGCGTTGCGATCAACAGACCAAAGCTTTAGGTACTTGCGATCGTCATCTGTTGTACCAACTACATGCTCACGCGCCCGCGCAAGGCCTTTTTAGCTCCAACATAGCAGTATAGCACAATCTCGGGATCGCAATAACTCATGTTCAGAACATAATAAAAATAGAGAGCACGTGATCGACTCACGATGGTGTCGCAAGCGCAGACCGCCTAATAGCCGCGTGGGTCTCCGATGCTATCTCTGCGTTTTGTTCCGGCATAATCCAAAAACTACCGGCCGCCTTTTAAATTAGCTTTTACTGGAGCCGTCTCGGACTGACAGTAACACAGCGAGCCCGCGATACCATCGCCTAATGCCCGTGTCGATACAATAACAGACCGTCATAACATTGTGAACGATGCTCGATAGATGCTCACGTTCCGTACATCGATAAAAGTACCAATCAAATCTTACAGCTTACTCTCGTCGCGTGGGCATTCACTGCGCTTCGGATATACTAGATTTGTCCAATAAATAGTGGAGTATTACCATATTAATAGACCCGCCGGCCCCCCCGCCCGCCTGTAACGGCTTCGAGCCTTTTATGTAAATGTTATGCGCCGTATCTCTTACTAAAAGTTTCAATTACATGGAGACAGTTTTCTTAATTAGGCCCTCTGGGATACTGCATGCAAATGAGCGGAGATTAGTTCACTCCGATCCTATGAATATTTTGGAGAAGGTAATCAGGTTTCATTAATCCGTTCATAAATAGCGATTGACCTGCGTTATTGTCTCGGTGATGAGGTAACGTTGCGATAAATAACGATAACGCCGTCGCGGCGGCAATGGCCGTTTAGTCACTTGGTCTCTACGCGACAATACTGTGTTGCGACAGAGTTTATACGATTTGAGCTTAAGGGATTCCCGGAATATCTATACTTAAGTTCTTTCGTTATAAACAGACGGACAACCCATAGCATAAACTACTGATAAGTAGACCTAGTAGCTTGTTAATACTACAGGACGTAAGTTTGTTTGTCTGTATGTAAAATCATCATATTATTATAGCTACCTATTGATTGTATACCTATTTTGTGAAATAATCTTTGGTTAAATTAACATAAACATTTTTCAAGCAATAAAGATTTTATGATTATGAATACCTATGAGACTATATGAGTACCTATATGTTAAACTGTTCGCTGCTAAACTGCTAAACTGAATTTAACCAATTTCTGTACGGATATAACTTGAATGTTAAGGTAGGAAATAGGATACATTTTGCCCCAGAAACGTTCAGTCGAGTTCGAAGTGTAAACACTTTTGCGCCTTATCCCATTGAAATAAGGTGCAAAAGTGTGTACATTTTTTGAACTCGACTGTTCAAAGTTCCTGAAGGATCAATGATATTGAGTTCTACGTGGATGGAGTCGCGTTCAAAAGGTAGTATGGCACATATGTACCTATATAGGTACTCACTGAGTACATCATATATGTTCCATTACATGTAGGTATAAATGTAGAAGGATTAAGAAAATGTAACAAAGGTGTTAGCAAGAAAAAATGGGGCGTAACGGGAGGCTGTACCGAGGTCGCGCGACCTCTGCCATTGTACAAAGTTGTGTCAGTAATAACACTGATCAACAAAAAAACAACTTTTGCAAACCCATGAAAGGAATTCAACTTTTAAGAGAACATTAAAAACCGTTCGCAGTGGTAATAATTTTATGCCTTAGTTAGCTCGGGTTGGTTTTTGTTCGTGGGTATGCGCGGAGTTAACACTCAATACATGTTACAACAAGCACACCATGAGCATAATTCAGAAAATCGAACTAAGCCAGCTGTGAAACGTCTATGGTTGATGAATAGTCACCGCGTATTTCTTGATATTACAACTCATTATCACTGGGCAAAAACCTTGTTGACCAGTGTAATGTTCCGATTTCGGTGACGACACGAGCAGCGCGGCAATTAGAAGTAAAGATTAAGTAGAGCGATAGCACACGAATTGCTTCATGTTAAGCACCTAAAAGGCAATAATGAGCGCTCCATAAAGTAATAACTTACTCCATTACATTAATCGCGGGTTTCTCACGACCGACGACGATACACGATACCCTGCGTCGTAACTGGTGGGTTACCCCGAAGCACAATACAAATTTGTAACCAAAATTTAAATTAATTTGGTTTTGAAATATTTTCGAAAATATCTTTTTAACACAGTTGCTCAAAAAGTGGTGCTTTTCGTAGCTGTATATCGTGCGGAAAGTTGCTTTTCGCGAACTAGTGCTTTTTACTTTTCAATTTTTTTTAAATTTATACTTGTTCCAATTCATGACTACTTATTGATTAGTGTTAATATTAGTTTCCCTTAAACATCGTAATCAATATAAAAACCTACTGTTAATGTAAGAATACGAAAAATATACATATTTCATATTTTTTTACTTACCTCTTCATCATTATAACACGTTAATTTTTTAATATTGAATATTGAAAAACCGTTCTTAATAAGTTGTCTGAATGGAATGGAATAGCTGCCGAAACGTCTGTCAAAAATTTGACATTAAGGAGAGGCGTTTTTTTTAATGATTATGGCCTGGATGCTAAGTGAACGATACAAACATCGCAGTCATTCAACTTTTATTGCTTTAAAAGCAAGTTTATTATATACCTTGTTAATATTACTTAGTTTACGTTTAGGCGTGCTCCTAGCTAGTACTGTATATCATCTTGACTATCAATAAATATCATACACCGTTATCAGTGTTTCTATCAAGAACTTATCAAATCATTACTGATGTACCTACTGACCGTACACTAAGTCTTTTAAGCCATGCGTTTTTTCTTAATGCAAGCATTTTTTAAGTTTCCAAAGACAACATTCGATATTGTTTTTATAAATATACGATACACAAATAATCGTAAATAACAATATTTAGGTAATAACAGTACAATGTTTTATATTTACAATTGTTTATGTCTTATAGAACATGCATTTGAAAAAGAAAACTTTCATTGAAGTGGGTTCAATAATAATAACAAAATCCATTCTAGTCGAATAAAAGCTAAAAAAACACCTCTTCATAATGTCAAAAATGTTCACTGCGAATGATCGAACTTACAACGAATTTGTTTACCAATCTTAAGTTTTCAAAAAGTTTCTTATAAAATGAGTGAATCAGAGTTTGAAATTGATTTATTTTTTCGCAACTGTGTTAAAAAACGTCGTTCGATACACGTGCGGAAATGTCATTCTTCACTCGTCCCGAGTCTTGCCACTTGCCTACGGCTCGTGGCAAGATATCTCGGTACTCGTGAAATAATGACATACTTTCCGCACTAGCATCGAAATGTACTATAATGTCACCTTAAAAGTTAAGGGACGTGGCTGGTTCAGCAGGTTTCCATCGCAATCCAGCCAGCGGCGTGATCATCATCATCATCATTTCAGCGGAAAGATGTCCACTGCTGGACATAGGTCTCCCCCAAGGTTTGCCACAAGGACCGGTCCGGCGCTGCTTGCATCCATCGGTTTCCTGCAATCCTAACCACGTCGTCGGTCCACCTTGTTGGAGCCCACGCCCACGTTGCGTCTTCTGGTACGCGGACGCCACTCGAGAACTCTTCGGTCCCAACGGCCATTTGTTCTGCAAGCGATGTGCCCCGCCCACTGCCACTTAAGTCTAGCAATACTTAGGGCTATGTCAGTGACTTTGTTTCTCGTGCGGGTCGTGGGGTGATGCAGCCGGAGTAATGAGAACATTTGATTGAGCCGCGATGCAGGGTTGGCGTTATTTAGGGTAAGTACCTACGTGTTGACGAATTTGTTTTGTTAGCGTTAAGAGGATTTGACGAAGCCGATGCCGATGTTGCCGAAGATATTGCGCCGTTCTGAGCAAGACCTGACGCGCCGCAGCGTAATTACGAATGTGTCAACACACGTTATATTCTGGTAACTCCATAACCACATTAATGCGCATTTAAAAGGCAGGTAACGATAAAGCTGAGCGTTAATGGGGTACAAGCCAAGCGCGTGAGCGTAAGGTACAAGGTCTTGTACAGTCAGGGCCGTATTTGTAACTTAAGCGAAGGCTCCACTTGGTTACCTGGTGCTTTATTGGAAATAAGTGCCAACACGACCATTTTGGACCTGGCTCCTCTGGTTATCTTTTTATACCATCATCATGGTAATGATAGTATAATGTATCTTTGATAAATAAAAAAATAAAAAAAAAATAAAAATCATCTACTTCCCGACGGCCGAAGAAGGAGGGTAATGTTTTTGAACTGTACATAGGGGAAAACCGGGATAGTTGCCCCACTTTTTGAATTCACTCTATATCTCTCAGTACAAAAAGCAAACTACTTTATTTCTAAAACTGGCCGGTACTTTGGTTTCTTATCCACAAATTTATGGACAGTAAAAAACATTATCTTTAATATTTTCAGAGTATAAGTGATTTTTGCGGACCTCTATTATTTGGGACATCTATCCCATATAGGGGATAGTTGCCTAATCCATATAAATTACGTTCGGGATAGATGCCCCGCCGAGAAACAGGACATCTATCCCGGAAAACCTTGACCGCATTTTGTCTTCCCATGCAATCGCACAGAGACATGCGACACGGAAAGTGTTTCGATAGACAATAAAATGGCATACGATTCATCCGCGAAACTAGAGTACCAGTACCTGAAAATCAGCGCTGTAGGTGTCTGACACCTCAGCATAATGCTGAGCCAGTGTCCGTTTCACTGCCGCGAGGACACACCGCGTTTATTTTTTTCCTGTTTTGTTGCTTTATTTTATCTTTGTATATTTGTGTCTTCTGTGTAGTGAATAAATGTCTTTCTTTCTTTCTTCTTTTCTTTCTACCTAATTACAATCGGGGCAACAATTAGATACATACATTCTTCCTCATACATACATAAATATAATATTTATGTATGTCCTTAATGGAGATATATTATACTTATAAGATGACATTAACATACAAGTTAAATATGTAATTCAAATTTTATATTTTTGTAATTTCATAATTAATGTGTAATCTCTATTTCTGACGATCTCAATGTAATAACTTGTAATTTGACATGAAGTGCAATTGATACTGTAATTTATATTGAGTAATAAAATCTGAATCTGAATCTGATTCGTCTAAGCGTCTCGAGTATCATCATCATCATCATCATCAGCCTATAGTAGTCCACTGCTGGACATAGGCCTCCCCCAATGAGCGCCATAGCGCCCTGTCTTCTTCTCGAGTATCAGTGGGCAAATAAAAAAAATTACAAAATGGTAGAAATAAAAATATGTTATACTTGGTAAAACCTTGGTCTAATATACATAGACGACATATAACATGCAGGCAAGTTATAAAGGCTATTTGTTGGTCAGTACCTGATGGTAAGTGGGCTTCATTATCAGATCTGCCGAAAGACGTCAGAAAGACGTCTGCTGAATTCTACCAAGAATCACATTGACCGTCCCTACGATGCCCACATTCAGAAATGTCTTGTTCTTCACCAGATCATTGGCCTACCGTGTAACAGCCTCTCATTTGTCACGTCTGTGAAATAGGGTGTAAGACGATATTTTTAATCTGCCTGTATGGCCCTATCCTGCGCAGAGACCACGTTTTATCGACGTGGAGACAAACATAGCGGCCACTTGACCTGCGCTAATTATTCCGGCTGGAAGTGCGCAGGCGCGGAGAAACTGAAACACGACTTGCCTCAGACATGCTCGCAATGTAAGCAAACGTTACGTAGCGTGGTTACCAACACACCGACCATTAAATGGACGTAGTTAAGCGAAAAGGATCCAATTCAACCATTTCATGCTTTTAGAATTTGACAATAATATTGACAGCAATAAAATTCAAATTTAAATACATATTCTTTGAGGGTTGGATCGTTTTCCCTACACTACGTCCAAATTTCTTACAGAGCGAATGCTGCAGTCTGCACTGCACGGGGCCTTCGTAATATGTTGTCACGTTGTGTTTTTATCATTTACTCAAACAAACCCAATCTTCGAGACATGGCAATAATTTGTAGTATTTTTAAGGGCTGGTAACTGAATGACGTTTCGTTCTGGTTTTGCTTTAGGGTTGTCAGCCTAAGAAGTTCTGCTTGACGTTAGGGTAATAAAATTAACTTGAGTTCCATTGGATAAAACTTATTTAAATAGATATTGAGAAGTATATGCTGAAATAGAGTTTTGAATGAATTTTGGTTTCAGGAATAACAAGTAAAGGGTTTCGGCGATAATTGCATTGAATCATTATTAGGTATCGATCAAAAATTACATTTGGAAATTAAGTCATTTCAGGGTAAATTTTAGGGTAAATATTAGGGTAAATTTCTTCATCCGAGGGTGCTCCTGTCGTAGCTTCCGGCCACCATAGCAGTCAAAAAGCTTATATCTAGGGCTCCGTGATTAGTGCATGAAGAAGCTTGAATTATCTTGTGCAGGACGGAGGTCCATGTCTGGATGGACATCTCCAGTGGCTGATTTGGTTGAGGATCAGCCGATTTAAGTTATATTTTGTGGCAGTAACAAAATCGTAAGTAAATATTTCCTCGGGAAATGCAAGTGCATCATCTCAGTTTAGTTTCTTAACCTCGTGGTTAACTTTCAGCTCTTCAAGAGGTTTTACATGCCGGGACGGAGGGAAAGACAGCGTTTGAGATAATCTCTATTGGATGGTCTCCGGTAAGGATCCTTTAATCATCTTTGCTCTGCTCTCCGCTTAATTTCTGCCATGTGCATATTCTAATCGAAGCAATTTGTTTCTTTCCAGCTGAATGGGATTATTTTTGATTATTAGATTTTGATTTCTATTTCGATTTCAATTTTCTGTAAAATTAAGTTGATTTCTATAAAATCTAAATAAATTCAGTTAAAGTAAATTCAATTCAAAGAATGAATTAATAAACCAATTTTAAGAAATTCATAATGCAATAATTAATCAACTTGAGCTGCACACCTTGTGGACTTTGCAAGTTTAGTTATCTTTAGGGCTCTCATGTTTAGCTTCCTTTCTTCTGAGCTCTGAAAGAAATAAGCACATGTTTAGTATATCTCATTTTGTGCACCAGAGATTTAGATTTTTGTGTAATTTAGTATTGCGGGCTAGGTACCTTTTACTAGCCGCCATTTTGTGTAGCAAGTCCATGACAATTAGCCTTCTGCTTCAAACTTCTTAAAGCTCAACAATTTTCAATACATCATTGTGCTTGCGCCGCCTGAACATACCCTTCACGTGCTTCCTGTGTGGCTTGCGATTGGAGCTTGCATAGAGCCAACGCCCGGAGCTTCGCGTTTCGACTCACACTGTCATGATCCAGTCTGCAGCCGGACAGCCTTTGCGGGAAGGTTTCTACAGAGCGAGGTCGGTTATATAATTTCTTATTAATTAGGGAAGTAGGATTTCAATTAATCTCCTTGAGATTCACATGTAGGGAAGTAGGATTTAAATTAAATATTGGAATTGATGGCATTAGGTTTCTTAGGGACTAACCAACTTAGAATAAATAATTGTGAACCTATAATAAGAACCATAGGATATTAAGCACGACCCATGCTTTCACTGAGCTAACTAATTTATGAATTTCACATGTCTGGTCGTTGTGACTAAGTAATGGTTTGCAATTACTCTTGAATGTAAAACAGAAACTACCTATAGGAATAAATATTGTGTTCAACTTACTAACTTGTTTCCTTCAGCTCCATAAAATAGATCCATTCTCTATCCAAAGGTTACGCCAGACATATTATTTCAGGTATTTAGTATTGTAATAATTTGTGGTTTATTACACGTTTTGTATTTCGTTTACGACTTGTTTCTTCGTTCTTGCCGGGCACGGGAAGCAAACGTCGCAATGTGGCGTTCTCAACATAAAGGGACCTTATGGAGGCAGGCGGTTACGCCGTTTTTAGAACTGTTACCATAGTATTCGTATAGTTACGAGAACATGAAGAGCGTAACTGCCTTTCTCCATAAGGTCCCTTTATACTGAGAACGTCACATATATTCAACGGTAAGTTGATACCTAACAAATAATGCCTTATTGGTAAGTGAACCGTCCGCCGCCCCTGATAATCCGAGCTCGTGAACTGACAAAGCCTTTAATCCCGAGATGATTTCATTGTCATGACCACGTCGACACTTGACAGCCCAAATAAAGGATAGAAGACGTTTTTGGATATATGGAGACATATTTATATTGGTGACACGTTATTTTAAGTTTTCTCAGCTATTTTTACTACCGCAAGAATAATTATATGGCGCAGTTTTAGGGTTCCGTACCAAAATGGTAAAAAAGGAAGCCTTGTGGTGAGACTTCGTTGTCTATCTGTCTGTCTGTCTGTATGTCACTTGATATTTGGCATAGTTGTATGACTTGCTTGCCCGCATCTGTTTTTAGTAAAAAAAAAAAAAATTAATTTTATAAATAATTGAAAAGGGGTCTAGGTAGAATGGGGGGGTTGAAAAATGAAAGTGATTTTATTATAGAAAATGGGGTGTCATATGAAAGGATTCAATCTGCAAATTTCAAAACAACTTATTGCATACAATTAAAGTACATAAAATATTGTTACAATATATTTTAACACGTTAAGAAAACGCAAACCTATATTTACCAACCATATTATCTTAAATACAGAACCTTCGGTGCGCGAGTCCGACTCGCAATTGACCGGTTTTTTTCATGTTGATACCGGATAAAATTGTTTATTTCTGTCTCACGAGTCATGATAAAGAAACGGGACTGTTTCTTTTTTTAAATGCCCCTTAAACATTCGACTGATTCAAATATTCTCGGTACCGATGTCGATTCTGATTGATGCAAGCAATGTTAGTTTCAATACCCAGTCAATGTCACTCTAACCAACCAGAAAAATAGAATCGTGAGTAAATCCAATTTGTTGGCATAACGAACGCAGTGCGTTAGCCGGCACGACGTTCGTTAGAGGGACATTTGACTTTTTGATTCGACACGTTTGCGCAGGCGTGAAGTAATGATGGAGAAGATACGCCGTGGTGGTGTCGTGTCACACGCGAGCGCGCCGGTGGCTAGATCCTCATCTGCCCTTGCCAGTCATAGGTTAACGGTGCTCCGTAATGAGGGGAGTTCAGACCTGGTCTCACACCTCTGGTACATTTACGTAGCCAGGAGCAAGGGTAAGCTCAGTCGAACTGGTCCAACTTGACCCCCTCTGGCAAAGCCAGGCTCTGGAAAACCTCTGGAAATTATTAATAGACGGGTGATACATCCTCAATACTGTCACTGTAGTCTTGTCTCTTAAGTTTCGGTGAAGTTGACTTCGTGCATTCTTTTGATTGATAGGTATAAACGTAGAAGCAAGGTATTGCTCGATTACGTCATCATTTGCTAGTAGTTACTCATCGTATAGTGACAGGTTCACATTTGTTCCTTAATTTAGTATTCAATGCAGTTGTTTAATTATATTATTAGATACAGGCCCAGCCTAGCTTGGGGTCCACTGGATATATCGCGTTATGTAAATGTTTTAGCTATTTACTCAATAAATTTATTATTATTTTTATTCTTATACTAGCGGCCTGCCATGGCTTCGCCCGGGTGCAATTTAAAAAAACCTACATACAAACCTTGTCCTGACAATTACAAACACAACAAAAAACTAATTAGCCAAATCGGTCGAGCCGGTTCTCAAGTTATGCGCGTACCTACATACATTCGACAATTTATTTTTATTTATATAGATTATTGTGCAATAAAAAAATAATTCTAAGTCTAAATTATATGCGTTAATATTGTCGAAGTTGCCTATGCTGGGTATGAGAATTGTATCTTTGTGCATTGCATATTTTGGCTACCAGTGCCATCTCACTAAGAAGACTCGATAGACAGACGATTTATACTTTATTAGGCCTGTAGGCTAGCTAGTGGACTCCTAACCACAACATGTAGTTAGCTTTGATACGATACTTAACGCATCGCAAACTAGTTTAACTTAACTGCACTTCCTCATGCTGTGATGCTTGCAGCGATGCGCTCGGTGCATTTTTCGACTCAGTATTCTACAACAGTATGGACGATTTAACTTTTCACCGAAGTACAAACACACAACAACACACAAAAATATATCTAAAAATAACTCATAGACTTTCAGCGACAAGGTTATTTGTTAACTAATAACATTATTCAGTACAAGGTGCATATGATTAAAGCGATATGTATATTATTTTATTATACACATCGGTTTAATTCAAAATCACTTTGTTTCGAAGCCCAAAGAATTTATGATTTATTAACTGTATGTCGTATAAAAAAGGCCGATTTTAGTATTTTATTTTTAGACACTTATCCTCTTGATAGCTGTTATTTTATTAAATTCTTCTAAGACGATCGATTCCAAGTGATCAACAACAAATCAAAGCTGAATAGCCTAGTTAATTTTATATTTACAGTCCACATAAAACGTTCGGTTCAAAGGGACCAAAAGTTATTACCAATTTACTACCAATAAAGATCATCGTGGGTTGATGATCGACATCTCATCTGGCTTTCTTAATATCGGAAACATAATCACGGCGCCATTATCGATTCCATTGAAAAACCTTATTGATTGGAAGTCATTTCTAAAGGCAGCAATCACGCGGCTAACAAAACATCGCATGCGCGGGCGCAGCACACGCGCCGACCTTACCAGTTATTCTAATTGAATTCTACTAAACTCATCCCCCCTACTCATCCTGCCACTAGGTATGCGGCATCAGAAACCCAACCGACTCACACCCGATCCATTGACCCATCGTGGATTTAATCAAACGTCTTTTGTTAACCAAAATTAAATTTCCTGTCAATCATACAAATAACGAATGATTAATTTATGTGAATCGACACAATAATCATTTTAAGTTAGAAGCTATCACACAGCGTTTTAATTTAAACAACAAAGCGTGGTTTTCGACGCGGAGAAAAAAGTTGGATAAAAACGTGCGCGGGAGTCATCATTCAAATTACGCGATTGGTCACGGCGGCTAACGGGAGCCATCCGAATCGATTACGACAAAGCAGCACTCGAAACTATTCGATTCGGGGCATTAATCGATCCGATTTCACGCCGCGATACACTTCCGAACACAATAATCGGTTTAATGAATAAAATGATTCGCGAGGGAGCGATAAAGAGGGTCGCGCACATGTTTAAAATAAACTCTGACAGAATAATATACTCCCTTATTGCGTCATATAAACAATATCACGCGATTTGAGCGTATTATTCACCGATCGTCGACATTTAATCCTATTATTACACCGCCCTTAACCAAACCGCCGCTTCTACAAACCCCTATAGTTTCAAAATTAACCTCACTGTTATCAAGATACGGTAGATACTGGCTTAACTATTAAATTACACTTACGTCTTTTAGGGTTAGCAGGGCAGTATTGTCGCGAGTTCACACAATGCGGTCCACTTGTGCAGCTGACACGATAAAAAACCTTCGAGGCCCTGGGGACCGTGCTTTGTATAAATAAATTATTCAAGGGTGGCGGTCTTTGCGTGTAGTGATAAAACCAACACAACAATGTTTTATAACACAATTTACGCACACATGTAACAACACTTATGTGAGATGAAGCGTCAGTTGCGATTGTCAACTATTTTTACACATACTCACACGTATGCAATCGTGTAGCAAAAGGCGATTGTGTACAGCCCTAGCGACCGCGGCACCGCAACACGCGCCAACCCTATTCAATTAATATTTGGCTACTCGATAAAGCCAAATGGCACGCAATTAATAGAGATATGAATAAGTGTCATGTTGTTAGGTTTTGCATATGTGTGCTCCATTATCTTTATAACGTGTTGGCACATAGCTAAAATTTTGTTTAACTGTGTGGTTTTTGTACTCAAAAGTAACCAAACAATGGGTAAAATATTTGGATGACTTAGTTAGATAAAGCTTAAAATATTAAAGTTTAAAACGGCTAAGCACCTCAACCTAAGTAGGTACTACAACCTACTAAAAATCCATTGCCATAAAAAATAATTCATAAAGAAATGTGAATTTTTACACATCACGATATCTTATATGAGATTATGTTAGGGCTTTTTAGGCGTCGGTTAATAAATAATTGGGTTAATTGTTGTTCTTATTTCCTGATTTGTATAGCCAACGTCTTTGCAATAGGTACACACAATACAATACTTTTTACTGAACACCATAAAAACAAAAAACATGGAAAAGTACAGCATACAACAGGCGTTTTTACCGCTAGGTATATATAGCGATCTCTTACAGACAACCTTTAATAAATAAAGAGATGAACGCTGAGAACAAAAAACGTGGCAGGGTGTTATATCTAGACGATTACTTTTGTATTTTGTAGCTCACACCCGTTAGACAACGTCATATGACAGTTCAAGCCTTACTTTAAAGCGACAAGGACCTAAAATAGTGATTGATCACTTATTTTGTACCACCTTTTACCATTTACTTTAATTGTAACCATTTATACTAAATGAAGAATGTAAACGCGACGAGTGAACTAAATTTTTTGCCTATAATTTTATTAAAGCATTTTAAATTAATGGTCCATCATAAAATGAGTACCGTTAGCAAATTTCTATTAACCGAACCTGTCAAATGTGTAACAAGTGGAGACAATAAATAATAACGAACTCATAATCAATAACAGTATAGGTACCCACCTACAGTAGTAGCCATCGGGCAGTAAGGAACTACAATAATATGAAAATTAAGTTAATTTTTGCGTTTTATTACCATTGCCCTGCGGGCTTAGCATGCAGGCACGAGATAAAATTTGACAGGTCAAAGAAATGAATACATCTATTCAATATTCTGACGTAAGACTTATCGCTTAAGGTTTAAAATAAAAGTGTCTCGTCTTGATAAAATCGCTTTAAAAAAAGTGAAATACGCTATAATCGCTTAGTAATAAAAGGTAATAAAACTCAGGACGAGACGCCTTTATTTTAAACCTTAAGCGTTATTTCTTCCGTTAGAATATGGAATAGATGTATTAATTTCCCTAGCATCTGTCAAATTTTATCCACGTGCATGCATGTTAGGCTTGCTGTGAATACTTCTCTCAGGGGATAAAGTGCACAAATTAATAAGGGTGAAAGTACATGTAATTTTAACACGAAAAAAAGTGAAAATAAGTTAAATCATCCTCCTATATTTTTTTTTTGCAATTTTTTTTTTACCTTGACAAAATCACATTTCGTTTCACCCTTATTCGTTTGTGCACTTCATCCCTGGACACCCTGTATACACACTTTCACATTTGAAGACGTGAGTGGATGGAGGGGATATGTCACTTTGATTCGATCTACATTTTTAAGACATAAATGAAGGTGTTAAGGCACAATTTAACTCGCAACCTCTTGAATACATACCCCCTTCGTGGACTCACGTCTTCATTCATCGTATAATATTTTAGTAGAATAAGTCGTAACTTAAAAACACAGGCGTAAAGTAGATTTAAGCATATTTTTGTAAGATGCATATTATCTGTTGGAAATCTTTAATAAATAAATAAATTATCTACGGAACCCTAAAATGTCCGTTATTCGCTAGCGCTATAATGGCCACGACTGTATCTTAATTCAATGAACGGTAAAACAAATGGCGGTCGTAAAATTAGCCAACGCGGTCGGCCGCGACGTTACTTATAATTAATATGTGATAGAATAAATTGACTTCGCCACCTCATCGCGAATAAAAATGATTTACAAATAACCAGCGACGCGTGAAGAAAAAACCGGTCAAGTGCGAGTTGGACTCGCGCACCGAGGGTTCCGTATTTAACTCCGTGCTTTAAAAATATACCTTTTTTAATAAATATTTTAGTACCTACAGATCTTTAAAGTTTTTTGTCAATTTCTCGAAAACTATAAATTTTGAACACTAAACTTATATTTTCCCGTAAAATATATGTAAGTAATTATCTATAAATTAGGAATTTTTCACATTTTTCGGTTCATAAACTTCGGAGATAAGGGGAACGGTCATTTTTGAACATTTTTGGTTATAAATCAAAAAGTAAGTAGTTTTGAAATGTGCAAATTAAGCCCTTTCTTATGACACCGTACTTGCTATATTAATATCACTATCATTTTTCAACCCACCCCTTTTTAATTATTTATAAAATTAATTTCATATTTTTTTACTAAAAACAGATGCGGGCAAGCAAGTTATACAACTATGCCAAATTTCAAGTTGATAGCTTGTGTAGTTGCTGAGAAAATCCGCTATGACATACAGACAGACAGACAACGAAGTCTCACCATAAGGGTTCCTTTTTTAACATTTTGGTACGGAACCCTTAGAACCGCCAAGTGCGAGTAGGACTCGCGCACTGAGGGTTCCGCACCGCAGTACCAGTACACGGTATTATTATGTTATTTAAATAAGTTATTTTAAAACTTTATAAAATGAAACGGCAGCTGGACCCGAGCCCGGCCCTCCGGTCGTTCTCACGATAAACACCAATTAGTTAGAATTACGAGAGCCGAGGAGCCACGAACATTTAACGTGCATTAGAATGCAGCGGCCGCAGTACGCATGCGATGTGTTACACTTGCTACTTAGTAAGCGTAAGCTCTGAAGTTATGGAGAGTAGGATTGTCAACTCCAGCACTTCTAACACTCTTAACAATGCATGCACGAGATAAAATTTGACAGGTGCTAGGGAAATGAATACATCTATTCCATATTCTAACGTAAGAATTAACGCTTAAGGTTTAAAATAACAGTGTCTCGTCCTGACTTTTATTACCTTTTATTGCCAAGCGACTATTGCGATTTTCTTATTTTTATAGCGATTTTATCAAGACACTTATTTTAAACCTTAACCGTTAAATCTTACGTTAGAATATGGAATAGTTGTATTCATTTCCTTAGCACCTGTCAAATTTTATCTCGTGCATGCATGCTAGGGAGCCAGAAGAATTTGGCTCATCAATATGTCGACTGATTATGTAGATATCTTGTTGCTGGCTTTTTTTTAATAACTTTTGAAGTTACGAATTTACGAGACTCTTAGCGACATCTATCGAGGGCATGGGTAGCCGTTGCACCAATATAATATATTAGCTACATAACAGCAGCAGAGGACCGGTCGTTGTGGGAAACCTTGGGGAAGGCCTTTGTCCAACAGTGGACGTCTTGCGGCTGAGATGATGATAATGATAAATAAAGATAGTTTTCGTCATCCAATACTTAACTGAAATTATCGCAATTATAGTCAAGTATTGTCAGTCACCATTGCGGAGAATATGTTTATACAGTCAAATTAGTTTTTCCGATTAATAAGTAGGTAGGTATGTTTTTTCACAAGGTATTCCTATTTTCGATTTTTAAGTTGGAATTACATTTACTTGACCATAAGGGTTTTATATACAAAAGACCGTGTCACCTTGTTTTGCAGACACTCATTTCATCGAATGTGTCGTTTAACCGAAATTCATTTCATCGAAAGCTAATTTCTGCTGAAAACTTACTTATTGTTTTCAGGTTAGGTATCTTAAGCATGGGCTACGTAGGTCAGGTGTGACCAGCAAATAATTACGACTCCTGCACTAGGAAATGCCTGTTGATGAAATGAACATTCGGCTAAGTAAGTATAACATTCTATGAAATGAGTGTCGGTGCTTCAAGGGTAAACCACAAAAGACAGACAACGCGTCCGAACTTTGCAAAATATTTGTGACGTTCTCTATACATATAAAGGGACCTTATGGAGGAAGGCAGTTATGCTCTTCTTATTCTTGTAACTATAGAATACTATGGTGACAGTTCTAAAAACGGCGTAACCGCCTGCCTCCATAAGGTCCCTTTATGTTAAGAACGTCACATTTCATCATTATCATGATCTCAGCGCACAGCGGGCTTCACATGCATGCACGTGATAAAATCTGACATTTGAAATGAATACATCTGTTCCATATTCTAACGTAGGTAATACTTAACGTTTAAGATTTAAAATAAAAGTGTCTCGTTCAGACTTTTATTACTAAGCAAGCGATACTGCGATTTTCCTTTTTTATTGCGATTTTATCAAAACGGGACACTTATATTTAAGACACCTGTCAAATTTTATCTCTTGTATGAATGCTAAGCCCGCAGAGGTGCTGAACATAGCCTCTCCATGATTTACAATATTTACGCAGAAAGAAACGTAAATATTATTGCAATACAAGATTAATTAAGTTGGGTCCTTAAAAATATGTTTAATTTGTTTTATTGGGTAGTGTTTTAGGTGTTCTTATCTCAATTGTACCTAAATGTTACTGTAGGGTAAGTAGGTACTCACCATAAAATCTGCGCCTTTTGCGTCTGTCTTGTTATGTTTGACATTCCTACCTACTCGTAAACAGAAAATCTAGGTTTCTATCTTCTCAGTCAACCAGTCTACCTACTTACTTGACGGTTATATTACAAAACGAAATTCCTTCTTATACTTCCACGAAAACTTGCCATTTATAAAGTAAAATCAAATCACTCTAATAACACTACATTACCTACTTACATTAATTACAAACACTACAGAACACATTTACCGCTCCATAAGAGCAGCAATAATAATATTGTTAAAACACACCAGCCTTTATCGAAACAAATTGCATAGTGAATGAGTTCGCGCCAAAACCGGCGGCCATTTGCAATTGGTACAGCGCAAGCGCCTTATAAGACAGAAACTATGCTCCTTTGTCCTTAGAGGGAGATGTGGTTTATTTCAGTGGCGCCGCGACCTGCGACCCTGCAATCGCTTCATTAGGGAATACATTAACTTGAGAGCTAGAATAAATGTGTTCTTAACTATTCTGTGTTCCTGGTAGTTGGCTGTCGAAAGGTTAGGTGTTTGCCTTTTGTTAGGACTTCATTAACCTGGCGGCTATTCCTAGTGTTCCATTGTTGTTGTTTTCCTAACAACTCAGTAACTAATGTTACAAAATAACGGTGCATCTTGACCCTTGGCACACAAATGGCCCTTCATTGGGAAACCTTGTGCGATACACGTTCCCATCAGATTTAGTGGCGATACAATGTCGCGGCGCTTACAAATCGCACCCCCATTACAACACTGCACTACGTCGTAATAGCTCGACGAAAAACCGTTTCTCGTCATTTCAACCGGCCAAGTGCGAATCGGACTCGCGCACCGAGGGTTCCGTGTATAAAATAATATGGTTGGTAAATATAGATTTGCGATTTCTTAATTCGTATGCGATAAAGGTATATTTTGAGTTGCCTAAATTTAACACAAATTTTCAAAGTTTTCTAGTTATTTCTCAAAAAGTGTAAATTTTGAACACTTCATTTTATTTTTCCCGTAAAATATAAGTAATTAGCTATACGTCCGGAATTTTTCAGATGTTTTGGTTCATAAACTTCGTAGATAAGGGGGGAGAACGGCCATTTGTAATAAATCAAAAAGTACGTCAAATAAAATTATAAAAAAAAAATGTTTTGAAATGTACAGACTAAGCCCTTTCATATGACACCCATTTGCTAATTAGTAATTAAATCACTTTAATTTTTTAACCATTCTAGACCCTTTATCAATTGTTTACAAAATTAATTTATTTTTTTTTTACTAAAAAAATATGCGGGCAAGCATGTTATACTTACAACTGTGCCATATTTCAAGTTGATTACATCTGTAGTTGCTGAGAAAAACTGCTGTGACATACAGACGGACGGACGGACCGACAACGAAGTCTCACCATAAGGGTTCCTTTTTTACCATTTTGGAACGGAACCCTAAAAATGAGCTTATTTGACTTAGTGCAGTGTTGTACTGGGGGTGCGAAATGTAATGTAAATACGTAGGTATAATTCACATGATGCGGCTCAAACCAAGCTCCGTCTCACCGTTCGGGCCCCAACAGTGTACTGAAAATAAGCTTTAACCGTAAAGACGTAACAAACAGACAAACAAATACATTTCAGCATATGTGATACTGGTTAGGATATACAGTTTAGGGCCTGACCAACGACTGTGCACGACCGGCAGAGCGGCGAGCGAATTTTCCAATACATTGCGTGTGACGTTAATTAACCGGTGCGCGGTGAACGTCTTGACCGAGCAATGAAGAGTTCACTCGCCGCCGCCGCCGCCGCGTCGTGGCCGGGCCGTAATCCGAACATTTGTTATCAGACGTTTAACTGCCGCACTCAGAGACGTCAATTAATTTTCAAGTTTCATTAAAGTTGCTGCGTCTTATTCTATTGCTATAGCAAAAATAGTGACAGCAGCCACTTTAATGAAACTTAATTGACGTCTCTGAGTGCGGCCGTAATAGTTAAACGTTTAAACGTCTGTTTAATTGCTGGTTACCTCCGCTGCGTTTTTACCGCTATTGCAATCATATTGTTATGGCAACAATACGATAACATTACGGGGAAGACCAAAGTGGAACATAGGCCCAGTTTAAACATCACATACCAATGTCGGAAAATTTAGGGATTACTAGCTTAAAAATAAAATAAAACACCCTGTAATATAATCTATTTTTTTCATTGATTTAATAGACATGTAGGATTACATATACATATTTTATTTCATCATAAAACTATATTATATGCATAAATTTACTCAGCTATAGTGTCTAATAGTGATCAGTGAACAAACAACAAATATAGGTAACGTAAGGCGGGCCCTTACGGATCCGGTGGGCTACACCTAAGCACTAAATACGAAGTTTCAGGAACTCTATCCCTTTCACACCTTAGTTTTAACGTCATTAGAGGGAAAGGGACAGGGCTAACGTAACTTCGGACCTTGTTTCTTGGAGTGCCCATGTGAGCTACGGTATATAAATACATAGTTAACATCCAACGTGTCGTGAGCTATCTTTGACGCAGCACGAGCCGTAGGCGAGGCGTAACGAATCTTGGGTATTTAAGCAATTAATGTTGCTATGTCAAAATTAGCTCACATTTTTAAAATTTCAGGCATACATAACATTTTTACTAGCGATTATTTGTGGTGCAAAATGAAAGGCAACAAGTATGATTTGCACAACCACCACGATAACGCCTTAGGCCGGTAGAATGCAAGTCGACTGACAAGTCATCTACAACAATTAAGTACAACTAATAGGATTTCAATCGAAATGTAAAGGGGGTATTAAAATAGCACATTTGTTTTCTTAACATTTAACAAACAGTTTAGGTCGGCGAAGATCGTTATTCTGGGCAGTAAAAGAGGAACTCCTGAAATGTCCCCACGTTTCCCTTGATGTTTTTTTGATACCAAAACCAAATACAGCTTAATTCTTTTACGACTGAAATGAGTACCTAACTAATATTTCTTGGTATCAAATCAGATACAAGTGTGACAAGCATTACTTTGGGGACATATCGGTATTTTTTTAGTCTAGAATTTATGGTTCCACCATAGCAGGTTCCCATTAATTTTCAAGTCCGGAGAAAAAATATGAAGACTATTGTTTATTTCATTATTTTTTGTATCTTACTTCAAATTTTTATTTGGATATTTTTTTAAATACTTTCACAGATAATATAATAGCTACATATCAATTGCCTAAATATCAAACAACCAAGTCTCTCCCTCACTACATATTTTTATGACACAAAATGTAAATGTACCCCTAAAGGGATCCAGAGCGAAAACACCTTTCCCACCCTCTTCTATGAAATTAATCAATAAATAATATATTGATTCAAATCACTGAGACTGACAGTTCCAACAGGTCCATTCATTTTACACCACAAAGTATAATGCACACGTCAGAAGTGTCTATGAACAAAGAATATCGTTAAACTTATTTGTGTAAGACATTAGCATTGGCAAGTAGATTGCCATATCCTCCGAACACTACCGGGAAAAAAAAATGTATTTGTGTTATAGTGTATATAAAAAAGTATAGCAGTATTATTTACTCTTAGGCACTCCGACGTGTGTTAACATTGTACCTATGTGTTCGATACACTGGCAAGAAAAAATAACTAAAAAAAATACAAAATAAAGGCTTTCAGCCGTTTTGTACAATAAAAATACATTATCTTTGGCTTTAACACCTCTGGGAAGCGTAAAATACACCTTTTATAAGCGTTTGAAATGAGTAAGTCGATAACTTTAGTTCCTCTCGTTTGCAGCCATCCTCTAATTGTGATGTATATTTGTGCTATTCATTGTCTCAAGGTCGAAATAAACGGCGCGGGATAGCGCGAGCCGAGCCAGGCTCGTGTTTCAAGCTCGTCTAAACGGCTGAACGGATTTGGATAAAATTTGGCACACAGACAGTCCAGAATCAGGACTATCTGTGTGCCAAATTTTATCCAAGTCCGTTCAGCCGTTTAGACGAGATTGAAACACGAGCCTGGCTCGGCTCGCGCCGTTTGCTTCGACCTTTAGGGAGCATATTCGCCGTCGTTTTTCGACTCAGAGTAAACTTCAATATTTAAAATAACGAGCACCCTTTAACAAGATATTTCGAAAGACGAAGCGATTAAAAACTCCCTGTAGACTTTTCAAAGATGATTGCAAACGAACGATTGTATAAATAAAAAAACAATGCTCTATGTTTGACACAGGACAAAATATGTACGTCTATTAAATATGTAAAACGAAACAGCGTGATATGTTACGTTACGGCTTAACGTTAAATGGCATCGAGCGGTCTGCCCTGCTAAGCTAAACTGCGATATGTCAGACAAAACTGCTGTAGCAATTGCTACCTTATTACTAACGGGAGAGGACTGAATCTGCTTTGGCTATTGAATTTGAGATATCGCCTTTTAGCTTAGGATGGCAGCGGTGCTCTCGCGAGCCTCGGCGGGGCACAGCCACTTGCGCCACGAGCACGGGAACCTATTGCGATACATCCTAACTTATTAAAAAATAAATTAATTTCAAAAATAAAAAAACCTGACCGCTTTGAAAAATATCAACTGAAAAGCTAAAAACAAGCTTTTTAATACTTATTTAAAAGAGTTGGAAAAGGAATTGCAAAGAGACAAGCAAATAATTGGAAAATGTATTTTGTTGTAAATATTTTCACTAGATCTCCGGCTCGTCCCCGCCTGCAATACCTTTTCCAACTTATAAGTTTTAACTGCCGCACTCAGAGACGTAAATTAAGTTTTAAGTTTCATTAAAGTTGCTGCGTCTTATCCTATTGTTGTAGCAAAGAAAGTGACAGCAGCTACTTTAATGAAACTTAAATCTTAATTGACGTCTCTGAGTGCGGCAGTTATACTTTAGATTAAAAGGCTTGTTTTAGCTTTTTAGTTCATATTTTTAAAGCAGTCGGGTTAATTTGATTTATTTTTAATAAAGTATTTTATTTTTATATCATACTTTTTAGTTTTTCTATTATTTGTCACTCCAAACCGTTTTCAACCTTACATATTGTTTATATTTTAATACTCGCTTTTTGAAGCCCTTCATTTTAATAACCCACTTTTTAGCCCGCATATTAAAGCGTATAAAGTCCGCCATTTTGATTTTTTAAGAATATTATGTATCCAGTGACTCGCGCCGTCAAGACGTATCATTTATCAAAATCGGTTGAGCCGTTGTTGTTACCAGCGGACATAGAAACGGACATACATACAGGTCATACAACCAGAAACGGACATACAACCAGACCCCCCTTTTTGGGCTTCGCCGCAGTCGGGTAAAAAGGGATTAGTTCTATAGCCTCGCAAAAAAGTCGAGCCAAAAACTGAGGGCGCTGTTCGGAATGAAATTGGCAACATGATCCAAGGTTTACTCTAACTTGTGCTGGTTGTAAATTTTAATAATTAAATTTATTTTAAAATTTTTGTACATAACATTCCCAAAAATCAAGTTTTTTTGAAAATATTGTAGTTCCAGCTCACCACTGGCTCGACTTTTTTGCCAGGCTATACTTTGAACGACTTACAGCGTCAGCGGCTGCAGAACGAAACAAAGAACAATTAAATAACATTGGCAGCAAACTAAGTACCGTAAAACGGGGTTACTTTGAATAATTTAGAAAATAAATTTTCACATAATAATAAAATGTATAAAATATTGTATTGGCGACTATTGATTTGCAGTAACTTAAAGCAGTTAGGGGTGAACTACGATAGGTGGCTCAGGAGAAAAAAAAACAACGTAGCTTAAAATCTCGTTAAATTGGGGCTGCTTTGATATCCCTGTGTCTACTATATAATATCAAAGTCACCCCTGAAGCATGTCAAAAATGAGGGAGCTTTTGTTTTGAAGTTTTTAATTTTTTTAAATGTTTTGCGCTCGCATATGAATCAAATAAAATTTATGTCGCGAAATAGCTCATTAATAAATAACTGACACATAGCACAGAAAAAAATATCAAAGTCGCCCCGTTGGGTGCAAGTCACCCCGTTTTACCAGTACTCAAAGTATGCATACTTGATGTTGTAAATATTTAGAATACATCGTATTTCGTCGCATAATTCCGTATTGATTTTACATACTCAGTAAGCTTAGCAAAAGCTACTAAAGCTAAATAAGAAAGCAAAATAATAAGAACTCATCTGATAGAATACGATGATATCGTTGTCGTGTCGTCAAAATAATTTAAATCGCCGCTGCCGACTACGTTCCGATTAATCAGGTAATATTGCAGTGGCTCCCAGTTTAAGTCGACTGGCAATCAATGGCTGTTCCTACTTGCGAGGGCTCTCAGATGACTAGCTACGACTACGACTATAAGTAACCTAAGACGGTTACCGTCGCTACTCGAACTGTGAACTTAACGTGAAAAATATTGCCATCAATTGTGTACTTCTAAATGTGGAACCATATAAACAACGTATACACTTATATTGCACAAAAAAAAATTGCAAGCATAATGAACATTTTTTTTAACAATAAATACCAAAATCAAATAAAAATAACAAACAAAACATACAACACCTCGATGATTTGGTTAATCATTTACTTTTTACTATCATACAATGTAGTACAGCGAACAATAATTGCAATCCAAAATTCCACCAAAAAACAGGGTGGTTTTTTGTTTACCCAAAAAACGCAATTGAACATTCCCAAACATAACTTTATTATGACGAAAATCAACCCTAAAACGACCGCACCTAACGAACACATTTAAAACTTGTAGCTATTAACCTGTTCAACGCCATGTCAAATACAAAAGTCGTCACTCACACGCCAATGACAGCTGAAAACCAGAGCTAATTGCAACCTTACGTCATAGACATTCAGGTCTAGTTTTCGCTGTCAACCGTGACGGATATATCCGTCGTTGGCGTTGAACCAGTGGTGCAGATATATCCGTCGTTGGCGTTGAAGCGGTGGTGCGGATATATCCGTCGTTGGCGTTGAACCAGTGGTGCGGATATATCCGTCGTTGGCGTCGAAGCCGTGGTGCGGATATATCCGTCGTTGGCATTGAACCAGTGGTGCGGATATATCCGTCGTTGGCGTTGAACCAGTGGTGCGGATATATCCGTCGTTGGCGTTGAACTGGTGGTGCGGATATATCCGTCAATGGCGTTGATAAGGTTAAATATGTAGCTAGAGTGACTTGTTCCCCGCCGAGCGTGTACTAGCTAACGACATTGAAGACCATGGGATCTCCGCGGACTTAGAGTGAGGTTATGACGACAACCAATCCATCCTCACTTGTCTCAACTAACATCTAACCTGCGGGCCTATAATACTCGTGTCCGTCGATATGGACAAACGTGTATATAACGTGGATATAACGTCTGGCACTTTCTGACCATTATACGAGTGCGAGAGAGACGGATACTTTATCCACGCGAAGTTAATATTGTGGAGATAAAACAGCTATCTGGATCGTTTAATTTGACAAGATCTACACTTTGTTTTTTTTTATCAGCCTCTAAAGCAACTTTAGACATAATTTAGAGGTTTTAATGTAAAAGCACCAGTAATGGACAAGAACCAATGTTGGACACTCGATTCTCATTTTAAAGAACATAAAGATTATTCATCTAAATTATTTATTATGCACAATAATCAATTTATAACCGAATGATCTTTAAATTAAAGAGTTAAGTGTCAAACACTGGCTCCTTATTGCTTAAGTGTTATTTCACTCAAGCGGAGTTGTGCAGAGGCCTATCAGGCCTATCAGATTCTACATTGTTCAAAAAATGTATACGTTATCTTCACTACTCTCCGCTTCGCTTAGCTTGAATAGAAATACGATTAACTTTGATGTGCAATTGTTTTTATAAAATAAAACAGCTGTTAAAGCCATCTTTTAGGCACAGTATAAATATAGCTAAAGCAGTAAAGAAACTACGAACAAACGTTCGAAACGTCGCACTCACGCAGACGCGGGTCTCAACGAGACCCCTAAGCGGACATGGCAGTGCTGTCAGTGGCGCGTGTCGCGTGGAGACGAAAGGTTGAAACGTGCGTCTGTGTGAGTGCGACGTTTCGAACATTTGTTCGTAGATTCTTTACTGCTTTAGCTTTATTAATACTGTGTTTTAGGTTAGAATATAGTTGCCGAGTCAAGACAAATGAGGATAGATAGATCACGCCGCGGCACCGGGCAGCGGCGCCGCGGCGCGGGGCATTTGGCACAGTCGGTGACAGATACGATCGTATTAACAAGCTTAAACTGTATCCATTGCCGCCTTCCGCCGTCGAATACAAACTTAAACTGGAAGATAGAACACTAGAGATTCCTAAAAAGATTCCAACAGAACGAGCGGAAGGCGTTAAACAAAAATTCAAACTTGTACTTTACAATTACATTATATCTCTTTAAATAATCGAATCGCAAATAAAACACTTGTAAATTCTCGTAGAAAAATGATAAAAATAAACATTTCAAAAATGTTACTATACTAACAACAGGTCGGTAGCGATCGCTCGCGTGTCGTCGGCGACAAGTACTGGGCCGCACACTCGACGCCGCGCCCTCCTCACACAAACCTCGGGCGCTTCCCCGCGAGCGGAGCGGAGGGGACCAACCGAACGGAGCGAAGAAAACGACCACTGAGATTGTTACAAATATGGATGAGGCCCCGCCCCGCTTTTGCGCTACCAAAGAAAAGTATCATAACAAAATAGCATTTATTTTCGATGTATCAAGTTTGAGCCGACACAAATACCTATTTCTATTGAAAGTAAATGTTACTTGCTACATTACATAGTAACGCAAAAGCAGCACGGTTAAAATGCTTCAGTACCCAACTACAGTCTAATTGGTCGATTTCTCCGCTCAGCTGTTTCTCCGCTCCGCTCCGTTCGAATGGAAACGCGTCCTTATGCCTATAGGATGAAAACTACCTGCAGTCTAGTTTGCGCAAAACATATATATCTCTGTCACTGTCATTATTATTATTATTATGGTATTTAATTTTTTTATTTACGTACAAAAATTCAACTGCAGAGTTTTCAATTCTAACATAGTTCACATTAACGCGAATAAGATGTTTCATCTCATTTGCACTAAATATGAATTAGGCTTCAGTGACGCACCATGATCAAGCCATTGTTCCTAAAAGTGCGTCCAAAAATTCACTTAGCCTATCAACATCTCACTGGGGCCATATCAATGACGACACCCGTCGTGCGCGATCGCCCTTTGCAATCATGACGCACCGTATGCGTCACGGGTGGTGATCGGAACAGGCAGACCCAATTCGCCTAACTTGCGTCAGTAATACGGACTCCACATATCAAGCTCATTCTACAATTTCACTGTACGTGGAAGAATAATATAATAAATTAATGGCGATAATGATGATTCTATCTCAATCACACGTGGGCGCTCTTTTTAACCCCCGACGCAAAAAGAGGGGTGTCATAAGTTTCAGGTGTGTATCTGTGTATCTGTCCGTGGCATCGTAGCTCAGAAACGTCACTTAGAAAGCGACTCAATCGAGTGTTCTTAGCTTGGGTGATGCGAATCAGTTGGGCCGTTTAAGTTATGAGTTTTTATAATGTATGGCTAAACTAGCGACCCGCCCTCGCTTCGCTCCGGGTACTATTATACACATAAACCTTCCGTGAAAAATTATCTAATTGCTGGTGAAAACCGCATTAAAATCCGTTGCGCAGTTTGAAAGATCTAAGCGTGACAGACGGCGGGAAGCGACTTTGTTTTATACTATGTAGTGACAAGCAAACTCGTGTTTACGTAACTTCCGCTAGTTCAAACAAATTAGTTCTGTCTATTCCAATCGAACTATGCACGAACGAAGGGCGTCTGGTAACTCGGTTCGTCTTATCTTATACACAATATTTGACTAGTAAATAAAATGGCGCCGAGTGTGTTCCGGCACGCACACAAGCACACATAACAACACACAACTATGAATGACGGATTAAATTATATGCCACGTAACATTTACAAAGAGCGCCGCGCGGCCGCGCTGTGTGAACACGGCTGTATTGTTGCGTTTAACACAGTGCTAGCGCTTATTTTGAAACGAGTGTGGCAACGCAGCTGAAAAAACCATTTTTTTTGTAACAGAATTATTCCTTTATTTTTGGAAAGTCTTAATTTGATGTCTCATTTTGAACTTGATTTGTTTACTTCAAAAAACTATTTGGGACAGAAAATGAAATGTTGGCTGCTAGGGTTGCCGCTGGGAGAGAACTTGTAGACTAGGGGCTCAACACCCGCGGGAGATCGTTGGGGTTGAACACGTTTGTGACCTTAATAATTGTTTTTTTGTGCTACAGCAATAGGACGCCGACGCCACACAGCGCAGGCGCGGCATTATCCTTACAAACTATTTTGTATTAGTACGATTCACATCAAAAATAAATCTCCACTCACACTTACTCTATAACAGAGAAACGTTCAAATACGATACACACGGTTACAGTGGACACGTAAAGCCTCGCGACTCGCAGTGAGCCTTAACACATACGCGTAAGGCATACAATCCAACAAAATCTCATTCTAGTAAAGATCTGAACACGCCTATGTTAATGTTATGTAAATATAAATAAATCTTCTGCACGAATAACCTGGGTACATAACACGCGACATGCCAAACTCGACAAATTAGTATTCATTAGACGGGCAGCACGTAGATTTATAATTAATATTATTTCATTATTATACACTAAGAACTACATAAAGCATTACGTTTGTGCATCGCTCCTCCGCCGCACAGTTGACATCCCGCTACAAATAATTACACTTAACTACTACACGTTACTTCAACTAACAACTTAGCCTTTGGTTTGTGTCAATACTAACATAATCATGACAAAATAAATTCATACAAAATCACTTGAAACAGCTCGAGACTGCGAGGGACTCGCTCACAGCGCTAAAAACTACAAGGAGAATAACAAAAACACAATAGTGTTTTAAAAATACGTCGACGCGCGCGGCAATTCAGATCAGTTACTTCGACACTCGTCCCTTTTACACCTAATTTGTGATAGACACGAGAGAACGAGACGAAGGAGCCCCCGAACGCGGCGCGCCGGCGTACGAGACAACTCTGTCGAATACTGCGAACCGAAACTAAACCCCTACATGAGTATTGGGCGACGCGACTAGACAAATAAAATATTAACACACCCACCGCTCCGGCCGCGGCGCGCCTCCGCCGAAGACGCGTCACATTACTCAATATTTACAACAATAAATCGCTCCGACCTCCCTCGATCGATACATATAATAATCTCGACGGTTTCGACGAACTAAGAATCGTTTTTTTGTAACATTTTTATGTTTTTTGTGGTACGTAAAGTTAGCGAAATCGGCAGCGCCTGGACAGAATCTCATAAGAAACCAACGGGCGGCGGGCGGCGCTCAGGGCTGCCGCTCGGGCGCCGGCGCCGGGCTGAAGTCCGCGTTCACGAACGAGAAGCCGCGGAACTCCTCCTGCGGGCACGGGGGCGTACTTGATGCTACGTCACACTATAACGCCGGCAGGACAGTGTGGAAAACAATATGCTTCACGTGCTATACTATCCGCACCACCAATCGGAGAGTCGGGCTATAACTCAGTTAACGTAGGGGTGGTACCATATCGATAAAATATTTATGTAAACGTCGATAATTATTATAAGTTTTAATGTAATATTAAATCATTGTTTAATTTCTTGTGAAGCCATCGACCATGTGACAACCGAAGTCTGGATTAAACGAGTTCGCCACGGTGAAAATCTCCAGAACGAAGACCCGGCCTAGCGCATAATGACTCCCACCGTCTTGTTATTAATCTACAAGACGATAGTGACAGTGAAGACGAATATGAGTAGCTTACTGATTTTCTTTTTTTAGTTTTAATTTTTTTTTTGTATAACAATTATTTTATTGTCACCTATTATAAATTTGATACTTTAATTGTTTTTTATGTTAATAATTCAATATACTAATTTAATATTTATAGTAATGAAACAATATTGACATAGAAAAAAAACCATTAATATTTACTTTCCTCGTTTCATTACTTTATTGACATTCCTAACTTGCACTTAATTATTTAGTAATATTTACTGCCGCACTCAGAGACGTCAATTAATTTTTAAGTTTCATTAAAGTTGCTGCGTCTTATTCTATTGCTATAGCAAAGAAAGTGACAGTAGCAACTTTAACGAAACTTAACTTGAAAATTAATTGACGTCTCTGAGTGCAGCAGTTAGTTTTTAAGATTAATTATTTATAATTGCGATTAGAAATAAGTATGACATTATATTCTTAATTATTGTCAATGTTATACTCAATTATTGTACTTGTATTTGTGTTTTTTTTGTACGCCGTAAGGCAGATCACAGAGGCCCATTCCTAATGAATTGTACCAATTTATACCACCTGTAGTAACCCGTCTTTCACAAAATAAAAGATAATTACTGATTACTTCATTTTGTATGCGTAATACGACCTGCACTACGGTTGCGAGTCCCGTTCCATAAGGCCGTGCAGGTGCGAAAGAGATAGCACGACTCGCGATGGTTGATGACCTGACTCGCCACCTGGTGGCGCGGATAGTATAGTTGCGTCCTTAAAGTTGCAACGTGTCGCACTGGGCGAGTAACATCACCACACCTATTTATTTTTTTCCAAACTATAAAGCACGTTGTTTTTGTGTATGTGTGTGTGTGTTGATTGTATATGCATGGTTAGACGTGTCGTGTTCTCAAGTTAATGATTTATGTGCTCGTGGGTTGTTAGTAGGCGTGTAGGTTGATAGCTCGTATGTATGATGTTCAGACATCGGAGTTTTGGGAGCAACATTGAGTGACAAGTAAGGAGTTCCTATATCGATAAATCACTTATCGATACTTTTCGCCTAAACTAGTGATCGCTACCAGCTTTGTTCGTAAAAATGTATTTTTATTGTAATTAAATATTATTTTGGTAACTATGGTAAAGTAGCTAGCACGAAACATACTTCAAATGACCGCTTGGCTGTCATTGCACTATGTGATAATATTCTTTAGGAAAGTAAAAAAGATAAGATAAAAGATATTTATTCAGTAAGTAGGCCGCACGGGCACTTTTACACGTCAAAATCTACCAGCGCTTCCCAAGAGGAGACCACTGCTGAGAAGAAGCGCCGCAAGAAACTCAACAGTAAGTCATTTTTTAAATGAAAATATAACAATGTCACTACTTATTCTAACATTATATAAAACTGTAAAAATAATATTAAATATCTGCGTAGTTTTGCAGGAAAACATGTCAGAATGACTACGAGAAAATTTATATATATATCACACAAAACAGTTTTGACATGTCTTCCTACATAAACCGTGTCCCCTAGACAAGATACAGCGTTTACATGATTTTTATGAGGTATGTACGAGTAGTAGGTAAGCTATTGAACATTAAACATTAGTTAATTTTCTGGTTTAGGCCAAGCATTTTTGTCCGTTAGATAGTCCTCGACCCTATAGTACGCCTTTGACATCAACGACTTTTTCAAGTAATTTTTAAGTGCTGGAAGGGGTAACTCTAAAACTACGTCGGGTAATTTATTATAAAAATGAATGCATTGACCTACAAATGATTTATATACTTTACGGACACGAAACTTTTTTATGGCAATTTTATTTTTATTCCTAGTATTTATATTATGTATATCAGAATTTTTAACGAAAGAGTCTAGGTTCTTAATAACATACATAATATTTACATAAATATATTGGGATGCTACTGTTAAAATATTAATTTGTTTAAAAAGTTCTCTTAATGAATCACGGGAATTTAAGTTATATATAGAGCGAATGGCCCTTTTTTGTAACACAAATATAGTTTGTATGTCAGCTGCTTTTCCCCAAACCAGAATACCGTATGACATAACACTATGAAAATAACTATGATAAACTAAGCGAGCTGTCTCAACATTGGTAAGTTGTCTAATTGTATACCTAGACACTACTATTATGAAATACCTAGACACTTATTATAAAATATACCAACAGTGAAGAAGAACACGATGACAAACAAAGTTAAAAAATCCCTTTAAAATGAAGAAGCGCGGAGTAAATATGAAACACTTTTTTTATTTTCATTCTCGCTATAAAATTATATTTTTACAAACAAAGCTGAGAGCGATCACTAGCTTGGGCGAAAAGCATCGATAAGTGATTTATCGATATACGAACTCCCTACTTGTCATTCAATTTTGCTCCCAAAATTCCGATGTCTGATGATGATATTGATGATAAGTGGCTCGAGTGCGAAACAAATAGGTCTTATATATAGGCAATGACGAGCTATGGTTTATAAAAACATTGACTCTAACCCTGTTTGTAATTTCGCTGATGCGGGTACTTGCGTGACGTACCAAAAATACGAAGATACAGAGAAATTATTGATCGTCTCAAAATGAACATTGTTTATATGACTCGGTACTTTTGTTATTAGTATTTTGATTATGCATTACTTTCGAATTTATATAACTACTAAGAATACTTTGAAAATGTACTTTGTAAGTTGTTTTACGCCTGAAACACAGGATCATCCTAGTTCAGGCGTAAGAGTTGTTCGAGCCTAGAGTTATATATTGTAAAATAAGTATTCTGAATAAAGATTTATTATTATTATTATGGTTTATAATATGGATTGTCAGTGTGCGTTTAGGTGGATGTTGGTATGATGTTTGGTGGCCCTTGTGCGTGATGGTGGACGGTTGGTGTGCGTGTGTGTGTGTACCTGGTTGATGGTGCGCACGACGTCGGGCGGCACGGGCGTGAGCACGGGCTCCTCCTTGGTGAACTCCGCGTCGAAGTTGACCGCCTCGCGCTTGCTCTTCTGCAAACGCGAAACAACGGGGGATCGTTAAACATATTACGAGTTATAAATTTATATAAAGAAATCATTTTGAAGACAATCTGTTACTGTCGATTGTCCTTTTTTTGTCATAATCTGCTTATTGAAACCACATTCGGTGAGTTCACGTTGATTGCAGCTGAGATTCTGCACCTTCCGACTATATTTAATAATATTGCTTTGTTATCGAATTTAATACGTTTAAAATTTCAGCTTATTCCTGTGCTTTAAACCGGTTCAGTATTTGAACTGGCACAGATCGATGTCGACAAATTGAATTTACTAGATTCATAAAGTCATAATTTTTTATTGTGTATGGAGATTGGGTAAACATGGGTTGTTACAATTACTTAAATGTACACTCAATTTCTTTACTTATGTTATATTACCAAATAAACAAAACAATTATAGTATTCACAATATATCGCAATACAATTTTAAATACGTAAACATTATGAACATTTAATACCATTTACATTAAGTCTATTTCAAGTCGTTATTAAAAATAATAATTAAAATCTAATCAGGTTTATGCTCCATAAATTATTTTACGTTAGAAACATTTTTTACGAGCTACAGATTTAGTTGATTCATAAACATGTCTAGTTTATTTGACTTAAAACTATCCGGTCATTTATTGAAAATGTAAATACACATAATGTAGCAAATTTTTGTTGTCAGTTTTAGTTTAGCATCAGTTTTAGGTCAGCTCAGATCGGTGGACTATCGGGTGACGATCGATCATCGATCGATCGATTTAACATCCCTAGCATAAGACAGTAGCATAAGAGCTTGGAGCTTAGACTAAAGCAAAAGGGGAAGACACGTTATCGCCGTACAAGACACCGACATAATGCGTGCCGCGACACCTACATTCGCAAATTCCACACACACAGCTGTAAACATGCACTAAGGAGCAATAGAGATAAATTGATGGACTAACGTCGTCCGCGTAAGTGAGACAGCCATATGTCTCACGATAATGACGACGTCGCACGTGCTGACAGATCGGTAACGGCCGGACAACTGACTCAATATAGGCGCTCAGCGCCTATATTTAGGTGCTCAAGCCCGCGCGCCGGTCACGTATCTCCCTTTTTTTGTTTGGAGAGGTGGTGAGGTGGTGAGGTGGTGGGTGAGTAGTGGTCGTGGTCGTACCTTGGGGCGGAAGGGCGGGCGCAGGCGGCGCTGCTGCAGCGCGTCCCAGTCGACGTCGCGGAAGAACGCGTGCGCGCGGATGCCGCCCGCGCCGCCCGCCACGCCCAGCCGCCGCGCCGGGCTCTTCGTCATGAACCCTGCCACACACAGCGTCAGACAACATCAGGTACGTCTCTTACTGCTCCCCGAAACTATCATTTGCGATTGTCAATATTACGTGATTGGAGGTTTCAAATTATGGGTAATTGAAACCTCCAATCACGTAACGATACGTCATAAACATTGACAATCGCGAATGATCGTTTCGAGGAGCCCTTAAATATAAACAATAAGTCGCCCGTAGACCGCAAACTATTTAGTCAACCGATTGTGTTTTGTCTCCACAATCTTTGTAAAAACGAATAAGGACAACCGTACAATGTGGGTAAATCATAACTGCACTAAATAATGAGAACGAAGCGCGACACTTTGCTGCTTTAAAGCAATAATTCCACGCAAAATCCATTATTGCACCATTTTTATTCTTTTATCGTGTGGGAAAGAGCCTTCATTACTTGGGATTTACAGTGTGCTGCAGGCACTCACCCTTCAGGATGGAGACGGCGTCCTTGGAGAGCCAGACGGGGTAGAGCACGTCGTCGTGCAGGATGGACTCGAACAGGTCGTCCTCGTTGTCGGCCTCGAACGGCGGCTGCCCCGCCAGCATCTCGTACAGCAGGACGCCCAGCGCCCACCAGTCCACCGACGGCCCGTACTCGAGCTCCTGGAGTATCTGTAGGCGACACCGCGCAATTAGTGATAGCAGCTTTGGAACACGCAGTTCACAGAAGTTACACGATTTAAATCCACCGTCACAATCTATCATCAGTGGTGTGAGCTGTGGACGCGGCGTCACTCAACATCATCATCATATCAGGGGCGCAAGACAGTCATAAACGTTTTTCTGACTTTCTTTTAGTCCCTTAAAAGCTATTTAGCTCAAGTGTTTTCGGAATGGCACCGAAACTTTACAAAAAATTGTCAAAAAATATATCGAGTCTAGATGACTTAATGGAATTCAAAAAACGCTGTATAACTAAGGCATACTATTCACTAACAGAATATCTATCAGACGCTTTTAAACTTTATTTACATACGTTCCTTCATGTGCCCACTGTTATCATAATTATATCTTTGCGCATGCGCTATCAAGACCTGACACATTCGTATGCCTGGCGGCAAAACATAGCGATACTTTGACAACATATTTGTAACACCTTATTTTCTATGTTTACAAATAAATCTTTTGAATCTTTGAACCCCTGTGTCGCACCAGGAAGCCCATGTGGAAAATGTGATTAAACAATAGAACTATCAATAGAGCGGCTAACGAGGAATAAAATAATAACAATAAATCTTATACATTATAATAAATAAATAACAAAGAGTAAATAAAATAGCTTACCTCGGGTGCGATGTAATCGGGAGTGCCGCAGAACGTCGTGGTGGTCGTGCCGTCTGCGAACATCGATGGGTATTAGCCTCGCTTCCTTAGCGTTTGGATGAGAGAGTCAGTTGGCTGATTAGTCCTCAGATCTCATAATCTATGGTCACAGGGCCACTCTGCTTTCGACGGAGTACGAAAAACGGACCGTCTTTCACAGCTTCCCTCTAGCGCTTTTTTTAATCATAGGACTTTTGTTGGGCACGATTTACCAAGGAAAAGGAAAATGGAAAGAGCAGTCAAGTTTTGATAGCATTTTAGTATGTACGAACATTGCCGTAGTAGGGTGAAAAATTTCGTAGTGTTGTGATACAATAACCTAACCTAACAGTTGAATAAAACGAAGAAATACCTGCAAATAAGAGGTTTCAACACTACATGCTTATTTAAATATACAACATGGTTCCAATGGTTTTGACATTACCGTGTAGTTTTATTACAGATAATAAAGTGTGTGACATTTGTCGCATGGTGTGTCATGTGTCATGTCATAAGGCATGAGTCGTGGAGTGTGGAGCGTGGAGCGTACCCTGGATGCCCTCCTTGCACATGCCGAAGTCGGCGAGCTTGCAGTGTCCGTCGGCGTCGAGCAGGATGTTGTCGAGCTTGAGGTCGCGGTAGATGACGCCGTGCGCGTGCAGGAACTGCAGCGCCAGCGTCACCTCCGCCGCGTAGAACCTGCCGGGGGGACAGAACCGCCCATTCAATGTTTGTGCTCTTTATCGCTCAATGGACGGTCGAGGTCGAGTCCGATCGCATAAACCGCACAAATAACTTAAAACGGGTTTATATTGGAGATCCTAATCGTCATTTGTCATTACTCCGAATTATAGTTTATTTATCCTAAAGCAATTTCCGCCTAAATTATAAAACATTTACCCCCTTGTTCATAAACGCACAACAAACCTATTTTAGTAAAAGTATGCTTTGTCACTTTTTGTCAGATTCAAATATACAAATGAAAGATGAGGACAAACCATACTTCAAGCATACTTTAGTTATTGTGTAATTATGAATAAGAGGGTATTAGTTATATTAGTAGAATAGGGAATTAGTGTTGTTATAATGTATATAATGCAACCCTAACCTAACCAGAACTGCAGGTATTTTTGGAAAATGTTAGGACAAACGTTGGTGTCTCGTGTGTGCGTGTGCGTGTTCGTGTGCTATACGTGTGTGTGTACTGACCGGGCGCGCGGCTCGTCGAACTTGCGCGCGCGCTGTATCTGGAACATGAGGTCGCCGCCGTCGACGTACTCCATGACGAAGAACAGCCGGTCGCGCGTCTGGAAGGCGCAGTGCAGCGCCGTGAGGAAGGGGTGGCGCGCCGCCAGCGCCAGCACGCGCCGCTCGGTCAGGGTGCACTCCACATCGTCGTCTTGGATGATGGCGTCTTTCTTTAGCACCTTTACGGCGTAAACCTGGAACATATTCGAGGTAGAATCAATGGAGTGTTGTAGATTTGCACAATAGGTGACTCACAACAGTAGCCTATGTCGAAGGCCGAAGGATGCAAGTCCGGGGGTCGTGCAGGTCACGAGATGGGACCTAATCTATTGTTGCGTTTGGGACAATCCGGTCGTAGGGGTGCTTTTTGCTTCACCGACAAACTTTTCATCGAATGTATCGTTTCAACGAATTTCATTTCATCGAAAGCTAATTTCTACTGAAACCATATTGTTCTCATGTTATCCTAAGCATTGGTTACGTAGGGTAGGTTAGGATAGGTTAGACTTGTGACCACCAAAAAGATATAACTCCTGCATGTGGAAATGCCTGTCTATGAAATGAAAATTCAGCGCTCATGAAATGAGTGTTGGTGATTCAAGAGTGAACCCTAGTCGTAGCTAAAGCGTTTAATATTTACAAATTGAATAAAGAGTAAAATAAAGGAATTAATGACAATACTTTTTTTTTCATTGAATACTACATATGACTGAAAACCAGTTCTGCTTCTGCTGTAACCACTGACCTCGTCGGTGCCCTTTTTCTCCGCGAGCATGACCTTCCCGAAGGAGCCCTTGCCCAGCACCTTGATGAAGTTGAAGTCCTCCAGCGACACCTTGCCGTGCCCGCCGCTCGCCCCGGTGTCGCCAGCTGATCACATCATCACCATCATTATCATCAACATTATGATCATCACCATATTGCCCATACTCCCATAGTGTCCCATGCGCACGATTTGTTCCCGAACCGTAATCTTAATAATTGATCAGATCATATACGACAAAACTAATGATGAAGAATTGGGATCATGATTAATTAAGAAGACGAGGAGTTGGGAATAAATCATATAAACCTGCATGTAAATACTCTCTATTAAATTAAAAAGGTTTAATTATTATTTTGTCGTTAAGTAAAATGATAATTGATAAGTAATGAAATGATTAGAAAATATAAAAATATATACGCTTGTAACATTTAATTAACAAAAAGGTCAAAGCAAAAAATGCAACAGCCGGACATAATTATAACAAAATACATTAGGCAAGAATTTACCGTTAAATTAGCCTAAGAATAATTAGTCATTATTCTTATAAACTTACGAATACATTATTTAAAGGGTTTGTCGTAAATTGGATTTTTAAGTCATTGTGAAAAGATTTTTTTTAAATTACCTTGCCTGATTTAAATTTGTTTGTGTACAGAGCTGTGTATAATAAACAAAATTGAGGAGGGTTCAAGTCTGGAGACCATGTGGGCAATAATACAGAACCAATACATACGATCCATTACGCACGATCTCGGAAATATCAATAAACTTAACATCTAGTAATTATGTTATTACCATCTACAGTTTGACGTCTAATATAACTGTAACTATTAACTATTTATGATAACACAGCTCTGTACCCAACAAGCATAACAAAAAAGCGTGCAAACAAAACGGGAAACCTTCGTAGCACGTGAATATCTCGGCCAGGTCGGCCCAGTGCGAGCTCCACGTCGGCGCCAGCGGCACTATCCCGCCACAACAAACTAGCGGGACAACACAAACCACGCATACAATCAAACAAAAAACAAACAAACAACAAACTAAACAAGACAGGGATTCTTTAAACAGTAAGTAAAAGTAATGGATCGGCCACACTGATGCTAAAAAGACGTTGACGCAGTGACGTGACTCGTACGCCACGTTTCTAACGCTTACCGTCCTCACCGGATCTCTCTCTCTCTCTCTCTCACTGCGTTTACGGTGCGTCAAAGTCTTTCGAGCACCGGTGTGGCCGATCCTTAATGTGTAAGAATAATCCAGCAAATAAGTCAAATGTTTCGAGCGATTTTCACATTTTATGGGCACGTCTAATGACGGCTGTTCACTTGACAGTTGCTTGTCAAATATTTTCATTGTATCTTTTTCATTCTATTGGTCAAATGTGAGGGATGTAATTCAACACCTGTATTTGGAAAATATTGCCAAGTGAAGTGCCGCCATAAGACGATAAAATCAGCGGAGAGACAAAATGCAGAATGTTATTTCCATTCTAAAGATACTTCTTTATGTAGAGTAATCTCTACATATCGTGAATCATAAGGTTACGATGGATGGCTCTTACGGCCGCACTCAGAGACGTCAATTAACTTTTAAGTTGCTGCAGTCACTTTCTTTGCTATAGCAATAAAATAAGACGCAGCGACTTTAATGAAACTTAAAAACTAATTGACGTCTCCGAGTGCGGCAGTAAGGGACAGATGTTACTTTTTGGAAAAGACGCGACAGAATTAGGGTCGTTTCCAGCAAAACTGTGTGAGGAAGTTGAGCAGTGACCAAGGAATATATCCTCCAATAGGATAGCTTTATTTCAAGAGAAACCTGTACTAGGTAAGACCTGGTACAGTGGAGCTATTTAATTGGTGGATATTTCCTCGCTCCTAAGAGATTATATTAGATTAAGAGATTAAGTAGGTTTTCGTGAACAATTACAGAGCTAATTTAAAAGTGTGTAAAGTATTTCCATGCGACTTTGGGTAAGTGCAAGGGTAATGATTTTTACAAAATCAACTTCAGCTTAGCAAGGAAAACAGTTATAACCTGCAATAAGGAAATCACCTTTATTTAGTTCCTTGGACTTTTTACTTTATGTGTGTATGTAAACTCTTTATTGCACAAAAAGTTCAAGTAAATAGTACATTGACATAATAATAATAATACATTAATGAGTAAATATGAGCGAACTACTCGTACGAGTCTAATATCAACGCGACCCAACAATTGTCGTTGTCGCGTACGCTGATACGCTCGGATAAGTGACCATTTACTAGTTAAGTTTATTGTATTAATTTTGTTTTATTATTTAATTTTAAAATTCATAATATTCATTAATTATTTTATTTTATTTGTGTTGACGATCTCGATGTAATTTCGTATATTTTGACATGCAATGCGTTATATATTGTAATATTACATTGATGAATAAATAAACTAAACTAAGGGGGACACAGCACATGCGTGTATGTATGTAAGAATAATAAGCCATGGTTGGTCGGGCATGTTCGTATTTCGCTTTCTCACTCAGCTTCTGAACCCATGTATAAGCTAAGAATGGGAGGTAATAGGAAGTAACCCTCGTCGCATGATGAGTTAGAGGTGGTGGCGTACCTTTCTCGTCGTGCTTGTCGAGGTCCTTGTCGGCGTCGCCGGCCGCGTCGCCCGGGCCCTCCAGCAGCACGGGGTTGTACTGCGACACGCCGACACAAATCACACGCTTGTTTATTGATAACCTCGATTATCGCGTCCCGGGATAAAAATAGCCTGTCCTTCCCCGGGACTCAAACTATCTTTGGGTTGATCAACTTTTTCTTGTACCTCGTTGTCATGGTTACGTCCGCTGGACAACTCTTTAATACCATGATTCTCTATACGTTTTCTATGGTTATAGTTCATCAAACGTACATTTTTGTCGTAGTTATAAGCCCATTATTTTATGGACTATTTCCTAAGCATATTAGTAGCATATATTATAACAGTTTTCTTTGAGAAACTCGGTCACTGTTGTCTCTTGGACAACGGGACAGAATAACAAACAAGAAAAAGTTGATCGACCCCTTTAAAAGTTTTTGCCCGCGACTTTGTCCGCGTAGAAGTCTTTTATCGCTGATCCCTCGGGAACTGTCCATTTTTCGGGATAAAAAGTAGCCTATCTGCTATTTCAGACTATTATCTACCTCTGCGCCAAATTTCATCCAGATCCGTTCAGCCGTGAATGGGTAACAAACATCCATCCATCCAAACATTCACATTTATAATATTACTAGAATTACACGTCACAAGTTTAAATAGACAAATTCATCAAAACCGTAAAATAAAAACCAACGTACAAAACATTTTATGAACTCTCACACCCTGCCAAATTCCAACAAATGAAAGGGATATATATATATAAGATTTATATAGTTGTCTTTTCACTTCCTAAAGTTTGACACTTCATAATAAAATCCCGCGAGCCCTACTTTAAAAATAAGTACGAAATCATCTCTATCTCTTTTTTACAATTCAGCCACGAATCACGAGTAAAAGAGATGGGACATTCGTAATTTTGAATTTAGTGCTTCGCAGTAACCATCCAGGTCAACTACCAGTCCACATCCTGGTTTAACATATAGGATACTTTTCATCTCGCAAAAGACAAGAAAATCAATAAACGAGTTCAGCAACGATGAAATCGCGAACAGAGCGCTAGTCTAAAAAAAAGGTCATGATGATTTTCTTTTTATACCACGATGGTGGCAAACAAGCGTACAAACATAACAAGGGTAAATTTCCGAGTATTTCTACCGCCGTCATTAGTGTCACTAATATATTGACGAAATCAATGACACCTACCAGCAACTCCTGATGTAAATAGATGGAGAACAGGGGATGTAGTTTCTATCAGCATCACAAGTTGCTGTAGTGTCATTGATTTCGTCAATATATTGGTGACACTAATGACGGCGGTTGAAACGCCCGGCAATTGACCCACAAACACAAGTAACGAACATAACAGCCGCTAAGATACTGGATAGTTTGCTGGACTCCATTCTGGCCAGGCACCTGAAGATACATGATGCACAGTTCGGGTTTAGGCCAGGGCTGTCCACCGAGAGTGCCATTCTCTGTCTTAAACATACGGTGGGTTATTACACACAGAGAAAAACGCCGGTTTATGCCTGTTTCCTAGACCTTTCCAAGGCCTTCGATAGAGTCGATTATAATATGTTGTGGCAAAAACTTAGTGAAACAGGCATACCGGCCGAATGTATCAGTGTCTTCAGGTACTGGTATTCAAATCAGATAAACCAGGTGAGATGGGCTAATGGTTTGTCCAAAGAGTACAAACTGGAGTGCGGCGTGAGGCAGGGAGGAATTACGTCTCCTAAATTGTTCAATCTATATGTCAACGAGCTGATTGAGAGGCTGAGTGGGATGCATGCTGGATGTCATGTGGGCGGTACCTGTGTCAATAACATCAGCTATGCTGATGATATGGTCCTGCTTAGTCCCTCAATCAGCGCGCTTGAACAATTGCTTGCGACCTGCGAGTCGTATGCCCTGTCTCATGGCCTCCAGTATAATGTAAAAAAGAGCGAGGTCATAGTGTTCAAGGCAGGCAAAATTAAGCCGTACTATGTACCTCCCATTTTGTTAAATGGTATTGCCTTGAATGTTGTGAGTAAGGTGAAATATCTGGGTCACATCTTGAAAGACTCTCTAAATGATGACTGTGATATTGAAAGAGAGCGGAGGGCGTTAGCGGTTCGGAGTAATATGCTAGCCCGCAGGTTTGCTCGATGTTCTACCGATGTAAAGGTGACTTTGTTTAAGGCATACAGCCAGTCCTTCTACTCGAGCAGCCTGTGGGTTAAGTATACGAAACGAGCCTATAGCGCCCTCCGCGTTCAATACAACAACGCCTTTAGGATGCTACTGGGGCTGCCTACCTGGTGTAGCGCATCGGGTATGTTTGCGGAGGCCCGCATAGATAGCTTTCAGGCTATTATGAGAAAAAAGATTGTCTCACTGTTGAGTCGGGTTAGGCAAAGCTCTAACAGCATCCTGAGTGCCATAGCGGCAAGGTTTGACTGCCCAATATTAATGTTTTGGGTGAGGCAGATCAAGGGTGTCGCTGAATTTGTGCTATGAAATACCTACGTACCTAGTTGTTAATTACTAACCTAGTTTTAAGATACATTGTTACTAATCATCTATGGATACCTATCCGAAATAAAGAATTTATTATTATTATTATTATTATTATTATTATAACAAAGACGGTGTACCTTGGAGGTCCGGGGGCGCGGGTTCTTGTCGGGCGAGATGCCCATCTCGCTGAGGATCTCGGCCATCATCTTGGTGTTGATGCCGCAGTTGTTGGCCACGTTCTTCTGGCAGCGCTTGTGCACGTTCATCGAGCACACTGGACCAATGAAATTCATTCCATTAACTATAGTTATGCCAAGCTTTTACCAACGCACCCTAATACAGCGTGCAGTCAGGATGGCCGTGTTGGCAATACACTACAGTGCAAGAGGTATCGAGTATTTTGGGGTCGGGTAACGACGGTAGAACTAGCGTAAAAGCGTACGAGAGCGAGTGAGAGAGAGGTACAAATCCGTAATGCAGTGTGAACCTTCCACCACGCCTGTGCTTAAACCGCCATTAGACACAATTATGCCGTTCCGCGTTTTGCGCGCTGATGCGAAGTCCTTATGTACAGAAAGTTTTGGTCTTTACCCATTTCAATACAACTTAATAGAGTAATAAGATGCAGCTGATCTCACCTTCGCACTGCAGGCCCTGCTTGATGAGCCCGTAGAGCAGCGAGCCGCAGTGGTCGCAGAAGGTGAACCGCTTGTAGGAGTGCACCACGAACCGGTGCGGCACGTTCACGTTGAACCGCTGCCCGCCCGACACGCTCACCGAGCTGTGTTGCTACGGACACACACACACGCTCTTCCAATATCACACAAAAATACATCAGAACTCATTATATTTTAGAAGCCCCCGGCATACAGCCGCACTCAGAGACGTCAATTAACTTTTAAGTTTAATTTAAGTGGCTGCTGTCACTTTCTTTGCTACAGCAATAGAGTAGAGTAACTTTAACTTGAAAATTAATTGACGTCTCTGAGTGCGGCAGATAGTTACCGAGCTAGCGTAAAAATCAAAACCAAATCAATATTGTTAAAAACAAAAAATATTTTTACACTGATATTTTAGGGATCTCACAACACAACGAATATTAAGATTTTATGCTCTTAATAAAACGTGAAGTTACCGTGGAGTAGTTAAGCCATGCTGGCCTTATCTGTCATTGCGACATTTGAATTCGACAGATAAGGACAAAGCATGGCTTAACTACTCCACAGGTACTCCACGTTTATTAATAAGTGCATTAGTGTTCAGGAAACATTGTGAAAAAAAAAAATATTTCAGATAATATTATATATTCACAGGGCTCCGGTCATTTTACACGTCGGTAATATGGAGTTTGACTACTTGCGCTTCGGACATCACATGACCAACAATGCTAAAAACATAATACATAAAAGGAATATGTAACAGAATTACATTAAAGTAAATGTTAACAGGTATCTTACCTCTTCCTTCATGCCGGGGCATTTAGTCACGACGGAGGAGTGGCAGCGCTTGTGGACCACGCACGTGCACACTGGCGACAACCACATTATAAAACACTGCTCACACACAGGCACGCCTTATAACGAGCAACACAGAGGACAGTTACCTTGGCATTGATATCCTTGCTTCCCCAAGCCCCTGGAAAAGAAGATCAAGTTGCAGTTCGCGCAGTTTGCAGAAAGAAATAAAAACATTTACGCGTGACAAATATCAACAAAAGACAGAGAAATACACACAGAAATAATGTATGGTCCCAACTCAGCGTAATGCTGGCGTTAAAGTCAGCGCTGATCTTCCGTTGTAATCATCAGGTGAAACCACAGAAGGTAATGATTATCATTACCTTCTGTGGTTTCAGCTTTGTTTGATATTGTTTAAAAGATCTAGACAAGACTTCGGTATATATGCAACATGGACATTTGGTGCCTTTCTTTCTGATTAAAATACTCTGATGGTAATTTCTTCAGGTTTAAACATTGATAGAGTGGGTTTATAAGTATGAAAGGTAGAAAATTCAAAGACCCTGAATCTTAACAAGATGGGTCACACACATACAATTTGTTGCGGGCAAATTTTAAAACACTCACTTGGTCTAAAAACGTAATGTAGTGCTGAGGAAGTTCGGAATAACTTGCGACATATATCAGACTTTTGTCTTAATTATAAGGAGTCGGCGAAAAGGTTCATGTAAAATTCAAACGGAGTTAACGTTCACGATATCGTCTTTCGCATTCTACTTAGAAGTGGCAGTGACTGTTGTGTGGTTGTCTTTGTCCATTTTTACAAAGTTTATGGAGACAAAACACAATCAGGCAACTGCAATCCGCAGGGGCTCTCAGGGCGGGCTTAAGGCAGCGAGCAGTACTGACCAGATGAACTCGCGGCAGTGGCTGCAGAAGGTGGGCTGGCGCAGGAAGGTGGCCATGAACTTGTGTCCGTTGACCTGGTGCACGCGGCGGCGCATGGCCCCGCGGCGGCGCGCGAAGCCGGCGCCCTCCTTGAACTCGCGCCCGCGCGCGCCGCCCGCGCGCCCCGCCTCCGCGCAGGCCCCGCCGCCTGCGAGCGCCCCAGAAGTTATACACGGGTACCTGACGGACGAGCGACAGGGCGGGCGGCAACAGCCAGCGACAACCGGCGGCAGGAGCCGTCGGCTGTTGCGCGACCGCCGACGACCACCCTCGTAATATTTTTGAAAAACTACAATCTCATCTCTTCATCTTAATCGAGAATGAGTCGCGACCGGTCAGCAGCAGCCGTCGACTGCCGCGCTACAGCGGATGAATTCTGCCACCGGCTGTCGTCGGCAGTCGTGCGTCAGCTGCCGACTGTCGTCGTCGACAGTCGTCGCCCTACCTAGTTGCTCGTCTGTTAGCACCCTAACTTGTGTGGAATGCGCTATTGTTTATAATGTACCAAGCGAGAGAGAAACTTAAAAAAAAAGGGCAACATTTTTGGTACTAATTCTGTGGCCGTGATAAAATGGCCGTCACATGCGTGACTTTTGCTCGCCAAAATATAGGGTTGTGTGAAATCATCGTCTGCTTTAAGCTGAAGTAAATTATAAACCACAACTCAGACCAACAGTGGACGTGTTCCGACATGATGATGTTAACGAAAATTAAAATTACAAACACACATACGAATTTAATGGTGTATATTTCTATATATTTATATTTCTAACTTTAGCCAAAATGTACATTTAGTGTTAATTCATACTTGTCCTTGAAGAACCTCCCCTTCTATACTAATAAAAAAATATTTCTCTATTTTGTCTACTGAAAACATGGCCGTGGCCACTCCCGTCCGCAAACGAGTATCTGTCTTTTTCTAACTAAACTAAAAGGTAAAAGACAGTCTGTCTTGATCTCTATCTGTGGATTGTGACTAGGAGAACCAGAATAATCACTCAACTTTAATTCTTCCATTACTGTGTCTATGCAAATAAATAATTTCTGATTTCTGATTCCTGATTAAAAAATCATTAATCACATCAAAGTATCTTTAAATGAATACTCATCAGTTCCATGTCATATGACCATTTGTATTGAAATTGTATGTTAAACAATTTAAAAAATTATGTTAGAATTATAATGATACATTAAAAAAAACCTCATTTCGCAAATGGAATAAAATATCAAACAAGTCGAATATAGCACCTTATTTATTATTAAACGTAATTTAGAACTGTGAAATCAATATACTCGTAAGCCTTCTATGAAAAAACTAATTACTATTAAAAAAATAACTAATTTAGCGCAACTATTTCACAAAAATGCTATCAAATTAATGCATAAATACAAATTTCTCCATATTGATAGTATGTTTCTAAAAAATCTATGATATTTGGTAGGTATATGGAATGAGACTTATACCGTTTTCCACTTCAACCTTACACATAAATCACATAATACTTACCCGTTTTCATTGGGATTGCATGGAAACGCGACATTGCATATCTGGCAAAACTATCTGTCTAACTAGTTTGCTTAAATAAAAATTATTCTTTAGTTAACTGTCGCTTGACCATGTCTATCCACATTAAGGGACAACTGCCTTAGTCACTCCAAGGACGTCACCGTCACGCGGCGGCAATTTAGCCACGGATACGGCAATCGGGTTAATTTGTTAAGAACACTCATGCGACGGGAATAAGAAGTCATCTTGGAATCAGTAGAATAATAAAACCGGGGCCATAAATGCGTCCAGGAAAACTACTGTTTTTTTTTTTCTCAATGCTTTAAGGAAAAATAGAATAGTAAATTAACTACATATAATAAATTAAATTGTCCTGCTGTGGTTAAATATGTATGTTCATGCTACTCTGGAACTATAAGACATTGATAATTTACTGGTGCAAAGTTAGGGCAGGTTGTTAGTTGCTACTCATAGTATTAGTAATAATAGCATGGACACTGAACACGCAATGTCTATTCCAACTAAGATTCGTGATTAACATCATTTTGTGGTAAATTAGGTATTCCACAGCTAGATCCTAGGTCCTAGGACTAATAAACTATGACCATCAGCTCAGCAGGTAGCTTGCACTACCACAGAACTATTGAGTCACTATGTTGCATGTTTTATGTTTAGTTTAAGCTCTAAACTAACTAAACGCTTTAATGATCTACTTAAAATGGCTATTGTATATCAAACTTCTTGTTAAAATGACAATAGTGCCAACAAAACTTTTAATTCCCATTTCTAGTTTCATGTACAGTGTGTTTAAACTTGGGTCAGGGCCAGGGAGTGCAAACTCGACAACGTTAAGAAATTTGATAACAATGGAGATCAACTATCAGAACACTGACACAACTAGTGAGCTAGGCACTACGGATAATCAATAAACTTACTCTTGCCAGCGAAATAGGACGATTTTGCTTTGGGCTTTGCTGCCATCGCACATCCTGGTTTATTTTGATGTATGTCAACAAAGAAAGTTCCCAACGTTTATTACACATACAGTTATTTAACACATGGATATTTAATTTTGGTGCAATGTCTTGAGTCATGTCTATGAGTCATGCTTCTTGAAATTGTAAAGCCAAATATTAATAGGACTGTGATTTGTCTTGTCTAAATTTATCAATATACTACTCTGTCAAGAAAGTACCGGGAAAAGATCAATAATACACAAACTGTTTGTTAATCATCCAAATTTATTTTATCACCTTCAAAGTATGCTCCTTCAGAAACGATACACTTACGCCAACGAATAATCCAATCATCAAAACATTTTTTAAACGCTGTTTCCGGAATTGAATTCAGTTCTCGGCGCGAATTCTCCTTTATGTCTTCTACCGATTGAAAACGGGTGCCACGAAGCGCCACTCCGAAGCTTGTTGACTAGTTTGCATGTCAAACTCGTAAACCCACGTCTCGTCACCAGTAACAATGCGTTTCATGAATGTTGGGTCGGAATTGACTCGTTCTAGCATGTCCTCAGCGACTCTCATGCGATTGAGTTTTTGGAGAAAATTCAGGTCTTTTGGGACTAGCCGAGCGGTAACATGTTTCATACCCAAATGATTAGTTAAAATAGTACGGATCGACTCGTGAGATACAGAAAGTTCGGCGGCTATCTCTCTCAAAGTTGAATGAGGATTTTCAGTCACTATTTCCTTCACTTTTGCGATGTTAACTTCAGTTGCAGACGTTGATGGCCTACCAGAGCGAGGCAAATCTTCCATCACATCTCGACCGCTTTTGAACGCTTTGTACCACTCATAAACACGTGTTTTTGATAAAGTCGAATCACCGTAAGCCTTCTGTAACATTTTCAGTGACTCCGAACACGAAATTCCATTGGCGATGCAAAATTTAAGACAAACTCTTTGTTCAATGTTTTTGTCCATTATGAAATTCGCAATACACACTAGATATGATATAACTAAAAACAGCACTGTATTTAATATAAATAACAGATGCAACTCAAACTCCGCGCCAAAATAGAAAACAGTTGTGCCAATCTAACAACAACAAAAAAAACAAAAATTTGAATTTGGAACCATAAACAAATCATCCATTCCCGATACTTTGTTGACTGAATGTAGATCCAATGTTAAAGTACAATTTGTAAAATCTCAAGACTTGACAATGATGTGTTCCCAGTGAATATTTAGGTCTAGATTGTCAATTAAACAGTTAAGTATGAATGAATCAGTCTTATATAGAGCACTCACCTTGAGAATTCCATTTCAGATCTATTTTCAGATGCAATTTTCCTTGAGGTTCTAGGTCCACCTAAGACGAGAAATTAATAAATGAATGCACCTACTAACCTAGTAGTTAATAGAGAAAGTAAAACAGAAAACTACAGACAATAAGTAAATAAAACTCCTTAATATTATTATGTAAATATAACCTCATTGTTGAGTAGCTCATATTTTGGTTCTGAGCACGTTTCCCGCCTCCAGCAATACATGCCTATATCACTTTATTTGGACAAATGTACATCAAAGAATTACCCAAGAGAGATAGCCATTATCGCAGTCACAACAAACAAGCCGTGATTGCTGATAGCATCTCATTGTAACAACACTGATAGTAGTTATTTATATCTTATCAAAGATTAGCAGGTTTAAGATAAGGCTATTGTCTCGGGAGATCTCCACCAATCACCTGTCAGTCTTGCTCTGGTGCCAATAAAATGTGTTTGGACTCACCCAAAAGTCTGTGGCGTCTTTGTCGCGATGCGTTAAATCTTCAAAAGGAATAGTGCAGTTTGCAACAAAATCGTCTGGAGGTATGGCAGCATCGTGAAATACCGTGATCCCCAGGCTAAAGGAAAATACTAGTGTAAGTTATTTAGGAATCCAGTGCAGTTATACACTTGGCAAGAGAGCAGTGCGGTACCTGGCGACATTTTGGACTTCGTGGATGAAGGTCTCGTTCCAAACTGGGTCGAAGGTCTTGGGCTTGGTGGTGGAGCGATCCAGGTGGTGCTCGTCCGCATCGATCGACACGTACGGGTCTATCGGCTGGTCGTCTACAATCGCAACGTATATTTACATACATTAAAGACACCCATTATGGTAAACATGCTACGCCTTTTTAATGTACAAAAATTAAACAGATCAGTATAAAATGTAACGAATAAAATTACTGGAATGGGAGTGAAAGATGATCGAAGATGCGATTTGAGAGTGCGGGCGAGGCTCACCTGGTTTCCCGAAGGTCATGTTGTGCCGTTTCTGAAAGTCAGTCGGCCTGAGGCCCGTGGCCTCACACACCTTGACGCGCACCGTTCCGCTGAACATGGCGCCGACACAACCGGATCGCCGGCACCGCGCCGCGCCACCGCACGATCACTTCCACACTATGAACCCACTCAAAATCATTGAAGGTGCTTCATAATTGAAACAGAATTAAATAAAAGTCTTGACAGCGACGAGATCCGCCATGGATGGACGTTTTACTCTATGGTCGCTAATGGATTCCTATTCGATTTTAAAAGTTCATTTGCCTTGTTTTTGGGTATTCAAGGAGACCCTGGAAAAATACCATGCAAATATATTTCGAGCAAACGTTTCAACAAGCGCCTCAAAATTAATTTTAATCCTTATCGTTGTTTTTGTTCTAATGGTTCCTAGGGTTACAAAATAGCAAATTTATTACTTGGTAAAATAAGTGTGCAACTTTTCAAGTTAATATTTTAGAATTTACATTTTCATAGCAAAATTAATTTTCAAAGTAAAAGCACAATTGGTTTTTGATTTAATAAATTGTGTTTTGTATTGTATGAAACTATGGTTTCAGCCTGTGGTTTCAGCGGCTGAAAGACTAGCACATTGCCCATGAACTAATGACGTAGTGTAAAAGTAAATTTGACAAGCTGGCTGACTGACAGAGCGTCACTGTCCTGTCAGTGACGGACAATACAAGACAAGCTGCAGGCTGCGTGTTTGTTGACTCACGAAATGAGCAAATATTATAATTCCGGCAACATTATACTTTATTAAAAAACACAGTAATAAAATGGGTTTCCTAACAATATTGAAGAAGCTTCGGCAGAAGGAGAAGGAAATGCGAATACTTATGCTGTATCCTTTTCAAAGTAAATCCTCTTTCAGCTTTGGTAGTTTTTGTAGCGTTTTTTAGTTGAACGTTTCCTTAGCTTGAGTTCAGAGGGTTGGACAACGCGGGTAAGACGACGATCTTGAAGCGGTTCAACGGGGAGCCCATTGACACGATCTCGCCGACGCTGGGTTTCAACATTAAGACTCTGGAGCACCGCGGATTTAAACTCAACATCTGGGACGTCGGCGGGCAGAAGTCGCTAAGGTAAGACACTCAGTCACTTGTAACTGTGGTTGCGTTGACCATATTGTTGTTAATAATTGCCACACATAGATATAATGCAAATGAAGCAACCCTGTATATGAAAATTGTATAAGTTGGTTGGTATATGTCTATTCGCAATATTCAAACCATGGATAGATAAGGCTACTTCAGTTTAAAATTTGACGCATGTTGTATGTGGCAAATGTCAATTTATTACTCAAAGTAAGCTAATTGATTCATGGTTTTAATATAGGAAAAGGGGCAAGCATAAATTATATGTCAATTTCATGATCTTTTTAATCCTCCCCCTGTTCTGGTCTCAGGTGGTCATATTTGTGAGACCCCTCCCCCTCTGGTGTGTGTCTGGTGTCACATATTTTGCAATTTTATGTTTTTTTTTTTATTATTTATAGCCTCTTGAATGAAACACTTAAAAAATGATTATATTTCTGTGTGCCTTCTGGCAAAGGCCTCCCCCAGTCTTCTCCACTCCTCCCTGTCCGTGGCCACTCTGGTCCATGTCCTGCTGATATCTGCTATTTCGTCCTCCCATCTTTTAAATTGTCTACCTCTCTTTCGTTTACAGCCTCTTGGGTACCATGTTGTCAATACTTTGCTCCATTTCTCGGGTCCTCTTATTGTATGTCCTGCCCACTTCCATTTGACTTTGTACACTACATCTTCGAGTTTTGTCTTGTCTCTCAATTCTGATTCCCTTATTTTATCTATTCTTCTCTTCTTGAGTATGCTTCTTTACATGTAGGAATTATTAAATTAAAACAGCACTTCCAAAAGTTTAGAATTTGATATGTGACATCACACAGTTTATGACTCCTCCCACCTCTTGTTACACAATTACACATTGTCACTTTGTTGAGCACTTCCCCACCTTAATGTGTGACATTTATGAATGGCCTCAAAAGGGCATTAGTCTGTTTGATTTAAAAACATCCAACATCTTATCTAACATTTTATGGCAATTGACAGTAGTTATGCAGAAAATGTCTAGAGCCTTCTTCCTCGTCAATATTTTTTATACTATATTGTCAACTTCAAAGAGTATCTAATGTATCATAAAACAAATTGCTTTGGTCATTTTCTGCAAAACTAACTCAGGTAAAAAGAATTTTTATTCATTTTGTTTATACATATTAATGTGGTGGTTGTAAGTGTTGCAACTTGAGAACATTGTACAGTGAAGCGTTGTACTATCAGTCATCATGTTCAACTCTTTCACCAAGTTTTATTTTTCACATTGCAGGTCATACTGGAAGAACTACTTCGAGAGCACAGACGGAGTGGCTTGGGTGGTGGACAGCGCGGACGCGCGACGCCTGGCGGCCTGCGCACATGAACTGCACGCGCTGCTGCGCGAGGAGAGGCTGGCTGGAGCGACCCTGCTGGTGCTGGCCAACAAGGCGGACCTGCCGGGCGCGCTGACGCAGCAGGAGATCAGGGAGGTGAGTGTGTGGGATGTGTGCGAGGAGCGCCTGGCTGGAGCGACCCTGGTGGTGCTGGCCAACAAGGCGGACCTGCCGGGCGCGCTGACGCAGCAGGAGATCAGGGAGGTGAGTGTGTGGGATGTGTGCGAGGAGCGCCTGGCTGGAGCGACCCGGCTGGTGCTGGCCAACAAGGCGGACCTGCCGGGCGCGCTGACGCAGCAGGAGATCAGGGAGGTGAGTGTGTGGGATGTGTGCGAGGAGCGCCTGGCTGGAGCGACCCGGCTGGTGCTGGCCAACAAGGCGGACCTGCCGGGCGCGCTGACGCAGCAGGAGATCAGGGAGGTGAGTGTGTGGGATGTGTGCGAGGAGCGCCTGGCTGGAGCGACCCTGGTGGTGCTGGCCAACAAGGCGGACCTGCCGGGCGCGCTGACGCAGCAGGAGATCAGGGAGGTGAGTGTGTGGGATGTGTGCGAGGAGCGCCTGGCTGGAGCGACCCGGCTGGTGCTGGCCAACAAGGCGGACCTGCCGGGCGCACTGACGCAGCAGGAGATCAGGGAGGTGAGTGTGTGGGATGTGTGCGAGGAGCGCCTGGCTGGAGCGACCCGGCTGGTGCTGGCCAACAAGGCGGACCTGCCGGGCGCGCTGACGCAGCAGGAGATCAGGGAGGTGAGTGTGTGGGATGTGTGCGAGGAGCGCCTGGCTAGAGCGACCCGGCTGGTGCTGGCCAACAAGGCGGACCTGCCGGGCGCGCTGACGCAGCAGGAGATCAGGGAGGTGAGTGTGTGGGATGTGTGCGAGGAGCGCCTGGCTGGAGCGACCCGGCTGGTGCTGGCCAACAAGGCGGACCTGCCGGGCGCGCTGACGCAGCAGGAGATCAGGGAGGTGAGTGTGTGGGATGTGTGCGAGGAGCGCCTGGCTGGAGCGACCCGGCTGGTGCTGGCCAACAAGGCGGACCTGCCGGGCGCGCTGACGCAGCAGGAGATCAGGGAGGTGAGTGTGTGGGATATGTGCGAGGAGCGCCTGGCTGGAGCGACCCGGCTGGTGCTGGCCAACAAGGCGGACCTGCCGGGCGCGCTGACGCAGCAGGAGATCAGGGAGGTGAGTGTGTGGGATGTGTGCGAGGAGCGCCTGGCTGGAGCGACCCGGCTGGTGCTGGCCAACAAGGCGGACCTGCCGGGCGCGCTGACGCAGCAGGAGATCAGGGAGGTGAGTGTGTGGGATGTGTGCGAGGAGCGCCTGGCTGGAGCGACCCGGCTGGTGCTGGCCAACAAGGCGGACCTGCCGGGCGCGCTGACGCAGCAGAACACCAGTTACCAGCTGCTTGCTAGTGTTACCAGTTGCTTTAAAAAGCGTCTTGAGGATTGGCAAATAATGGCGCATTTTCATAGGTTGTTAGCCCGCATGCTCATAGTAATCTATTGAAGAGATGGTATTCACATTATTGAGGCAAGAGCTATTATAACAATGGAATGTACTACTTCCTATTACAAGCATGTGGGCTAAACTACCAATAAACATGCGCCATAAGGGCAGTAGTAGGATGTAGTGCCAGAACTACAATTTTTCTCAAGTTGCAAGCACCAGTTATTACCTAAACTAAACCTTACCTTAAGCATATTGAATCATGTTGCCAATTTCACTTCAAACCGTGTTTTTTTTAATTATTTATTGCCAAGTTATACCAACCTCTATATGTATTTTATGAAAACGGACTGATTTCCGCTACTCGACGCCATGCTCCTATTTTGCGTGTGGTTCACCTCTTTGTATTTGAAAGAAAAAGAAAGACAGAAAAACAATTTTATTGATTACACTCCTCCACCAACATATAACATAGTATTTGTGTGGATACACCTTTAACCCTGTATCTTCCCCAGGCGCTAGACCTGGACAGCATCAAGACGCATCACTGGCGCATCGTGCGCTGCTCGGCCGTGACCGGCGAGCACCTGCTGGACGGGATGGACTGGATGCTGGACGACATCGCCTCCAGGATATTCTCCCTTGACTAACCACCCACACATACTATTAGCCTGGGACGAGAGAGCGGCATTCACCACAATTTAATATACAATGTATTGAGTAACTGATTTAACAGTATGTTAAATTGGTTGGTGAATTCCAACATGCTTTTTGGCGCAAAGAACTGTCGAAGATTAAGGGTTTTCACTGTTGATGCAGCCATTAGTTGTATTGGTAATATTTACAGTATGCCTTACCTATTCAGCTGTCAGATTTCCTCGTGTTTCAAATAATCTCAAATAATAAATAGATCATGGAATGAAGTTCCCCCTCCCATTCCAACAGATTTTTTACTTTTTGCATTAAATTGTAATTAAAAATATTTAAGGCATAGTAATCTTGAATTTCTATTGTAAAAGTTACTACGGTCACAGACAATAGAACGTCATTGTCAGTAGTCACTGCTTCCCCAACGCTCGTCGAAGTTAGGCGAGGTAGGCTTGCCGTCCTTTTCTAACTTATAATATTTTTGAGAAGGCTGGCAAGCCTGCCTTGCTTAACTTCGAGAGTGTAGGTAGAGGAAGCATAGAGTTATTGAGATAAATAATTTACAATTTCGTGTAAGAAAGAAGGACAGAATTCGTAAGGATGGACAATGTATCTCGCCTCATTTGCTTAACTTTACACTGTTCAAACAATGTGATGTATTTAAAGACTAATTTAATTTAATAATAAAATTTTTATATAAAATTTATTACTTTATTTTATTCAATCAACACAATCCCAATCATAATCACAATGTAAACGCACTTTACACTATAAGGTTCCACACTTAAAATAGTATTATGTTAGCATACGGGTGCAGTTTCAGGAATGTTCTACTTCCATGGTCTGTGCTGGCTGGTCCTGGGGTTCGGTCTCGGCTTCCGTCTCGGTCTGGGCTTCTGTCTCCGTCTGGGTCTGGTTCAGCTCACTCGCAACGATTGATATTTGTGAATCATCTATTGTCTCCTCTGTCTCCATTGTAGTATTTTGCTCCACACTTGTATCCATTTTGCTTTCATCTGTGACTGTAAAAAATCAGGGTTTATATTACCTATTAAAACAAATATAGCGGATTTTGCGACATACTAGTTACAGCATTAATTCTAAAGTAGGTCGCCCAGAAATTAGTCTATGCAGAACTTTTATTACTTTTGCGAGCCTTGCCAGAGGCTGCCTCTAGTCCGTACGCACCTTTATATTAATTCAAACTGGGTTAGAAACAGTTTATTATCATTAGTGTCATAAATAAAACTTACCTTGTTCCTCCTTGGACTCGACAACCTCACTAGGCACCTCATTGTGCCTGTCATCAGCATCACTATCCTCCTTCTCTTTCTCGTCCACGTCGTTGACGAACTTGTCCCTCTTCCGTCCCTCGTCCTTGATCTCCGGGGTCTTGTCTTTGGCCTTGTCAGAGTGGGGCTCGTTCTCCTTGGCCTGCGGGGCGCGCGGGCGCAAGCAGCGCTGTTCTATCCGCTGTAATTCTTCTTGTAGTTCTGCGCGTTTCTTGACCATGTATTCTGAAGTTTGAAAGGGTGATGCTTAGAGATGATTATGAATTTACAGTTCGAAAAATAGACAAAAGAATAATGCTCTAGTACTTTAATAGGTTAGTAGAGTCCTTGGCTGATTGTGCCGTGGCAAGAAACTGAAAACCAACTAGCCAAAGATATTTTTACCATATGGCATTTTTGAAGAGTGAATTCAAATTAATAGAAAGAATTATGAAAAATAAATGAAATAGAAGATTATTCATGTAATTATCTTTCTTATATTACTCACTGCGGTACAGTGGACCATATTTAGCTGTAAAATTACAGAAAATTTTAATCAAAATTGCTTTGCTCAGATTTGACAAACTGTTTACCAAGGATGTGCTGTAAAATAATAAGTTCAAGTAACAAATTCTTATAAAGCAAATGAACATACTTTCAGTGTACTTTCTGCTAGATGCCAACTTCTCCGTTGCCTTTTCAGTCATCTTCTTGGGTATCCAGTAGACGTGTGGCTTGGCTCGAGTGAGTATAAAGTTTGAGAGGTGCTTCTGAGAGGCCTCCCATTTTTCGAACTCCTGGACCCTCGCCATTTTGGCCTCAAGAGCTTTGATGGTGGCTTTCTTGTGCTCCCTATCAGCAAAGAGTGTTTTTCTTTCCCGCTGCTCTTTTTCTTTTAACTGTCTAGCTTGCTCCTCTATTTTTCTTTCTACTTGAGCCTTTTTGTCCTCCTGTTAACAAAATGAAAATGTGTAGGTTATTCATCTGTTTCTCATAAAATTGAGACGAGGAAATTAGGTTTAATTGGGATAAGAGAAGTCCAGATTCCATATTGTACCTTAGTTTGCAACACAATCTCTTCCTGCTTGAACTTCTGCAGTGTCCCCAACAGAGAGCCGAAGATGCGTCGGTTCCTCGTGCGCGCCTGTTCATCCCCGCCCTGTGCCCTGAGTACTGCGGCCCTAGTGGGCAGCTCGCGGCTCACGGCCGACGGCACGCGCGCGCGCTTCACGCCCGGCCCGTCCTCCTCGCCATCGCTGTCCACTGTGCGGGCGGATAATCTGCACGATATTCATAATACTTACACACTTGCAGAGACATGGCAAACCTCTCTTCCTACAGGTAGAAACTAATTATGACTTTACAAGTTAATGTTTTAATAAGCCAACTGCCATCACCATCCACCTTCTGCCATAAACATACATAATGCCATGGGTACAGCCATACCTGCCTTTCAGAGAATAACTCCTCATGAGCCACATTTAAAGGATATGTCAGAGGCCTGAGGAAACACCATGGGGAGTTCATTCCTCAGTTTTAAAAGAGATAAGACCCCTGGACTGTGGTAGGTTTATGATGGATCAGATACACCAACAACATAATGAGGGTGATGAACTTAGAACCACACAGTAAGTAAAAGTCCACCTACATGGTATTTAGAATTAGCTGTCGTAGGAATACTGACATAATGATAAAACTATTCCAAAAGTAAGATACAAAAGGCAAGAAATTAATCATTTTGAGTGAATTCATCACCATCTCTGTGGACATTTCCTCCATTAATGTGATTGTTGATCAGTCAGTTTCTAATGACAACATCTAATGAGGTTCTGCAATTATTTAATGAAAGTATAATTTGTTGATTTGATGGCTGCGTAACCCTTTACCTGCTAAATACTGTCTTCGTTTCTTGTTTTCGCTTCCCAAAAGAATCATCATTTTGTCTAGTGTCAGGGAACGAATTTCGACCACCTAAACGTTGCCCACCTTTTATATAATCACCAGAAGAGTTGTTAAACCTGAAATGAAAAAAGAATTATTGGCAAACATCGAGGAAAACTGTAAATATAATGTCGTCAAGGTTTGGTGCTAACCTATCGTTGGAGAATCGACCCGTCGTTTGCACTATCTTTTTGATATTTTCATCTATTTTATACAAACTGCTCCTTTCGTTTTCAAGCTGAACACGTAACGCAGAAAACGATATTGCTACTTCTGTCCCCATATTGAATGCAGTATAAATCAAACGTAAATAACGAATTAACTAAAATACATTTCCGTGCCGCTGGACTGATGGCTGTCTGTGCGTTTTGTTGTTGATCGTATCTGTGAGGCCGATTTAATCATGTAAAATGCGTTTTGTTTCGACAAAATGTAAACTTTAAGTCATATTTTATAAATAATTTTAAGACGATCCAATTAAACATAATTTAGGATTGGTTATTTCCAATCAAATAACTGATTTACCGAAATAATAAAACTTTATCCAAATAGCTACTCAACACTAGATGGCGCTATCAACGCAACCAAGTTTCGTTTATTTTCTACTCAATAAAAGATGTCGCCAGTAGCTTAAAATATATTTGTATTTTTACTTTCCCATTTTACTTTTCGGACTGCGTAGCTATAATATTCTAAAAGGCGTCTTTCAGGCAGAATAATAATGTTTACATTATTTACCAATATCTGACACTAACCGTTATAAATACTTGCCGATGTTAAAGCGTTTCTTCTGCAGTTTCGGCAGGAGGCGGGAGGGTTCCGGTGGGCGGTTTAATTTCACGCTAGCCCGACTCTGGAACGTCACCGGCGCAGCGCGACTGTCAACAACGCTGCTTAGCCCGGGAGCCCGCTACGTGGTGTCCTATCTTGCTTAACTTTATAGCCATTACAGCAGCAGCGGTTATAGTCTACTTATCCACTAGAACTTCAGTACAAAGAGATTTAAAAATACGAAGTTCTAGAAATCAGTAAAAATCAACTTTTAGGTAAGCTTTAAGTCACCGGATGATATTAAAAAATCGGTCCCCAGGTCCAGGGTGCGGAGCTATGCCAATTCTAATTGTATTTTACAACCCACGTTGAATAAAACGTAATACAAACTATGCATCAGTAGGTACTAAGTACATATTGTAAAGTAAACTATTACATAATATAATTTGATCGGGCCCACTTAGAAAATAAAGAAAAAAAGTGACGTTGAAGAGTTTTCCAAGTCCGACCTCACCGCTTTCTCTTTCGCACTTACTACACGCTAACCTCGTCTTATTTAGGGTTCCGTACCCGAAGGGTGCCTAAGAGGGCCTTATTACTACGCCTACGCTCCTGTCCGTCTGTCCTAACTTAAAAGAGCTGTATCTTTTGAACCGTAAAATATAGCTCGTTGTTTTTTTGCAGAATATGTGATATAATCAGCGGATTTCCTAACAAATAATAAAAAGTCAAAAAAATAAAAATAAAGGGAGTCCCCATCCAAGATTTTTTTGTATTTGTTCTACAGTAAGAACGGTAATACATACAATCGCCAAAGAACAATGCCAGATGCTGGCTAAAAACACTTTAAAAAAAACTCCCGCGTACACGATAGCGGTAGATACCACCTGTGTTGTATTATATTTTAATTTAGTATTTTATTACATATTTAGGGAACTCCTCAGCGAAAATTACTTATAATAATAATGTATGAAAACGACCAATTACGGAAACTAAACCCTATACTTACTCGTAGAAAAACTACAAACACTATAAACTGGACAAATGTGTACGAAACCCTCAGTGCGCGAGTCCGACTCGCACTTGACCGGTTTCATCAGGCATGACACTTTTGCAGTGGGCCCCCGGTCTATCGGCGACGGTTATACGGTTGTTGCCATCGATGCTAACGTTAACTATCAATTTCGAAGCATCAACATTCATAATATTTGAGTTTGATGACTTTTATAAACATGAAAACTTTCAACTTGCTATGAATATGTTTTTAACCGAGTACGGAGAAGCAAAGGAAGGGTAATGATTTTGACATCCTATGTATGTATGTATGTAAATAAGTTCCTCTCTAGCGTCGTTCCTAATGAACCGATTTTGACAAATGAGTGTCTATCGATTAGTCTTTATTGTGCGACGGTTAAAGGCTATTTTTTGTAGTCGGGTTTTAGTTTTTAAATTTTTTAGTACTTGTATTCAATGATTCTTCGGGAATATCTTAATCCATTTAATAAATAGCCTAATTAAAAAAAAACGTCAATCCGATGCTGCGTCATAACAGAATATAGAACAAACTAATACGTACACTTTATTTTGGTTCAAATTAGGAAGTCAAATAAAGTACCCATGTAAACATGAAGTAGCTATACAAAAAAAACATTTTACTTAATAAAAAAAGTGTAAAAAAAACAAGTCTAAATTAATATACCTATTACCATTTCCATAATTAAGGTAAAACTATGTCATAACAAAAAATTACAGTCGAATTTGACGACCTCTTTTTTTTAAGTCGGTTAAAAAAAACACAGCGGCGGCAACTTGAAAAACCCTATTAAAATATCGTTCTGTCGATCAAGCGTGCATCCTTCCCCTGAAACCACAATTAGCTGTTATGCCGTTGTCTGCTAAAAGCGGCGCGTGCGCCGGAGCGTTCAGGCGTGCCATGAAAGATGGCCGCCGGGGCCAGCGCGACATGCCCGCTACTTTGTCGCTCTGTAATCCCCTCTAACTAGCCTATAACGAAAGAGACGCACTGAGTTTTAAGCGAGAAATTACAAGATGTGCTGTCTTGGATGCGCTGGCGACGGTCGGGAAGAGTTTGGGATTCTGGGAGAAAACTTGGGAACTTTTGACACTTTGTCATGCCGCCGTGTCGAAAATGCGTAATAAGTCGCTGCAAACAGTGATGGACTTCAGAGAGCAGTTTAAAAATAAAATGTTATAGTTTGACTAATGATAAACGAGCTTTCCACAGACAAAATAGTGGACAAAAGGTAGGTAACCTAATACAACAATAATAAAGAACTGTTTCTAGATCTGTGGATCGGTTTTTTTTGTATAGAAAATAGATGAAAATTCGGTTTTGAACCGTGCGACGACGCGCGATCTCCCGGGTAGGTACTAATTACCTTATACTTCATCAGGTACCTACTTTCTCTAGTTTTGAGCAAGCTTGATACAAATGCCCGATCGATACGGAAGTCCCTTTTCAAAGTTATTCAAACATGGGTGTGCCGGTCGTCACGTATTGATAATTAATCACATCTAGGATAAGAGTTATCCGTACATGTTAGACGTTCTAGGTTATCTAGATAAGTCATGACTAAATTATTGTTAATCTTGTATATACATACTTCTGCCTTATTGCAATTAAATTAGATTGTAACTGACTGACAAAATAGTCCCTTTCTCACCCACCAACATGGCCCTCTCTTCCGGTAAAATGGGAACATAGATCTCGGAACTTGTGGTGCGGCTTGAGGGGTAGAACGGATGATCAAATGGAAGAGTTCTTAAATGGCTACCGATACCGGACAACGCAGGTCTATACTCCATCCACGGAAACGAGTTAGTACTAGAGAACCGAGAAAGCACGTAATTGGTCAGCGAGAAGGGTAAAGCATCAGCACAAGATGAGTTTACACGGCGTCCAAAGTTCAGTCAACATCTGTCTCTCGTACAGTGCGTACAGAGACTGATGAAGATCGCAGAAAACCTTTGAATGACGAGGTACGGCATCGACCGGACTTTCCATTTTTTATTACTCGCACACTTTTTCTGGCTTATTAACAGTGATCGGGGTCTTGGATGCGACTCGGGGTGAATGACCTCAATCATTATGCTAGTATGGATATGCCGCGGGATTCCGGGCTTCGTGTGGTTTGATAAAGGACAGTTTTTTGTCATTTATCACAGTGATCGGAATTCCCAGTGCAATCTGGGGTGACTGACCTTAAACATTATGCTAGGTAATAATGATCCCGGGATTTGTATTGGTGTTGGAGGATAATTATCCTTTTTTATTTTACATGATATAAAACGAAATTACAGGTCAACGATTGAAGGAAATGTTTTTATTATTGAAAAATCACACAGCCGCGGTCGCGGGATTATAGTCACATCTATATTCATATTCATAATATTTATTGTATTAAACATACACTACATACATGTATACTATGATTACGACTCGAAATCCCGCAAATTGCATCCAAAACCCCGATCACTGCTTATTAATGATGAATAAAGTTCAAAGTGGCAAGCACGTCGGGAACAGGCGGGGATAGCCCCGTCGACCGACCAAGTTCTGGCTTTAGTAACCTTGATTAATTCCAGTGTTTACAGCATTTATTTAGGTTACCTTGTTTGTCTCTGGGTCAAGTCTAATTACGGAAATGTTAACCCCCTTCCTGTTGATCGATTGAGCTGAAATTAGCTATACCTACGTAACTTAGGTGACAATGCAATATGGTATGGAGCTGATCTCATGATGCAGTACAGCAGATACAGGAACTCCGCAACGAAACAAGATAGTACTATCTAGACCGCTGTGTTTGGGCTCGTTGGATTTGTCTTGATAAGGAAACAAAAAAAAAGTACAGCTGGCAAGAAAAGCATTGTCTCAAAAATGAAAATTTTGATATAAAAATTTATTAATCAGTCAATAACTTGAGTCCATTTCAACATCGTACTACTTACTCAATTTGATTGCCAATCTAGTCAAATAGTGCGTGAAATGAATCGTGCGGTACCTATGTACGAGATCAACACCGTCCACGTCACAAAGATATCATCTCGCTCGTGACGGACTCTGTGACGGGTGCCGTGACGGATGGACGTGACCCGGTTCCCGACTGATAACGTGACATAACAGGCGGAGTTAAAAATAAAAACACCTGTTGTTTTCTTCCGGTGCGTGGCCTGTGATATACCTATACTTGCAAATTTAATTTGTCATATTTTTATTTGTATATTTACCATGAGCTTTTCGGTGAAGGAAAACATCGTGAGGAAACCTGCACATACATGCAAAGCAATTTGACGGTGTGTGCGAAGTTCCCAATCCGCACTGGGCCCGCGTGGGAACTATAGCCCAAACCCCTCTCATTGTGAGTGGAGGCCTGTGCCCAGCAGTGGGACGTATATAGGCTGAAATATTATATTTTTATTTGCCGTCGAAATGCCTTGTACAGTTTGTATGTTGATCATCCTGCATGATCTAGGTAGCGATGTTTTTCCCAGAGATTTTATAACAGCTAGTTATATCCCGCGACTCCGTTCGCGTAGAACTCGTTTATCGCTTTTCCCTCGGGACCTATCATTGTTTTCAGGATTAAAAGTATATTATATGCGCAATCCAAGATAAGGACTATCGGCCCCCTAGCACGTATGCACGAGATGAACTTTGACAGGTGCTAGGGAAATTAATACATCTATTCCACATTGTAACGTAAGACTTCACACTTAAAGTTTAAAATAAGTGTCTCGTCCTGATTTTTATTACCTTTTATTACTAAGTTATTATTGCAGTTTTCACATTTTTATAGCGATTTTATCAAGATGGGACACTTTCATCTTAAACCTTAAGCGTTAAGAGGACTGTGAACCAACTGCATAATCTAGGCTTTCCATACAAACGGCGATAACGTTTTCCACCCCCTAAACGTTAACCGATTTCGACCAATTTTTGATACGGTGTCAGTCGGAACAAAAACTATGTCCGTACGTTTCGTTTTTTAAAATATTGATAGTTATAAAGAGATTATGGCTGAAATTACTTTTGTATGAAAACAATAAAACGGGAATAAATCGAAATTTATTACATAGTTTTTGTTCTGACTGACACCGCATCAAAAATTGGTCGAAATCAGTTAACATTTAGGGGGTCGAAATCCGTCACCTCACAATCCCCTTAAGTCTTACGTTAGAATATGGAATAGATATTCATTTTTTTAGCACCTGTCAATTTCATCTCTTGCATGCATGCTAGGGGCCTGTGTGCAATACATTTCATCCATAACATCACCAGTAAGAACACAGAAAGTAGGTAATAAAGTAATTCAAATTATTTTCACTTGCAGTTTCCGTCTCGGCAATCTTTTGCAAACATACTTACTGTATTGATTTGTATGCGTTGCGGCTCAACATAGTGATACAACATTTGCTACTAACAACCATGTACCTACCTGTGTTGGAAGAAATAAATTATTTTATGATTATTATTTATTTATTTATTATTTATTATTATTATTTTTACAAACTTACAAACTTTTTTAATTCGATATAACTATTTATAAATTGACAATCTTTGTATCCATCGGTCTCAAACTAGGCACAGCCTGTATCTTGGGAACCAGGGGTAGGTACTTGTATACCATATTAATTTAAAAGCAAGGGTGAGTGAATATTACAATTTTGATTTTTTGATTTTGATTGTAAAGTTACACGTGTAAAACTCATGATTGTATTATTCTTCAATCAATTTTCGTTTTGTTTTCAAACTAGATATGTGCGTAGTTTGTCTGGCAGTCAGTCAATAACCGAACTCGTGTACTAGGTTCACTAGTCCCAGCAGTTAGCCGGGCGATCGCGGCAATCACTCTGCCAGAGCCCGCGTCTCACAAATCACCGGCAGGTCACACCACAGACAATAAATAACGCGCGTCAGATCAAACCGCCTGCGCCATTACAGCGTTTCGCGCCAAAAATGCCTCCATCTTGTTCCTCCATTTGTGCGTCCATTTTGTTTGCCGCTGATGGAGATGGCGGAACCGCGCCTGCGCGATCTGCTAATAAAACGCTTATACTGATTAATTGCGTCGGCCATTACAAATAACTCGCACAGTTTGTCACCGTGCTGCGTAACGCGAGTTTCAGCGACTAGGGGTGTTATCATACACACGATGGATTGATCTAAATCAGATTTAGGTTTCATGTTTATGATGGGTAGGTACTAAAATACAAGGTAGGAAGCCTGATGGCAGATACGGTTCTGGACTTTAAGTGTTAACTAAAGTCATCTTAGTACCCAGTCGCAAAGTGTAAAGTCACTGGCCCCTTAGCATGCAAGCACGAGATGAAATTTGACAGGTGCTAGGGAAATTAATTCATTCACATTCATACCATATTCTGACGTTTAAAACCTAAGGTTTAAAATAAACGTGTCAAGTATTAAGTTTTATTCATATAAGTCAGGACGAGATACTTTTATTTTAAACCTTAAGCGTTAAGTCTTACCTTAGAATATGGAATAGACGTATTCATTTCCCTGGAACCTGTCAAATTTTAAGCATGTTATGCCCGCTGATGGATACATGAATAGTCAAAAAGCCGTGTCTTATAGTTGCGGCTTGCGTATCAAGCAGGGTCTGTACGAGAGATCTTAGTATTCTCTTGCTTGTCTCTTCAGTTTTTTCGAAATAGGTACATGAGCATCAAATATGTAAGATATCCTGAACGCGGTTAGCCTAGTTGGTAGTATCTCTGCGTACGAAGCTAGCGGTCCCGGGTTTGAATCCCGGTATGGGCAAAGAGGAAGTTCCTCCGAGGAACCTATAAGTTTTCATGATATGATTTTTAATCGCCTGCAAATGAGAAAGTTAAGTACTAGAATTCATTAAAGTATGGTACTGATATATTAGTGCGGCTGCGCGAGAGTACTGAGAACAATGCAATACTATTCCTGTATTTTCTCTAAGTTGCAGTCAACTTCATACTATGAAGTTTGTTTAATCTTACATTTCATTATATTTTTCTTTCGTTGTTAATGCGTCAGCGTGGCTACATCCTAAGCCAAGCAGCGCTCCGAATAAACTCATTTTTATTCGACCACAGCTAATGGAGTTTTATGAAACCCACTTTGTGTCACGTTGAGCGAAACAAACCGTTCATCTCGGGCTTGGCTGCGGAAACGTTAAGGGTTTCAACAGATGTAATTCCCCGCGGCGCCGCGTGACAAACTTGGCCTATTTCCAGAAAAATGGATTTTTCGCTTTCATACGCTGCTTTCTCGACTAACTAGTACGAAACTGGAACGGCGGCGTCAGTCTTGCAACTATATGATGACTTGGCGAAGTTTTAATACCTTTGCTTTATCTCTTAAGATGTAGACCAAAAATTAAATTGGATTAAAGTTAGAAACTCAAACAAACTCAAACTCGAACTCAAAACATTTATTTGACAGACACACTGCAACACAACAGACAAAGTTCAATGAAAATTATGAAAAAAAAATACCTTGAATTACGTCGTCGCGGATCCTCTGCATCTCTTTCTCTAAGAAGAAAAAAGAAAAAATATATATAAGACGTAAAATTAACGAAGCAACCGGATGGGATTGCGGCTGCTTTGAAGTTTATTCCCTATTATATAATTAAAAAAATATGCCATTCGAAAAACGCGGGCCGTTTTCACATTAGGAATTTTAAAAATGGCGACGCGGTTAGTTTAGTTGGTAGTGACCCTGCCTACGAAGCGAGCGGTCCCGGGTTCGAATTTCGGTATGGGCAAATATTTGTGTGTAAGCGCAAGTATTTGTTCCTGAGTCATGGATGTTTTCTATGTATTTAAGTATCTATTTATCTTTATAAGTATGTTTATCGTGGTCTAGTACCCATAGTACAAGCCTAAAGCTTAGTTTGGGACTTGTTCAATTTGTGTGAGATTGTCCTCTGATATTTATATTTATATTTCAAAAATAAATTAATTATTTTCCGGTTGCCTCTTTTATGAAATTTGGAGTGCCATTGCCTTGAATATTATAGGGTTATACCCTCCCCGCACTGCCAGCTTGCTATCGGCTAATATGATATAGGTACGGTTGTCCTTATCCGTTTTTACAAAGTTTATGAAGACAAAACACAATCGGACAACTAAATTGGTTGCAGTCCGCGCGGGGCCTTAACGTTATTGTATGCAGTTACATACGTAGTGGTAAACCGATCACGACAGTAATTCAGAACAAAATTGACGCGCACACGTCCTTTAAACTAAAATACATGCCTACACGGCTCCACTTTAAGCCAAATCTTAGTAACCTCAGCCTCTTTCATTGACAGCTTCGCTTTGCTTAAAAAAAACATAGTATCTCGTTCCAAACTCCACCAGAATATAAGACTGTATTGTCAGCACGATAGCAACGAATCTGCCATGTCTTTTAAATTGTAGGAACGTCTTTTTGCAGGTGCCGATGGTAGGTGACCGGTGCAATTAGCAGCGCACGCGCCTGAATCGAAGCGGTGCGCGCGCGCCGGTTCGCCGCCCGCCATTACGAGCCGGTGCTGCTGGTGCCAGGTCCACGGGCTACGATGGATTTCTTACGCTTGGGAAGAATGTAAATAGTAGATTCACTTCATATTAAATAAATAAATATTATAAATATTTTCATTTTCATTTTTTTTTCATTTTCATTACCGACGTGGGCAAGAAATCTGATAAGATCAATTTTTTTTTAATAATTTGAATTCGAAAAGTTATGCGACTGCAAGGTGTTTTTGCCCGCGTTTTTATCATTTTCTCAAGAAGTATATTACATTTTCTAGGACGAGAAGTCACTATAGCCTGGCAAAAAAGTCGAGCATGTGGTGACAGCTGGAACTACAATATTTTCAAACGGCAACCAGCACAGTTTAGTAAACCTTGGATCATGTTGTCAATTTCATTCCGAACAGCGCCCTCATTTTTTTGCTCGACTTTTTTGCCAGGCATTGATGGCAATTTATGATTATGAGCAAAAATCATCTAATTCCCTAAGCCCGTCTATGCATGCGTTTTGAAGCGACGATAAATTATTCCGTGAATAAAACAAGTCTTTGTTGTGAAATGTTTCGCATATCCTAGTGAAAGCGCTTGAGTTCAAAATTCCCTTTTCCCTGTTTGGCTAGATTTGGGTCGGGTCAGTTTAATCAGTCTCAAAACTTTTTGAATGACCTTTTTTCTGGCAAAGCGAGGTTATTGAACAAAACGTAGGTACCTATCAACATCGAATCAGGACCAAATAAATAAATAAAAATGAAAATCCTTTATTTCAGAGCTCCTCTCCAATTGCCAAAAATGCCAAAATAGAGCACCGCCTAAAAATAACTAATATGAACTAGGTACTAGCTTTCCGCCCGCGACTTCGTCTGTGGAGAGTCAGTATGTACAGTCGAACTCGTAAGTAGCTTTACATTTTAGTACCATGTCGCAGTTACGTATTATAAGTTATAAGTGTCAATGTTTAGTATGTCAATACTGCGACAAGGTTCGACTGTACTTACTTTTATAAGTTAAAATATAGCCATTCTAAATGTTGGAGAATTAATTTTTGAAATCGGATTTGTAGTTCCGGAGCCCCCTTACATACAACCCTTACCTACTTACATACATACATAAAAACAAAAAAAAACAAATTTACAAACTTTACCTCTTTATAATAATTAGAATAGATGAAAATAATATGCATCCTCACTGCACTTATTGCGGAGCAACGTTTTGCAAGATAATAACAAAATGTAACTGGCCAGCGACATTCTCGGAAGTTGCCAAATAAAACTTGGAATTAGGATCACAAAAAGAAACTTCACTGCGCGCATAGCACTATAAATGTTTAAATGCAAGATTACTATAAATGTTTAAAAAGCTCCAAATTCCTAAAACGTTTCGTTCATTTTCCATGAATCTCATAACATATCTTGAGGCAATATTTAACCCCCATAATATAAGTATCTAATTAAAAAATAATATTAAAATCCGTCCACAATGGCGAAGATATTGCGTAACATACACATAAGAAAAACACCATAGAAAGAGAACCTCCTTCTGTTTACACCCATTGAAAACAAATATTAATAATACGATAGTAGAAAGTAGTAGAACTCGATCAATTTCATTATATTCTATAGTCAGTGTGATGCGAGTCTGTTGCTCTACTAATTCGAGATCGTTAGCCTTGTGCCAGTTGTACTCGACTCGAATATTCGGCTCGTTGCCGCTACATGTTCCGTGCGCACGCGCGGCTCCGCCTCACTCCGCTGCCAGCGATGACACCTGAACAAGTATCACATATTTATGTCCCTCGTACACACATATTTAAATATAATTATGTAGTCAATCGTGCTAGTACAGAATTATGAGTAACGCATTTGCAGTCTTCTTCTCCTTTTGAGTCGAATATGTATTAATAATTTGACATGTAATATTTTGATATTATAAATATATGAGTATGATCATGAGGTGCTTTAGATGCACGACGCCCAGTAAGCAGCAGTATTGACGGCCCTTAGCCTTAGCCAAGATGCCCATCGCTAACTAGCGTTTCTATCAGTTTCGTTTTTAAACCAATCGCGTCACTGGTAGATCACGTCATACGGAGAGTCACGTGATCTACCAGTGACGCGATTGGTTTAAAAACTAAACGAATAGAAACGCTAGTTAGCGATGGGCATCTTGGCTAAGGGCTCTGGTCGCCGGCGTCGCGTCTCTCAGTCTCAGGTCGTGCTCCGAGCAGGAGCAGGAGGTTGTTGTCTTTGGTTTGAATTTGTCACTTGCTTTACTTCAAGAATAGATGATGTCTAATCAAAATTAAATTGTAAAAGCATATTTAATCATTCTTTTACTGTTTTTCAAGTGGTTATGGGCCCAGCTCCCTTCCACTGCGAGTGTGCGGGGCAAGTTAGCAGGCGTGCGGTGCTGTGTCGCTAATACACTGGGTTGAGCGACCGCGGAGCAGTCCCCATCTGGCCATGTTTCGCTTGCAACGGCCAACTTGAGACCTGAGCCTGTTTAGAGCCTTCCAAATAGGCCATGGTTCTTTTTGGCCGGGAGTCTTCAGCCCGCCGCGTTCAGCTTTAGTTGGTATGTTCGCCTTCTCCATGATATAAAACTAAAATGAGTTTTGCGGTGAATCAGCAAAACGCGGATGAAATCACGCCTATGAGATCTGTCGGTGTGCCAAATTCCATCCAAATCCTACCCGGTTAATGCGTAATTGAGTATCATGTAAGTAAACATTTTCTCAAACTTGTACATGTACATTGTGTATTACTTGTATACCTACTCGTTTTGGTTACTTACATCAGAAACTAAATTCGATGGAACTATGAAATGAGAAACACTAGTAATGTCAGTGGAGCGTAGCGACGTAGAACCGTAGCGCCGTAGCAGCTCGTAGCAAACAGTGCCGGTTCACTGATTTTATTTTGAGGTTAGAGTGTAGGATGAGCAGACAATCTGACACAAATTGACCTACACCCAAAGTTTTAAGCTGTTTTGAGGTTAGAGTGTAGGATGAGCAGACAATCTGACACAAATTGACCTACACCCAAAGTTTTAAGCTGTTTTGAGGTAAGAGTGTAGGATGAGCAGACAATCTGACACAAATTGACCTACACCCAAAGTTTTAAGCTTTTATCTATACACTCATACGTATACGTTTATGCTTATACATGAATGAATCACACCAGTATTATAAAATGCGCCTAACATTTGTTAGTGTGTAAGTCACAGAATAAGTACTTACACAGAAACCGGACTTTATGAAACAACAAAAGACGTATGTTTGACCTTTTTCTATTTATAGCATTCGTAACGAGTTAGAAAGAGATGTCCTTATTCGTATTCTTAAGTTATCCTTCATGTTGTTACAAGGTTTTTAAACGTCAAATGGCCCACGATATGTCAATGTCAGCGAAGGTCGAAAACCAAAAAGTCGGTAGGTATTGCGAATAGTAAATTTTATGTCAGGATGACTTTTTGATTTTGTAGTACTGGACGTTATTTTTTGATTATGTGAAAAATTAAAAAATATGTGTCCAATAATTTTTGATAATTGTACCTGAATGACAAAGAAAAAAAATATTCATCAACCCTATTTGCTCCGCACTTGCGCTCGCGCACGTCTTTTCAGAGTAAATAGAGGAGCAGGACCTGCGCTCGCGACGACAGCGAGCTGCACGCCTGAACTAGCTGCATTCTTGATTAAGTCGATGAACTGCGCATGAGTAAACGTTCCTCGAGCGATAACATTCTGTTTCTAGCAAGGAGACACATATTCCTAGTCCCACACCGTGTCTACGTGCCGTGGACCACGTTGTTTTTTCTTAATAAACATACATAGCCGAACATAGGACCTCCTCCTTTTTTAAAGTCAGTTAAAAACAGCTTCTTGAACATTACTGTTTTAGGCCAACCAGCCAGAGGCCAACTTAGTGTAACAAGCGCAGGCGCAAATGTTTAACTTTGTACCTAACTCTTGGAAGTTTTAGTTTAGGTTAGGGTTTTAACAAATGGCTCAATGTGTGTGTATGACCATTTTTAATCTGTAAAAGTGCACTTTAAACTATATTTACGGTGATTGCTAAGAGCTATATATACTTAGCATGTCCTCTTTTAAACGTAGCTTAAAAATATTCACTAAAAGGCAGCGTTGGCTACGCTCGGCATTCCTGACATCTATATGGAAGTCGCTCCTGTCTACTTGTTTGCCTTAAATGGCTATAAAAAAACGTTTCTACAAAGACAAAGTCAGTGAACTTATAACATCCATTTTTCCCCGGATCCCTCTAACAGCACTGGCGCCTGCGCATCACATGTGCAATGAGTCTGTCTATACGGCGGCGCCTTTGACACACACATAAACACGCGCGCGGCCGGTGACCCCGGCAACTCGATACTAGAAAATGTGGGACTTATTAACAAAGAAAATTTACTACTGGTTAGATAAGTAGCATAAAGGAGCGTCCCCACTGAGAGCATTCGCGTGTAATGAGCATTCGGCGTCGAATATTCGAGTGGTGTAGACGTTGAGCCGAGCGTACAAAACTTACAAATTATTGCTCGTTTGCAAATGCTCGGGTAAGAATGCTTTCAGTGAGAACGCTCCTTAATGGATGACGTTGAGCAACACGCTGAAAGTTTCAGGTTTCGGTCACAAAAAAAAGTTTTTGAAGCATAGTTACAGAACAAATTTGTACCAAAACGCATCTTCAGTTAGCTGCGATTCCATTGGGCAAGTAACGTAGTTCACACGGCGCCTAGATACGATTCGATTTTATCACGTGTACGGTTTTACCGAATATACAGTCGTTTGACGACGACCATGTCTACTCGATCTTTGACCGCGTTTCGAGTACGAGAGACATGTTTGTGTATTAACGAGACAACGTAAACGTAAGCGCCACTGCGTGTCGTAATCGATAAAATCGTTTCGAGACGCGGCCTCCGCGGTGACAACTTCATACGGTATACGGGACATACTACTCTGTCAAGAAAGTACCGGGAAAAGATCAATAATACACAAACTGTTTGTTAATCATCCAAATTTATTTTATCACCTTCAAAGTATGCTCCTTCAGAAACGATACACTTACGCCAACGAATAATCCAATCATCAAAACATTTTTTAAACGCTGTTTCCGGAATTGAATTCAGTTCTCGGCGCGAATTCTCCTTTATGTCTTCTACCGATTGAAAACGGGTGCCACGAAGCGCCACTCCGAAGCTTGTTGACTAGTTTGCATGTCAAACTCGTAAACCCACGTCTCGTCACCAGTAACAATGCGTTTCATGAATGTTGGGTCGGAATTGACTCGTTCTAGCATGTCCTCAGCGACTCTCATGCGATTGAGTTTTTGGAGAAAATTCAGGTCTTTTGGGACTAGCCGAGCGGTAACATGTTTCATACCCAAATGATTAGTTAAAATAGTACGGATCGACTCGTGAGATACAGAAAGTTCGGCGGCTATCTCTCTCAAAGTTGAATGAGGATTTTCAGTCACTATTTCCTTCACTTTTGCGATGTTAACTTCAGTTGCAGACGTTGATGGCCTACCAGAGCGAGGCAAATCTTCCATCACATCTCGACCGCTTTTGAACGCTTTGTACCACTCATAAACACGTGTTTTTGATAAAGTCGAATCACCGTAAGCCTTCTGTAACATTTTCAGTGACTCCGAACACGAAATTCCATTGGCGATGCAAAATTTAAGACAAACTCTTTGTTCAATGTTTTTGTCCATTATGAAATTCGCAATACACACTAGATATGATATAACTAAAAACAGCACTGTATTTAATATAAATAAAAGATGCAACTCAAACTCCGTGCCAAAATAGAAAACAGTTGTGCCAATCTAACAACAACAAAAAAAACAAAAATTTGAATTTGGAACCATAAACAAATCATCCATTCCCGATACTTTGTTGACTGAATGTACTATTTCTCAAACGCGATATTTTCCCGTATAGACTCCGTGGGAACATTTTTCGACGTTTTTAGGTACTATATTATTATGTTGTCATTACTGTATTCGATAAAATCTCGTATATATACGGTATACGGGAAAAATGTCGCCGTGTGAACGTAGCGGTACCTATGCAGTTGCAAATTGCATGCCACTTGAACAATGGGATAGTACCTGCAGACAAGGTATAGTCAAAGTCAAAAGTAGATACTTTTGTACTTTACCGCATTAACATTTATTTGACAATCTTGTTTGACATTTGCTAACGTGGCTGTATAGCGACAAGGTACAAAAGTGTATATCTACTTTTGATGTTGACTGTACAATTGAGTTAGTCTGGTCTTTCCATAACTTAGTTCCACCTAGAACTTTTTTAAAGGACGGAAATGTGTAATTTTTTAATTTTTCTTTCAATGTAACGTGTAAGTAGCCTAGGTACCTACATTTAGGGTGTTTAAAGATTTTAAATTTTTGGCATTAATACAACCCTTGTAGGGTTTCTTTAACAGTTGTAGATCATTGTAATATTTTGAAGGACTTTTTCGTCGTTGGTTATTTTAGTTAATATTTTCATTTTTATCATGGAGAGATTTGCAACGAGCCAAACTTTTATTCATTTACTTACTAGCGAACCGCCCTGGCTTCGCTTCGGTAAAAAAAGTTAAAATATAACATGTGAAATGAAATATAGCCAGCTGCTACTATGTTGCTTCTGAGTAATGTAGCTTTCAATGGTAAAACGACTATTAAAATCAGTTCAGCTGCTTCAGAGTTTATCGACTAGGCCGATTACATACAAACAAATCTTTCCTCTTTACAAAATTAGTACTGATATAGATTGAGCAAGTGCCCAAAACACTAAAAGAAAATAACGTGGAGTGTCATTGACACTAGTAGATTTAGACCAGATTTAGATAATCAATTAACGTAAACAAGTCGTTATTTTCTGATTTTGAGAAGTTTTATAGTAATCAAACCAATAAGGAAAGTCTTGGGCGATTACGACACCCACTCCCAAATAAGAGGCATCGCACCACAATTACAGCGGACAAACCGACATTACACAAACTAATGATCCAATTATCGCTTTGAATAACTCGCATTTCTTAATTAAACCGGCTAATTAAAGATACAGATAACATCTAACTGCGATACTGCTTCCGTTGTCTCTACGCCCTTTGTTCAGATAACATGAGAAAATGCATTCAATTTCAAATACACAAGCTTCAGAATGCATTGGGGTATGGAAATAGTTGCGTTGTCACAACATGTAGCCATAACGCTAAACTAATTTAAGCTCTATAGTGTCTGTATTCGAGTTGTGAGTGGTTTTGGAAGGGGATCCTCGAGAGTAGGGTAGGCGGTACGATTACCGGGCGCGGTGGTGCGTGGCGGCCGCCGCTGAGATCAGAGGCGAACGTTCAGCTGGGAAGCACCAACAGTATTTATAGTTACCACACCCCTGCACGCGTTCCTCTACCCTACTATAACAACCATTACTGACTTTGTTCGACTCCGTTAGAGTGATTACCTTGCGTGAGCAGCTGTATATATCGGAGTGGTTTAGTTGTGGAATGTTGGAGAGGTTTTTTGGTAGGATGGGCGAGTGTACTTGGTTAAAAGTCTTTGGTTTAGTGGCGGTAAAACATATTAATGACATAGGTAAGATAGTTTATGGCGACGGCTGTCACTGTTGACATTCGATTATCTTCAAAGTCAGTTTCAAACTTTACTGTACTGTTTTCTCAGCTCTTGTCCAAATAATAATTAATAATAATAAATAAACAAATATAAGCACTTTACCCTGAACTCGACTACTTACTGATAAAATCCCTATGTCTTTGAGTTCAGCGTGCCTCCTGGCAAAGGCTGATTTTAAACAATTCAATTGCTTTCTATCTATTGCGACTCTTTTTCAGTTTAGTTTGAGTTTGTGTCTTTGTCCTTTTGCCGCCTCTAGGGTAACAATGTGTGAGAAATTTGCTACACTTTTCTAGTCTGCTTCGTAAAATATGACCGGATCATCTCCTTTCAGTTGGTTTATCTTAGAAAGTAGATACATCTAATATCCCTGTTTGAGCTCTTATACGTTACGTTATTCCTCTGTCTATGATTGTCGTTTGATTCTAAATATCTACAAGTTTGACAAGAAAGGACAGGAGTTACGTAATCCTTACGCTTTCATGGGACAAGGGATCAACGGATTCTTATAAAACTAAACAATCCGCCCGTCATCTGGTCAACGTCAACTGTCGTCGCGTCTCGTATCGTCCCAGCAAGTTTAAGATACTCATGGCATAAGACAGAGTCTGGTATAGTCACGAGCGTTAATTTGGGACCCATTTCAAAAAAAAATTGCTTGAAGTTGTCAATTTCATTAGAGATGCCAAGTCAAATGTAACTTACAGGAAACTCCACCTTATTGCTGTAGATTGTCAGATTGACTTTGGACTTAAAGTGGGTCCCAAATTAAAGTTCGTGACTGTACATATCGACTTTGGTCGAGCTGTTACGACGATGAAACATGCGACCAAAACCGAGAGATACCTCTACCTCTTCATTATGACTGCGAGACCGCGGGACAACTTAAAACTCGCTGGTCAACAATTCGCAGACGTCATCAACAAGGTGATTAAAAGAAACCACCAAGGTATGCTCGTCAGTGAGCTCGTCAACGATGTGCTCGTCCAGGGAATAATACGCCAGAAAACTGAAACCAAATAAACTCTCGACAGCTCTCTCCAGCTTCACCGTATTAATAGTTGTCTGCGCGTCGCGGGCCGCGGCGCGTGACCGGCGCAGGCGCAGCAATTAAAACAATCACGCGCAGTCCTGTCAACTATCTACCTTCAAACCAACCGCAGCTGTCCTTTTCTATCCCCAAGGGTGAAACGAAGACGGCGTGCGGATGTAAACGTTATTTTGAAAAAATCCGTTTCCGTTGTCAGTTTTGAATGACATGATGAATGTTTCGTAAAAGTTTTGACGAAGTCAAAGTCCGATGCAAAGGTAAATAGCATAGTTATTATTTAAGTATTAGTAGATGACAGCAGATAAGAAAACAACAACACATATCCGTCCTCACACTAAAACCTTTCGCATTTTGGAGAAAGAAGTACCTAGTCGGTGTTTTGGACGGGTAAAGAGATTTACTTTAGTTTAGGAGATCATGCATGAGTTGCTTACGCTGCGTCGAAGAACGACAAGGGTAGAGACGCGTGTAAACAGCTAATATCTACAGGGTGACGATGACGGGTCAACCGGTGTATCTTCGTCGGCAACTGATAACATGGCTGGTTGTATGTGCATCTTTCTGTCTGCATCCGCCATGAAAAATAAAACATCGTTGTAGGTACTTCAGGATAAAATAAAATTTGGACTGAAACTCGTCAAAAAACCTCCTAAATCTATAGCATGTGGGCTTCTCCCTTTTACTATTTGATTCGGAAGGGAAAGTAAGTGACACTAGATCGAAATTTTAATTCTGCAGACAGATGTAAGTTATGAAATACTGGTCATGATCATTTTGTTTTTTTGCCCAATTTAAAACGAATGAGCGGTTTCTTATTAACTATTAATAGCATTGTTTATCTGTATTCTGTCAGATGCCGCAAATGCATAATTTATGCCAAGTGAACACATGCCGTTACGTACACGCTGTAAGTATCGATCAGATCGAATATCGATAAAAGCAATAACTTAATGATTGATTTCCGAGATACGAGCCACGATAATCGAGCTAACACAATACCTAGGCAATAAAGGTAGTATTTTCGAAAAATTACATTAACGCTAGCTATAAGTGCGTATAGAAAAGATAAACCTCCGGAACAATAGGAGTTGGGGCTGTGCGGGGACAATTGCGCATAATCCACGCCGTGCGCGAGAACAATGCGCAGCGGCTATTGCCTCGCCCGCGCCCGCGCGATCGCTCAAACCAGAATATTTTGCGAATATTTTCAACAAACGAGCCTGTTATTGATATTTTATTTGCGTCGTGACGGCTGTGGTAGGTTTGCGCGAAGTGATTTTACAGGGGTTCCTCAAGGCTCATTATTTGGGTTCGTGGTATGTACCCCTTTACGACTGAGCTCATGAGCTGATACGGTAGTGAGGGTTGTCCTCAATTGAAAATTAAATTTGGACGACAAAAAAGAAATAATATTAAAGTTTACATCATTTGTGGGCTAGTATTCAATCACACTTTTACTGCCGCACTCAGAGACGTCAATTAAGTTTTAAGTTTCATTAAAGTTGCTGCGTCTTATTCTATCGCTATAGCAAGAAAGTGACAGCAGCTATTTTAATGAAACTTAAAACTTAATTGACGTCTCTGAGTGCGGCAGTGAGAGCAAGAGGGCACGGTAACCTTACCAGGCCCCCTAGTATGCAAGCACGAGATAAAATTTGACAGGTCCTATAGGGAAATGAATACGCTTATTCCATATTCTAACGTAAACTTAACGTGTAAGGTTTAAAATAAAAGGTAATAAAAGTCAGGACCAGACACTTTTATTTTAAACCTTAAGCATTAAGTCTTAGCAGAATAAGGAGAAAGACGACAAGTTACTTGAAATCATGAAAAAACATCATCATACATAAATCGCGATATATACGCACTTCTCGAAAGCCTTCGACAAAGTCAATCACTCTATTCTCTGTCATAAGCTGGAAGGTTATGGCATTCATGGAAATCTACTAAGATGGATAAAATCTTATTTGGAGAATAGAAGTCAGCCGTAGGCATTAAAGGGCATCTATCGACTCCATTAACTATTACATCCGGCGTACCACAAGGGCCCCACTTGGGGCCTCTTCTCTTTGTTATGTTCATCAATGACCTGGTGCGAGAACTTTCATGCCCCTGCCTTTTATATGCAGATGATCTTAAAAATTTCAAGATATTCTCCGTAATTAAAGACGTTAATGACTACCTAAACTTGCAGGTTAACTTAACTAAAGTCAGTGAATGGTGTACTAAAAACGAGATGTTCCTAAATATTGGAAAATACATGGACATTTCCTTCGCTAGCATAAAAAATAAAAATATGTTCTCATACTCATTAGGTTATCATACGTTACAGCGTTGGTCAGTTATCAAAGATCTTGGAATATATTTTGACGAAAGTCTTACCTTCCACTCTCATTATGATCACATCATCTCAGGAACCAACGGACCTATGTGTGTATATCTATTTTTCGCTGGTCAGAAGCATTGTTGAACATGGCTCCGAGATCTGGTCTCCGTACGACGCAGTGCATATTGACAGAATTGAAGGAGTACAGTTCTTGAACATACTTTGCTGGAGACTTCACCTTGGCAGAGAGTGCAGAGCATACGTAAACAGACTTAAAAAATTTAAAATACCTGATGGTATATATAACCCGAATGTGTCGATTATACAACGATACTGTAGCTGAGCATTCTTCTTTGGACATTTTTAATTGTAAACTAAGTATCAACATGAAAAAAAATCATAATATATTTTGTGATTAACTTAAGAAGCAACATAATAATATATTTGTAAACATAACTGTTTGTAAAACTGACAAATCAATCTAACTTTGTATAAGCCTAACTAATACCACTAACCATCGAATCATTTACATAATTTAATTCATTCTGTGCACACATAGTCCAGAGTTATCGTCTAGATCTGCATATTTTAATCATAATAATTGTATTATTTCTGACTGTAACTTGTTTTGTGTGCCATTAAATAAATAAATCATGAAATAACGACGTCAAATTCTGGTATACTATTATTATTATCTTTATAGAAAATAATTCACATTTTGTGCATTTTACTTAAGGATATTTTTTCCAGTTGCCTATTTTCAGACCCGGGTTTCTCGCAGTTGCAAAATGTCCCATGTCTGTATAAATATAATATGGGGACATAGGAAGAGCCAAAGCACCCAGAAATAAGCTCCGTCCGCAGATTTGTGAAATGGGGAAAATGCGACAAGAAATCACGTCAGGGGAAAAACACGACGTGAGAACTAAATAAAAATTAAATGACTCATTTAATTACTGAACGTCGTCGCAAGGTTTGCTTCAATGCATAAATTAGGTATAAAAAGTTAAAGAAACGAGGGTAGGTAATTCATGTTTTATTAGTCGTCACGCCGCGGGATTATTATAGATTGACCGAATCGGATCATTATGCATTCATCTAAACACAGACACGAGGTTGCGCCTCAAAAATAATGGCTTTAACAAATACTTACAACATTCGGAAGCCGTTCCTTAGATCAGCGGTGCGTTTGGCGTCGCGCGTCATTTGTTTGTCGCAATTTGTTGCGCCAGCGCCGGCGCAGCGACGCCAGCGCATCGCTTTTCCAAATTTATACAGCAAGCAGCAAACGTTGCTAAATTTATACAAGACTCTATTGTGAAGAGTATAGGAACGTGTAATTTTAAATTTGCTGGTTGTATTGCAGGTTGTACAACATAGTAGATGACATATTTGGGGTAATTAACAGGAATACGGCCGCGGCGGCTCTGTGGCGTTTTTATTGCGGTCGCGGTGCTACTGTGCTCGTCTCATGTGCGCCGACGCCGAAAAAATACGTTTTTATTTGAATTTTACAGTTTTTATCGTTTTGCAACGCAGCTTTTGAACATTCGTTTGGCGAGAATGTTTATTTTCATTAAATTTCACACCAATGTGATTAACTTTGTAAGGATGTTTGAATTTTTATTACCAAACTAACCTTTGCCCACAACTGCGCTTGCGCAGGACTCGCTTTTTTTGTTTCTTTGGGCACTAGGTATTATTTTTCCTAAGCGAAAAACTAATTAAATACTATACAATATATTTGTCTGTCAAATGTCATCGTGATCGGTTCAGTTCTTTTTTCGTGACTGAGGGACAAGCATCCAAACTTCTACATTTCTGTGTAAAAGCGCTGATCTGATGATGCAGGCGAAAGGTGACAATAGGATAGATCTCCGCTGTCCTTACTGTAGACCTATCGAGATTGAACCCGTTAATATGGTCTTAATAAGCAGACGATGATTGTGCAAAAACGACACTCACGTACTATGCTAACTATAGGTACTTGCCTATAGGTGGGCGAAGCCGCTGAGGAGCCGCTAGTTGCCTAATAAAAATACAAGAAGTCATTCATCACACAGGGTGTCCCAATATCAGCAACCCACATTGACACCGGAGGTAGACCAGCCTAAGATGGATCGAACCAGCCTAACATGACCTCAGTAAAAGTCGCATGGTTTTCGAGATATGCCAGTTTAAAGTTTGTGCTGGAAAATAACTTTAAACTGGCAAATATTGAATACCATGCGATTTTACTAAGATCATGTTAGGCTGGTTCGGTGTGGGGACAATGCGTAACGCATTTCCACTCTGTTAAAAAAAATTAAAAAATCAAAAGACCCAAAAAACAAAAAAAGTGTCTTGTTCGGTCCGTCTTAGGCTGGTCTACCTCCGGTGCCAACGTGGGTTACTGATATTGGGACACCCTGTATAATACCCGCAACTCCGTGCTCAACATGAGCACCACAAATAAATGAAAGTCAACCAACAGAGAGTTTTTTTAGTTGGCATACCTAGATTAAGTTAAATACCTAGCTGTAAAAGATAAAAGATATTTATTCAGTAAGTACCTACGGGCATTTTTACACGTCAAAATGTACCAGCGCTTTCCAAGAGACCACTATGCTGAGAAGAAGCGCCGCAAGAAACTCAACAGTCAGTCATTTATTAAATAAAACTTAAGGCAATAAACTTAAGGTAATTTCTTAGAGTTATATCAACAGTTAATTTATTTAATGTCTTTTTAGGCTCGTATGGAATTAAGTCGCTTAGGTATTCAGACAATCACAAGCTTGTAAGAATCGACTAGATTTGATTATGAGTGTGTAGGTAGGTACCTACGCAAAAAATTCGTTTACTTTTAGTTTAGTTTAATTTTCTGCACAAACAATGTTCGATTTTGTGGGTTATAAGAACTCCATGTGGGTTTACTAATGATTCGCAACCGCACGTTTGGCAAACTGTTTCATTTCGCAATCATTTCATTTGGCCAAACGCTTTTTTTGCTGAAACTGTAAATATTTCAGGATTTTTATAAAATTAACCTAACCTATAGGGTTCTACACGATGGACCTGAAATAAATCCTGAAATAATTACAGTTTCGGAAAAAAGAGCGTTTGGCGAAATGAAACAGTTGCGAAATGAAACGGTTTGCCAAACGTTTGTCGCCCAGATGGAAGGACGCCCCCCATGTGACCCATGGTTGTCTCATTTCACATAGCTTGGCCGAGGCGTTAAACTGTCAAGACGGAACAGACAAACAAACACACTTGCGCCTTTTTAATACCTATTAGTAAGAATACCTAATAACAATACCCTTCTTTGTCGATTACTATTTACCTAACTACAAAAATGCGAGCGCAAACAACAGTACAAGTCTCAAGTCAACCATATCCTATCAAAAGACGCTAATACCCGCGTCCGACAAACTTGCCTTTACGTATCACCGAAACTAACTACATTCTGTAGCGAGTTAGTAAATTATCAATTACAAACCGCGTACACGGCGTATAAACATGCGCACAGTACATATGTGCGCCCGCGCCGATTATACCACCCTCCACATACCGTGTCGTACCTATTTCAACGCACGCGTTTCCTTTGCAGTCGTCTCGCTTGCCCGAGCGCAACCGACCAAACGGGAAAACAGACATTTTACAACACAAAACCACAAACCACTTTAAACCCTAACCCATCAGTCTAAGGTCCACCGTAACGCGTTGAAAACCAGAGATGCATCAACACGCTTCAAATAGAACGAGACATGGAAAAAGGAAAGCGTTTGAAATGAAGCGCGGTGATTGGGCGATGCGCGCCAATGGCGGCGGGGGGCGGGGCCGGCGCGCGTCGACGAGCGGCGGCGGCGCGAGCGCACATGTCACGCTCGCGCGACGCTCGACGCACGCGCCGCGCGCGCCGTTAGTGGTTGATGAGTGCAGTGAGTGAGTGAAAATGTTAGGAGGAATGGACGGCAAGGAGTACGGCGCGCTGCACGCAGCAGCCGCCGCTGCCACGTATGCCATGGATACTGGTATGCATTTATAACCCTTGGGTTGTTTTAGCTATAAAGTGTAACCTACCGCTGGGCAAAAGCCCATTTTATTTCCTATTATTTGACTGCACATCCTTAGAAAACTCTGGCCAAAGCCTCCCAAAAGTTTCTTAGATCTACCACTACGTCGATGTCCATCTGGTGCTGCCAGTCGGTAACCGTTTTTAGCGCATCGTTAACCTGTGAAATACCGCAAAATCCACGATAAAACTGTACTTTATAATCTTATCCGCCTATTAGGTAGACAGCCAAAGGGTTAAGCCGTGAAATGTAACGTGTGATTTTGAAAAATACTTACCCTTTTTGGATACAGAAGTACTCTGGTATTTGCCATAATTTTAGAAGTCATAATAGTAGTCTATGCTACGTCTCATAATTAAAGCGGTAGGGCGTTTTCCAAAAAAAAATCGTACGCATAGTTAAGGACTAAAATTAACAACGTTAATTGCTTCCATTACGTCACGAAAATTAACAAACACAAAACAATACGAATTGTGGTATCTCAGTAAAAACTCCTGGAGCAAGTGCAATACTAACGGGCGAAGACTTAATCTGCTTCGGTTATTGAATTATACATAAATGTAAGACTAATTTTCGTGACGTAATGTAAACAATTACCGTTGTTAATTTTAGTCCTTGTATGTGTACTTTTTTGGAAAAACGCCCGGTTATAATACCGACGAGTGCTTAGATTTTTATGACACAAGCAGAGCTAATTTCGTTACAATACCTACATATGAATGACAGTTTAAATATACTTCAGGAGTAGAAAAATGTACCTACCTATCTTTTGCCATTGTAAACTCGCGGTGTGAAAAGGTTAAATATTTTAACAGCCATTACATAGACACTTTTATTATAATAAATAATAATAACTAGTCTTAACAGGGTTCATTGGAAATACATCATTTTGATTTAGTCTACGCCTTTTCTTTTGAATTACTTTAAACAAATGAATGTGTTCCTTAACAAATAGATACGCATGCTTCCAAAATGTATACAGACGGGAGTGTCAAAATATTAAGCTGTTTAATAAAGGCTTGCAACAATCTGTTTTCCTGGCTCCAACAATTGACCGTAAAACAGTGACTTTGTTTACAGAATTCCCAGAGTCAAAAAATCTTTAGTTGAGAATCGTTTATAAATAATAACATTGCTATTTTATAGTAGGCGATACAATCTGGTGAAATAAGTTAAGTAATTGCTGCCTACTTGTACTGAAATTTAGGTAAAATTACCTCTAAGTACTATGTCAAATTCATTTCGCTATAAACGGCCTGCCGACGGACCAACGAAGGAGTCTTCTTGAGTTGCCGGTGTTCATGGGGGGCCGAGATTCAGAACGTATCAGAAAACCCGTATGCTCCCTTCGTTCCTCTCATTTAGTATAATGAAATGACCTGAGAACTTGTTAAGCTAGATAATCTACGCTGCAACCATTTTTTTTTTTAAATAGATACCTATCCTGAAAAATATTTGCTTTGTGAAAGTTAGACGGTGTCATAAAAACATTTTTTCAAATTTTACATTTAGGACTCCTGAAATTATGCCATACAAGAGCTTTCCTCAGACATTAATATAATTCCCTTAGTTACATCAATTTATTTGCAGAAAATTACTATTCTGATAGTCAAATACCTATGTTAACTTACTGAAATTCATAAATATTGTATTATGTGACTACATATGTAGTAGGTACCTACTTTCAAGACAGCTGAAGGAATTGATTAGGCAAACATTTTCTATTATTTTAACACAGCTTTAAACAATACCATTTTTTTAAATAAAAATACTCGTGGATTATTTTCATATCTTAGTAATCATAGTACATTTACATAACATATTTTATGTCTTATTACGCGTATTTTATAAATCATTTCTGTATTTTATTGTCTTTATGGCTTTTATTTATTGCGGTCATTAAAATCGATTGCATTAAAGTAGCTCAACACGGAACAGTTATTTGTTACGCAAGCTGCACAGTTGTTATTTGGCGCGAGAGCCAGTATTGAAACCCGAGTTAGCGAAGGATTCTAAAATTGAACCACGAGCCTAGCGAGTGGTTCAAAAATAGAATCGTAAGCGTAACGAGGGACCCAAATAATTTTGCTGTCGTGCGAAACACACCATTTTTCATCTCAATCTAGCGAGGAAAACACTTGGTGTTGGAAAAATAATTACACGAGCGCCACGTCAGTTGTGGCCGTCGTCACGCAGCGCCTCCTTCGCGCACAGCACCAACATTACTTTCCACGCTAGCGGTTAAAGTGAACTGGTATTTGTATTCTGCTTTCCGCAACTCGACGTCTTAAAGTGGACTTTAGCGATTTTGTCCGACAAAGAAAGCCTTTCCTAGCTGGTGAGGTAAAATATCTTCAATGCGTTGATAAATCGAAAGTTTTAATAACACAAACAAAAGTGATAGAGCACAAGTCAGGACGAGACATTTGTTTTAATTCTTAAGCGTTAAGTCTTACGTTGGAATATGGAATAGATGTATTCATTTCCCTAGCGCTTAAGCCTGGTGTACAGTCGACTGTACAAATATAACTTAACCGACTTAGAAAGCCCCCGACAAAATCGGGAGCTCTACTTTCAGAGACCATAACTATTAAATGGCTAAACGGATTTTCATCAAACCAAGCTAAGAACACTCTCGATTAAGTCATCTTTCTAACAAAAAATAAATATATCAAAATCGGTCCATCCGTTTGGGAGCTACGATGCCACGGATAGATACATAAGATACACACGTCAAACTTAACACCCTTTTTACGTCGGGGGTTAATAATTAACTTTGATTCCACACAGCAGCACAGATCCCCCTGTGGTAATGCGGAGAGTAGATTTAAATAAAATACCTATCAAACTATTATCTCGCAGAATCTAACCGTTTTAATTAAAACTACAATGTTTACAAAAACATGATAAATGCGTCAGATAAAGCAAATTGTTATTTATTAAAAAAAATCGTATGTTGCGATAATGCCGAGAGATCAAACTATCATCGCTGTGCTTATTTGTGACGCTCTCAATATAAAGGGACCTTATGGAGGCAGGTGGTTACGCCGTTTTTAGAATTGTTACCATAGTATTCGTATAGTTACAAGAATAAGAATAGCGTAACTGTCTGTCTCCATAAGGTCCCTTTATATTGAGAACGTCACATTTTATTATCGTAAAATGTCCAATAACAAATTTTGCAATTCAAAATCAAAATAAATGATGAGCATAAGAACTTTGTACTCTTGAATGAATGGATGATTTTTTTATTTAATTCAGAAAAATTACAACCTTATATCATTTCTCTTATACCTTTACTTTTGCATGGCAGTATGTAGACAAAATTAATATTCTGGTAATATGAATTCCGTATACACTGAACCTACGGGTTTTTAAGCTTAAAGAAACTTCTTACTACTTCTTATCCATCTTTCATGGCTAACACACATTCAATGTCAGTTATCTAAATATATAAAACAAAGTCGGGTTAGTTACACCATAATTTATTACTCAAGAACTGCTCGGCCGATTTTTATGAAATTTGGCACACAGATAGTTTATTACCTGGATTAAGATAAAAAATACTTTTTATCCTGGAAAATTTGATAGTTCCCGAGGGATAAGTGAAAAATTACTATTACGCGGACGAAGTCGCGGGGAAAACCTAGTTATAATATAAATTTTATATATAGTGCATTGGGGTAATTCCGTCTGCGGAGCAATTCCGTAAACAGGCGTTTGTGCCCATTCTAGAACGGCATACCGTTGTTTACTCTGTCGATAAAGCAGGGGAACTTTTTAGTTCTGTTTTTAAAAGAGATGGCGGCGTAACGCCATTGTGAATGAGCACAAACGCATGTTTACGGAAATGCCCCGCAGACGGAATTACCCCAATGCGCTATATAAAAAGACCTCTAACAAAATTAGGAGCTCTACTCATGGATTTTCACCAAACTTATCTAAGCACTCTCGATTGAGTCACCTTTGAGACAAACAAAAACTAAATCAAAATCGGTTCATCCGTTTGGGAGCTACGATGCCAAAGACAGATACACAGATACCTAACGGATAACTTATAACACCCTCTTTTTGCGTCGGGGGTTTAACTACTGTCAATCAACTTCATGGACGACGGGTTAGATTGAGTCCATTTGGACTGACCGTGAATAAGGACCATAAGAATCGTGACTGAATGAAATAAAGAAGTAGGTTTTCAGCCTATAACACATTTGGGTAGATTACCTGCGGCTGCGCGGGCGCTAGTATCGCGGGGGTATCGCAGGCGCGGGTTATCGCGCGATACGCGCCACGTGCGTCATTACGCTCGCGAGAGGGGGGAGGGTTGTTATTCACGCTATACGAAAATCATACTAGCTTGCTCCCTGACTAGATCCTACTTATTTTTTTGCTGTTGTTATATTTAGCACTCGCTTTTTCCCGTGACTTCGTCAGTTCATCTCGCGGGAACAGTGTTTTTTGTGATGAGTAGATGTTAATCCAGGGTATAAGCTATCTGCATTCTCAATTTCATCCAAATCCGTCCAGCCGCTTCAGCGATAAGGAGTCAACCAGGGTTGATGCGAACTGTCTGCCCAATAGCGGCTTGAGGTACGAATCAGACGGTAAAAGCATTTGGAGGATCATCATCACCATCATATTAACCCGAAGACTGCTGGATATAGTCTTCCTTCTCACAACGATCGGTTTTGTACTACTTACATCCATGCCATGCATCGGCTTCCTTCATTTGGAGGTTCCCGTGTCCCCTGTGTGTTTTGTCTACAACATGCGCTATCTGAGTTCAGAATTTCATCTATACATCCGTTCAGCTGATATATTACTGAACACAAAGATCCAATCATACAAACTTTTACATTCTTAATAATAACAGTATAGCCCGTTATATAGTACAGCACGTTATATAGTACAGCACGTTATATAGTACACCTGTCCTCACTCCGCTTCGGTTAATGTAGGTTAGTTAAAAATAATAGCCTATTCTAACCTAAAAGTCCATTCTAAATGTTGGTGTAAGAATTTTTGAAATTGTATGCGTAATTTCAGAGATTACCTCCTACATCGAAACATACAAACTTTACCTCTTTATATTATTGTAGAAAGGGAGTCGCAACAAAAAACCTGTAAATATTACAATATATGGCGTCGAGTTGCGCAGGCGGCGGCGGAAAGCTATAAAACGAGCGCATAATGAATTCACTTGATTACGCTGCGTTTTAATTAAGTATAACGCATCCGAATTCTACATGTAATGTAAGGCTGCAGCCAAAGCGAAGCGTATTTACAAAATATACAGACATGTAATTTTTGTGTAACTTTTTATTTAAACTCTGGGGCCTTAGCAAGCTAGAGCCAGATAAAATTTGACAGGTGTTAGGGAAATTAATACATCTCTTCCATATTCTAACGCAAGACTTAACGCTTAAGGTTTAGATAAAAGTGTCCCGTTCTGACTTTTGTTACCTTTTATTACTAAGCGGTTTTATCCGGTGTGGCTAGAGTAATGAAATAAATCGTTAAAATCTATTAAGCTGTTCGGAGAAGATCACGCAACCATAGAGAGTAAACACATGGCCATTATAAGCCTTAATACAAAATAAGAATAAGTACCCTGCATAGAAACCGGACTATAAGAAACAGCAAAAGACATATATTTGACCCTTTTCTATTTATGGCATTCATAAAGAGTTAGAAAGAGATGTCCTAATAGGTATTCATTCGTTTTCCTTCGTGTTGTCACGAGGATCTGTCGACGCTAGTGTTATTGCTGAGTCAACAATATTATCTATATCGATTCAATTTCGCAGTTGTAATTTGTTCTAAGGGCAAATTTTTCTAATTGCCAAATCAATCGACTCTGTCAACTAGTACGGAAAATATATACGTAATATATATAATAGCTCCATGTGTGACGCGCTTTACGCGATCATCTCCGAACATCATAATAAGTCTGAAGAAAAATAATATTTAATTACTCTAGCAACGTTTTATTCGTGCTGTCATTTTATCTGTGACCAAGCTTGCTACGGCCCCTGCGTACCTAAAAATTATTTAATACTGTAGAACTGTAAAATAAACTACTTTAGAATTATAAATATCTGACTATATTGTATCTTTAATACATTAAATATTATGAATATGAATACCTACGCACTCATGCGCAGGTGGCGCAGTGTTGACGGTGAATTTCAGGGCGTTTCATCCGCCGTCATTAGTCTCACCAAATATATTGACGAAATCGATGACACTACAGCAACTTCTGATGCTGATAGAAACTACATCCCCGGTTCTGCTTCTGTTTACATCAGGAGTTGCTGGTAGGTGTCATTGATTTCGTCAATATATTTGGTGATACTAATGACGGCGGTTGAAACGCCCTGAAATTCACCCTTGACCGATTTTTTGATTATCAGTGTTAGCTGTACAAGCTTGCGGCACGTAGTGTAAGGCACGCGCATAGGTATACAAACTGCACGATGCACTGCATTGCACCTTTGTTAGAAGATTTTCTACTGTTCTGTTTATACTGTATTTACTTATTATATAAGTTTGCAAGGTAAAAGCAATTTAATAAACAATATTCATAAAATAAGTTGGGTTTGTCGGAATGATTAGTTCCTAACGGATTATTAATTTTTATGCTTGCTAATATATAGGAATTGTACACTTTAGTACTGGGCTCTTGTGCTCGTAGTATAGGGCTTTAACTCCACCATTCAACGGTAGGTAGGTAGGTAGGTTATCATATTTTAATAAAAAAAAGTTAAAGATCAAGTTAATTAAATAAATAATGGCCATTTAAGCCGTCTGCAACATATTGCTTTTATGATAACGTCATCTTATCTAAGGGCACAGTGGTACTACAATGTCAAATGTGAAAGGTCGACGATTAACAATATTTTAGATTATCCATAACTTTAGTACTTTAGGCCCATAAAGTACAATAAGTAGTATTTCCGTACTCGTCGTATTTTGGGGATCAGGTACTTGTTCTTGGTTGTGGCGTACACGCGTTGAATAATTTCCTTTAGAACGTAACAAACAACATGCATTATCAAATATATTAATATACCAACAGTACGATTAATAATTATAGTAGAGTGCGCAACAACTGTGTCGATTAGCTGGTGCGCGGGCGCCGCTATCGCGGGTCAGCGATAATCGTGGTTATCGCGGGTCGCCCGCGCCGCACGAGCCACGACCTTACCCACACAGAGCCGTGTTCGACATACCCAAAATACGGGTCCATATTGGCTTACACAAAATTCTTATTCCTAATTTTTATTTTACTACCGATTTGTATTCATATAACAATCACTCTTCATAATTTTTTCCTCATACTTTTTTGTTCGTAAATTTGTATTACTACCAACGGAACTCATAACAGACAGTTTTCATATTTTTTATTAAGACTCATTTATATTCATAATTCAAATAAAAATGCCTTAACAGTAGAAGAAAAGAAAGAACGAAGAAACTTATATAAAGATATTCACAAACTTATCCGAATAGAACACCAAGAATATAAAATTAAAACAATAGAAAACTATCTTATCACGTCAGGGAGTTTGAAAAAAGAGGTAACAAGGCGCTGGACACTACCAAAGGATGGATTCCCTGCCTAAACGACAACTCTACAAACAGCAAGACATTCTCTAGATCAAAGATAATGGATACTGCCACACAATTCTATAGGAACTTTTATTCATCACAAGGTACGAATCTAGAGAATAGGCAAATGTTACCTCAAAACTCTACAACCCTAGACAGATTCAACTTCTGAAATTTTGAAAAAATGGAATGCTTGAAAATTTACAAAAGTAGTGGACCGGACGGAATTTCAAATGAGGCAATAAAAACAGGCCGATTTATACTAGTAGGGCCAATAACTACCTTGTTCAACAAGATCCTCGATTGTAAGAAAGTACCATCAGATTGGGCAAAATATGATATAATTTTATTATATAAAAAAGGAGATCCTGCTGATATAAGCAACTATCGCCCCATTAGCCTACAGCCAAATTTCTACAAATTATTTGCATCGTGTCTTGAAGAACGCCTTATGAAGTATACTGAAAAACACCAACCACCTGAGCAATCAGGTTTCAGAAAAAACTTCTCCACTACAGATCACATCCACACATTAGAGTTAATCATAGAAAAATAAATAGAACGACAGAGCCCTCTCTACCTTGCTTTCATTTACTAGGTACGCCAAAGCGTTCGACTCTATATCTCATGAAAGTATGTGGAAAGCCCTAGAAGAATGCGATGTACCTTCAGAAACTATCGAGCTTATACAAGATATATATAGCAAAAGCGTGAGCCGTGTAAAAATGGAAACCAGAGGATCTGAAATAAAAATCTGTCGAGGAGTAAGACAAGGTGACCCTCTTTCTCCTAGAATATTTATTACAGTCTTGGAAAGCATAATAAGAAACTCAACTGGAAAAAGAAAGGTATAAGCATCAAAGACGATTACTTAAGCAATCTCCGGTTTACAGACGACATTATCCTATTTGCAGACTCAGCAGCTAAATTAGAAAAAATGGTCTGTGAAGTTGACACTGTGAGCCGCAAAATCGGCTTAGAATTAAACACCAAGAAAACAAAGATCATGTCTAATGCTGAAAAAATACCTATAAATGTCAATAACACCCTCCTCGAATATGTACAAAAGTATACATACCTGGGCAAACAAGTATCATTTACCAACTCTAGACATCATGATGAAATAAATAGGCGAATAAACTTGACATGGAACAAGTTTTGGAGTTATAAAGAAGTACTGAAATCAACAATCCCTGTAAAACTCAAGAAAAACGTTCTCGATACCTGTATACTGCCATGTCTTTCTTATGGCTGCCAGACTTGGATATACAATGCCAAAACAAAAAATAAAATACAAACTTGCCAAAGGACGATGGAAAGAAGTATTTTGAACTTAAGAAGAATTGACAGGAAAAGAAATGCTGACATCAGAGAAAAAACAAATGTAATTGATGCTTTGGAACATTGCAAAAAACTGAAATGGAAGTGGGCTGGCCATGTAGCGCGTATGAATGAAAATAAATGGACAAAAAAAGTAACTACGTGGACGGGACCACTCAATAAAAGAAACAGAGGTAGGCCTAGAGAGAGATGGGAAGACGAGGTACGCAAAATGGCTGGCAAAGATTGGATTACAAAGGCGAAAAATAGAAACACAGGGAGTAAAATGGAGGAGGCCTTTACTCGCTGAGAGGTCCTGGATCATTAGTGTTATTATTTATTTTAAATGTAAAATTATTATACTATTTTATAAATCGTAAATGTTTGAACTGATTAATTATTGAATTGAATTTAATGTAATGTAATATTTTATTAAGGAAATAAAGAGGCTCTAATAATAATAATAATATTCATTATAATCACTCTTAAATTTTTTTTTCCTTAACTTTTTTTGTTCATAAATTTTTATTACTACTTACAAATATAAGGGTGATTCTTCACTCGTCGTCGCCTACTGTATGTAAGTATTAAGCGGCTACCACACGCGCAAGCTTCACCACAGTTTTGCCTGCGCAGGCCGGTTTGTACACGGAACACGGAGCGTGTGGTTGGTAAAACTCTATAACGAAGTGTTCAGTTTTGGCTTGCGCAGGCAAAACTGTGGTGAAGCTTGTGCGTGTGGTAGGCTCATTAAATATGTTCGTTTCTAGTTCTAGTTCGTAGGGTCGCAGTTCTACCTAACACTCCTCTTCGCTTCGCTCGCCGTCGTACCTAACGGAGACCTTCGTTATGAATTAGAATGATTACGAGTTTAGATCGTTAGTGTAAGAAAATATATGAAAACAAGTATAAGTATAAACAAGGTGTATGATTAGTGATATTACTTAATATGAATTCTGATGATTATGAGATTTATGAGTTTCGATCGTTATAATATTATTAAATATATTATGAAGAGTGATCATTATGATGTAAAAATATTTTTGGACTTCCGATAATAGGACTTAAAAAGTTATGTAAAAAAAGGCGCACTCCCAAAATACATTGTAAATACTTGCCTTACATATTATATCGATTTTTATTTTAGATTTTTCCGATGTATCTATCAGGAACCGGCCCGCTATCCCTTTCAATGGGTTTTGTATGGGTTTTTCGTAAGGATTTACTTACCAAACCCTCTGCCCGTCAAAACCCTTTAAATGTGCTTTTAAAGCGCTATTTCCAAACGATAGCCCATTCTATTAAGCGCTAACCTATACCCTTATTAAACCGTTTAAAAAAGGTTACTAGTATATACGCAATTTAAGACCTTTTTTAGACTTCATAAAACACACGTTACCTTGCGTCCCGTTCGAAGCAAGTAAATGACAGCCCATTCAACTAAGCGCTAACCGAATACCCTTATAAAACCCTTATTATACGTTACCGACGGCGTATTGTTTGAAGTTACCGCGCGGAGCGGCAAAAGATCTAATACGGTTCGATTTTCTATGGCAAACGTTTGTGATTGGCTCGTACAAACCTTCCACAAAAGGGAAAGCTTTAAAATAAGCGCTTAAACGTCAGGGAAACCCTTACATAGGGATATCAATGTGAATCAGTTACCGGTTACCAATTTCAAAGGGCTACCCTTATCGTTAGGTTCTTCATTCGATAAGGGAAAGTCAATCGAATGGGTTGCCAATTGGAATGGGTGAGCAAATCCACTGGGCTAGCTGTTTCAATGGGAAGCCCTTTGAAAGGCTTTTCCCGATGAAAGGGTTGTCCGGTCCCTGGTATCTATGGCACAATTCGTTTAGTTGGGTATAGTTGGTTAAGAAAATTACTCGCCTTATATCCGGTCCCTTTATTCAAATCGCTGATAGATAAGGTTACTTTTAATTAAAATGTGACTCATGTTGTATGCGGCAAGTATCTGGGGGCACGGCAGTGCCCCGCCAAGTCGAGCATAAAAAGCACGGCCGTACTATTATATCCTTTTTCCGAAGCCATTTGGGCCATTTTCGACCCCCCTGTAACTTAGTTGTGGAAAACACTAGAAGCCTAATTTTTCAGTGACCAAGAGGGCATTATATATATACTATATAATGCGTACGAGCGCGTGAGACAATTTAAATTTAGTTCACTGTTTAATACGGTACTTCGTCGATGACTTTGAAAACCCAACACGCCCGGTTCATGAGAGGATGTAAATAATGTAATGATTCGCATAAACAACCGCTCTGCGCGCGCGCCGATCTCAGTCTGCTAATAATTCGATAATGAACGCGCGGCGCTAATCGCGCGTTACCCCGTTTCCGGTCGAGTCGATCAATGAATTTGTTTTAGTGTTTTGACGGTAATTATTTAGCTGTAGTTTGTTATTTCCTTAAATTACTCGCCTGCAAACTCGTCGAGGAAGGGACACCGCCGGCTTAGCATGTATACACGAGATAAAATTTGACAAGTGCTAGGGAAACATCTATTCCATATTCTAACATAAGCCTTAATGCTCAGGGTTTAAAATAAAAGAGTGTCGTCCAGACTTTTATTATCTTTTATTACTAAGCTATTTGATCCAGTATTGCTAAGGTAATGAAATAAATCATTCAAATCTATTAAGAGCCTGTGCACACCTAGCGTTTTTGACCAGGGGTCTAAGGGCTAAAAACGCTAGTGTGCACGGGTTCTAAGCTAAGCATGATATTTAATTGCTCTAGCAACTTTTTATTCGTGCTGTCACTTTATTCTTGTGATGCATGTTAGGCTCGCTGATGGACGGAACCTGATCCGTTATACGTACAAACACCGTCCACGTCCACGGCAACGGTAGATTTGTAAGCCCTAAGCTAGTGGTCCTGGGTTCGAATCTCGTTATGGGCAAATATTAGTGTGATTTTATTTATTTAATTAGACACACTCAGTAACACAAACAAATACATTGGCCGTATGAAATAACAATTAAAAAGTCCTGTTTGTGCACCAGTAAAACAGAAACGAAACAAGTATTTGAGCGCGAGTATTTGTTTCTGAGTAATTGTTGTTTCTCTTTGTATTTAAGTATGTATTTCTCTATATATGTATGTTTACCGTTGCCTAGTAAACACAGTACAAGCCTAGTTTAGTTTGGGACTAGGTCAATTTGTGTGAAATAGTCCCCTGATATTTATTTATATTTATTTATTTATTTTCCAAACAGTATTGTAAGTTCTCTAAAGGTACGAACTCATTTAATGCGATAGACCTTCGTGACCTTATTTATGTAGTGTTATGTTATGATGTGATAAAGGTTTTATAGCGGTTCGTATCGACTACTTAAATTTACTCGCGAAATTGAGTTAATAATCAACTAGTAATATAATTATAATGTATGTCTAATTGTTTTGCATGGAAGGCTGTTCCACAAAGCAAGTTACGAGGGGTGTTCAATAAGTTTTGATTAAATATGGGAGATATGTAAATCGTTATATTTTAATGGGAATAGGCGCACACATAGAAATGTTTACAAACTTTCATTAACGTCATTAAATTGTTTCATTTTAACCGTATAAAAATAATTTTACTTTTGGAGGTCAAATTTTGTACCTTCACGTGCCTTCACTAAGTTATCATCAGCTCGAAATTTCTATGTAGTTGTTTTTGAACTTGGTCGGAGACCAGCACTAGAGATGTGCCGTTCCCGGAAACTTTTGGAAACTTTTCTCATATTGTATGGAGAACATTCTCGACCAGAAATATATCCCATACAAAATTAGGAAAGTTTCCGAGAACGGCACATCTCTGAGCAAGCATCCTTGTGCTTGTTAGAAGCAGTGATCGCAATTCAGAAAACACTTATATGTATAATAATATAAACTTGTTTAACCAGATCACTTTTGTACAACCGTCTTACGCGCTGTTTCGTTGGCAAGGGAAAAACGGCCAGTGAAATGGCTAGTAAAGTAATACATACTCGTATAGGCATTTTGTACTTAATTAGCAGTATGTGCAATCTTGAGGCTGTAAAATTAGGCGTCGATTCTTTTAAAAGTTCGCTGTGGTTGTGGTGAGGTAATTAGTAATCACTAATCGACAAAAAGATCGCAGGAAGCCGAGGGATCCGAGCAGCACAAAACTGACCGACCTACAGATCCTCGGGGACGGCCTGTTAGTAAGTCGAGCAGTAGACATCTTTCGGCTGACATGATGATGATAAGCTTAAGTTCTCCCTAGCAAGGAGCAACTTAGGGTCATCCGTCGACGAAAAGAAGTGAGTTGTTAAAGAGACAACTCAGAACAAGACGCCAGTTAAAGAGACAATTTGTACTAAGAAGTAACCCGACACCTTTATTTTTTGAACTTAAGCGCCTGCGCGCTAAGCAGGGGCCCAAACAACGCATAATGTTACAATTTCCTGTCAATTAGCCCTGTTTGTCGTCCCTGTTTACACAGTACACTGATTTCTAACAATAAACAAAGTATATACAATCCTATCTATAAGATAATAAGGTTTAGCAGATTTTGAGAGTAGTGTTTGATGCCTCTGCGGAAACTACATTTTATGTAATGCAATAACACCCTTACTAAGCAGATGATAGGATTCAGATAAACGTTATTTGTTGTAGTAAGTACGTTAAGTACTGGGTAAACATTGCAGCCCGTTTGCTTAGAGCCCTAATCGTGTAGGATTGGCTTGCATGGCTGTTTGTTTATTTGTAACGTGGCGAAACAGAGCAATCGGCGCGTCAAATAAATAAGTATTTACAACTTGTCGCTCTAGCTAGAAGTTACAACATAATTATACAGCAATGTTTATACGCCGAATATTAGGTAATTAACTAGGATTGCCACGGTTCTTGATTATATAAATATTGTTTTTTTTTTTATATATTTTATACGTACAAATGATATTTATAGCGTATAAGTATGATGACGTGTGCTTTTAACAAGCTTTCGATTCAACCACGATTTTCAATGTAAGTTTTTAAAATTAACCATAAGTTGAGAGCCTTAGTACCAATTTCACCAATCGATGTTAAATGTTAATCGACTGTTAGTTCTTACATTTTGACAGTTGAATGTATGACCTAACAGTCGATTAACATTTAACATCGTATGGTGAAATTGGTACTTAGTCGGAAGAATCTAAACGTCACGTCGAGGTACATAGTTCAATTAAACACGTTAAACAAATAAATCCTATATTTGAAGTAGAACAGATCTTCTCTATAGGTAATCCGAACTTAGAATAAAATCGCGCTGTTTTGATGTCGATAAATTTTGATTAGGACCGACGGACCAACCAAAGCTTGGAAACTTTGATTAGAAAAATCTACGATTAGGTACGTAGATCAAATCAATATTCGTATTTCAAACCAACTGTGAATTAAGCAATGCTTTTACTTTAAAGTAGGCAAACAATACCATATCTACGGCGCAAGCGCGGCGGCAACAGTACGCGCAATTAAATAGTACCTACCCTAATTCCCTTACTTCTTCAAAATAAACACAACTCTGACATACAGCGTTTTCGTTACGGTATAAACGGTATGGTACCAGTATTGGATATCGATACCGCTTCGTTATAAAAGAAGAACTATACCGATTAAATACCGGTATACATTTATACATACACTCGATAATTAGCGCTGATTGGCTGTACCTTTATGAAAACGGTTCAGGTATAGAAAAAAATAACGGTACTGTTATATTTCGGTACCGAAAAAATATTTTGCGGTATCGAAACCTAACAAAAACGAAACGGTATGACGTCATACCGTTTTAAAACGGTACCTTTATTCTCCGGTTATGCAGTCCCTGTACAGAGCGTGTTACTGTTGGTTAACTGTGTGCTGTGCTCCACTTGGTTGGTAGAAGTGGACGCGAGTCGGTAGCGTGTTTGCGGAGGCAAAACGCGGAGAGCGGCGGTTTGTGTTCGGTTTGTAGACGCGATGCTCCGCTACCTCGCTTCTTTCTATTTACTTAGTCTAAACTTCAAGCTTCCTTTGATCACTAACCGACTTGGAATAAGAAGGTTCTGGATTTGTTTTTTAAGTATTATAGATAGATTTATATCATGTATACCTACTAGTAGTAACTCTGACGGTTTAATCTTTTAATTGGAAGACCTGAATCATTTTGATTAGAAAATACTTTGATCCTTTCATCGATGTGACTACGGATGATTTTCGATGCCGAAGCGAAAACCATTTTACTTGGCCAAATGCAAATATGTAGTTAATTGTTACTGTCATAGAACAGCAATGTGACAAAGTTTATGGGACGGCCTTCTAAACTATTTTTAAATGTACGGCAGTATAAAAAATAACAAAAGATACATACATATTTATGTCCTAACAAATTTAAACTGTATGTAAACTGTAACAAACTTATATATTCGATGTCTTTTCAAATTTGGCAACTGTGTACAAATGTAAACGACCACACTGGCCTGTCACTGGTCAATACTGGCAAGTAGTGCAAGTACAATAGGTAGTGGCAAGTAGTGCCACTGCACTGATTGAATTTCGATCACAAATCTAAATCAGATAAATTGTGACTAAACCCCGTGTTTTGTCTCGGAAGACCCTCTATGTTTGTCCTTGTTAGCCTCTATTGACGTACGCATTAGCCCGCGGACCGAGTCAACACAGTAATGGCGGCAAACACTCACCCTCTCCCTCCCCCCGCCGCTACCGGTAACAATGCGCCCGCGCTGCCCAAGTGACCGCTTGAAGAATTTGCTTTTGTACAGAGGAATTTAAATGGAGTGTTATGCAAAAAGCTAGGTTTAAGGTGCTATACTGGATTGTGATTTGTTACCTAGAATTTAGAGATTATTTTAAACACGCTTAAACGACATTGTTTGTATTTTGGCTACTTCCAGAAAAGCTTGAACTTTGAGGGCCACCTTACGAAACTAACAACAAGAGTTGAGTGAGAGTTAGAATTTAGCGAAAACAGTTGGAAAAATTATAATACAGCAATATGATTCAATTTCTAAGTTTTTCAAAAGGGGATATTCAGGGTGTCCAGGGATAAAGTGATTTAATTAGGCAGGGATTAATTTTGCATAGGGTTTACAACAATTAGAAAAAAAAGAGACAGAAAGTAAATATTTTTTTCACTTTTTCCGTGATAAAATCACATGTAGTTTCACCCTTATCGTTTGTGCACTTTATACCTGGACACCCTGTATTTTAGGAATTAAAAATTAAAAATTACTCGTACCTTAATGCCACCGACGAATTAAAAAAATTGCAGAACGATGATATTTAGTCATACGAGTATCTCCTACCTTTTAATATTTAGTACTTGGCTACAAAACGAATTATATAAAGACCTCCGCTGAAAGTGTGCTGAATTAGTCCGCGGTGAATTAGTCTGCAGTGTGCTAGTCTTGGTATCGGATTTTGCTACCCTTCAGCCAATCCTGTACAACCAGGTTTCTCCCCTAGTGGAACCCGGTATTTGGTAATGATTTCCTACCCCAAAACAAAAATATCCCTGTAATTTATAACAAGCACGTCCAGTCTTTCAAAACATCTTGAAATATTTACCCCTAGCTTCGCCTCATTACTGGATTTCTGAACACGGATTCCTCAATCAATCCATTAGTTTAACTTTTTTTCGAACCAAGGTCCAGCTGGTAACCTTTAATTAGCTTTACGGAAACCTTTGCTTCCACAACGACTTAAGCCTACACACATTTCATATACTTATAACCTTTTCCAATAATACAGTCGCGCGGAAATCTAAAAATACTTTGAACAAATCGGATCCCCTTAGCTCGGTCGTAAAAGTGCCACAGCCTAACAAATTACTGTAGGGGCCGTCGATCGAACTGCCGCGGCGACATTTCGCTCTTTAATGTATCGGTGGTCGTTGAATGTCTGTGGCTTGTTGCAGAGGCAAAAGGCTTGCCAAATCAATTTATTTTGATATAGAAGCCGTGTAATATAATAATATAGGTGAGTGAATCAACGAGATTATAATTCCGTGCCATATTGATTGATGACTTGTCTCTTGAGTACCACTGGCGTCGTAGTGCGTAGCGGTGGTGACAGTGAAACAGCTAGCCAAACGCAAAGATTAAACGTTCCAAGCCGTGCTTCTTGATTCGCGAAATTAATCAAAAAATCATATCAAATCATTAATCAAACAATAATCATAGTAAAATAGAAGCCATGCTCATAAATATCTGATGAAATAAAAAATCTTAAAAGGTTATACTCGCTATAACTCTCTAGCTGTAAGATGTAACGCTCGTGGAAACACCAGGATCTCTGGCTCCTGCGGCCACTTTCTCACAGTGCGACACGTGCCACTCGAGCCAGGGGCGGCCAATTAGCGGGACATGACTAATGGCACCGCAACACGGGTTAATCGCCATCTGAACGACCTCTGACATTTCTCACACAATCACTTACGCGTCCAGTGCCAAGAACGCAATACTGAGTCCCCTTTGTATGTAAATGAGAAGGGTGGGCGTGGAACGGAATACTGGCACATAGTGGAGGCAGACGCCAGCTGAACGACCCTGTCTTATCATTAGAGGTGATTTAGGTGACGCGGAAAAATGCACTCGAAGCGTGCCAAATGCCAGAGTTGCCGGTTGATGAGATGCAGTGCAGAAGTTACGTGATCGAATATATAAACATTTTATTGAGAGGGTTGTTGAAATAAACCACGTCAATGTAAAAGAGTCCATAATAAATAGTCTAGACCATGTCTAGACATGCTAATAAGAGCTCAACGCAATCATTCAACTCATTAACGACACCAACTCCGTTGAAGATAAAGTTTGCCTTATTTCCACCACAATTACAATTAATTTGAGCTTCAGCATTTATTCATTATCAAATACAATTGTAGGCATTACCAACACTACTGACTACAAGCATCAGAATCAGTAGTCCAGCGTCTAATACCATATTTGTCCGAACCAAAACCAGTAGTCCAACCTCTTTAAACCAAACGCATCATCTTCACAATCACAACTTTCATAGATTTTACTACCTTATTACTAACAATAAAAGGTCACCTTCTCCAATGAAATCATTCTACAAAGCTACTTGCATCTTCTAAGTAACATCTATATAGCATTTTCAACCATATATCTTACTAGATAATGGCGAAATTTGTTGGGGTATACAAAATGGTTTAAAGTCTGGGGACTCAGCGGGCCACTTGGCGGGATCTGTTTGCGCCCGCACGCGGCGACAGGCCGCCGACAGTCGCGCCGCCGCAAACAGCCACCGGACGGCAAACATGCCGGTAGCCGTCGGCGGAGACAAAAGTGTGTGTGTGTACTACTTCCACGCAAAGGGTCTTTTTGGTTTGGTCTTGCGAAACACTGAGATTGAGAAATGTTTTTATGACGAGAAGACAAATTATGGCATACGACCACCGGATGGTCTGAGGTCCATGGAGATTTTCAAGGCTGCTAATGCATTTCCAACTTACGGTGAGGACTGACGATGACCGGAGGTATGCCAAGCAGAGCAGGGAGGCGCGGAGCAGCATATTTCGTTTCGTATCCAGAAGTAACAGGCTATATTGTATTTCATAGGCTATAATGAAACTTAAGTTTTATTGTACAGAGAGAACCTTTGCAGTCGGTATGTGTTATAATTATAAAAGGTTAGATTTAAGTAATTTATTTAAAGCGCTACAAAACCGGTTTCAAATTAAATTATGCGTAACTGACTTCACGAACATTATTATGAGATCCGATATAGAATTATAGACTCGTTTTGCGGTGTATTGATGCTGTGTTTTAGTAGTAGATGCATTATACGTACACTGTACAGTCAGCATCAAATAGACAGGAGCAGCGAAAGTGGCCAAATATATCGCAACACATCTTTATTACTATAGGCATAAGGGCGTGTTGCGATATATTTGGCCATTTTGGCTGCTCATATCTGTTTGACGCTGACTGTACACTAGAAAAGTTATTAGATCAGAATACAAGCAACGTTATCAAAGGACGAGAAGACTTCTCGTGACCACGATAGCTGCAACGCTATCGAAACGTCGAGGTAATAATAAAAAATGTTTATTTTACGCGAGTACCTAAGTCCCGTCCAACTTCCAGTATGTGTGAATGTCGCAAAAGTTTAAGACAATATTTTGACAGAACTCCGTCATTTATGAACTGATTTGAATTTTACTAAAACATACCCGGTTCAGATTGGTCTCAGTTCTATAAGAATGATAAACTGATGATGAAAACCATGACGAATCGACAATAAATCGTAGGTACGCGGTAGGTTCATCGCGTCATAAGTGGCAATATTAGTCCAGGTGATTATGTATCTGATTTGATTACCTACAAACACTATTTGCTAAAAAAATATGTACCTATTAGTATCGGTACCAAGTATTGATAAAAGTATCGACATCTGTTAATCGATACAATCATCGATATATTCGGGAAGTATCGATATTTTCTTAAAAATACCTATACATATAAATATCTTGGTTATCGATATACAGTCCCTGGTATTAATAAACAAATCTTTGGCGAGATGCCCCTTTCAAGATACTTAACTCAAAGTAAACGTTAAATCTATCTTGAGACGAGCTTCTCAGTCAAGATCGGTTTATTAATACGGCCCTCAATCTCTTAGATTATTCTTTTTTCCTATTAAATGGTTGCCTAACTATGTCAGACGCCATATTGTACACTACAAACAAATTCACACGCATATGCTAATCGAGCAGAATAATTTAAAAATTGATCGCCAACGTTTGTTTACCCCTGGGCGTGCGAGCCTCTGATTGGTCGTCGCCCCGCTTGCTTGCCTGTGTGCGTGCAAATCAGGTTTCCACAACTTGTTTGTTGAACTTTACCAAATATTTAAGTGAAATTCGCGCATCCCGCAAAGTAAGTGTTAATGATGTCACGCTAAAATATAGCGTAAATTACGCGACATATTTAAAATAATAATCGCAAATACGACTTGATAAAAAAGTTTACCATAGCTTGAAGATGTTTAGATATGACATTTTAAAACTGAAATGATTAATTATAGTCTGTATGAGTGATGTGAGATGTAATAAGCTCTATTATATTTGGATGCTGTAAATTAATCTGAATCTCGTTCGCATACAACTAGGTACCTACTACAAATTCTCGTTCATAAATCATTTCATTTCTACTTCAACCAGTGAGCGCTATCAGCAACCGCAGCTGATAAAACGACCAAACATTTTACCAGCATTTTTAATCAAGGGAAAAGCTCTTTAATAGTAAATGTAATTATTTCATATCGCGCGTTACATATGTAATGGCAGTAGTGCGCGCGCACCCCGCTCTGATTGGCCGGCTATCGCATCGGCCGTAAAACAGCTGAAAATGTCCGCCATTCTTATTTGGATTTAGAAACAAAGTGGATTCTTTTTTATAGCAAATACATTGGGGTAAACAAAGTTGATTGTAACGATCGTTAGGGAATGTGGGGTTGACGTGGTTACGCCAAACATATTTAATAATATGCGATTGTAAAAAATATAAAAAAGCTAAACAAAATTACCCTGTGTCATAAGGGCTTTTGTAATTTAAATGGTAACTCGTACGAAATCAAATTTATAGATTGACTTTTTAAAATGTATTTATTAGTAATAATTCCATTCAAGTTAAACACAAAAAAACACACACAAAAAAAAGCCGTGGTAGCTTAATAGTTTGACCTGCCGGCTCTTAAGCAGAGGGTCGTGGGTTCGAACCCGGGCTCGCACCTTTAAGTTTTTCGAAATTTATGTGCGAAATATAATTTGTAAATTTACCATGAGCTTTTCGGTGAAGGAAAAAATCGTGAGAAAACCTGCACACACCTGCAAATTTGACGGTGTGTGCGAAGTTCCCAATCCGCACTGGGCCCGCGTGGGAACTATAGCCCAAACCCTCTCATTGTGAGTGGAGTCCTGTGCCCAGCAGTGGGACGTATATAGGCTGCATTACTACTTACCATTCGAGTTCGTGACACACAACATTACGTGGAAAAACCTACCTCACCATAGAACCCTTTTTCGGGAACTTTTTCAACCACTTTTCAGCTACCGTACGTAACAATACCAAGCTATGGTTACCAACAAGCCATATTTCTCGACATCCTTTCATCTATTCCCGTCCAGAACTCCTATAAATACGCCACATCGGCACACTTCGGAGCTGAAATGCGCCTTTATTTTTCTCCCTTAAGAGAATATAAAAATACCCAAAAAGCCGCCGACGATTGTTCCAAAGTATCATTAGAATCAAAGAAGCTAATACTCACGGCCCACAAACTCCAACGTTCAGCAAAGATTTTAACGATCCATTGCCCCCTTTGTTCTTCCTAAAACATCCAGCGTTTAAACTGGAAAAGCAATATATCTCGCGCGATATTTGCCCTTAGAACTCAGATTAATGAATGCGCTATTCGCCGAAAACACAAGTAACTGTCAGCGTCAAAGAAAACCGTAAATTATTGCGGAGGAAGATGTTTCTCGCGTCGCTGTGCATCCCGTTCTGGTTAATTGATTAACGGATAAGGCTATCTCGCTCTGAGACCAATTAGTAGATGCTCAAAGAAACCGATTTAAATTGAGAAGTCGATTTGATGTAAGTAGTGATGGGGCGACTAAGTAAGTACTTTAAAAATTATCGAGCAACTCTCGAGACGTCTTCATATAAATTGGGATATCTTTATCAAATCAGATACTAATACTATATTGCTTGCTTAGACGCGTTTAGCCTAGTTCGGCAAATATTTGTGTGATGAGCGCGAGTATTTGTTCCATGTTTTCTATGTATTTAAGTATGTATATCTCTATATAAGTATGTTTATCGTTGCTTAGTACCCATAGTACAAGCCTATTAGTTTAGGACTAGGTACAATTTGTGTGAGATTGTCCTTGATATTTATTTATTTTTATATTATTGGAGTAAATATTTAAAGAAACTATTACAAAAAAGCACTTGCATAATATTTACTTTTGATCCAATCGTACTGTTATATAGCGCATCACTAACTACCATGTATGCACCCAGTGCAGCTGTCCTGCTCAATCCTTAAGTTTATTCCATGCCATTTTATAAAAAAAAAACAGTAAACCTAAATTTAATCGATTTACAAAAACTGTATCGATAGTATAAGTCTCTGATAGTTGTATCGATAAGAAGACATCCCTAGCGCGCTAATGTGTTGATCGGCGCTCGCTATCGCCTCGTATACATCTCGCTTCACACTTTATTGCCTTTATTGTGCCCACGCGCACTGTCTTGTACAGATATGTATCACATGCCCAGCAGTTATTGTAAATTAAGCCTTTATTTCATGCAAATAACGTATTTGTCGTTGTCATCTTTATCAACGGCATTAAATACTTGTTGTCACCCTTATATGGAAATTTCTAAGCTCATTAGGAATCATCATCATCATCATTATCAGCCGCAAGACGTCCACTGCTGGACAAAGGCCTTCCCCAAGGTTTTCCACAACGATCGGTCCTCTGCTGCTGTCATCCAGCGGTTTCCCGCGATCTTCATCAGATCGTCGGTCCACCTTGTGGAAGGCCTGCCGACACTCCGTCTCCCGGTTCGCGGTCGCCACTCTAGAACCTTTCCGCTCCATCGGCCATCGGTTCTACGAGCAATGTGCCCTGTGCAAATATTAAATTCTTAAGTGACTGGTTAGATAGTTTCTCCGAAATATTTTTTTTCCGACAGCGTATGTTCCAATCGCGTTTATTCCCGTTCATTAATTTTACCACATTCACATTTTTATAGCGATTTTATCAAGACGGGACACTTTTATTCTAAACCGTAAGCGTTAAGTCTTACGTTACAATATGGAATAAATGTATTCATTTCCCTGGCACCTGTCAAATTTTATCTCATCCATGCATGTTAAGCCCGCTGAAAACACTTGCAACACGACACTGTAACGCCTACGAACGCTCCAGCTACTTGCCTTTACTTTTGCGAAAGAAAGGGGATGGTATGTGGCAGTCGAGTTTCAAATTACGTCTCACAGTAGCCCGCCCCGCTTTCCTTCACACATAAATCTACAGGATGATTCCAACAAGTGATTAAGCGGCGGTCCCTTTGAGCGAACAATGCCACCGCAGAGCAGAGCTTCCGTGAACGACACGTGCACCGCATGCGCGGGCGCAAGCAGTCTTTTTTATGCTCTTTCTTTGCTGGTATTTTTGCAAATTTAAAATAAGCTTGACGATGTTATGAATGTTATTATAAGACCAAGTTTTTAAATATTAGTAGAATGATAACTAATTTGATAACCAGAAAAGGCATAAAAGTAGTTGTCAAATAAAAAAAAACTCGAAAATAGGTTTTTTGACGACGCGATTCAAATAGTCACTAGTGTGTAGGTGTACTAACTAGGTATACATACAATATATACAGGGGAGACTTGCCTAATTCGTACCCCCTAAGGGAAAATGCGAAATAACTTGAAATGTAACAGAGACAGACACATTTTACTTATGTTTTAATAAACTTTATTCTATGAGTAATCAACAACAGTACAATATTGCACTTACAATTAGTAAACTTCACCAGAGTACTAGTTTTTTTTTAAAGTGGAAAAAGTACGATTTAGGATCATGTACGCCTAATTTGTACCACGCTTTTCCTTAATCGTACTTGGATATCCTTATAGTTAGTTTTTGTCTCAAAATCACAGCAAATGAACTAAAACTACTTCTTCATATTACTAGATTAATACATTCTTTAATTCTGCATAGCAAATCTAATAGTTTTCTTTAATTCTTTGCAGTTATCACATATATAATTACGAGCATTTTTATTAACTCCAGCACAAAGCTCGTGAGCCCAGGTCTCGCAGTGGGTTCACTGAATCATATCTTCTTTTCTATTTTCTTCGCACAACTTACAGTACCAGTTATCTTTATCACTTTCTTTTTTTTTGTTTTCTTTATATTATTTTTATCTTAGGTAATATTTTTCCTTTTCAAGACGTTTAGCTCTTGGAAGTTCTTGCACACAGACTTCTTTTTTGACTCATTAGGTTTTTTATTTTTAGCTCCACTTTTTTCATGTCGGCTGGAGCCCAAGAGTTATATTTGCGCTTAGCCATATTAACCTTAAATAAAAATAAGTCATTAATTCCTAATTCGTACCGGTACGAAATAGGCTCACGCGTTGAGTACGAATAAGGCGCAACGACCAACCAATTCAAATTTACCGCGAAAAAAAATTTTTGCAAGTATGGCGTTAGTACCTACTGAGAATAAACTCGTAAATAAGCCAAAAACCAAATAAAAAAATCCTAGTTGAATCATTCACACTAGCTTAACGGAAAATACTTATGAAGCAAACAAAAATTTTTGTCAAAATTAGTGAAATTACTTATTTTTTTAACAATTTTAAGCAGAGCAGCGATGCGGTGTTGTCACTTATGTCTGATAGCATGGCAAACTAGTGGTTTCATTTTATGACACTGGTGTCGCTACTGTTGCATTCCGTTCGGAAATAATGCTAGGGTACGATTTAGGCACAGGTACGAATAAGGCAAGTTTCCCCTACGCTACAAAGCTAGCGGTCCTGGGTTTGAAGCAGTTTGAACCCCGGTAATACCAAATGTGTACATAGGTAAACATCAGGTCTCAGTGTTGTCACATCACAGGTGATGTGATAACATTGAGACCCAGGGCTTGGATGTTTTCTTCGTATTAAAAAGCATTTATATCGTTATTCATAGTTTCTCTAAGCCGTTGTGTTATTTATTTATTTATTGTTTAACAAATTTTAAAGGATATTAAGGGCCTTATCACACTGGCGATCTGCGAGCGACGCTGTTGAAGGAGATTAGAGCGACCTACAGACTCGTCGTCTGTGCCCTACCTTAATTTACTTTTGATTTTATATCTAACCTGTGGTTGAAATTTAAAAAAAATGCAGTGTCAGCCGTTGTTTTGTTTTTCATTTTCGAAATTAAATAAAATAAACGCACAGACACGATTGCGCAGACGCTCGCAACTCGCAAATCGCTAGTGTGATAACGCCCTAAACAGTAAGTCTAATTAAAATCACCTATTAAGGAAAAAATATCATGACTTGTTTAGGGAAAGGAACAAACCCGTCGCTTTATCGGTCTCATATTATTTTAGGTAGTTAGTCCCAAATCGGCAGAAGCCCCGATTAATTGTGATATCGTTATATTATTCGTACTTTTATCATTAAGCGCAATAATTTGATTACAGATTTGGGTGGTTTGAAGACGCTCAATTACTTGTACTTACACGGTTAATTTGATTAGCTCGTACTGTCAAGTCAACAATATAATACAATACAGAAACAAGATATGCTAAATCAAAGTGAAACACAGGCCCTGATCGTGAGTGACAACGATTAAATATGAACTAGGTATAAATGTGACGTTCTCAATATAAATTAAGGGACCTTATGGAGGCAGGCGGTTACGCCGTTTTTAGAACTGTTACCATAGTATTCGTATAGTTACAAGAATAAGAAGAGCGTAACTGCCTTCCTCCATAGGGTCCCTTTATATTGAGAACGTCACACACAAATAACGTCCTTCCCGCGGATAGCTTAAATTTATAAAAATCTCGTGCCCGCGTCTCCGTCCGCATCGAAGTCGTTTATCGCGTTTCCCGCGGAAACTATCGAAGTTTCCAGGATTTAAAGTATAATCTAGGATAAGGACTATCCATGTGCCAAATTTCATCTAAATCCGTTCAGTTGTTTAGCCTTGATCGAAGCACAAACTTTCACATTTAGGTATAATATTAAAGGATTTATTCGTTGAGTTGCGGAGAGAACCAGACACAGAAAAACACCTTTCGTTTTATTATATGTATAGTAGATGTACCCAGTGATGATTAGTTATAGTACAGTCGAACTCATAAGTAGCTTTACATTTTAGTACCATGTCGCAGTTACGTATTATAAGTTAAAATAAGCGTCAATAGTTTGAATTTAGTATGTCAATCAATATATTATTTGGGCGCGAGTAATATAGTGAAACTATCGACACGAGAAGAAGAAGTATGTCAATACTGCGACAAGGTATACAGTCGAGGACAGAAAGATGTTTACACTTTTGGACCTTATTACAATGGAATAAGGTGAAAAAGTGTAAACATATTTCTGTCCTCGACTGTACTAAAATGTACCTACAGCTACTTATGTGTTCGACTGTACCTACAGGATGTTAAGAGCTCTCCAGACAACCGCTTTAACCCATTAATTCTAAAAGCGCTTTAAATTAGCCAACACCTCGATCTATATCGGCACAGAACACGTTTACAACGAAAAAGGAACAACTTTAAATTAATTTACGTTTCATTTAGAACCCTTTCCACGGGTGTTAAGGTCTTTTTTAAATATTTTTGTTATAAAAGTTGTTGCTTTTTGGTATTAAACGTGCGCAGACGTTCGCGTCATGTCAGCCCATTTGTAGGCAATTTGCGACGAGCGGGGCAGAGCCGGGGATTTGTCACCGCGCCGATAGGTTGATTTGTATGAAAGAGAGTTATTTATGAAGCGGTGGTCATTAATTAATTTTCTTGTTAATTGATTCACTTTCCCCCCGAGGACTTGGCAAGTTTTCAGTAAAATTATAGGTACGTTAGCACCTTTGCGCACGCGTCTCTCAAGGACTGACCCATGGAATAGATTTGCCACGATATAGCGCTACCAGTGGCGCGGCGAGCGATTTCCTAATACATTGCGTGTAAAATACCTAACCGATGTGCAGTGAGCGTCTCGACCGCGCAATGAAGAGAATTGCTTGCCGCCGTCCAGAGCCGGGCCGTAAAGCATTATATTTACAGTCGAGTTCAAAAATATATCAACACTATGCGCTTTATCCCATTGAATTAAGGTGAAAAAGTGTGTACATACTTTTGAACTCGACTGTACGACTATTTTGTCGTAGTCAACATTAACTTAACTCCCAGAAATCCTGTCCATCTCTACATACGAATAAGCTTTATTCGTTTCACTAATATAACCGCAAACAAATGAAGCTCGTTCTAATTTTGAACCCCTATGAAACAAACAAAAAAAAGCGCACTTACAAATCTACATATCGTTTCCACAAAAAAACACGTGTTTCTTCTAATTTGACAGCTACCGTTGTCATCCAACATTTTAAACTCAATCACTCAACCGTTCAGAAGATTGACACCGCCGTCTCGCGTTTCATTCATTCACTTTTGTTGTTCGTTCGTTCATCTCGGTGACATTTATGTGACGTTTATTAGGAGGATGCAACGCGATCTGCAGCATCTGACGGGAGTTGGGTGGCTTAAAAATTGGAAACAGACATGCTTTGAAGTTTTCCGCTTAACTCTTTTGTTGTTTATTTTAGGATGAATGTCACCGGCTTTAATTTTGTAAGGCCACTTTGGAGGTATGTTAAGTCGATCAACATATATATGTAATTAATGTTGTAAGACACGCTTTGCGATTTGTTATCGCATATCGATCCATCGTTTGCAGTAGGTACTGTATACAGACAGGCATATATTCCACATGACCAAACGATTCGTAAATTATTTTGCTTCGATATGCTCTTTTTAACTTGGCAGCAAAGACGACCGTCTCGTTAAAAAGCAATATGGTTTAAGACTGAGGGAATGAAACCCTGCCGCCCGCGCATGTTTGTCGCTAATCAATAGTCGGTCAATGTAATCCACAAGTTATACTTATACGTTGACGACATAATTGACAGACACCAGACGACAGAGCCACGCTGTTTTGTCGATAAAATAGTTTAAGATTTTGTTATACATTCAGTCAACAAAGTATCGGGAATGGATGATTTGTTTATGGTTCCAAATTCAAATTTTTGTTTTTTTTGTTGTTGTTAGATTGGCACAACTGTTTTCTATTTTGGCGCGGAGTTTGAGTTGCATCTGTTATTTATATTAAATACAGTGCTGTTTTTAGTTATATCATATCTAGTGTGTATTGCGAATTTCATAATGGACAAAAACATTGAACAAAGAGTTTGTCTTAAATTTTGCATCGCCAATGGAATTTCGTGTTCGGAGTCACTGAAAATGTTACAGAAGGCTTACGGTGATTCGACTTTATCAAAAACACGTGTTTATGAGTGGTACAAAGCGTTCAAAAGCGGTCGAGATGTGATGGAAGATTTGCCTCGCTCTGGTAGGCCATCAACGTCTGCAACTGAAGTTAACATCGCAAAAGTGAAGGAAATAGTGACTGAAAATCCTCATTCAACTTTGAGAGAGATAGCCGCCGAACTTTCTGTATCTCACGAGTCGATCCGTACTATTTTAACTAATCATTTGGGTATGAAACATGTTACCGCTCGGCTAGTCCCAAAAGACCTGAATTTTCTCCAAAAACTCAATCGCATGAGAGTCGCTGAGGACATGCTAGAACGAGTCAATTCCGACCCAACATTCATGAAACGCATTGTTACTGGTGACGAGACGTGGGTTTACGAGTTTGACATGCAAACTAGTCAACAAGCTTCGGAGTGGCGCCTTCCAACTGAACCGAAACCGAAGAAACCACGCCAAAGTCGATCAAAAGTCAAAGTCATGTTGACTGTTTTCTTTGACTATCGCGGTGTTGTGCACTCGGAATTCTTGCCGGAAGGTCAAACGGTAAATAAAGAATATTATTTGAGCGTTATGCGGCATTTAAGAGAGCAAATTCGACGAAAAAGGCCAGATTTGTGGAATGAAAATTCTTGGATTTTGCACCACGATAATGCGCCTTCGCACAAGGCCATCATTGTGAAAGAATTTTTGACCAAACACTCAACAAATACCATCGAGCAACCACCATATTCACCAGATATGGCTCCTGCCGACTTCTTTCTTTTTCCTAAACTCAAATTACCACTTCGTGGCACCCGTTTTCAATCGGTAGAATACATAAAGGAGAATTCGCACCGAGAACTGAATTCAATTCCGGAAACAGCGTTTAAAAAATGTTTTGATGATTGGATTATTCGTTGGCGTAAGTGTATCGTTTCTGAAGGAGCATACTTTGAAGGTGATAAAATAAATTTGGATGATTAACAAACAGTTTGTGTATTATTGATCTTTTCCCGGTACTTTCTTGACAGAGTAGTAAATATATGTATTTTAGTCAGTAAGGTAAGGGCCTAGTAGCCTGAAAATAAATAAATAAATAATTGACAAGTAGGTCCAGGACGGCTAGCACAAGTGGCACGCGACTTGTTTGTCGCTCGGATCTCTCTTTCTAACTCGTCTGTAATGATAGAGACGTAGGTACCGAGCGACAAGCGAGAAAATACAAGATGTGCTAATCGCTCTGACGTGGCACAAACTTTCGTTTTTATTTGCCGCAACAAAATACAAGAAACGCGTCCGTGAGGATGGAAAGTTAAAGAAGATCGTGGGCAAGTTTTTAACTGTTTCAAGTCAAACAATCAGGGCCCTTAGCCAAGATGCCCATCGCCAACTAGCGTTTCTATCCGTTTCGTTTTTAAACCAATCGCGTCACTGGTAGATCACGTCATACGAAGAGTCATGTGATCTACCAGTGACGCGATTGGTTTAAAAATGAAACGAATAGAAACGCTAGTTAGCGATGGGCATCTTGGCTAAGGGCTCTTCAAATTACTTCTTTAAACCTCAAATAAGCGCAGGAATTCTAACAAGCTAACATTTTACAGCCGGTGTCGCCTTTCGGGGCTATTACGATCGGTGGCGACATCAAAGGTCGGCTGTCACCCGAGACGAGTGACGTCACCGCACGTGGTGAAAAATTGGCCGGTCGTTTCTGAAGTTCGGGGAACAGAGTTTTTGTAAGGGTTATGATATCGAAGCTAATAAAAATGCAACAATTTTAAATGTCGACTTGGTTAATTTGGGCCGAGGACACGATGGCAGTCACCGCTGTGTTGCACTACGAGTATCAACTACGATCCGCCATGGAATTGTTTAGTATTAAATACGACTATTAAACACAATAATGATACTTTATATAATACATCGTATATATAAAACTACAATACTCACAGTTAATATTAAAATAAACAACTGAATAACCTTACTCTCTTACTCATAATTGTACAATAACTAAAGCATGCTTGAAGTATAGTTTGTCTTTATCTTTCATTGTGACATTTGAATCCTCAGTTTGAATCTGACGGAAAGTGACACAGCATATTTTTACTAAAATTGGTTTGTTGTGCATTAATAAATAAGGGGGTTAATCTAGAGAACGACGTATTATGTTATGGCTGCTGAGAACCTTATGATACTCGTATAGATACGCATAATTTCATTTCAGACACTACACTTTCAGCGTTCTAAACCCGACCCTTGATTCAGCCATATGGGTCATACACCAGTCACAGAAACAAAAGTTGTCTCTCCTGTTCCAGAAAGTTAAGGACTTTGAAACCAAATTTTTCGGGTTAGGATATATCCGCATAATGGGAGTCTGGTGTAGTTTTGGCCTGTACCGAAATTATATGAGTTAAAAATTCCCACGTCGTTAACTTTTAGAAACAGAAGGGACAATGTTGAACCTAAATCTGCGTATGACCCATCTAGTGAGAGTCTCACAAGGTGTTTGTCGAGGCCCTCCGCTTTGAAAATATTTGCAGAAAACACCTGAGGCTTTATTTTAACTGGGTTTATGGTTTTGGTTTTTTTATTATTATGGTTTCGCCCATCTTGCTTCTATATTGGAAATATATTTTTGACGTTATAGCCAGCTAGTGAAAAAGAGTAAAAGTCTTCTAAAATTTACGTGAAAAAGGGTAAAAGTCTAGTACACTCTGTATATGATTATAGCCTTTTTTATTAAGAGTTAAGTTGACTTATACCCCTTTTTTCACCAGAAGTCCAGGACACAGGTCCTGGATAATGATCGTTCCACATACCAAAGGAGTATTATCTTTGGAAAAAACATATATATTTTTTATTTTTGTTACTGTAGACCCGAGCGGCGGCGGCCTGGGCGCCGGCGGGGTGGGGGGCTCGCAGCAGTACGGGGAGGTGAACCAGCTGGGTGGCGTGTTCGTCAACGGTCGCCCGCTGCCCAACGCCGTGCGCCTGCGCATCGTGGAGCTCGCGCAGCTCGGCATCAGGTCAGCATACCGTTTTTGAAGGGTGGGGTAAGAAGGGAGCATTGTGACGATAGAGCCGCACTGTGACAAGTGCCTAAATGAAAGATGCGCTAGCTGCTCTGAGAGAAATCGCAACGTTACTCTTTGCAAGCTTCCAACTATACACCATAAATATGATTGAACTCCAATACCAACATTTCCCTTCTTTTCAATTTCAATTTCAATTTCAATTTCAAAATCATTTATTGCCACAATTACACCTTAATACAACACAAAATAAAAAATAAAAAAATTAAACTAAAAATGACACCATACAAGCATCTCACATCCACCCATCTCACAATCAGGCATTCCAGACATTCAAAAAAGACTATACAGCACAGATACAGACAAAACAAACATTGAGGTGGCAAAAGGCTCAGGCTCAGCCTGTGCCACGATTTCTCCTTCTTCTTCCTCCTTTTTAACTCGTTGATTAGGGTATTCCTGTGCAGCGGTATTTAGGTGGGTACTTCTCACTCAAAAACCCGTTTGTTCTCTTTATTTATCTCAAGGAATTTTACCATGAAAACAATTGAGGTAATTTCTCATGCTCCGGATGCAATCAACTCTAATTAAAGGCTAATACGTGGAGGAGACAGAAGAGAATAGAAAATTAGTTTAAACAGTTTTTATTCTGCAGGCCATGCGACATCAGCCGGCAGCTCCGGGTGTCCCACGGCTGCGTGTCCAAGATCCTGGCGCGCTACCACGAGACCGGCTCCATCCTCCCTGGAGCCATCGGCGGCTCCAAGCCACGAGTCACCACGCCCAAGGTACCACCACCAATCCAGTCACAACTGGAAGATCTCGTTACTTCTTCGAGGGCTCCATCCTTATGGAGACAGTAGATTTAACCAAAATCTCTTCGATCTCATAAGACTATAACTTGGATAACAAGGACATTCGGTAAATCGAGCTCTGATTTATCATTGTCCATGTTTTTATCCATCCATCTCTTGTTTGGCCGAGAGGCTTGCAGTTCCTGATCTCATCAATATATGGTGACTGAAGACCCTCATCTGAATGATGGTCTAAGATGGCCTCTCTTTCAAAGAGGCTTGACTCCAAGTTTTACTTAATCGATCGTCAGGTCACTTCACTAGCATTTGGAGAACCTCCATTATTCCTATCTCTTCATCCAACATTTTATTTGCCAAAAAATTAAGAGTCATTCTTATAAACCGCTCTTGAGTAAAATGCCCGGCTCAAGACTAACCTAACCACTCATCTTAAGACGGGACGGGAATCTCTCTCTTACTCAAGATTACACAATACCACACACTAGTCCACTCTAGTGCTAAACCAATTGTTTTCTGCAGGTGGTGTCCTACATAAAGCAGCTAAAAGCGAAAGACCCGGGGATCTTCGCGTGGGAGATCCGAGACCGGCTACTCGCGGACGGCGTCTGCGACAAGTACAACGTGCCCTCGGTGTCGTCTATCAGCCGGATCCTGCGCAACAAGCTGGGCGGCGCGCTGTACCCCGTGCCGCCCCTCTACCCCGTGCCCCCGCAGCGCTGCTGGCCGCTGCACCAGCCCTATGACTACTACGTTTATCTACAGGTTGGTACATAAATAACAACCAAAAATGGATACAGGAATACTTGTTTAGAAACAAATGAACTGACTCCCAATTATTAAGGAGTTCTTATGATGTTCTATAGGTAGATGTTATGACCAGATCTTGATGAAATTTAAATAGGACCACCCCTGCATATTAGACTACTAAGGCGACTATCTTTAGGTTCCTCAGCAAGCCTGAGGATGGCACAAGGATTGAGTACCTCAATGCACTTCTCTCTATTTAGTATCAACGAAAACTGAGGCATGACAGACTGACAGACAAGAAATCTTGACTAATTCTTGCGTTATTCTTCAAACATACACTAGGTTATAAAATCTCGTGACCCCGTACTAATGTCCCCCCCGCAGGGCCGGCAGCACGCGGGCGGCGCGCCGCACCTGCACCCGCACCAGCAGCCGCCCCCGCACCACGCGCACGCGCTCTGACCCGCGCGCGCCGCCCTCGAGCGGGGACCACGCTACGGCTGGTGACTGCCAGCGACACCGGACACTACTGGTTTCGGTTACTAGTCAAACTGATTGCTAGTGACACCAGTTGCTAGTGACGCAGACCGCGACATCAGCTACTAGCAATAAAGGCTACCATTCACATCAATTGGTTACCAGTAAAATGGACGGCGGATGGAGTTACACGTGACCTCATATGCAACGGATTTAAATGAGCGACATTGTCTAGATGCCACCTCCAACAAAATGCCAACTATATCAACTGGTTTCCATTGACGACTAATTAATTAAATATATTTACACCAGTTGCAAGTGGCATCGGCTTCGAAGTACCTGAAAGTGGCGTTATTAGTAATACCAGATCCAGTACATGCTAGTAATACCAAAGATCCCGGTATTAGTAAGGCAGGATAGGTATCAATAATGACAAGTTGGTTACCAGTGACAACGAGTGACTTTCAAACTGGTTACAATTTATCAATTACGTCGGATCCAGTGAGGACAGACACCAGTGATGCCTAGATACAAGCAACAGTCAATGGCAACATACCTACTAGCTAACCAAAGGCTCTACAAATTAACGTGTACCGGCAAGTATCTGGATACACCGTTGCTAATAAATAAGTTAAGAACAATGACCACATTTCAGTTTGTCAGTGGTCTTCCAAAATTGGCTACCAGTGACGTCGATTACCAGTGGCGCGCGTGGCTACGTGGACTAGTGGGACTTTGACATTTGTGACTGAGTATATAAATGTTAAGTTTGCTTGAAACAATTGTCACATACGTGTGACGAAGTGATGATATCAACGCGATCATCTACGATGATCATCGTCTTTTGTTCGGGCTCTGAATTTACTGTAGATTTAATTTAAATTTTGTGATCATATCGACGCTTGAAAGGAGAAATGGGATAAGCGACACGGAGCAAACTTTACAGGAGAGCCAAAAAACCGCGCAAATTTTCGAAAAAAAATCATCAAAATTTTTCTACAAGACCAATTTTTGAATTAAAGGTAAGGCAGGTAAAAAAGGATAAGCGACAAAAATTTTATAAACTGCAAATAAGTAAATAAGGATAAGCGACAAAGGTTTATAAACTGCAATTAGGTAAATAAATATAAGCGGCAATACTTCAGATAAGGTTGATCAGGTTATTTGATCTAAGCTAATTTATATCTTTCTGAAGGTAGTAGGTAAAAAGTCACAATGGAAAATAAAATCGAATATACAGTCAAGTAAAAAAAGACAAACGACAAATCACTGGTTAGACGCGACAAAGCAAAACTATCCAAGTGTAGTGTTATTTGTCCTGACAAATGAGTAAAAAAATCTTAGCTTAATTTAATCAAAACACATTTTATCTAACCTCCATCATCTAAAAATGAGTCAAAAATTACGTCGTTTAGTAACAAAATTTGTCCGTGTTTCTCAAAATCACCGATGGGATAAGCGACAAAAAAGTCTTCAGATGAACACGTGACCTAGCTCATTCGATGCGGAAAAATCAGCCGATTCCAACGATATATATAACTCAATATCACCAAAAATGTCGCTTATCCCATTTCTCCTTTCAAGCGTCGATATATTCTCATCAAAGTAGGTTAAAAGGAATATATTTTGTTTGATATGATTTTCCAAATGCTACATCGATTGTGTTACTCTTTTGATTATTTATTTAACATATTTACAAATTATAAGGTTAATTAAATTAAAATTATACGCCCTTTCTTTTGGAGCGTAAAATAAAGACATGTTAATGATATTTCAGTTTATTTTTAATTAAACTTTATAAAAAAAAAGTCTGTATGCCATGGGAATCATTGTTGAGTGATATTTTTATGAGAAATTATAGACAAGTTAATTTTGATTAAAAAAGAAAAGTGCTTGATAATAGTCTTAATATTTTTATAAAACAGATTTGGTCTAACAACACAGACTAAGCATTTTCCGATAAGAATATTCACACGGAATATTATACGAAGCATGGCGGATCGAAAGTATTATACACTCAAGAGCAAAAAAATGGCTCACAGTGCGTTTTTATTGCTCGTGAGTATAGTGTAAATAAATATTACACCATATTGTAAGATATATCTTTACGTGAGTATTACCAGGGTAGACTCGTTTGCGGGCGCAAGCGCTGCTGTAAATAAATAGATAATATTGTTTTATGGATACTGGTTATCGTTTAGCTTTAAGGCGAGGATGGGTACTTAATAGCTGTTATGGAACTAACCTAACAGGCCAGTGCTAGTACAAAATATTAGTGATTTAATCGTGGAGGTTGGAGCACTAATTAACGAAACAAAAACTATTCAGTGGCATGTAATTTGAATCATGAACATGGTATTTTCAATTTTGTCGGATTGCTTCGTATTTTTTCACCTACGATATCGTCGGGTACCTACTAAAGCTTAATAATGTCTGTTTAATACTTAAACCACGGATAGGTAGCGACTATGTATCAATTAAGGTAAAGGACAATGTCCTTAGTGCTTTAACTTAATTGATACTTCCATATGATTAGTCGATAGATTAGATTACGGTAAATTAAAATTTGACGCATTATGTATGTAGCAAATGTCTTTTAACCCGAAGTTACCTATCCAAGATTTAAAATTTGGCACTGGGCATAAACAAATACGAATTAATCCATCTATTTAAATACGAAGTTCTATGTTTATTCACTATTACATTTCAACAAGAAGGGAAGTTGATTAAGGTGCAAGCCAAACAATAGACGATCTGGCATAAAAACGTTATTTTGTTTCGCTGCGGGTTTTGTTTATGAATTCTGGTTTATGTACTTAAATTGAATTGAATCAATGTCAAATTGGATATAGCTGGGCCCACCCACATTTATTCATATTTATAATATAATTATAAACAATTCAAATTTTCCAGGTTAAACATTAATTATAAATATATAATATTATACCTCTTATCTCTTAGGAAACGCTATCGAGATCGTTAGTACATTGAGTTAAATAAAAGTGCCTTAATGATTAACTGTAAATATACATATACATAGGTATTTATGATTATTTTAGTTCCATTTCTGTGGATATCGACCATCTACGAATTAAATGGGTTTGCACGTAACATGTTTTTTTGTTATTATTCCCTCTTGTAATCCTTGACGAGTGCCTCTGGTTTACTGTCACAATAAAATACTTATCATATTTAATGTATCTAAGGTAAGTACAGAATAAATGCATGGCAATGACGAAAGCTAACTGTGTTTTTCTTAAAGTTAGCGTCCGTCAATCCACATTATTGATATTTTCAAGAATATATACGAATTGAATGCGACTTTAAGTCAATGCGTTTTGCTTTACCAATTTTCTAAATCAAACTAAAATGAAAAGGACTTTAAAGTTACAGAAGTGTGCGAGTGATTCATAAATATTGAACATCGTATATTGTCTGAAAAGTTCGTATTTATCTCGTTTTGTCACTTCGTTTATTAAATCGATTTACGTTTACTTTTACGATTACGTTTACTACTTAGTTGTACTAAATTCATGTAAGACCAGTATGGCAATGCATGCACCAACTCCCTTAAAATCGTAATTAGTTAATACCTAATCTATGTAGTTTTATATTAGTAAACTTTCGATAGGTACCCTAACTGGGTTTTAATGTACTATTTCACGTAACTTGTGTCCAATTATTAAATAAATACTTAATTACAGTCAAGGTCTAGGTTTGTGTACACGTTTAGTACTTTGTCACTTTAATCGCTGTGACATTCATATATGGCAGTTTAAACATGACATTAAATAGACAAGGTACTAAAATGTACGACCTTAACTGTACCTAGCTAGATACGTCAGCTTTTGCGTTATTCTAGGTATTGAATTAAGTTCTACGGTCGTTGTATATAAGGGTAAGTATATAACACTGTGTTGTGTACAAATAGAACGCCACATTCTTCAAACACTTAACCTAAAACATCAAAAGAAAAAGCTCCACATTAATAAAGCTTCATCAACTTTTTACCTCCACACTTGAAATGAATCCCGCCGTTTTAATCGATTCCTGCGCGGGCGCAGCATCGGCTTTACAGGCGCAAACGACGAGCGCTCGCCAATTAAATCCCCGCTTTGTTCCACAATACCACCTAATCCGAAATTTTACTGAATTAATAACAAATTTTACGACCGTAGAAAAAGCGCGGGAGTTGAACATGGCCGCTGTAAAGTGACATTCGACGCCTGCGCCGTGGTGATTAAATGGCGGCGGCTTTGCGCGTGCGCAGCTACAAATGGAGCCCCACTGCATGAAATGGAGGCTCTCACGGCCGCGGCCGTAAAACGCGGGGCCGGGGAATAATCGCAAATATTGGACGCAGCGCGACAAAGGTGGTCCGGTGCGACAAAACATGATAATTGCAAATTTAATTGCAGTGATTGTTGCCGTGGAAGCCCGGAGATGTAAAATAAAACTGCAAAATCGGATATCATACGTTGTTTGATTGCTGGTGTACAAAAATCGACGTCGCGGTTAGCCTAGTTGATAGTGAGACCGTGCCTACGAAGCTAGCGGCCCCGGTTCGATTCTCAGTCAAAGCAAATATGTGTGTAATAAGCGCGAGTATTGTATTAGCTCCCGAGTCGTGGAGTTTTTCTATGTATCTAAGTATGTATGTATTTATCTTTATAAGTTTATTGTTGCCTAATACCCATAGTACAAGCATAGAGCTTAGTTTGGGACTAGATCAGCTTGTGGGAGATTGTCCCCTGGTAATTATTTATTATTTTGTTTATTTATTTCATTCAAACTATACCTATAACAGAAGGTACTCGTACCGAAGTCTTAATTTCCTTATGACCATTAATTGTAAAATTGACCTAGTCTCAAACTTAAGCTCTAGGCTTGTATGTACTATGGCTATTAGGCGACGATATACATACGTATATAGAGAAATACATACATAAATATGACTCAGGAATAAATAAGTACTCGCGCTCATCACATAAATATTTGCCCATACCGGGATTCGAATCCGGGACCACTAGCTTCGTAGGCAGGGTCACTACCAACTAGGCTAACCGATTCGTCATGATCTTAAAGCGCTATTATCAGACAAACTCGTAAAGTAGTATTTTACCAGGCAACTAGATAGTATCTTAGTGCTATCAAACATCAGCGCTAAACCTGGGCCGAATAATAGCTTACAAGCGGATTAGCTGATTAGCGGCGAGATTACACCAATATGTCACGATTGGTGGCACATCTGATAGTGCTCGTAGATCACGATCGTGCCTCGTGGAGCCGTGGGCATGGAACCTAATGCCTTTTATTTAAGTAACCCTAAATTCGTTTTGAGAACTCTTGCACTTGTAGATGCCCAGTACAAATGGATATACGCCATAACATAACCATACCATCGCCTGACACAGCATCACTATCATCATATCAGCCGAAACACGTCCACTGCTGGACATAGGCCTTCCCCAAGGATCTCCACGACGGCTGGTTTTGCCTATGACACAGTATAAAAAATGAATTTTATGTGTATGTAATTTAAAATAATAGTTTAATATTTTTGAATTTTTTGTGTTTCCTCTAAAACAATTGCATGCTGTGGTTGTCTGAAATTAGAGCCGCATTTAGATTAAAACCTAGTACATTTTATTGTTCCTTATTTGTTTCCCTCTAAACAATGTATACACTGTTGACAATCCTAAAAAAATAAACAAATCCTGTACAAAATCTTCGAACAAAGGTACAGTCAAGGTCATAGATATGTATACACTTTAGTACCTTGTCACTTTAATCGCTGTGACATGCATATATGGCAGTTTAGACATGACTAGGTACTAATTAAGTGTATACATATTTATGACCATGACTGTACATCGTAGTTTGTATGCGTGCGCGCTTTACCACAAGCCTGAGAAGGGACGTGAGAACACACTAATAAAGATAATTATGAATTTAGTCGATGCTGCGGCGCCTGCGCGTGCGCAGGTACCTAACTCGAGCTCCTAAACAATCGGAGTTGAATTATGTTCCTGTATATACTTTGCCGACAACAAGGTCGACACTGTCGCCTATGATTTACGGATGCTGGCGGTCACTGCGGCGCCAGGCGGGTCAGCCGGCGCGGGCGGGGCGGGGCGGGTCACGTTACAAAGCGCCGGCGCATGTCCCTGGGCCGCAGGAGTGTGCAAAAAATGATGCTGTCATTTAAGGATAAGTGGGACGATTTAAAAAATTATAGAGAAGCATTCAGGGTCACCGGGCCACCGTTTTTAGGGTTCCGTACACAAAGGGTGTCCGGGACCCTTTTACCAAGCCTACGCTGTCCGTCCGTCCGTCTGTCCTAACTATAAAGAGCTTTATTAAGATTAGATTAGATATACATAGCGGGTAGATTTTTTTTTCAGAATGTGTCTTATTACGGTGAATTTCCTAACAAATAAAAAGCCGGTCAAGTGCGAGTCGGACTCGCGCACTGAGGGTTCCGTACACATTTGGCTGGTTTTTAGTATTTTTCGTTATTCTATAGGGTTTGTTTATAATCGTACCAAATTTGACGCTTGTATGTTTTACCGTTTTTAGGTACGATACAACAAAAATAAAAATATGTAATATCCGCCGTAATAACAAAATATTTAGAAAAAAAAAATCAACCCGCTATACTATTACAAAGATACAGCTCTAATAGTTAGGACAGACAGATGGACAGCGTAGGAATATTAATAGTTGGGCATCCTTCGGGTACGGAATCCTAAAAATAAAAAAGTTAAATAATAAAGGATACAACAAAAATCATTATTTTTATTGTATCGTTAAAACGGTAAAACATATTTACAAGCATCGCTATGATTATAAGTAGAACAAACCCTATAGAATAACAATAAATACTGGAAAATATATGGAATTTGCATAATGGCCGACGCAATGGATTGGCAGCTTACGTCAATTACGTTTTGACAGTTTTCGACCATCGTTATCGTCAGCGTTATGTATCTTGTCTAGGGCCACAGGGGATATCTATCTAAATGTGATGTTCTCAATATAAAGGGACCTTATGGAGGCAGGCGGTTACGCCGTTTTTAGAACTGTTACCATAGTATTCGTATAGTTACAAGAACAAGAAGAGCGTAACTGTCTTCCTCCATAAGGTCCCTTTATATTGAGAACGTCACAAATTATCTGGACACGTAAAATATGAAATCCTTATGATGAGTATGACTTCGATGCCGGTTCGTCGCGTCATCAGTCGAGCGAGTCTCCGCAGACAGGCTGCTTGGAGCAGCCCGTGCCGACAGCTTCAGGCCGCTGTCGGGCAATCGGCAGTTTGAATGTGCAGGCAGTTGAATGTCATTTACCCACCTTGACGGACCACTTAAATTCGCCGGCTATTCATCGACTGAGTAGAACTGAACGACGATGTGCCAACAGAATAACATAGCAGGCATCAACCGCAACACGACTTCTCTCTAGCAGATGGTTTCGGCTACTAGGGATGATGACCGGGTAATTAAAACGAAATTCTATTTAGTCCGTCAGTTAGATTATCAAAAAATATTGGACACGTATTTTTTCTTTTGTCAATCAAGCAAAAAATTACAAAGATTGGTTAGAGTTCAGAATTATGTAGAGTTAAAGAATTATGGTTCCAACGGAAGACCAGCGCCGACTTTAATGCTAGCATTACGCTGAGTTGGGACCATTTCGTGACTGCATTCTTTCTGTGTGTATTTTTCTGTCCTTTGCTGATATTTGTCACGAATAAATGTTTTTCTTCTTCTTATTCTAAGAGTAGTAAAGATTCGTGAGTTCTGGCTCACGAGCCAGACCGCACAATCGGGTCAGAACTCGGTTCTAAAAAAGGTCATCCCATTAAGGTATGAGTGCCGAGGTTAGAGCGCGAGCTTGCTTGTGAGCCAGAACTCACGAATCTTTACTACTTCTAAGCGCGTCAAAGTTCGGGAGTGGGGGCTCGTGATGTAACTTCTGTGTAAAATTTTTATTGAGACGTGACGTCATACGACATTTTAACTCAATATATCTCCGTATTTTTTGATTATGTGAATAAAGAAAAAATACGTTTTTGATAATCTTAACAATTTTTGGCACGGTGTAGCTTGGTCGATTTTTTTCTATTACAGTCTGTTTATACAGCGACTGTTGCTGTGTGTTGGTGTGTTTCTGCCCCAAAATCAACCCCCAACGTTAAAAAATAGGAAAAACAGCGGAAATGAATTCCACACGTACAGTCATATTATGTAAGAATAATGTTAATACTTGAAATTTAAAAAAATATATGTTTAATGCCTGATATTGTACCTATAGGTAACAAATATAAATAAATTAAACAGATGACAAATTATTTGTACGCGCATCACTACAATCTACCAAAATAGGTGTACAATAATTGTTACAAATCAATGTAGGTACAGTCGACGACAGAGAGTCCTCGACTGTACGACAGTAACTGGTATAAACAAAACTTTCTTGTATTTAATAGTATTTATATTACAAAGTCATTGTTTTTACAAATTAAGAGGATTGTGAGGTGACGGCTTTCCATACAAACGGCGATAACGTTTTCCACCCCCTAAATATCAACTGATTTCGACCAATTTTCGATACGGTGTCAGTCGGAACAAAAACTATGTCCGTACGTTTCGTTTTATTCAATATTATTAATAAATTTCGATTTATTCCCGTTTTATTGTTTTCATACAAAAGTAATTTCGGCCATAATATCTTTATAACTAATCAATATTTTAAAAAACGAAACGCACGGACATAGTTTTTGTTCCGACTGACCAGGAACGTTAGGGGTTGGAAAACGTTATCGCCGTTTGTATGAAAAGGCTAGATTTTGCAGCTGGTTCACAGTCCTCTTAACGTCTAACACTATCACGAATTGTTTATTAACATTAAAATACTGTCATGAAATTATTAATTAATGCTAACCTAATTATTTAACAGAGTTCCGCGGTTCTAGAAGAACTAATATAAATCATAAAATTGTTTTTCACTGCCATTTTGAATTATTATTAAATTCTAATTTTGTTTTATTACATTACATATGTATAACATATAAACGAACAAGTAACATATAAATAATAATATAACATTTTGTTATCGCAAGAAATATAACAATTGCCAGCAAGCTACAACTTATGTAAGTATTTTCACGGCAATAGGTATTTATTCATTCGGATAACCATCGGTTTATTCATTACTGACGCTATATCCCTGTTTTTTTTTGATCTTGATCAACCATCGGCATCATTTTGTTCTTTTTTTTTCCCAGTACTAGGTACTTACAAAATAAAAATACTAAAGAAAGATTTTCAGAAAATCACAACTCTTTCAAAATGTTTTTTTAATGATATGAAAATTTACATATTAAGTATATTCAAATTCATGGGCAACTTGATTTGTGTAAGTTTGGTATCGTGTAGTCTATTTCTAGGGAGGTGAATATTAACATTCATATTAAATTTAAATTTTCCCATAAAGTTACTTCACATAATTTTTATCGACCTATTTTCTCTTGACTTGACAAGTTTTGGTTCCTAATAATCATTTGTCCTAATGATAACTTGATATAATCCTCGCAGTTCCATAAAGCCGAGTTGCTGCCGGAATCCTGTCACAATGCTAGCAGGTCGGTCCTAAATTTCGACTATCGAATATCGGTCGATTTTCGCACTCTACTCTAGGATACATGACGTTACGCGGTATGTAACTATGTACCTCAATGTCAAAAATGTACAGTCACCACACGGGATTGTTGAGCCACCGTAGAACCCTGTCATAATGACAACGTCAAGTCACTCAAAATAAATTATGTCAAAATTTTCCGTCGACTTTCTGTGAGAGGGTTCTATAGTGGCTCAACAATCCCGTGTGGTGACTGTACCTTCAAGTTTTAGTCTCAAATTGTATGTAAATACTACATATTTTTGTGCTTTTGAGAGATTTTTTATTTACCTTTGACTGTACCATAGATAAATGAAGAATGAAATGCTTCTTCATTTATTTATGACTGTACTGTACCTACCTAAATTGAATAATAATTTCTGCTCATAAAATAATTATCAGTTGATAGTAATCAAATTGTTGATTCATACATTTCATCAATAGGTATCAAGAACATTCATCTCGTTTATTTTAATTTTTTAAATATCTTATTTCGTTTACCGTTATGGCCATCTAGCGGCGAGTAGAAGAAAATTGAACGCGAGCAGCGGTCACGTGCTCCAGTAAACACGTCATATATTAAGTTCCGCTACTTGTCGTTAGAGGTCACTTGTTAACACGACGTCTATTTTATATGAATATAAATTGTATCTTAACATATTACTACTTATAAAATACAACACTAAAATCGAAAAATATTACTTATCTTCTGATAAAAATGCACATCAACAATTGCTTCTTAGTAAAAAAACAAGTCTGTGTCTGCAATAAATAAGCCGCGATTTAATTTTGATTAAAATTAAATTAAATAGGTATACCTTTTACAAATTATCGCTAATTTTGTTTTTACCGGAGTATTAGCCGGGCGAGTCTTGAACAATAATAATTGATCGATGATCGATATTGTATCTGATTAAAATAGTTGAAAAGCCTTCTTGCACACGGCACTGAAGTGCTGGTGCCGTGTGAATTACATTTAAGGGGATGCTCTCCTTTCGTTTGACTAAAATAAAATAATAATTATTTTTAACAGGTTATATTATTATTTTGTGACTTTCTGACGTACCTAACATAGCTCTATGAATTGCTAGACTTAAGTGGCAGTGGATCGCTCACAGAACAGATGGCCGTTGGGGCCGAAGAGTTCTCGAGTGGCGTCCGCGTACCGGAAAATGCTGCGTGGGCAAACCTCCAACAATAACAACAACAAGGGCGGCTTATGTCCAGCAGTGGACGTCTTTCGGTTGAAATGTGATGATGAAATCCTGAAACAAAAACGGTTCCTGTAAAATATACCTACTCTTGGGCTTGCGATGATTATGAATTGAAACTAATCTTTCGATGAACCAATATATCACTGATCAGTCGCCATCGATCCTTAAATCAATAAACGTGTGGTTAAACATAGAAAATGTGTATTATGTATAGTTTCAGTGATAAGCGACCACTTAAGGCGTTTTGCACGCGGCTCCAATCTGCTATCATCAGATTTAATATCAATTAGGTATACTATCGATCAAGCAACTCCGGGCCCGCGTGCGCGCGCGCACGGCCCCGCGTTTCGTTTCGGCTGATACCATGCCGAGACTAGCCCACGGTGACTTTGGGGATAGCGGTGTCTTTACCATAATATTTATATTAAAAAATCCGTGCTAATATTATGCGAATGCAACTCTGGTTGTTTCTTTGTTGGTTACCTTTTCACGAATACACGGCTGAACTGATCTTAATGACATTTGTCAAGTATACTCTATGGGGAAGGACAGAAGAACTTTTTTTGTTATGTGATGTAACTACAAATTAACAGTTTTCAGATTTTTTCCTTTACTGTCTTTGTGCTAAGACATTGCTTCTTGCCAAATTTTATGATTAATTCATCAATTAATTCAACGAGAAGTACCCTATAGGTTTTGATTCCCTTGAGATTCCCTTCAATATGCGACATAAACGGCCGTATCTTTTGATTGCGTTGACAAAGAAGTTTGATTTTTTTTACAACTCCAAAAGAATTGCAGACTTGAGTATTCGATATTAATTTCAACTTGATACCTTCACGCGTTCCTGAGAAAAAGGGTCTTAACAGACAGACAACGAACAACGAAGTGATCCTATAAGGGTTCCTTTTCAGGTACGGACCCTAATAATACTCAATACTTTATTGCTTATCCACAATGTGTGTACAGTGTTAACTTAAGGCTATGGGATCACCATGGACCCAGTAGGGCACAGCAATTTTAAGATCTGAGGGCCATCCTACATGGTCAATTTGTGTGAGATTGTCCCTGATATTTATTTATTTTAACAAGCGTATCAAAGGTATCAACTTGACAGAATTATTGCCTGAAGCGAATGCTGAAACATCATAGAGCATCATAGGACTCTCGAACTAACATCTCCCCTTTCTGTAACGGCCTGGCCATGACTTAGCGGCGGTGGCGGCGAGCGAATTCTCTCTTCATTGCTCGGTCGAGACGCTCACCGTGCAGCGATTAGTTGACGTTACACGCAATGTATAAGAAAATTCTCTCGCCGCTCCGCCGGTCGCGCCAAGTCGTGGCCAGGCCCTAACTTGGTTTTTGCACACGATTCGCGCACAACACAGTTTATGCGCGCGGACGCCCGATCTCCGGCAATCGCGACGAGCTCGCGCGAGCCTGGCGACCACCCGAGGTAGGTAATCATAGCCTTATAAATCTCATAATAGGTATAATACTCGTTTTTAATAACGTTACTTTAGTAATAGTATAAAGATTTTTTGTAATAAACTTAGACGTAAGTTATATACAAACCATGGACCAAAGAGCTAACGGACGTAGGGTCGCTAATGGGTTGTTTTCAAAAAAATTGTACATAGTTAAAGGCTTAAGGAAAACAAAATCTGTGTATCTGTGTATCTGTCTGTGGCCTTTTAGCTCCTAAACGGATGGACAGATTTTGATTTAGTTTTTCTTGGGTGACTTAATCGAGAGTGTTCATAGCTTGGTTTGATGAAAATCCGTTAAGCCGGTTAAAAGTTATGAGCTCTGAAAGCGGTTTTATCTGGAGTTTTTATACAAGATATCATTTGGTTTCAGCAAGCCCAAATTAAAAGAAATTAAAAGACAGGGGACTACTGACTTCTAATCATGTTTACTGCAAAAACAAAATTACCATGTTTTTACATAATCTACCATAATTCAAAAACATTAACTACGTTTTATACATTTAGGTACAATAAATTTATCCAAAACGTCGTGTTTATACTTTAGACATAACAGAAGCCTGTTCCTTCTTCATAAATCATTTCTTAAATCAATGTTCAATAGTGATAAAACTGATAAATTAAAGATCTTAGTTATTTTCTTTGATTAATTCCCGTTCTTAGCACACAAAGGTTGCATTCAGTAAATTAATTAATTGATTTCAAGTATTTCTTGGGAGAATCTACGACGCAACTAAAAAAATCAAAATACAGAGACAGATATTACTTATTATGTTTGTACGTCATTACCAAGCACGGAACTATCCGGGGGTCAATATTGGCGAAATCAATGACACTACAGCAACTTCTGATGCTAATAGAAACTAACACCCCCGGTTCTGCTTCTGGTTACATCAAAAGTTGCTGTAGTGTCATTGATTTCGTCAATATATTGAAAACACTAATGACGGCGGCGTTTGAAACGCCCGGAAATTTAGGTATAAACCTACCCATGGGAGACCCAGCCGTTTGAAAGGCGTAGGTGGAGCCCAAGCCAACACGCAGAGGCTTCAGCTTTTCAGCTTCTGTTACATGACGACTCGTTTAGCCTAGTTGGTAGTGACCCTGCCTACGAAGCTAGCGGTCCCGGGTTCGAATCCCGGTATGGGCAAATATTTGTGTGATGAGCGCGAGTATTTGTACCTGAGTCATGGATGTTTTCTATGTATTTAAGTATGTATTTCTCTACATAAGTAATGTTTATCGTTGTCTAGTACCCATAGTACAAGCCTAGAGCTTAGTTTGGGACTAGGTCAATTTGTGTAAGATTGTCCCTGATATTTATTTTTTATTTTATTTTATGTAAGGAGTGCCCTCCCTAGAAATATTTATTTTTGTTATTTAACAACCAAACTAAGTAGCGGCTTATACAAGACACCCAACTCCAAATTTCATCAATATAATAGTAAAATGCCTGTGACACACGGAGGGACGAACATGACGAAATTATAAGGTTTCCGTTTTTGCCATTTTGGCTACAGAACCCTAAAAATCGATAATATTAGAAATAAAAAAAAAACATTTAAAAATATACGGCCAGTCAGGTACCGTACCAGGAAAAATAAACGTGTATTTTTGCTAATTTGGCTGGTAGATTTAAAATTTATGTGGACCACGAATAGAATAATGATACCGGATTAGTCAAGATTTTAGCTATGCTGAATTAGCTAAGGACGTGTATTGCATTTTAAAACAGATGACTAACCATGCTTCAAGTATATTCGTTAAAATCAAGTACCTAGGTACCTATTTTATATTCTAGCCAACATTTGGCTTCGATTTAAATTTCTTACAGATTATGCATTTGTCGTATCTTCTTGATGATTGCGTCCATTTTACAGAATTTTATGAGAAACGTAATTTTACCCGACCTGAAGAAAAAGGAATAATACATATATAATATGCGTGTCTTTTTCTGCGTGTCTGTACATCTCTGTAATATCACCTATTTCAAGGGCATGTATTACCTTCACTTAGCTTCTCATTTCATAGAATATATTAATTAATTTCAGATTCTATAAGTTTTACAGCACCGCAGGAATATTTTTTGTGGCGATTACAACTCTAACCAAACCTAATCAACGTAGTGCCTAATCAATGCAAATGTCTTGGATTTCCTGTAAACATCATGACTTCTATTCAGCATTAAATATTCAGTGAAATGCAAATAATGATTCGTACATTATCTATGAAACGATTGTCGGTATTTTTTGCCATTAACAAGAATTGAATTTGACGTGAACAGAACCTACTGTACCTACCTAGTTGTTTTATTTTTACATTTCTAAAGGTGTTTTTTTTGCTTATAAGTATTGGTGTTGTGGTGATTGGGCTGACATACGCGTTTGTGTAAAGGCCGGACTATAAAAATATTTTTTTTTTAAAGAAAGAAAGAACGCGTTGGACTCGGTGGACCGAAGAGCTAGGAGACTCATAGGCGACGATTCGCTCGTCAAAACCAAACTTTTAAGTTTGGAACATCGGCGTAAAGTCGCTTGTCTTTCGATATTTTACAGGGTGTATTTTGGAGAGTGTGCCCAGGAACTACACGACCTCATCCCACCCTCCACTTTCTCCAATCGGTCTTCCAGACGCAGGGAGGGCTTCCATCCTCATGTAGTCGAATTTCCATCAGTTCGGACGAAGCGGTTTGCTGCGTCATTTCTTATTCGCACTGCCAAGGAGTGGAATGCTCTCCCTGCGTCTGTATTCCCAGAATCCTATAACCTTGGTGTTTTCAAGGCAAGAGTGAATAGGCATTTTCTGGGTAAGCGTGTACCATCTTCGACCTCGTCTTCACTTAACATCAGGTGAGACTGAGGTCAAACGCAAACCCATATATGATAAAAAAAAAAAATATGAAGAAATAAATCTAAACATTTAAGAGAATACAGATAGGCCTTATCAAACTGCTACTGTTCTATTGATTATATTAAAAGAATGCTGATTAAATAATCGAAATCAATAATCAATCTAACTAAAGAAATTCCCTGTCTCATTTGACTTCAGGACTACTGAACCCTTATCAGTGTCCGCTAATGAATCTAATCATCGATAGTACAGATACTCGTGTACATGCAACATATAGCATGGTTTCGACAAGCACGGGTGTGATAATCCTTAGTTCGCCAGTGGGAGTACTCGTATTCGGAACACCATAGACAGGTAGGACTTTAACTTTGTCACGCCATAACTTGGGAACGGCTTGGCCAATTCGGCTAATTTTTCTTTTCAAATTTTCCTTTAAGTCCGAGGAAGGTTTTAATGAACAGAAAAATAGGATATTTCAACTTTAAGGGGGAAAATGGGAACGTGAACTTTAACCGAAGCGAAGCGAGGGCGGGTCGCCACTCGTAGTCTGTTTATCGTTATGTACTACGTTATTTTAGGTAATCGGAGTTTGTTTCAACCTCTTCCAGCTGGTCGTCTTTGAAACCAGCGACTAAATGAATGTGCAGGCAGTTGAATGTCATTTACCCACCTTGATGGACGACGTAAATTCGCCGGCTATTCATCGACTGGGTAGAACTGAACGACGATGTGTTAACAGAATAATATAGCTGTATTGATAATAACTATAACCTATATTTAAACTAGCTTTTCGCCCGCGAATTCGTCTGCGGAGTCAGTACTTTCGTAAGGTAACATAGTATAGCCTATGTCCACCCAGAAAGTCCATTATAAATGTTGGTGAAAGAATTTTTGAAATCGTATCTTAGTTCTGGAGATTACCCCTTACATAAAACAAAACAAACTTTACCTCTTTATAATGTTAAAGTAAGTATAGATTACCTGTGATAAATAAAATTCAATAGAAATTGCCCGCATTTTCGTTATTATTTAAACTGGTTTTAAAGGGATGCTGATCAATACATTGTATTGAATACGAATTCTTGGAAGAAAGTAAAGCGGGACCACGTATTGCGCTTTGCCAAACGACTCCTGGCGCATGCGCATACCAACGCAATGTCTTAAATCATTCGGTGCCAATGACAAATGCTTGCACGTTGAAAATACATACAATTGTTAGTAAGCGGCAGTCACTTTCAGCTGTACGGGAGAATGCCGCTGCACCGTGATCTACATACAAAATGACCTAGGGCACATGAATTAACAAATTTTACTGCTCGCATCTTATTTATAGTTAACGGGAATTGTACGATTGGCTAACAAGCGGCGCGTGCGGCGTGTTTCAAATCACGCCATCTTGTGGAGTGGTGGCTAAAAGTTTACTGTTCTTTCAATATCTTCATAATGTCATGTCACACAGCCTGACGAACAAAAGGTACGTTTTTGCGTATCTCGACGCAATTCGAACGAGGCGCGAAACCCTTTAAAAGATTTACGTTTCGTCAATTTTATTTATATTTACTTGCCAATAATATACCCATAATAGTACCAAATTTAAAAATAAACATGAAAAACATACAACATAATAATACTTTTAAAAGCACAACACAGCAAGTGCAGTAAGTACAGCTATATTAATTAAAAGTACATTTTGTATTTCACGGACAATTTTTTTCTAATATTATACTGGGTGTTTTTTTATTCGTCGAAAAAATTTTGGGGGTTAAATCAGTAAGTCATACTGATCACCTTTCACTATGGGACCAACCCCGAAATCGCGAAAAAAAAATTGACCTTTCCATAGTAATACATTTTGGCTAGTCAGCTGACGATGTTTTGTATCAGAGGGTAAAATTCTTTTTCGCGATTTCGGGGTTGGTCCCATAGTGAAAGTTGGTCAGTATGACTTACTGATTTAAGCCCCAAAATTTTATCGACGAATAAAAAAACACCCTGTATATCGCAAGATCCGGACCCGTTGATGTATTTTGTACTTATAACAAAACCTAAAAATACAGTTAAAGTCAAAAACGAAAATATATATACGATGATATTAGTCGTTTCATAAGAGCTCCCACGAATGAATCGAATCATAGAATGCATTTGTGCGTGTGTGCGTGTGTGCGTGTGTTCGTGTGTGCGTGTGTGCGTGTGTGTGTGCGTGTACGTGTGTTAGTGTGTGTGTGTGGCGGGACGGCAACACTCACACAGTCATATTCAATTCATTCCACTGCCTGCACTTTCATGTAGTCGCCGGTTTCTAGCGATTAAATGAAAATGCAGGCAGCCAAATGTCATTTAGACGCCTTGACGGACGACGTAAATTCTCCGGTATTCTTCGTCTCAGTTGATGTAAAGGACGATGCGTTAACAGATTAAAATGGCGGACTAAGGAGCATTATACTCGCGCTCTTTACTCAAATATTTACACATACCGGGAATCTAACTCGGGACCGCTAGCTTCGTAGGCAGGGTCACTACCAACTAGGCTATGGGCGTTTAAGGCTTCGTCAAACAGCCAGTCACACTGCAGGAAAAGGTCGCGTCGTGCTCTACGTGTTCTCTCTCAACCTTGATCCAAGTTAACAGTTAGCATTTTTGTAGCTTTTATGTCCCAAATCATATAGAACTGGACGTTCTCTAACGCAATCTATAAAATTGTCTACATCCATGGTCACAGGTTGGCGCGCTCACGCCGCGCCCGGCACTGCGGGACTATGTGTGAGGGCCTGCTGTTCATTTCCACGCTAAGAAAAAAAAAAAAAAAAAAAAAAGAACGTGCCACGCTAATGTCGAACCGCGCCAAGCCGACTCCAGCGAAATTGGAGCGCGCAGTCGATTGACACCTTAACCACGTCGTCGTAATTAGCAGTCATATTAACAAGACGATATCTCACCTCACCATATTCCTATTTAGATATCTCACCCTGCCTGTGCCTAATTAACTATACGTATTTAGAATTACGCATTATGCCCGATTATGTAAAAAAAAACTCACATTTGTAGGCACAAGAACACACACACCGTGTCTACTAAAAACATTAGGAATATATTGGATTTATAATGTATGTAAGATTACGTCACGTAACTATAGAAAAAACAAAATATAGTATGTCATTGAATACAAATCACAGCACCAACTTATGTTTGCCGTATAACTATTAACTAACCGTCGCTAATAACTTAAATAATAACTACTAACAAAAGACAACCGATTTGCAATTTTATATGTGTTGAACTTACTGTTGAAATTACACGCGTTTGATTTGGAATTGCGGCGTTATAATTTGGAGTTACAGATTTGTTTGTTTTATCCGCTGTTTGTCTCGCGTGGTCGAAGTCGGTCAGTTGGACGAAGAGGAAGCGATGTGATGTGACGTAAGGCCTGTCCGGACTAGGATTAGTATCGAGTCGAGTAGCGATGTGATGTGACGTAAGGCCTGTCCGGACTAGGATTAGTATCGAGTCGAGTAGCGATGTGATGTGACGTAAGGCCTGTCTGGACTAGGATTAGTATCGAGTCGAGTAGCGATGTGATGTGACGTAAGGCCTGTCCGGACTAGGATTAGTATCGAGTCGAGTAGCGATGTGATGTGACGTAAGGCCTGTCCGGACTAGGATTAGTATCGAGTCGAGTAGCGATGTGATGTGACGTAAGGCCTGTCCGGACTAGGATTAGTATTGAGTCGAGTAGCGATACATTGACGAGTTTGTTTTCACGTTTGAGGCGTGAAAATCAAACTCAAACCAAACTCGTCAATGTATCGCTACTCGACTAAAATAAGTCCTAGTCTGAACAAGGCAGGGCCACACTAACGGGAAACGCTGTTAATTTACATCGTCTATCGCCTTATGCTGCTACGCAGGACTACCATCGTGATAATTAACGGCGTTTCCCCGTAGTGTGGCCCTAAGGTTAGAGTTTTAATGCGGCGGTCTACTAAATCGCTTCAACCTAGCGTTGGAATTTTGAATAGGTGCGCGTACATACGCGCACCTATTCAAAATCATCATCCTGTATATGGTTAGTATGGTAAATAGTTACATAACTATTTACCATACTAACCATATACAGGATGTCCTAGGGCTATGTCGCAAGAAAAATACTTTAAAATATTGTGTATAAGAAGTTTTGCTTCATGGAAACTTATTTATCTCTTAAAAGCATTTAAAGATTATTAATTAGTTACTTGCCTAATGGTATTTAATATTTCATAATGATTTTTTTTCAATTGCTAAATTGTATGCTGTTCTCATTTGGCCGGTTTGATTCCCAGACAAAGCAACCTTTTAAAATGTCTTTAGGTTCTTAGTCACTTTGGGAGATATTGATTAAAAGTCACTTTCTATTTAAGACGTAAATTGTAGTATTTTTACTAGCAATCGTAAAAAAACCCGATGCTTACTATCTATTTCAAATTCTTTATTACCTATGTGTCGTTCCTCGAGTGTCTCATATCATAATGTAGGTATGTAGGTTTATAATTATAATACCTTGTTATTATAAATTATTATCGTAACTGGGACTTCTGTGTCAGCAAGTCTCTCTCTCTCACAAACATTAGGTATTATATATACCTCCAAACGTAATCACTTAAAAATTAGACATCGATTTTTTGTTTAACAAACAACGTTGCGCCCGCAAATCTAGCAATACGTGCACAGTACATTGCAAACCGCGACTTGTACCTTGCATCTGTTGATTGCGCCAGCGGCGCCGGCGCAGCGCGCGCCATACCCTGCCCGCGCGCCGACTAGAGTGCCCGTGCGCTCGCGCCGAACCCTCCGATTTTACGTGTGTTACCCCTGATACGACTTTGGATTAAAAACTACGTTTTTGGTAAGTGTTCTTTTAATTGTCATTGACATTCATTAATTCGTGTTTTTTTTCGTGCGTGGCCCCAAGTTGTTAACTGACTTTAGATAATCACCAGATTCATCAGCTGTTTGTAATGATCCGGTAAACAATCTGGTCTTTGTTTACGGCCTATTAACTAATTGAACTATTCATTTTTATTTGCTTTATTTTATTTACAATTGTGTTCATTTACTTCTGAAGTAGCTGTAATTTTTTTTTTGTTTGGTCGTGTTGTGTCTTTACGTACGTTATTGTATTGTAATTCTTTATTTCGAGTAACGAAAACTCATCTTATACACTAATTACATTGAAATTAAATTAAATTAAAACACATGTCATAAAGTAAAATAAAATAAATAAATTAATCAAGCAGAATTAAAATTAAAATTAAAATAGATCAAATATAGTTATATATACAAATAAAATATATAATAGTATAGTAAATAAAATTTACAATGCAATTGTATGGGGGGTTTTCTGAAATTTTTTGCTGAGTAAGTTACATAGTTTTTGTCGCGACCACATATCAAAAATTGGTCGAAACCGGTTAACATTTAGGGGGTGGAAAACGTTATCGCCGTTTGTATTTAAATCACAAAAAATCGCATCGCATCGGCCATTTAAATATCATTAAGCCACACATCAAATTTAAAACCCGAGTCAAATTATAACGTGATCTCTCGAGATTTTTCGTCATTGTTCGATTTGTGTTTAGCCGTTGTCGGCGAAGGTGGCAACGCACGGCCTTGCTTCGTACACGCAACAAATGATTCAATCTGACCGGTTATGTTATGTTGTGTTACATTAGGCTACTGGCTACTACGATAAGCACTCTTACGCAGACTCATTACGAATTATAAAGGTGGACATTCACGGTCAGTTAAACTGATCAGTTAACTGACGTACATCCAGAAGCTGAAATTGAGTTCGTATAATTTCAACTTAAGATTTCACATTCACGGTCAGTTTTTGGATGTACGTCAGTTCAACTGATCAGTTTAACTGACCGTGAATGTCCAACTTTAAAACAGGTGTCGAAGATAAGTTAGAATTGTGTTCACGCTTGGCTTGGTCATTTATAACCTACCCAAACGTAAACAATATTGTATTGTGTGTCAATGTTTTCTTGACGTAAATATTACAATTGGATATAAAGGGTGTCCCAAATTTTGACGTGAATCTTACATCATAGGATAATATATACGTTGTGTTATCTACGTCTAGATCTGGGACAACCTGTATTAAGAAAATATCCTGTAAATTTGAGTTAAATAATTAAATATCAAGGGATAATGATACTCAAATTGACCTAGTCCCAATTAATTCCAAATTAAGTCTTGTCCTATGAGAACTAGAGAACGATAAAAATGCTTAAAATGTGAAAGTTTGGATGGATGTTTGTTACTCAATGACGTCAGCACAGCTAAATAGATCTGAATGAAATTTGGCACAGAGATAGATTATAGTCTGGAATTGCACATAGGCTACTTTTTATCCCAAAAAATGGACAGTTCCAGAGGAAGCAGCTATAAACGACTCCAAGCTATAAACGACTTGGAGTCGCGGGCAAATTTGGCACAGAGATAGATTATAATCTCGAATAGCACATAAGCTACTTTTTATTCAAAAAATTGTCGGTTCCTAAGGGATTAGCGAAAAATGACTACTACGCGGACGGAGTCGCGGGGAAAAGCTAGTAAGGAAATAAATATAAAGAAATGCGTAGCAAACTTCCAAGACTCAGGAACAAATAACTACTGGCGCTCATCAACACAAATATTTGCCCATACCCGGAATCAAACACGGGACCGCTAGCTTCATATTCGTAGCCAAGGGCCCTAACTCGGCTAGCCGCGTCTTCAAATTACTTCCGGTATCTTATTAAAATTTCGAGACCAAGATGCATTTTGCGAAAGGCATCGACTAATGTTTTAATATGTATGAAATTTATATCGGCTAATGTATGGCATAACACAACCTACGTCCGTAACATACAAATATATATTTTAATTGGTTTGTCTGTCAACTGTGCAAAGTTTGGCTCTGACTCTGGTTTAGACTAGGGTCAATAGAGCAAACACATATAATAGCTAGTCATTAACTTTCACATAATGTAAATTGTCTAGCCCCACTGTTATCAACATTTAATAACACAACAAAAACCATTACCCTTTTCTTTGATTTTGACACGGCAATATTTATTTATGGTAACATTGGCAACACTAAACTAACGGCAGCTGTACTAAGACCGCGGGTCCCTAGCCAAGATGCACTACCCTAACTTAACGGTTTTCGAAAATCGACAAAATGTATCGAATTGACATAAGCGGCGACTGATTTTTAAAGTTTATATGAAGCCAGTGCGCGGCGCCAGTCCTACTGGCTTGAAAAATATTCGCTCTATTCACGCCAGCGCCGGCAGCCAGCGCTGGCTTAGCTTGAAAAACTGTTTATAACAGCCCGTCTTCATGATCGGCCATGATGGGCGAAACTTCGTCCCTCATGCTCGTCCATCATGGCCGATCCATCGTGAAGAGGGCCCATAAGAGGTCAATACTAAGCCAGCGCTGGCTGCCGGCTGCCGGCGCTGGCGTGAATAGAGCGCCCCTCTATTTTTCAAGCCAGTAGGACTGGTGCCAGCACCAGTCTTAAGGTGTCGGTTGGTAGCCGACTGCACGCAGCAGCAGCAGACAGCACGTGTCACCGCGCTAGCGACGCGTCGCCGAGCGGCAGACGACACTGATGCCCGACTGCAGATCAGTAGTGCCGCGGCGACACGTGCTGTCTGCTGCTGCTGTGTGCAGTCGACTACCAACCGACACCTTTACATTCAGTCAATTCGTTGGTTTTCGTCGTCTCATGTCGATGTGAACGACGATGTGTTAACACAATAACATGGCTGGGCAATTTTACACTCTATGCCTATGTCTATGGTTACAGTCCAAAGTTTTAAAACAATAAAAAAACGACGTGTTAAGAAATTAAATTGAAACGATTTTTTTAACGTGCGTTTAAAAACACATTCGTAATAATGAGTTTTCGATTAAGAAACCGCTACAAAGCGTAATATCGACTTCGAATTCAATCATTACTTATGAGCAGGCTTCGTTTACGAAGCGCACTTCGCGTTTTAACCCGAGCAAAATTCATTGAAGTGGGCACTTTTACACGTCAAAATCTACCAGCGCTTCCCAAGAGGAGACCACTGCTGAGAAGAAGCGCCGCAGGAAACTCAACAGTTAGTCTTTTTTTTTAATACACTTATGAGTCTTTATGACAATAATACTACTTATTCTAGCATAAAGTATATAAAACTATAAAAAAAATGTAAAATATCTGCAAAGTTCATCAGGAAAACATGTAACCACATAAAAGTTTCGACATGTCTTCCTACATAAACCGTGGCCCTTAAACAAGATACAGTCAGCATCACTATTATTTGGTCACTTGGGCTGTTACAATATATTTGATGCTGAGTGTACAGCGTTTACATGATTTTTTGGATTATTTATGAGGTAGTAATCTATTAGTTAATTTTATAATTTTCATACGTTTTTCATACGTCATTACAATCTATTTTGCTCGCATTTTACGATACCTGCGTATGAGTCTTAAAACCAAATATACAAAATGTACGTAAGCATAACAATATATGCCATTATCAACGAAAACTAACAAACTGGGATTTATCTCGAGCTAACCGTTTTATCGCGTCGGATTACGTTTACGATGTAAAAACACGCCGTGAACCGTGGCCAATTGGACGAACACACTTTACCGCCGTAACTAACCTCGTTACATGATAGGCCATAACCAATAACGCGACTTGTAGCGTTACGGCGTTTTCTTGCCACCTTGTCATTGTACATAAATTAAAGACCAGCCAAGTGCGAGTCGGACTCGCGCACCGAGGGTTCCGTATAAGTTTAAAATCTCAAAGAAATAATGTCATACAAAACGGTTTTCAGATTTTTCCCTTTACTTGTGGTTTAAGACATTCCATAATCATATTAATCATGAACAATATTTAATTTTATGCAACATTGACTTTAACCCAGTTAATAATTTTTGACGATGCAGACATTTGCATTAATTACCAACAAGCTAGCTTGCAAAATACGATTTAGGTACACTCGTATAAGCGTCCATATATATCTGTTATTATTGTATTACTTATTTTGTTGTTGATTTCAATAATATATATAGATATTTTAAATTATTATAAATTCTAAATGACAAACGTTACTATATTTTGCATGTAATTGTTTTAATTTAGTCTTAAGTCCTTTTACGCCTGAGATACAGGAGCATCCTAGTTCAGGCATGTTTATAAGTGTCTTATGTTTTTGTATAGTACATAGTTAAACATTGTAAAAAAGTGCTTTGAATAAAGATTTATTATTATTATTATATTTCATTTCATTATATTTCATATTAAATTTCATTATTCTAGCTCAACGGGAAGTACCCATAGGTTTTGATTCCCTTGCGAATGTCAAAATATGCGGCCGTATCTTTTGATTGCGTTAATTGACTTAGAAGTTTGTTTTTTTCACAGCTCCAAAAGATTGCAGACTTCTGAGTACATATTTGATGTATTAATTTCAACTTGATACCTCCACGCGTTCCTGAGAAAAAGGGTATTCACAGACAGACCGACAGACGGACATTCACAGACAAGGGTTCCTTTTTTCCTTTTAAGGTACGGAACCCTAAAAACCAATTAATTAGAAGTAGAGCCGAGCACCGAGGGATACAAACAATATCAAATAATAAAAATTAAACGGAACCCTTCGTGTGAGGGTTCGACTCGCACTTGGCTGGATTTTAATATTATTTTTTACTTTGACTGATTTAACTCGACAATTTCGCAAGTAATAAAAAAATTAGCGACGAGGTGCTAAAATATTATAACAATGCCCGGTTACCGAATTTCTATAAAAACATGTTGTAAAGTCATTATTACATTACTGTGTGACACATTCAGAGCTGCCGACACGCCTGGCGAGTCGAAATAATATACAACCGCCTGTCGGTGGCACTCAACGTGAGGAGCAGTCGGAGCGAAGGCCGATCGATTGTTTCGCCTATTGTTCATAAATTTATTCGATTAACGCATTGTTACATTTAACGAGTAAATAAAGGTTAATTAACACAAATTTTATTACGAAATACATCACTCGCAAATAAATACTCTTATTTTTTAGGCTTTAAAGTACTAGCGACCCGCTCCGGGTACTATTATACTCATAAACCTTCCGTGAAAAATTATTTAACTCATGTTAAAAACCGCAATAAAATCCGTTACGTAGTTTAAATTAAAAGATCTAAGCGTATATACAGAGGGACAGACGGCGGGAAGCGACTTTATTTTATTTTATACTATGTAGTGATTATGAGGAAGTTTGTAAAATTATACAATCCACATTAGAAACATGCTCAATTTTCTAAAGTACGTGATAACGAAGTAATAATTATAAATTAGTTTACATAATAGACAATTATATTTAATAACATTACCTACGCATATACATTTATGTAATGTTCATTGACTTTAACATCAAATTAACATATGTAAGCACCTATGTGTATCACATGGCATAATTAAGCCTATTTATTTAGGTACCACCTGAGTTACAAAACTATCTGCCGCACTCAGAGACGTCAATTAATTTTTAAGTTTCATTAAAGTTGCTTCGTCTTACTGCCGCACTCAGAGACGTCAATTAATTTTTAAGTTTCATTAAAGTTGCTGCATCTTATTCTATCGCTTTAGCAAAGAAAGTGACAGCAGTAACTTTAATGTATCTTAAATATTAATTAACGTTTCTGAGTGCGGCAGTTATTCTTTTGCTATAGCAAAGAAAGTGACAGCAGCTACTTTAATGAAACTTAAAACTTAATAGACGTCTCTGAGTGCGGCAGTATATTATATAATTTGATTAAAGATAGGTAATTGTCGCCATGAAGCATCAAGCTGATGGCGGGATGACCTAGACGAGTTTGCAAGGGATGGCAGGAGCGCGCTCTAGTCAGGACGAGTGGAGACAAGGAGGGTGGGCCTTTGCCCAGCAGTGGGACACAAAAACAGGCTAACAAAAAAAAAAACAAGATTTCGAGGGTCCATAGAAACTATAGTGATAATTCTAAAACGTCGAATGCGCACTTTAGTCCCATCTTATCATTATTGAGTAGCGTAGTGATAACAGTGATAAGACTGATATGATACCGAAGAACTTATAGGTAGATTCTTTAATTCACAAGGACTTGGTGTTCGCCTTGGGTTAATCAGTCGTTGAACTATAAATAAACCTTTATTTGTAATGTTATCCTTACTAATCTTAGTTCTTACTTACTATTATAAATATGAAAGTTTGGATGGATGTCTGTTACTCAATCACGCCAGAACGGCTGAACGGATCTGAATGAAATTTGGCACAGAGATAGATTATAGTCTGGAATAGACATGGTTACTTTTTATTCGAAAAAATTTACATTTTCCTAGGGAGTGGCGATAAACTACTTCGTCCGCGTAAACGTTGTTTACCGCTGCTCGTTAACCGACCGAATACCAAGATAATTTATAGTATAAAGTAATAAACGTGCTAACAGAATTGAACCTTAGGGTGGCAGACCTCATATGACCGACTGCATACACAATTTGAAAGAAAGAAAAAGCATTTATTCAGTGACACATACAGCACCTAAGTACATAGAGTAAGTACAGAAGAATAATAATAACAATATAAATCACAATTTGAAACCAATCACAAATCTTCTGGCCACGAAGACCTAATGACAAGTTTCCGTCGAAATCTGACGATGACACTTGATCGCGAACGAGCGGTTATTGTTTTAAATTGAACCAAATAGCCCACTCCAGCGCAGCTCTGACCTGGACCAATTTCAAGCTTATTATCAGGTAGTAAGGCCCGTAGGGGACACGAAATTACTTCCCTATGACCAACCTTTTTGCACAAACATACGGTGCTATCATTTTGTAATTTAGCAAGGAAGTGTATCTCTTTATCTTTGTACGGATATTTTTATATATATTTTGTAGATTTCGGATACACTTCGACCCTGTAGGATCTTTTGTGCAATTAACCTTATTATTTATATTAGTTGTTATTAGTGGTTGTTGCAGTTTTCCTCACTATGTTTTCCTTCACCGTACGAGCAATAGTCTACAGATTGATCTGCCGTTGCCAGTATTTCCCAATTCCCAAAATATTGTCCAGGACGTTTTTAAAATCCATTTCCTGTGTCTCGGCGTCAAAAAAGTTGTTTTGGCTTCAACTAAAGATATACTTTCAGGTCACAAGACATGACCTGCGCTCGTAAAAGTATCGTGCGCCGATGTTATGCAAATGTCTGCGCTGTGCCGGCCGGTTTCCGTCGCTGCTAGAGTTAGATAACTTCGCGAGTCGTTCAGAATATTATCTAGCTGTGGTACCAACTTTTGAAGTTGTTTCTTCTTCTTTGTCGTCACACTTTTGGCAGAGTGGTCGTGGTCGTCACATCAGGGGTGGTGGCAAGCTGCACAATTCGTCGCTATTCCTCCCGTACTTGTAGCTCTTCTTGCACATTCGTGGAGTGGAACATTGAGTGTAGTTTTGACTCGGTCGGTCCAACAAATCGGTGATCTGCCGCGCGCTTTTGTATCTTTACCCTGCACTACAAGTCGTTCCACAGATGTGTCTTCTCGACGTGTGACGATGTGATATATCCAAAGAAAGTGAGAAACGACATTAGACGACGGAAGAAAGACGCTGTTTGATGCCGAGTTCTTGTAGGATTGGTGGATTGGTTCGGAACTGTGTCCAGGTTATGCCAAGCATTCTTCTCCAGCACCACATTTCTAGAGCATCTATCTTCTTTTTCTCGCTTTTCCTTAACCCTTAATTTGGCAAAAATAAAAAAAAGTGGTGTTCAAACCTCTTTAGAATAAAAAAAAGCATAAAAAATTAGTCACAAAAAAAATACAAAAAGTGAATGTTATGTTATGTCCAGTATGATGGACGTTACCAAATTAAGGGTTAACGTCCACGTCTCGGCACCGTAGAGAAATATGGGAAACACTAATGTCCTCACAAGTCGCATTTTAGTGGCCTTTGTGATGTTTCTATTTCTCCATATTTTCCTGCTAGCTGAAGTTGTTTATTGCTACGTATTCATGTGGAAACTTTTCCATTTTTCAGGGTAGTAAAAAAAACCACACCAAATTTTACATTACATTGAGACGTTGAACCATTTTCAAGGCAAGGCAAAAATCTCGACGTTTTACAAAAAAAAAAAATCTAGCACGAGTCAAGAATAGTTACTATTCGTACATAAATGTTTGAATTATATCTTTTTGAAACAATGTGAGACACATTACTATTATCATTAACAAGAAAATGCAGCATAGTTGCAATAAATAATTTACCAATGTCAGAACAATAGAAGACGTGAGTGGATGAAGGGGTTATGACACTTTGATTTGATCTACATTTTTAAGCCATAAGTGAAGGTGTTAAGTCATCATTTAACTCGCAACCTCTTGAATACATAACCCCTTCATCCACTCACGTCTTCCATACATTCAAGAGTTTATCGCCTCGTAAAGCGTCGCAGGAGCACGTAACGCCGGTCACGGAGTCACGCCTTGTTCGGAGATCTATGCATTGTTTTTCTAATACGTGGCTTCATTAATATTATTGTATGAACACAAAGTTAACTTTGACACATAAATCGAATCGTATCGCCTTTTGTTTTCGATAAACAATTTATATCTTGTTTTGTTTGTATTGCGATGCTTCTGATGTTGGCTTCGGCTCTGTGTTGACTCAACATACTTTTATCATTTTTTTTATGTGTACAAGCAAGTTGCACATACATTTCGAAAAGTACCTAATTTTATTAATGCTAACATAGCGCATTTGTAGACTAATTAAGTTCTTTACATTGAATACATAATTATATGACTAGACATATGTAATAATCAGTGCTAATAAATCACTCCAGCAATTCAGATGCCTTTTTACATTAAAGAACATCGACATCCTTCTGCAACATACATCCACGGGCAAACAGCTCGTTCATTTTGGTCATCCGGCTCGAAGGATCAAAATGAACGAGCTGTTTGCCCGTGGATGTATGTTACAGAAGGATGTCGATGTTCTTGAATGTAAAAAGGCGTCTGAATTGCTTGAGTGATTTATTAGCACTGATTATTACATATGTCTAGTCATATGTATCCACCGGACAATGCCTGCTTGTATCCATGTGACTTGTTTAAATAAAGTTATTCTATTCTATTCTATTCTATTCTATTCTATTCTATTCTATTCTATTCTATTCTATTCTATTCTATTCTATTCTATTCTATTCTATTCTATTCTATTCTATTCTATTCTATTCTATTCTATTCTATTCTATTCTATTCTATTCTATTCTATTCTATTCTATTCTATTCTATTCTATTCTATTCTATTCTATTCTATTCTATTCTATTCTATTCTATTCTATTCTATTCTATTCTATTCTATTCTATTCTATTCTATTCTATTCTATTCTATTCTATTCTATTCTATTCTATTCTATTCTATTCTATTCTATTCTATTCTATTCTATTCTATTCTATTCTATTCTATTCTATTCTATTCTATTCTATTCTATTCTATTCTATTCTATTCTATTCTATTCTATTCTATTCTATTCTATTCTATTCTATTCTATTCTATTCTATTCTATTCTATTCTATTCTATTCTATTCTATTCTATTCTATTCTATTCTATTCTATTCTATTCTATTCTATTCTATTCTATTCTATTCTATTCTATTCTATTCTATTCTATTCTATTCTATTCTATTCTATTCTATTCTATTCTATTCTATTCTATTCTATTCTATTCTATTCTATTCTATTCTATTCTATTCTATTCTATTCTATTCTATTCTATATAATTATGTATTCAATGTAAAGAACTTAATTAGTCTACAAATGCGCTATGTTAGCATTAATAAAATTAGGTACGTTTCGTAATGTATGTGCAACTTGCTTGTACATTACGAATTACTGTTTCTTTGTCGTCTTTTGATTAAGAAGTAACTAATCCCGGAATGGTCACTATTTCTTCTGTTTTATTATCCTCAAAGTAAGAAATATTTGCCGGTGTCCATGACGTGACGCTCTCCATTGGCAGCTTAATTTTCCGATCTTCAAAAGTACCATATCTGGTTTGTGGTATAAAGGTTCATGGGATCCGTTACCGCCTGTTGCTTAAGCGGGGCAATGCACTAATCTGCTCTTTGATTTTTGCTACGAGTATGTGTGAATTTTTATAGTTGTGGATGTATTTACATTTTTGTTTGCGTTGAGTGTTGTGATACCTATCTATACTGTAATTGAGCTAGTTAAATTTTTAGTAAGTAAGAATACATGCAATACTCGCTGGGACTCACTATGGACGTTACCTATCAATTTACTTAAGTGCAGAAAAAAGACGACACTTGAAATCGTGTAAGATTGCCGGTGGGTCAGTTCTCGCTGAACTAACGACTTTGACCCGCGTTGTTTATTGGACCTTGTTGCGAAGGGATAAAATTGAGGTTACGGTGCGCAAGATTCGCGTAAGGTGCTATTATCTGAGGCATGTGGCGTCGGTCAGTCCTCCGATATCGCTAAAGGCGCGGACTGACTCGGTCGAAACATATTGAATTTTTTTGTTAAAGCTAAAAAAAATATTTTCAGGGTTACTCACACAGGACACAATAAATATGGCGAGTGGATTAAGCAATAATAGATTCTTGGTCAACGGCGTAAGTGCTTTCACACACGCTATATTAATTGTGTCCTGCTATACCAACGGAACTCTATCTGTTCGTCCTTGGTCTGTCGATCTGACCATCAGCCTAAGTATCTAAGGCAGCCCATTGCGATTATAAATAAATAAATAAATAAATCAGGGACAATCGAACACAAATTGACCTAGTCCCAAACTAAGCTAGGCTTGTACTATGGGTACCAGGCAACGATATACATACTTATATAGAGAAATACATACTTAAATATATAGAAAACATCCAAGACTCTGGAACAAATACTCGCGCTCATCACACAAATATTTGCCCATACCGGGATTCGAACCCGGGACCGCTAGCTTCGTAGGCAGGATCACTACCAACTAGGCTAACCGCGTCGTCAAATAAATAATAAGTATCATTATTAAATGTTTTTGTTATGGTAATTCCAGTAAACTCTATCCCTGCTCGATCCCTAGCATTTGTGAGAACTGGACCTCAAAAGCATAAATTCCTTGTAGCGATTCACCGAATCACATTTATTTTCGTTTTGTGTCACAATCTTCATTTTTTTTGTTTGCTATTAGCATTAGTGGCTTTTCGCCTCGATCGCATATTTTATTGTACCATTTGGCCTCGATCGTCTATTTTACTATCAGCAAATATTTTTAGTCTCAGTATACCTCGTTCGCATATTTTATAATAGCATTTCGTCGCGATCATTTATAAATGTTATCATATCATAGTTCGCCAGTATTTTTTTATATTTTTTTTATTAGTCAAATGATAATATTTTTATGAGTTTCATAGCAACTATAGATAAAAAGTTCCCGAGGCTAATTGCACATATCAATTAACGCGTCAAATAAAACAGCGTTCCAATTCCAAACAAAAATCGATCGCGGTGAAATGCGACTAGGGTGAAACACTACTCGGAAAATAAGGTGCTACAAATTAAGTATAGGTACTTAGATACTAGTAAACAGCCACGCGAAAAATTGCTTCAAGTAAGTTATTGAGATTACGTTTAGCTGAGGCAGGCCGAGGTGAAATGCGATTCGGTGAATCGCTACAAGAAATTTATGCTTTGGACTACTAAGTACTAACAAATGATCCCTAGGTAGGTTTCTTTACCGAAATTCATTATTTATCGTCTGTTGTTGCTTCAGAGTTTTTATGTAAGCAGACTTTACAGCTATCAACAAAGTGAAATGGAGGCGCAGAACAGTATTTCCAAACTATTTCTAGCCTGTCTTTGTGTCCCACTGCTGGGCAAAGGCCTTCCCTCTTCTCCAAACTTCATATTCAATTTTAAAGCTGTTTTCAAGCTATCAGTTTCGGCTGTCAATCGCTATTAGCCGCACTCGTATCTGACAGGACTGCGTTCAATTGCAGTTCGGTTGCAAATTGTGCAATAGCAAACGTGTAGGAGCAGCGTTATACCGGTCCATGAACCCGGAAAGCGATTTACCTGCGTCTAGCTCCACCACGATGCATCTAACCGAGGTATCTACGTACCCCAGCTATGCTCTATCTGCTGCAGTTATCTAGGCATTCTAGCTATCTGTTCGACGCCGGAAACTTCGTTCGATATACGTACATTTGATGGTAGAAATAATGCGTGTAAACCGTGTAATATGTAAATGATTGTACATTAACGTAATGCTCGTAGAAACGTTTTAAAATAATCTAGATTTATAATGAAATTGTTCACTAGGTGAGTAGGGCGATAATTCTTCCCAAAATGGATAATTCCGCGTAGCAATTTTTAGTCGCGTTTTTCCCCATTCGTGATTTTACCCAATCGCATTTTCCCCATTTTTATTTTTTACCCAATCGCATTTTCCCCATTTTTAATTTTTACCCAATCGCATTTTCCCCATTTTTAATTTTTACCCAATCGCATTTTCCCCATTTTTATTTTTTACCCAATCGCATTTTCCCCATTTTTAATTTTTACCCAATCGCATTTTCCCCATTTTTATTTTTTACCCAATCGCATTTTCCCCATTTTTAATTTTTACCCAATCGCATTTTCCCCATTTTTATTTTTTACCCAATCGCATTTTCCCCATTTTTATTTTTTACCCAATCGCATTTTCCACATTTTTAATTTTTACCCAATCGCATTTTCCCCATTTTTATTTTTTACCCAATCGCATTTTCCCCATTCTTATTTTTTACCCAATCGCATTTTCCCCATTTTTAATTTTTACCCAATCGCATTTTTCCCCATTCTTATTTTTTCCAGTTGCAAATTTTACCATTGTAATTAGGTTTAAATAGTTAGGTAGGTTTAGGTTATGTCAACTTTGCAGGCTACCTCCTATAGGTAGGTAGCCATACTCATTTGAATAACCTCTAATTCAAGCTTGAAATTTACCACAAAAGTCGTAGCAATTCCTTTAGTTGACTAAATTTCTGTAACTGTACATGAAAAAACAATCGGTTAATTTTTGATGCTGATGAGCGGCTAAAGAGCTATCTCTAAACAAGTCCAACGTTGACTCCTGTAAAATCTCGGAATAGAAAGCCATTTACAGTAAACACAGTGTGACTGAGGTGTGACGCAAAGCGTCCAGTCTATTGAAGAAATCGTCGCAGAATAGAAACAGTCCGATTGTTTCTTGTCAAAGCGAATCGGTCGCTATACAAGACACGTGTTTTCTAGAAATGTTATTACATTTGCGAACTTATGTAAATCTTCAGAGGTTCGTGCTGTCACTTTACTCTTGTGATGCATTTTAGGCTCGCAGGCTATACTATCTATGTATCTCACATCTCCGGATCAAACAAACACGTTTCCACCTTTATAATATTAGTTAGGTAGGACTTGAGATTCTTAGGGCTTGGCCACAACTTTGCTCAACCAGCTGAGCGGTGAGCTAATTTTCTAATACATTGCGTGTAACGTCAACTAACTGCTGCGCGGTGAGCGTCACGAGCGAGCAATGAAGAGAGAATTCGCTCGCCGCCGCCGCCGTCGCTCAAAGCCGTGGCTAGGCCGTTACTCTTACATAAGTATAGGTAATACTCGTTACATCAATCTTCCATTTGGATGTCGTTAAGCAGATATAAATGTTGAATCAGCCAGTCATATCGCACTCAATTATAAGAAAGTCGATTCGTTTGATCACCGCCTATTTATTATATAAAAATTAGTGGAATGGGACGTTCAACGCATCGTTTGTTCTGTGGCGCAGCGATGACCGCGGTCAGCTGATAGCGGTGCTATCTAATCTTATTATTATTAAGAGCCAGTTGTGGCCCACTGCTGGGAACCGGTCCACTTTTTCCAGTTTTCTCTGTTCTGAGCAGTCTGGTCAGTCCTTCAAAAAGGAATCCAACTTATCCCGCCATCGCCGGGTCTGCCGCGTTTCCGCCTTGAGCTGCTCGTCTGCGTCACAGTGCGGAATCACATACCTCTTTTCACAGCTCCGCTCCGCTCGTCTCCGCTTCTATGGAAAGGCAGCCTAAACCGTACTTTTAATGGAGTGGAAATGCGGTACGCATCATCCCCACACCGAACCAGCCTAACATGCATGACCCCAGTAAAATGCGACTTTTACTGAGCTCATGTTAGGCTGTTTCGGTGCATCTTAGGCTGGTCTACCTCCGGTGTCACAGTGACCTACGGCTTATGAATGAACTAGCTTTTGCCCGCGACTTCGTCCGCGTAGAAGTCGTTTATCACTGCTCTCTCGGGAACTGTTCAATTTTCTGGGATAAAAAGTAGCCTATGTCCTTCCTCGAAACTCAGGCTATATCCATACCAAATTTCATCAAAATCGGTTCAGTGAATTAGCAGGGAAAGCTTTACAGACAGACAGACGCAAAAGTATGTCTACTTTCGTGTTTCTATAATATTAAGTATAGCAACCCGCCCTCGCTTAGCTTCGGTTATAAGTTAAAATATAGCCTATGTCCACCCTGAAACCGCATTCTGAATATCACTGAAAGCATTTTAGAAATCGGATGGGTAGTTTCGGAGATTACCCCCTACATCCAAACTTATTAAGTACCTCTTTCTCCCCTTCTTAAGTAAGTCGTTTATCGTTTTTACCCTGGACACTATCAAAGTGCAGGATAACAACTACCTGTGTGACAATTTCATCCGAATCCGTTCAACTATTTAGGCGTGACTGAAAAAACATCCCAACATCCATACAAACTTTATTTAGCGTCGTCGCTGGGGTCGCAACCGATTTTTCATCGAATTTCTATACAAAAACAAAAAAAACAATCTATAGCTGGGGTTCGAATCCGCAGTCTTTGCGTAGTAGGCCAACGCTCTAACCATCAGCCTATTCAGACGGAAGCAGCCGCCCCGTAATTACGAACCATTGCGCGAGAATTCTTTTGGCGTGAAAGCACGGGGAAAACGAATTTTCCCAGACATGAGACCTAGCTAGATCGAATTTTCGCCCCCGTAAACGCCCATGTCGCAATCTTTATCAAACTCGTTGGAGCCGTTTTCGAGAACGGGAACTGAGTACAAATATATATATATACGCAATCCTTCCACCCGCGACTTTGTCTGCGGAGAGTCCAGTACCTTTGTTAAAAAGTACAGATAAAGTTTCCATTATCGTACGTATCATGCATGATGGGATAGAATCAAATTTAAACCATACGATTTTTTTAACCTTTTTCACCTTGCCTAGGGGTATAAATTGCAATTATTTATTTTGCGAGAACATACACAGGTGTTATTAAAGGTATATGCTCTGCCAGAATTTCCAAAAACTCATATTTTATATAATAAGTAGTCTACAAACGTATTTCCAAAATAACCAAACTCTAACAAATCTACACCCTCAACTTTACCCCCTTATGGTAGTATTTCCAACATCATCGAACGTAATACTTTTAGTTTGTAAGCAGTAGCCAAAATAAATTTTCACGTTCCTAACTTCAAAATTGACCAAATATTACCCCCATTTCATCCCCTTAGGGGTAGTTATCCAAAATCACCGAATATTGTATTACTTTATTTGTTAACAGTAGCCTATATACCTATTTCCACGTTTCTAACTTCAAAACGAAAATAGTGTTTTTTATTTATTAACAGTAAGTAGCCTATATACTATTTCCACGTTTCTAAATTAAAAAATGACCAAACGCCCCTACAAACTTTCACCCTTCCCGTTTCTCCCCCTTAGGTGTAGTTTTTCCAAATTCACCTAAAGCGGTATTTTTTATTTGTTAACAATAGCCTGTACACAAATTTCCATGTTTCTAACTTCAAAAATGACCAAACTCCCATACAAACTACCACCCCCAATTTCATTTCCTTAAGGGTATTTATCCGAAATCACCGTAAGTTGTTTTTTTTTTGTTAACAGTAGTCTTTATAACAATTTTCACGTTTCTAACTTCAAAATTGACCAAACTCCCATACACACATTTCACCCCCCCCCCCCCCCCCCCCCCGTTTCATCCCCATAGGAGTAGTTTTTCCAAAATCGCCAAAGTAGTCTTTTTTATTTGTTAATAGTAGTCTGTACACAAATTTCCATGTTTCTAACTTCAAAAATGACCAAACTCACATGCAAACTACCATCCCCCATTTCATTCCCTTAGGGGTAGTTATCCAAAATCACCGGAAGTTGTTTTAATCTGTTAAAAGTAGTATTTTTAACAGTTTTCACGTTTCTTACTTCAAAATTGACCAAACTCCTATGCACACTTTCACCTCCTCTTTTCATCCCCATAGGGGTAGTTTTTCAAAATCGCCTTAAGTAGTATTTTTTATTTGTTAACAGTAGCCTGTACACAAATTTCCATGTTTCTAACTTCAAAAATGACCAAACTCCCATACAAACTACCACCCCCAATTTCAGTTCCTTAGGGGTAGTTATCCGAAATCACCGTAAGTTGTTTTTTTTTGTTAACAGTAGTCTTTATAACAATTTTCACGTCTCTAACTTCAAAATTGACCAAACTCCCATACACACATTTCACCCCCCCCCGTTTCATTCCCATATGGGTAGTTTTTCCAAAATCGCCTAAAGTAGTCTTTTTGATTTGTTTACACAAATTTCCATGTTTCTAACTTCAAAAATGACCAAACTCCCATGCAAACTACCACCCCTAATTTCATTACCTTAGGGGTAGTTATCCGAAATCACCAAAAGTTGTTTTTTATTTGTTAACAGTAGTTTTTATAACAATTTCCGCGTTTCCAGCTTCAAAATTGACCAAACTCTCATACACACTTTCACCCATCCGTTTCATTCCTATAGGGGTAGTTTTTTCAAAATCGCCTAAAGTAGAATTTTTTATTTGTTGACAGTAGCCTATACACAAATTTACATGTTTCTAACTTCAAAAATGACGTAACTCCAATGCAAACTACCACCCCCCATTTCATTCCCTTAGGGGTAGTTATCCAAAATTGCCTTAAGTCGTTTTTTATTTGTTAACAGTATTCATTATAGCAATTTTCAAGGTTCGAACTTCAAAAAGGACCAACCACCACTCCAAAAGGAACTACCACCCCCCATTTCATTCCTTTAGGGGTAGTTTTTCCAAAATTGCCGGTAGTACTTTTTTTATTTGTAAACAGTAGCCTATAAACCAATTTTCACGTTCCTAACTTCAAAAATGTAGAAACCCCTATACAAATTTTAACCCCCCATTATAACCCCTTAGGGGTAGTTTATCCAATATAGCTGAAGGTAGTATTTTTCATTTGTAAATAGTAGCCTTTATACCAATTTCCACGTTTCTATCTTTAAAAATGGATGACTTTCATACAAACTTCCAACCCCCTTTTTACCCCCTTAGGGGATGAATTTTGAAAAATCCTTTCTTAGTGCACCCCTAGTCCTCATAAGGAACTTACGTGCCAAATTTGGAATCTCTAGGCCCAGCGGTTTGGGCTGTGCGTTGATATGTCAGTCAGTCAGTCAGTTTCTTCTTTTATATATTTATAGATGAATGAATGAAAATATTTATTATGTTAGTTATTATAAAAATGTCATGAATATTGGGACGCCCTGTAATTTATAATATTAAATATCTATTTAGTTTGACATTACTCTAAAGTGTGAAGTGATTTATCATTACAACATTGCAGAGTCCTACGGTAATACACGGATCCATTTTGTTGACTGTTGAATCAACCACGCAGCCGAGAACCTACGGATTAAAGATAATATTTGACAAATTATGATTTACTTATATTAAAGTGCGCTTGATCAACCGTGCGCACTGCGGTTAAAAAATAAATGTCAAAACGCCCTTCGAAGGCCAACTCTCGCCGCACGCGCAGGTTTCGTAACCGTAACCGACCTTCGCGATCTTCTCGGCGGATTACGAATATAACGATTTCCGATCGAGACACTAGAGTTCCGTGCCGTTCTTGAGTTATCTTTTCTCCTTATTTAAGAGCTATGCTCTTGTCGGTGTAACTCAAAGCAAGCCCTCCATTTTGCTCGATCCCAGGCCGCCTTTTTGATGTTTTGATACGACATGACCTTAACATTTTTTTTTAATTAGTTCTATGTAGTTTAGTTCTTGGTCTTGGTCTTATAAATGGTGTAATTAACCCGACTTTGTTTTATGTATTTAAGATTACAGATCAACTAATCACTTTGACAGGAGGCCTAGCAAAGATGCATTACGCTAACTTAACGGTTTTCGAAATTAAGGTAAATATTAGGTATTATACAGGATTGACGCACAGGGTTGATTGAGGATTGATGATTCACGTCAGCCGCTTTTTTTTTGAAGTCCTTCATTATTCTGTTTTATATCTTGATCTTCGTTAGCCGCCACTGTCTCCAAGTTTGACCATGTGATCCATTTATTTACATCCAATAGGTACCAACTTGTATAAGAAGTACCTCAATTAAGTATTTATTTAAATTTCTTAACACTTCTTACCCAACGACCACAGTATTTGAACGTCAATTAAACAAAAAGCGAGTCGCAACACGACCTTTAGTTTTTGAAAGTTGCTGTAGATCAAAGTCGACCGCATTTCTATTTAACCTGTATATACAGAAATCACTTTAAAGTGACAGTTACGCATAGGGTGACCATATCTGGTTTCTTGCATTGAACATACGGGATTCAAGGTTAAAATACGGGACATTCCGTTTTTTTTTATTAAAAATCAACGTGTATTTTTTTACCATCTAAGTTATCAATTTATCACACTCACAGTCACTCACACACTCGTCATTCGATCTAAATATCATTAAATGCCATTGAATCATAAAATTACAGGACAATATAGGTACTGTCCAAACTACGGAATTAGGAAAAATGAAAGCCGGGACAACCCGTAAAATACGGGCCATCTGGTCACCCTATAGTTACGCAACTCATTTCAAATGATAAATGATATCAAATTAAATTAAGGATAGTACAGTCCAATCAGAGTCAGAAATTAGAATTCAAGGAATTTTGTACGATGATGAAGGTCTCAGATTGGGGAGATTGTGCACCGTTCATGCAGAGATAGGTACGATAATGTAATAAAATAATCAAACGACATTGTAATGTGCCGGATAAGTTCATATTTATCTGCATTCTGCAGATAAATTCAAAATTCTCAGGCGTTCCTGCTCTTGTCCCACCCACGCTATTAAAGTATTATGTGGGATCAGCACAAGAAGAAGAAAATCGTTTATTTGGTGCAAAGTAAAATAATTCAACACAAAATTGATTCCTAAACAGTAAACTAACTTGATGCACAACATGTTTTCTAATTCCTCTCCTGTATCAGCTCTGCTGTCAACTTACTACTCTCACCTTTTATACACATATCATTAATGTAATTATTCCCGCAATTCATTCTTCCTCTTATACCCACATCTACATTCCTACTCGTTACTCTTCTAGTCATGTATCCTTCGACCCTTCTCATTACATGTCAATATTTTACTGTTCAACTTTTTCGTTTTTGGTGCTACTCTCAAGATTCTTCTGATATATTCATTTGTAATCTTATCTATTCTAGTTACGCCACGTATCCACGTGGTATCCGCATTTCTGCCACATTCACTCTCCTTTTATTAGATTACCAAAGGCCAATACGTTACATCACTTTCGACGTCAGCATTCAGGGATATCCGAGTATAATGGACACGATAATGTTCTAGATAATAAGCATTAGGCTAATAATTTAATGATTTTAGAAAATTCACTAACAGCCGCACTCAGAGACGTCTACTAACTTTTAAGTTTCATTAAAGTAGCTCCTGTCACTTTATTTGCTATAGCTATAGAATAAGACGCAGCAACTTTAATGAAACTTGAAAATTAATTGACGTCTCTGTGTGCGGCAGTATGTTTTATGGATTTTTAAAGTATAAATGATTTTAAGCTTACGCCAATCCCGTACATTTTCTTTGATTTCGAAAAGCGTTATCTTGATACTTACGGCCGCACTCAGAGACGTCAATTAACGTCAATTAAGTTTGATTAAAGTTGCTGCTGTCACTTTCTTTGCTATAGCAATAGAATAAGACAGCAACTTTAATCAAACTTAAAAATTAATTGACGTCTCTTGAGTGCGGCAGTAAGCTCCCAGGATTCATGGATTTCCGAATAAAGTGGAAACGATAATGCTTCAGCCAGAATACATCTTCAAACCTAGCTAGCACATCTTGTATTTTCTCGCTTGTCGCTCAATGCGTTTCTATCGTTACAATCAAGTTAGAAAGGGAGTTCCAAGCGACAAACAAGTCGCGGGTCATCATCTGGTAGATTGTTAACTTGTCATCGGCAAAATCCCCCTCGACAATCGAGCAAGGCGGAAAAACCATTTTGCAATTTTCACCTTCGAGCCTTCTCTTATTTAATATTCTGCAATGTCTATCTCTGTCTGAGTGAAGAGTTTTAGTTTTGAAGTAAGTATGGCACTGAGACACAAGCAAGATGACTTTTTTTTAAACTAGGTAGTCACTTTTCAATTTATATTAAATTATTCTAGTGATATACTTGCTACGAGTAGGTTTTCATCTAAGGAGTAGGCGTTACTCGCGAGACGTTTAGCAAACGGTCTACAAGTTAAGGATTTCGTGTTTGGAGCGTATATATATAGTATTCTAACAAGATTTGCAATCTAGATAGCCTTTTATACCCTCGATCGCTATCGTTTGTGCCTTTAGTGTTGTACGTAAAAGGCAAACATAACTGTTATTTTACGGTGCTGGTTCTGTACGATTATTTTAAACTTTATAACGCGTTTTATGACTGAAGCCGATACGAGTATTTATCTTTTGTTGCTTTTCAACATACTTTTACATTATTTTTAGTGCCACTTTTTCTGTAGCTACTGTTTTATGTAATGCTAGCTCAAGTACCGTTATTTGCTCACTTTCTCGAAGGTTAAATATTTTTATGATTCCCTAGACATTTAGGAATTCTTATAGTTTCGCCATGTCAATCTGTAAGTCTGTCTGTACTCAAAAACTATCAAGGTCTCAAACCTGAAATTTTGTACACTTGTAGATTATGTACCTACATAACGTATATAAGGACCATTACTTAATGAAACCAAAAAAAAGATACACATGTAAAGCGTTGTACTTATAGTAAAGAAACCCTACACTGAGCATGGTCCGAAATTCTCTTGATTTTCATCCCGACAAATTACCTAAGACTATAAGAATTCCTCCTTTCCTTACAAATATTTATTAGATTATATTTGTTATATTATATCTTTATATCAGTAAGAGATACAAGAAAAGTACATCAGTCACAAGTTTTAGTAAGAATACTTACTACGATAGATACCTTTTTAAATCGAGTCTTATGAGCACGTCATACTCGCTCAAAGGTCTTTGCTTACGGCGGCGTCGTTGATCGGGTCGCCACCTTCCCGAACATATGGTTGAGGGAGGCGATGGCTGAGATACGCGTCATACTCGTGAACGGGTGCTGTTTGTGGGGTCCGGTCTGTTCACGTCTGCAACGACTTGTTCAGTTAATTATTCCAGTTATGGCTTTTGACGAAGAGACCTCGTCGTGTTGTTCTCCTAGTCATTACATTTAGTGTAACGTATTTGACCTTACATTTGTAATGTTTTCATTTGTGCTAGTTCTAATAATTAATATTTGTTACTTTATTACCTTGTAATGTAACTTACTTTTAAGTATTATTGTATTTTATATTTGAAAAAATGACCTTCTGCTGGAGTTTCTTGCGGCGCTTCTTCTCCGCAATGATGGTCTTGTCCGAAGCGCTGGTAGATTCACTCTATATTACTGACGTGTAAAAGAGCCAGTATGTGGCCAATTTACTGAATAAATATTTGACTTGACTTTGACATAATAAAACTGCAGCAACGCCTTCACGTCACCCACGTACCATCAAAATCCATAAATGGAATATCAATGACAACGTCACGATCAAATTCCTGAATAAACATTTTGACCACTTCATTAGCCCAAGTTTTGTATCAGATAGTAATTAGTAAGCATCCGGCTTGCATAGTGGCATTTACCAAACACTGGTGTTGATCAAGACAGCTAGGTGCAAGTCAGTTTACTCCCCGTCCTCTGTTTTCCAAATTGAGCAAGTGGCTGGTGTTATGAAATACGATCTTGTTCCGGCTTCAAACAGTTTCCTGGTACACATTGTCTAATTGATACTGAGAACTTAGTTTTTAATTCGCTATGTTTTGTGCTATGAAATGAAAATATTTATTTCGGAACTTAAAGTATCCATAATTACATCACATTTGTTAACATTGACTTAATAACTAAGTTAGTAAAATACTATACTTGCCTTCCTTTACAATACCGATAAGACCTATTATTGTAGCGATATGTCGTTTTTTAGCTAATATAATGATGATTAGATTAAATAAATAAAATAAATAAATATCAAGGGACAATGTCAGACTAAACTAAGCTCTAGCATACACGGTTAATACTAGAAAACAATAAACATACCTATTAAGATAAATAAATACGTATATAGTATATATATAGAAAATATCCTAGAGTATTTGTTATACTCGCGCCACACAAATTAAATTTCCCCTCAGCGGACTTAACATGCAAGGGCGAGGTAAAATTTGACAGGTGCTAGGGAAATGAATCTATTCCATATTCTAAGGTAAGACTTAACGCTTGAGGTTTAAAATAAAAGTGTCTCGTTCTGACATATATTACCTTTTATTACTAAGCGACTATTGCGATTTTCACATTTTTATAGCGATTTTGTCAAGTCGGGACACTTTTAATTTTAAACCTTAAGCGTTAAGTCTTACGTTAGAATATGGAGTAGATTTATACATTATCCTAGCACCTTTTGTCTCGTGCTTGCATGCTAGGGGGCCAGCGGGAATCGAATACGGGACCGCTAGATGAGATGGAGAGGTTTATTTCTTCTTTTCAGTTTCACTTTTTGAAATGTCCAATGTCAACAAAGACAAACACTCTCGGGCCTTATAGAGTCCCGCCGCGCATTATCTCGAGAACAATCGCTGACGTCGTGCACGTAGGGCTCCACCACTAGCGTTCATGCTAGCGTTTAACCTTATTGTAGAATTTTTGATTAAATAAACTAGTTTGACAACTAATTTTACGCCCGATTATGTATGTGAGATTAACTGGTAAGGAAATGTCGACGTTTTAACATCGACTTGATTTATATTTTCAGTTAAAGTCCGACATCAACCTCGTTTATTTTTGCCAATTTAAAGACTAGCCTCGTATATCCCGGGCATTAATCCATAGATAGTTAACCATAGGTTATTATTTCTTATTTCTTAATAACATTTATTTGCGGGGTTGGTCTCCTTTTCCGCCTTTAACCGGGTTTATTAAAGCCATTAAAGGTTGCCAACGTAAGGAGGGTCCTTTCGTTCGAACCCTTCGCCTCCATCGTCCTCCGATCCTTACGTGTCTTGTCAACGGAGGCTCTCGAAAGGTTAACTTTTAATCGAGGCATTAATAACTAGTATCGCACAGGTAGCCGCGTGCGCATCTCAAGGTGAGCCGCATTGCGCGCGCAGGGGATCTCCTAAACCGCAGTTATTTTTAAATATACTGTCTTAAAAAGCAACACAGACTAACAGTCCGCCGGCAGTCCCAAGTCTGTCAGGTGGCAGATATACTTATGTAGGAAATGTATGAAATTGTGAGAAACGAGAAACTGATAGATTCGTGGTCTGTGTTCTAATGAGCCGAGCCGAACGACGTCTTTTTCACTTTTATTGAATGGACATAAAGCTTTTTTCACCGGCTTAAGCCAATTCCGCGTCGATAGGTGTGGGGACTGAGGAGTCCCTGACGGTCCACCAGTCCTTAGTCTGTGACGTGCTTAAAACAGCCACACTAGCAGTAGTACCTACAGTCACGCCACGGGATTGGGGCACTTGCTAAAATTCTTGATTCGGTCTGGTTGTCAAATCGTCTAATTCCAATAGTAATATACCGAACTCTAGCCTAACCGAGTTAACTAACCGGAACCCAAAGGACTTTATAAGACCTCTTTTCACTATGTGTCTGTTTTCATTTTCACTACCTGTCTAATGTACAATCAAAAACACTAACGGCCATCGCGCCAAATATATGTATAGATACATAGACGTTTATCAGTGACATAGGAGTGTGTAGATATTTATGTCATCTTGGGAATGAATATATTTATTACTTTGACTGTATGTACTGTTTGGGATGTGACAGGTTTAAATTGCTCAGATGCAAACTTGCGCATTGTCAATAAACCTAATGACCTACTGACCTTCTTACAAGGTATAAGAGCAAGTTGCATTCTCAAAATGCGAAGTACGTCATCGGAGAGCGCTGTTATGATTTACAATAACTAAAACTCCGTAATTGTATTTATTTACATTGCTAACACATAACGCCTAACCTTCAAATGTATGTAATTTTGACATATCAAGCACAGTATAATTACTCGTATAGCTAAAGCAGTAAAGAGACTACGAACAAACGTTCGAAACGTCGCACTCACACAGAATCACGCCTCAACGAGACCCCTAATGCGCGTGCTACACGGTTTCAAAACTTTCAAACCACGGTTTTAAACCAAGTGACCTTGGTAGAAGCGAGCAGCTACACGGTTTCAAACAAGCACATTTGTTTGATATCTGCCAAGGGCGTTCAAGGTCATGCGAAATTTGGTTTAAAACCACTGTATACACGGTTTTAAACCGCCTGTTTTAAACCGTTTTGTTTGAAACCGTGTAGCCCACACATAAGCACATGGCTGGCAGTGCTGTCAGTAGGGGGTGCCTTTGCAGCTGGCGTATGTCGGTATATCCATATCATGTGAGATTTTCCTGTTATCACGACTGTCATGATTGTTTGATTTTTATTTACTGGCTAATAGTAGCACATCACGATGGTGGCGGTGCAATCACTGTTGCGGTTTTCCTTGTGATAACTGATAACAAATTAATATGGGTTTTTTTAACACATTCTGCGCGCGGTGACACACTTGGTGCACAGTATAATTATGTAGGTATATCCTATAAGCGCCGCGAGTGTCACTGGGAATTTAATTAAAAAACAATACAAAATGGCGGCTTTAGATGTCTTGTTTATATGGCCATATCAAAACATGCATTTCTAAAGATACCTTTTTGTTAGACATGTATTACGGAAAGAAATATAAACTACATAGAAACTTTCCTAGATGTTTAGTGCAAAAGATAATTGTTTCCCTATATCTCAGCGCAGTGGTTATGCCACAAAATTACACCAATCATAAACCAATTCACTAATCGCGCGCCTAGCTTCAGAAATTGCATCTGCAGCTCTAGAGTCATTCAATATGCAATATTATGGATACGTAATAATAAGGAACAAGGTTTTATCTTGACAGTTCTTCAACGAGCACTAGGACATTCCAGCCTCACTTGATCTCTGAGGGCCTAGTGTAAGTTTTGCAACGTTTTTTACGTCTCGATCGCGTTTGCGTTTAGTCTCAATTAGTATGGAAGTGTGACAGCGCCCCTATCGGCGCGTATTCGAAACATTTGACAGTTCCATACAAAGGGACGTATATAGGCTGGATTATTATTATATATATTATACAAAGTGACACTTTTACGCAAACGCGATCGACACGTAAAAACGTTGCAAAACTTATATTAAGACTCGGAAGCATAGCGTGAGTTCCGTCCACGACGACGCTGGTTGGCTCTTTCATACTATTTATTATGACTTATGACTCGTTAATCGTTGTTTACCTTTACTGGGTTCTGTGGTGACTCTACGATTAATGTCCGAGCAGTGACGTTAAGAACAACGAAGCTGATTTCAATCTAACTCTTAGCTAGAACGGATTACGCAAGCTCGAGGCCGATGTCGGGCCATTCACTGGCAGAAATGCTGGATAACTCACCCAACCTTCAGAAGTTAAAAAACTTCCAGGAAAAATAATTGGTCAAGTGCGTTCGGGCTCGTGCGCTAAGGATTCCGCACCATCACAATAGGAACGGTACCTAAAGAATACCATATATATCTTAACAATTATTTAAATAATTAAAAATGTCTAACCATAATTCGCCGTAATTAATACAAATATACAAGTCAAGGTTGTTAAAGATTTGGTTATAAGTGGATCATCAAGTCAGTCAGAATCGAATTATTAACTGGCAAACGTCCACGCTAGTCGGACAACGAGCAGCGGCGGTTGCGCGGGCGCAGCGAAAGCTGATCTTGCACAATCCCCCTCCAATCACAATGTAGGTCGCTGATAGCGATAACGCACCTGCCCACCATTGTGCCATTTAGACGTTTAGATTATGCAACCCGATTGTTTCCCGGTTCTTTAATAAAGCTTAGTTGATTAAGTACGTTGCATTACGTATGGGTTAGTAAAAAAAAATCGCCATCTGCGTAGAAGTCATTTATTAATTCTCCCTCGGGAATTGTTCGTTTTCTGGGGCTTATGTGTAAATCCAGGATGAAGTGTATCTGTGTGCCAAATTTCATCCAAATCCGTTTAGTAATTTTTGCGTTATAGAGTAACAAACATCCATACATCCACACATCCATCCTCACAAACTTTCGCATTTACACATAATATAAAGTATAGGATCTCTTAAGCATCATACTGTAGATCGATTTAGGCGTTGAAATGTGAAGGCGGAACAAATAAACACACTTTCACATAAATAAGGGTCAGGGTTTATAAATCGTCTAAGAAATACCGTGTGATATTTAAGCACCCTAGCCTGCTTTATACGCATCCGTAAACAATAGTTTTGGTTCGTTGTAGCCGATAACATAATGCGGTGTGCTACACGTTTTGAGACCATGGTTTGAAACCGTGTAGACAGTGGTTTTAAACCAAATTTCACATAACCTTAAACGCTCTTGGCAGATATCAAACAAACGGGCTTGTTTGAAACCGTGTAGCAGCTCGCTTCTACCAAGGTATAACAAAAGGTGATGCAGCACACGCATAAGGCTTAAGTTCGGTTAAGTAATGTTAAAATGTACCTATTAGTAACTTTTATACATGGTTTTCTTTGATTATTTGAATTGCTCTTGAAAAATAAGTTGCGATTAAGGCAGTAACTATATGTATAGTTACATTGTGTACATAATACCTACCGACAGCAGTGACCTTTTGACCAGGACATGTTATTGTTATCTATGTTATATACCTGCGGGGATTAAATCGATCATTATCATAACAACTGCGCGTGAGTTTAGTTCACGGCGTTATCCTTCCTTACTAATCTATGAAATGAAATCCCTACTAACAATATTACCACGAAGTTTGTTAATTTGACCTCCCTTCACGCATCGCATGCTGGAGGGCTGGAGAGTGCCATAGGCATTTTTATACCAAGAAAATACAGTTTAGTCGAAAATAGCAATTAACGACTTTTGCACGAACGGAGTTGCGGGCAAAAACTAGTTAATATACAAGTTTATTTCTTTGTAATCGAGTAATAATCTAATATAATAATCACTACATTAGTATAAAACAAAGTCGCTTCCCGCCGTGTCTGTCACTCTGTATGTACGCTTAGATCTTTCAAACTACGCAACGTATTTTAATGCGGTTTTCACCATCAGTTACATGATTTTTCACGGAAGGTTTATGTATATCATAGTACCCGGAGCGTAGCGGGGCGGGTCGCTAGTATAATAAAAATATACTTAAAACATAATTTTAACTATGGTGATTCCTCTTTTTAGGGAACAGACGATTTTTCCCGAAAATGTAAAGTAAGAAGATCTATCCAATATATTTTGAGTCAGGATTAGTCATAAACTCATGAACTGCCCAAACGCAGCCGCGTGCGTGCCGGCGCTGCGCGAGCGCGGGTAATGAACCTGACCCAGATACTCCATGCTAATTGACTGCGACATGATCTGACGTGACATACATCTTTATACGATCACCGACAATGGTCACTAGGAAAAATGCATTTGATGCAACACATTTTATATTTGAAATATTTGTTTTTACAGCTTCATGTTTTGTTACTTATTCTGTCTGTCTATCTGATAGACTATTAAACGAACATTCACGTAAAAAAGGTTCTGAGGACTTCAATCATTTACGGTGTAGGGGGTTAAGCAGAGGGGGCTACCTGCCTTTTCTCATCATTTTTTTTTGTTTGAAAAATCATTTTCCAGGCTGTGCGACGATCTTATTCCACGGGCGTACGTTCAGTATCATTTTCTATCTTTCCATATCACTATGGCTTGTCAAAATCAGGTTTTACAAAAAGTTAAAGGAAAAGAGAAAGAAAACACAGCAACATAGACCAAACATTATAAAAACGGAATGTTGGGTATGGTAACTCGACTGTAAACAATATTATTTGAGTAAATAGTTAGGTAAAGTACTTCTTTTCTGACGCGTATTGTTGACTACTTACTGAAAGTCATACATAATGTATATTTCTTCAGTCACACCTGTTCACAACAGGTGCAAAGTATAATGAGTACGGCTAGAGTCACGTCATGATTCAGTTATTTTTTGTATAAATATTTTTCAGTAATTTATTTTTCCAATTTTTCTTCAGTTGTAGTACAGAGCCGTCTTATTCTCATTTCCATTCGAAATTCAATGTCAACTGCATACATGTACATTGTTAAAGTATGGTAATCTCGCATGACAATCACAGGCGGCCGATTAAATTTGAGACTTACTTCAAATTTGTATATTTGTACCGAACTCATAGATTTCAAGAATACAATCAGCCCTTAATAATTATGTTACTCCCTTTAGTACTTTTTCGTTTTAACGTTATATTTTATACCGTTTAGTCACGCGTTAATCACACTAACTCTGTTTCACAATCGTCAAGTAAAGCATATCTGTCAATGTCAATAAATTTTGGTCCTTCCCCTTTCTCACTCTTGAAAATAGACAAGGAGAGGACTGTCTTTATATGACAGATGAATTTACTTATCGATTGTGAAACAGGCCCTTACCTACTCTTGTACCTGAATTATTTGTCATTTTCTTGTACCCCCCGCCCTAAACACTTGCAAGACGTGGATATAGTGGTTATGCGGTAGGTTAAATAACAACAGTTTTGCTTCCAGTATTGAATCTAGCGTCACCTTTAAATTCACAACTAACAAAACTGCTATCATCGTTACAGAATTCCGTGAACCATGGACCACTCCGCACACGACCACAGCGCGCACGCGCACATGCACGCCATGACAGACGTCATGCCCACCCACGACCACGACCACGACCACGGGGATGCTAGCGGCTGCGGCTCGCACGGCCACGCTATGGTGGTGAGTACAGACAGTGTTGGGCTGGCCATTGTAATCGAGGTGGCGTTTGCCAGCCGGGCCCTAGCTATCGCGGTCCCGGGCGGGTAGAGTAGGGACCCTACCTACCCCCAGGCTTCCGATCTACATGTAAAATAGTTCATTCTTAGAGAGACAATACCAATGCTACCCAGGCCCTTTAGGCCCAGTCCGAGCTGTACAAAACCTTTTGTTTTGTTCAGTCTACAGCAATATCTTGTCCAAGTGGTCCAACATTGGGCTAAAAACGCGACCGTGCGCGTGCGCGCCGCCTCGCTAGTGCGTAGGGTGCACGCCAGCGCCGACACCGTCCTGGCGATGATTGCCGACAGGCTGGATTGCCCATATATACGGCACTGCTGTGCCAAACATATCACGCACCAAGCAATAATCATTTAATTTTATTTTATTGTTTTTATTTTGATTTTATTTAATTTGATTTAATTTAGTTTAATTTGATTTAATTTAATTTTATTTAATTTAATTTTATTTATAATTTCTAATAATTTTTAATGTGATGTGATGAATTTCTAATTTTTATTGTTTATGACTTGTTGTGTGACTGATTTACTGATTATTGTTTATTGTGTGTAATTTTAAATTATGTACCTAATATGAGTCCCAGTTACTTGAAATAAATGAATTTTAATTTTAATTTTTTTTTAATTTTAATTTTAAAAATATTCGACACGTTTTTATTACAAGAGGTAAATAATAATGATAATATCAGGGAAAATCTCACACAAACTGACCTAGTCCCAAACTAAGCTCTAGGCTTGTACTATGGGTACTAGACAACGACAAACATACTTATATAGAGAAATACATACTTAAATATATAGAAAACATCCATGACTCAGGAACAAATACACGCGCTTATCACACAAATATTTGCCCATACCGGGATTCGAACCCGGGACCGCTAGCTTCGTAGGCAGGGTCACTACCAACTAGACTAACCACGTCGTCATATTGAAGGTCAATGTTACAGATCGTTACTTTATTATGATGGCATATTAATACAGCGCAACGTAATAACAATAAAAAACGTCCCCAACTATGCTAACCGCGTTGTCAAATATCTTAAGCTAGAAAAACTACTAGTTACATGGCCACGGAGATTAGCAATGGGGTTCGAACACGGTACCTTAAGGTCACGAGTCGACACCCTAAGCTACTAGGCCACGCTATTTACTGGGGGGATTAGAGCATGTCAAATATTTTTGAGTACAATACTGGATAGTGAAACTTACTGCTGGTGTTATTTTAAACGTTCAGCGTTAAGTCTTATGTTAGAATATGGAATAGATGTATTCATTTCCCTAGCACCTGTCAAATTTTATCTCGTGCACGCATGTTAAGCCAGTAGGGTGTATTATAAGTTTAACGTGTGTACCTGTGTATCCGTGTGTCTGTAATATGTGTATTTTGATTTAGTTTTTTTCGTTTGAATGATGACTTGATCGAGTGTTCTTCGCTTAGTTTGGTGAAAATCCCTTGGTCCATTTAAGAGTTGTGATCTCAAAGGATTTTTATAAATTTACGAGTATTAGGCTGCCTTTCCATAGAAGCGGAGAGTAGCGGTGCGTAGAGGAGCTGTGTAGGAATCGACCAATCACATTGGTTGTAATCCACATCTCGTCTCCGCTTGACTGTTTCCGTTGAAGCGGAGCGGAGACGAGATGTGAATTACAAGCAATATGATTGGTCGATTCCTACACGGAGAAAAAAATCTAGTTTCCTTAACACAATATTGTACATTCTACTTGATTTTATTGTATTATATGTGACAACTATACGTTTTTTACACATTAATAGAAAAATCTACTTCTGTACAACATAATTTCTAGTACCTATTACCATTTACTTAGTATCGTAGAAAACAAATTTTATGTGTATACAAAACCTGTTGTATACTAAATGCATATTTTACTCTGTAACTATTAGATGGTAACCACAACGATACCTATCAAAGTTTTCGTGTACTACAATATTTTAACTAGAATATTCTAGTATTAACAAAAATATGACTTGTTGTCATTAAAAAAAATCTGTTAACCATAGCTGAAATCTGTTTTCCCACACCAGAATCATAACTAACTACAATACAATCTGGTAATATTGTAAAATATTTTTTTCACCGTGTACACAGCTCCTCTCCGCACCGCTCGTCTCCGCTTCTATGGAAAGGCAGCCTAACACAACAATATTTAGTAGACGTGACTATAGGTATACATACACTATATGAAAGATATTGCAAGTAGAAAATGAATTGGCTGGCATTGAAGGTTACACTTGCCGCGAACCCTACAACGTCGTCACGCCACGCTATCTCCCGACTGCGGTTGTCTCTTGTTTACTGTTTGCGGTTGGACGCGATAGCAATTGAAATCAGTTTGACGACGAATTGAGGACTTCCTCCTTTTTAAGTTAATAATTCATGAGCAAAGCACCCGCCCGTGGCCCGTGGGTTTGAATTAAAATCTAATGCTCACTTCTGAGTTTCTCGGAATTGTACGTATAAAATTTAATTTGTAATTTACCACAATTTTTTTTGAGAAGGAAAGCATTGTAAGGAATCCATCAACGCCGAATTGATGGGGCATGTTACTCGTACAGTCGAGTTCATAAATATGTGTACACGGTTACTACCTTGTCACTTTAATCGCGGTGACAATTCATATATGGCAGTTTAAACATGACATTAAAGAGATAAGGTACTAAAATGTACACATATTTATGAACTCGACTGTACATATAATGGCACAGTATTATTGACAATACCTGTTTTGTCTTCATCATCATCATAATCATCATCATCATCTCAGCCGAAAGACGTCCACTGCTGGACATAGGCCTCCCCCAAGGTTTGCCACAAGGACCGGTCCTGCGCCGCTTGCATCCATCGGTTTCGGCTTGACTTGAGACACGTTAAATCGACCTCTAAATGTCCCAAAATAAATGCCCTTCTATTAGTAAGCGCTAGTGCTCCGTATGACTAGTGCTACGCATGATTGACAATATTGTCAATAATGTTAAAAGTGTTATATACTCTAAATTATGTAACTGAAGTCACTAACTAGCAACCAGCAGTCCGTAGACTCTCTCCGTCATGAGAGAAGTTTTTTGCCCGCCATGTAAACAAACCTATACATGCAATATTAAAAAGAAACGGGAAAGAGCGTGTCGGACCATGCTCAGTGCAGGGTTCCGTCGCCATTCTTGCAAACAAACAACAATCTCCAAAAATAACACAAATATTAGCAAATTTTCTAATTAAAGTTATTTTAGCAGATTTTCGGTAGGTATAAACAAACTGATGTGGCGCTCGTGCTCGTGTAATTGTTTTTCTAACACCAAGTGTTTTCCTCGCTACATTGAGATGAAAAATTGTGTGTTTCGCACGGAAGCTATTTGGGTCTCGAGGCATGAATCCCTCGTTACGCTCAGGATTCTATTTTAGAACCACTCACTATATAGGCTCGCTCGTGGTTCAATTTTAGAATCCTTCGCTAACTCGGGATTCAATGCTGGCTCTCGCGCCAAATAACAACTTTGCAGCCTTGTATAACAAATAACTTCCCACTTTCGCTTTGTATGGGAGGTACCCTAAAAAGTATTATTTTTACACATTTTATTGTTGATCTTCGTGCGCGGTATAAATATGTATGTAGTCATACAACATTTCAACTTTGTGATACTTATAGTTTCTGAGAAAAAGTGAGTGTGACATACAGACAGACAGACGGACATGGCGAAACTATAAGGGTTCCTAGTTTGACTACAGAACCCTAATAGTAGATTGTACAACAAGTGCATAAAACGCACCATTTAACGCGAGACGTTTATCCATCCAAGCGAGCTTGCGAGCGAGGATGGATATAAAGTCGAGTGTTAAATGGGTTTTATGGACGAGTACTCTACTTTTCACTTCGATTGCGAGGAAATGAAACAGCAACATGATAAAAAAATGCGACGAAATAAAAATCATAAGTTCATTTCATGAAGCGTTATTATGTACTTTGGCTGTTGGTATCTTGGTCTTAGAATAAGTAGTTAGAATACTAACGAAACGAAATAAAATAAAGAGGTTATTCTATGAAGTTAAAGTTGTTCGTGTGGCTGTTGGACCGATTGCCTAGGTCTTCGACGAAGATTTTATTTTATGCACGAGAGCATAAGAAGCGACTTTATGTCCCCTACGCACGACATAAATACGAACTTTTAGAGCATGAGAAGTGAAAAAAACATAACCCTTCTTGGCAGTCGGGTAAAAATGTAGAAACGTGTTTGTTTGGCCTGTCATCACATCACGGTTTCACGTCTCAACCGATCAATGTGAAATTTGGTGCAAATATAATTGTATAGCTCGGAAACGGACTCCAGAATATTGCATAGTTACTGAGGGAGTAGCGATAAACAAATGCTCGAACAGCGCCAATCGCGGGCATTAGATAGTCGTTTAGTACCTGTTTTATGTACAGTCGAATTCATAAATATGTGTACGTTTCAGTACCTTTAATGTCATGTTTAAACTGGCATAATATGAACTGTCACAGCGATTAAAGTGACAAGGTAGTAACCGTGTACCGTGTATTTATAAACTCGACTCGTTACTAAAGCGCGTCACACACGGAGCTATAATATATATTATAGGTCGGTATATTACGATATATTACGATATATTTTCCCTACTATTTGACAGACTCTACACACGCAGCTATAATATATATTATAGCTCCGTGTGTGACGCGCCTAACTGTTAGTATCTAGTCTTCATTTGTTTTGAAAATTAGTAACTGTTCAAGGAATCGGTGAAACTTTCCGGCAAACGAGCACAATGTGCACATATAATTTGGAGTGTATGTTAGTGGAACGCATGCCTCGCGTCAGAGTTGCGGTTTGAGCAGACCATTGTTTTGGGCACCGCACGCAGGATGCGGCAAATACCTAATTGGACAATACTGAAGCGTGGGAAAGTCGAAAATAAAGGTAGGGACATACTTATCCCACGTACGCAACGTATGCAATGCATTATGATATTCTGAACTCTTGAATTTGTATGATTAGAAACACACTTATCATACGTGGCGTTGCGTATGACAAGTGTGTTTCTAATCATACAAATTCAAGAGTCCAGATATCATAATGCATCGCATACGTTGCGTACGTGGGATAAGTGTGTTTTTACCTTAACGCGCGCGTGTTTACCTGATGCTAGGATGCTATTGCTATACCTACCTACCTAAGGATAGTTATGGGTACCAGGTGTCATAGATTTTAGGGTATTATTATACCCATTCCGTTCAGTTTTAGGGATATGTGGCATTAAGATGATTCTACCAATGTCGAAATCGTAACGTAACAAACAATGCGTCTATGTAATAAACGAAATACCAGAGGTGACATACTGCCGCACTCAGAGACGTCAATTAAGATTTAAGTTTCATTAAAGTAGCTGCTGTCACTTTCGTTGCTATAGCAATAGAATAAGACGCAGCCACTTTAATGAAACCTAAAACTTAATTGACGTCTCTGAGTGCAGCAGTAAGACTCGTTCGGCCAAATGTACGATAGTTTTCTAAAAGACAGATAATCTCGGAAAACCAGTCTTTTTCGAGGAATTTGAAACTTTCAAGTACGTTTTAATACCAGTACCTACCTATAAGTAGGCTTTATTATTGTTGGATCGTGGCCTCAACGGTCCACAATGCCATGCCACAGTTGACCTGACATTTTGACAGGTGACAAGGGCCAAACATTTTTGGATTACAGTCGCTAGATGGTGCATAATTGCATATAAGTAGTTTATGTATTGTGTGTGTTACTTTTAGCCGAATAAATGATTCTCTCTTTTTCTCTCTCTAATATGCTTACGGCAAAAGAGTTTTGTTGAGAAAAGAGAGTAAAATTCTGATTCTAATATGGTATGACCAAAATAACAAAACTCTTTCCACTTCCAGTTCCACGCCGGCGTCTGCCAGGAGATCCTCTTCAACGGCTGGATGACCACAACAGCCCTGGAGCTCTTCGGTTCAGCCGTGGCTATCTTCCTTGCCGGCATCCTGTACGAGGGTCTGAAGTACTACCGGGAGGCCTTGCACTCTAGGGCGTCTACCGTCCGCGGGGACTCGCAAGTCAATATCACTAAGAACGAGTGCGGAGCTAATGGCGCGTGTGGCGGGACGGCTGTTGTAAAGTGAGCATTACGTACTAGTTTAAACAAGGTATTACAACCCAAATTGCATTGATACAGATTTGATTCAATACTTGTTGCGGTAATTGTAAGCAAAGTGCCGTTGAACGGAAGTCTAACATTTTACCAATCAGTGTTCTTATTCATAATCTGATGCGTCTCTAATTACTGAAGGTTGGCCATCAACACTGAATATTTATTCTTGGTCTTCGCGAGATGGAACAGCTCTGCAGCACTTGCGACCCCGGTCCACTCGCTGATGTTTCTTCACCAGGGTTTCTTTCGGCGGACACTTCAGTCAATCAGTGTTGAGTCAAGGAAAAGGTGTACTTACTGCCGCACTCAGAGACGTCAATTAAGTTTTAAGTTTCATTAAAGTTGCTGCGTCTTATTCTATTGCTATAGCAAAGAAAGTGACAGCAGCTACTTTAATGAAACTGAAATCTTAATTGACGTCTCTGAGTGCGGCCGTTACTCGCTTCGCTTACCACCAAAGAACGATGTCGCAATAAGGAAACATTGAACACTGCATGAAGTTTGTGTGATGGCCTGGGATTGCGACAATCTACAATGCAGTGACTTATCGCCTTTATTAACATGACTTTACGAGGCACTAGTAAAAACAGATCCCCATAAAAAAACCGGTCAAGCACCGAGGGTTCCGTACAAACTTGTAGGTATATAAATAGATCGTAATACAATAGAAACAAAGTCCAGTATAAACTGAATCGCATTAAGTATGCACTCTCGTACTTGGTGAATATATGTATAAACTGATACTGGCCTTAATTGTTTATGTGAAGTAACTTCAAACTATCGGTTGTGCTATAAGACATTGCTTCTTGCCAAATTTCATGATTCTAACTCAACGGGAAGTACCCTATAGCTATGTCTACAACTGTGCGCTTTCACGGTCATCTTGCGCTTTCTTCTGACGCATGCCTCTGCAACCACAGCGCATGCAATAACGCCTGCGCTCAAACTGGTTTGATAGCAGCGCATACCCGTAGCGCACGCTGATCCGTCACCGTTGGGTCGACGTGCAACATTTTGCAAATAAAATGGCGGAAGATAAAGTCAAAACATTGGATTTTATTGAAGATTCAGTGTCACCCTCGTATTGCATGCGCTTGACGCAAGACGAATTCCATGTTGAAAACGCAAGTTGAACATGAAAGCGCATAGGTGTGGACATAGCTTATAGGTTTTGATTCCCTTGAGATTCCCTTGAATATGCGGCATAAACTTTTGATTGCGTTGACTTAGAAGTCTGATTTTTTTACAACGCCAACGGATTACAGACTTGAGTATATGATATGAATTTTCAACTTGATACCGCGTTCCTGAGAAAAAGGGTCTTGACAGACAGACAGACGGACGGACAACAAAGTGATCCTATAAGGATTCCTTTTTTCCTTTTGAGCTAAGGAACCCTAAAAACTAAACCAAAGTCAGTTCAATGCAAATTGGTCATAGTACTATATTATTAACCTAACTTATCTTCTCTGCAGATATTCAATGCTATCATCAGGACACTTCATACAAACGCTGCTCCACGTAGTCCAGTCGACCGCCTCCTACCTTCTCATGCTGGTGTTCATGACTTACAACGTGTGGCTGTGCATCGCGCTGGTGCTGGGCCTGGCCGTCGGCTACTTCTGCTTCGGCTGGCGGAAGAACACGGTCGTAGACGTCACCGAGCACTGTCAATAGACGCCACGTCCAGTCACGTTAAACAAGGGATAGATGGCGCTGACGGTAACCGCCATTTTGAAAAAAAAATTGTGATCTAGTAACGTAACATAAATGCTGACTAATTAAGTACGGCAATAAAGAGTTTGACGTGATAGTTTTTTTGGATAAAAATTGAATCATGTAGCCAATTTCACTCTGAACGGCGCCATCATTATTACTCTTGGTTGCCAATCTATAAGTAAAATCACGTGAAAGAAATTAGTTAAGTCGTAATTAATTACTTACTGACTTTCTGCGACAAGGTCCTACAAAGGCTTGGCAATTAAAGCCTGTGACAATACTTACGGAATACAATAATAATACAAAAATAAATACGTATTGACAGGGTATTGACAAAATGAATGCTTGTCCAATATAATTAAGGATGACAATTGTTTTAATAGACAAAAGACAAGCAATAAAACGCCTGTGATAATTCTTGAGCAATTATAATCTAGGGTATTGGTTATACTTTAATTTTATATAAAAGTAATAACTAGGTAAGCTAATGCCCTAGATTAAAATAGCTCTTTAAGACATTGTAGATTTGCAACGTGACTGGATGAATTTAGTTTTAGGATCAATAGGTAACTCATTTTGGCTATTTTGATAAATATTTGATAATTTTTACAAAATCTTGTTGCTCAAATTTCGTTTAAAATACTATTCTCAAATCTATTTAGAAGTAAAAAGGTAACATACTTGGTTTCCAAAAAGGCCTAAGTTTTTTTACACTACACTAAAATCTAATGCCGGGGCCACACCCGCGTCTACAAGAATTTTAATGTGGCCGTAAAAATCAAAAGGGACCTTTGCAGCTGACCGTCATGACGGTCTCATTTACACTGTTTGACATCTTGCCTGTATTTATAGTTAACGATGCTCCCCTATCTGTTCTGTCTTCGATAGATGGTTAGGGCGCAGAATATGCCTTTGTCCCTTTCGCAAAACGGCCCTTCTGCAAAATGTCCCGTTCGCAAAAAGTCCCTTCACAAAAATTACGTTTTCTTCGCAGAATGTCTCTTTCGCAAAAGATCCCTTTCGTAAAACGACCCTTTCTCAAAACGTCCCGTTCGCATGGGAAGTTGGTAGGTGAAGGGACGTTTTGCGAACGAAACCTTATGCGCCCTAGCCTGATAGATTAACTGTTTTTATATAAGTCTTACCTATTTAAGTTTGTAGCCCGTAGTTTTTGTATTGTACTGACGTGACTGTAGTGGCTTACAGAAATACAGATCTGTTTGTAAAAGAAAACCACTTAGCATGACAAATGATGACAGCTTAATACTATAATATATGACGATTTTTTTTTGCTAATTACACTCACTACATGTAAATAAAATACGTACTCGTACAATAAAATAATTGGGCGTTCCACTTAAGCAAAAAGTAATATTGTGATATTATTTAATTAATATGTATGAATTTTAATTTAGATCATAAGAATAAATATTTCAAAGTATATTTTGTAAATATTTTTAAATAAAACATTCCTAAAAGTATAGTACCTAATAATAAAGGATTTGAATAAAGTTAATGGTTTTTTATTTTATCATAAAGCTCATTTTATTCCAATTTAGACTAGGAGCCACAGGCAGACACGTAAATTTCAAACTTATACACTATATATAACTCAAGGACCGGAAAACTCCTTCCTTCGCTTGCCGCTACCGATTCAAAAGCCTATCACGTCACGTGGCTACCCATACCTACAACAGATATCCCCATCGATGGTGTTGCCGTATCGTTATGACTACTACCTTTTCGAATAAGGTTACCGCTTCCACTGCGCTTGTTGTCCGATAAGCTATGTCTACACCTGTGCGCTTTCATGTTCAACTTGCGCTTTCCTCTGACGAATGCCTCTGCAACCACAGCGCATGCAATAACGTATTCGCTCAAACTGGTTTGATATCAGCGCATACCCGTAGCGCACGCTGATCCGTCACCGTTGGGTCGACGTGCAACATTTTGCAAATAAAATGGCGGAAGATAAAGTCAAAACATTGGATTTTATTGAAGATTCAGTGTCGCCCTCGTATTACATGCGCTTGACGCAAGACGAATTGATATCTTGAAAGCGCAAGTTGAACAGAAAGCGCACTGGTGTGGACATAGCTATTGGGTGTTGGCAGATCAAAGGCGTATTTTAACGGAAACCGGTTCCGGTCCCGAATATAGCTCCTACTGGGAGGATTACTCCATACCTACTTCCGAAACATGATACAATAAATACATTACGGTACTAAACTATGCTCCGAAGCATTGTATTCGAAATTTTAGATGATCCATCTCGCTCATCGTTTGCATTTAACTTGAGAGAAAGAGACAGTTTCCGTCTGACCGTCCGTCCGCTGATTTTACAATTACCGGTGTTATATACATTGTACATAATAACCGTGGTTCAACCCTCAATAGTTCAACCAATAATCAAGGTGAATATGCGAAAAACAATAAATTGTTCATACGATTTGCACCTAAGGGTGAAGCCTCACGAGCGTAATTTTGTGAGTCACGTAAATACCGAAATTCCATACAAAAGTCCGGTTCAATCAACAGTATCAACACGACAGTCAACTCACAAAATTCTGCTCGTGTGGCTTCACCCTAAGGGCCTGGCCCCATGTCCACGGCACGGCGCCGTACGCCGTATAACGGCGCGGTGCCGCCACCGTGCGACGGTACGGCTTCACGGCGCCGTGTACGGTGCGCTAGCACGGCGCCGCTCATGGCGTCGTGTGCGGTGCGCCGGCACGGTGTCGTGCCGTGGCACGGTGCCGTGTAGTTTTTGTTTTGCTGTTGCTTAGTATCGTTTCAAAAATACAGTTTTTATCTTGATATGGACCGCGAAAGACGTATTCTCGTGCTCATACTGCTAAAACAAAAACTACCGAGTGGTGCGCCGTGCACCGATGCGGTGCACCGCACACGGCACCGTGCCATGGCACGACGCCGTGCCGCGCACCATACACGGCGCCGTGAAGCCGTGCCGTCGCACCGTACACGGCACCGCGACGCCATACCTTCGCACGGTGGCGGCACCGCGCCGTTATACGGCGTACGGCGCCGTGCCGTGGACATGGGGCCAGGCCCTAAGGAACTTCCGTTCGGATAGCAAGGTTAGCAAGCGTGATTATATTTAAGTATTCTGAAAAACGTTCCATCCGTTTAGGAATCAAATTTTCAACCTCGGATTAGAAAAAAAACCGCTCTGTTCTTAGGTTTGATATGAGATATACGCTTTGGTAATTATAGCTGTGATCCTGTCACAGTTTTTTAATGTAATGAAAAATATCTTAAGAAAGTAGGTCAGCAGAATATATAATGAACGAACGAACCGGACCTTAATACTTACCTCTACCGTTTCCGAACGTAACTCGTGTCATGTCAAATGTAGTGTGTGACGGGTGTTCAGTTCGTGTTTGTCTTGTATATTTTTACTTGTTGATTTTTCTAATTACATTTGTTAAGTACAACGCGGCGTGTCGTGCGAAGGGTTCCAGGAGCGATATGTTATAGTTTGGCAAGCGCGTGCTGGTGGAGGACTCGCGGCTGGCCCGCCCGGAGCGCCGAAAGTTCAGGTAACGGTAGATTCCGACGACGTCGATATTTTTTCTTGAAACATTTACGTCAATGTATCGATTTCATTATGAATATTTACCCTTTAGATTGCACAACTGTGGTAAATGGGGGAGTGTTGGGAAGGGACACGGATGGTAACATGCTGGATTTGAGCGATTTCCAGTAATTAGTTTTAACTGGGGCAGATGTGCCACTACGTAAACAACGGCGCTCACTTCTCGCCTCCTCTATTTATCATAAAAATATCCTATTTATCAATTAAACTCTGTTTAGTTCACATTTGATTCAAAAATAGTCTTATAGGAATCATGTTTTGATGTTGCAACAAATGACCCTTTTTTCTAATAACCATAAGGTTGTAGGTATAGTAAGTTTATGCTCCATCTTCTGAACCCATTGATTTAAAGTATTAAATTGTTTATGATTATTTTCAACCTATAGAAGTGACATAAAAACTGAAAATAATAATTTAACAAAGGTGATAACAAAAGTGGGATCATACAATAACAGGTTCCTATCTCATTACTGCCTATTAAATATAATGTTAATGAGTTACCTATTTACATCTAGAAAAACCCAATTTAGTGGTTAATTGATATTTTCTGTACAATCTTAAAGCTATTTATATTTGGGTTGATCAACTTTTTCTTGTACCTCGTTGTCATGGTTACGTCCGCTGGACAACTCTTTAACACCATGATTCTCTATACGTTTTCTATGGTTATAGTTCATCAAACGTACATTTTTGTCGTAGTTATAAGCCCATTATTTTATGGACTATTTCCTAAGCATATTAGTAGCATATATTATAACAGTTTTCTTTGAGAAACTCGGAAACTGTTGTCTCTTGGACAACGGGACAGAATAACAAACAAAAAAAAGTTGACCGACCCATTTATTTACAATAGAACATAAAATCGTTCATCTCAATCTGGTACTGGTGTATGGAATTTGTAAAATTTGTCGTAAAGATGGTCCCAGATGGCTAGTGTGTGGCTGGACGTTGGCCAGCTCATGCCGAGTGCGCTGCCTGAGTCAAAGATGAGACACTCCGCTGTGCTGATGGCTGGTTTATCTCTCCTAATTGTAAATGTAAGTGGCTCCCACACTACAGGCAATATTGATGTCGCTAGAGGTGTGGGATCGCTAAAAAATAGAAAAATATTTAATCAACAGTTACAAACTTTGTAGTTAGATATTTTGTATTTACCTGTACTTCATAAAATTACTCCATAAACTGATAAATTTCTCAGCTATTGCCTCCTCCTCATAGTTTAATCCTCCTTTATCAAAAATGTACTCAAAGATGGCTTTGTTCCCTTCGAGCGCTGAGTACTCCATGAGGAAAACAAGCTGCTGGCTGGCAGCAGCATGCATAGTTGCTGACTTGACAATGGGGTAGACACTGAACAGATCATTAATGTAATTTTCATAGCACTCTGTAACATCCCCCCCCTGAATAACCTCTCCGAAGTATAAATCTTTCATTTGTTGCCCTATTTTATATTTCAACTCATCACTGTCAAATTCCAAGTTATTTGGGAGCATTTCTTCAAAGTCTTCAGGCAATGTGTGAATGATTTCAGCTGTATCGTTATTTAAATTTGATTCAATTAAGATTTCCTTTGAAAATGTTATTAATAGGGGCACTCTCTCAATTGAACCATTATATAAAAGTTGTACCGGATCTTTGTTTAGTATGAATGACTCAGGATCACTTTCAAGGCAAGGTTGGAATTTATCGGAGACATTTAGTAGGGCAGTAGTTGGTAATTCTTGAAAAAAATTACTAAGGTCATCTGGTGTTCCATATTCTGCATCCCCATATCCGAGAGACACAGCTAGATTTAGAGCTGTGCTGAAGTAATTGTAGCCCAAAGATGTGGGTGAGATGGCAGAGCCAGACTCTAGAATTATTTTTTGTACGAGACCCTGTGTTGCTCCAGATAGGTAGAGCAATTCTGCTGATGCCGCTCCTGCACCAGATCCATAAAGAGTGACTTGATATGGGTTGCCTCCGAACTTTTCAATGTTTCTATGAACCCAGTACAAGGCAGCGATTTGGTCTTTGAGGCCTGCATTGCCAGGGATATGCTCAGTACCAAGGCAGAGGAACCCTTCGGGTCCGATGCGGTAGTTAAACGTCACTATTACGAAGCCCAGCGCGAGGAGGCGCGACGGGGGATCGTGGGCGCCCCATCTAAAACATACAACAGCAATTATTAGCTTTCGGATTTGTGAGTTCTGTTGCAACATCCGGCAACTCCAGTCCTACTAAAAATGTTTTCATAACTATTATTTTATTATATATAGTTAACTAGTAATTGTATAAATAACTGCTGAAATATCCAGGCTAGACTAGTAAAAGATTTTGACAGTTTTGAGTCTAATCTAAAACTAGATCTAAGACAATGAAATGAAATATATTGCGTAGGTATGCGACAACGCCAGTAGAAGCCCCTAATGGCGTGTTTTACTGAAGATTAAGGTGCAAACCAGATAGAATAGACGTAAGACGCGGGCGCGGTCCTTTTTAAGGCCTCTGCCCACTACACCGGATCATACCATGCCCGTAATAGGAACGTGTCAGACAAAAAAATATTTTTTGCATTGAAAAGTATGAGACTATGCCCGGTCCGTCACCGAGCGTCACTTTCTATAGCAGTGCGCGTTCGTGCCTGACGTTCATAGTACGGTCATGGTATGATACGGTGTAGTGGGCAGAGACCTTTACTCTCCCGTAAAATGTGTTGAAGTGTCGCAACGCAAAATATACAGAGAAGCTGGGGAGCGGGCGCGATGTTATATAACATTTGGATGAATAGGCGTCGCGTTACTCGCATTCTCTACTTTCACCTTTTCTGTCTGGCTTGCAGCTTATTATTTATTTATTTATTTATTTACAAAGAACATGCTACAGTAGTATACAGCTACAGTAGCATACAGGTACAGCTTGGGGTCTATTCACACGTACCACAATCACACCACATCGCAGCGACAATACACGTGGTCGGGCGGTAATTTCAATGAAAATAAATAATTTTATTCACACGTAGCACATTTTGCTTGACCACTTTTTGTCGCTGCGATGTGGTCGTGATTGTGGTACGTATGGTGTAAGCCTTAATCGTCAGCCGATTGAATGTTGTCTCCACAAACTTTGTAAAGAGCTAAGAACAACCACACAGTCGTCCGATAGAAATTTAAAACGTACCCGGTAGCAAATCCTCCGTTGTGTACATGCACGACGACAGGCAGCGCTTGCGCATCCTTCGGTGCGAACACGTTGACCACCTGGCAGCCGTGCGCGCCGCGCCGCTGAGGCTGCGCACAGCGCACGACGTGCGCCGCCTCGAACACGCCGTCCCAGGCCGCCGGCGGCGCGGGCGCCTGTAGAAACACGCCTGCGAGGTTATAATAGCAATGGTTTGAAGAGAAATTTATTATGTTATCTTCGCAAGGCACCAGACAGCTTAAGTTTTATACATCTTAATAGTAATACAGACGCGATGGAAATGGAAAGGGATATATTTTTTTGTCATAATGTCGGTTTTGAGACGCTTTTGTTGCCATTAGAAAACGGATTGGCACCATCGTCATCGGCAAACGTCATTTTCCTAAAATCAATATTTAACGCCCCGTTAATTAAAAAAAAATATCTACGAGTATTACGAAGTATTCTCTAGAATGTGCAAAACCAATTAATGTTTTCAAAGTGTTGTTAAAGCATTTCGTTTAATATTACACAGAGGCCCACTGAGTTATGAGTTGTTTTCGCATAATACGTGGCGTCGGTGTGCACCATATGCGTTCGTTTACTTTACAAATATAAGCTTCTTATCACTTCAACCTATAGAACGCCCCAGTCGGTAATAACTACACTGCCCTGCTAAGCAAAATGGCGCTATCTCAGACAAAACTCCTGTAGCAATTGCAACCTCATTATAAACAGGGGAGGACTGAATCTGCTTTGGCTATTGTTTTTGAGATGTATACTGCTTTTTAGCTTAGGAGGGCAGTGCATGACAGCAGATTTTTATGCTAAGTGTCGGTGTCGTAAAACTGCCATTTGTGGCGTGTGAAGGTGAAAGCCGCTCCCCGTAATCACTGTTCGATGCGATAGCGATCTACACAAATAGGATTGTAATCAACCGACCTTAAATCTGTCGCGGGGTGACGGCGGGCGGGCGTAGGGGAGGCCGAGGAAAGCGTAGTGCGGAGGACTTGGAGCCAGGTACCCTCGCGCCAGCCCCTGGGTGGTCATCACGTCGAGGTGCGGAGCCCTCGGCCCTGGCCAGCTCCAGCCGCATGCCACCAAGCTCACCAGCAACGCAGCCTTCATTAAACTACTACACAATTCACCATTATCCATGTTCCGAGCCAAGTGAACGATTATCATAACAATCGCCTTACCTAAATACCTAAACAATCCGTGTCGTGTAAACAAATCCATTGAATGGGCTATTGAAGGGAATATATGGTGTCGAAAATATAATGCGCTGAGGGAATTACATTTTAGCCAACCTCATTTATATTATAAACGATAATGTGTTTTTGATTCTTTGATTTTTCTGTCTTCACTTCACAGTGTAAAGGCTCAACCGACGCAAGAAGCGTGTCTAAATACTTGATGTAGCTACTGACAATGAGTCGTGTAGATAAGAATACTTTATACTGTATTTAAAATATTTTTATATTTGTTACAGGTATGACTTAACATAATCTGCACAGCTACACAGCCGTACATGAGAATTGGTGAGTCTCTTATAGTTTACAAAACGCAAACTCATTAAAAATAATAGCGTACAAATTAAAAGTCAAGGATAGTCAGCCTCTCCCCACATTCATATGGGAAACAGTTTTGACAAATTCCGAAATAAGAACTAGATTTTCGACTCCCCTTCGTGTGAATATCAAGGATCCGGGCATTGAAGGTTCCTAAATCACGTCGACCTCGCGTCTTTATACACGTGTGTATGCATGTAGGAACAAATGACAATCGTAACGGATATTCAAGCGTGTGTGCGTCAACTTTGTTCTGGATTATTCTTCACTACACTCTCAAAAGATAATTATCAAAGATTGACATTTATTAATACTAGATACTGTTCCTAAGCTTTTTGTAATATTGACGCTCGTATACATCGTCCCAGAGGCGGCTGGCCCTTTCATGTGGGTAGTCGATCATCTCGAGCTGGGTGCCAATGTTGAGCAGACGCAGCTGGTGCGCGTCGGTCGCCGTCCAGACCTGCTGCTCTCCAGGGCCAGTCGGGTCTCTGAAACAGAGGGGCCATGTATAAACATTGAAAGATATACGCTTATTCGCATAAACAGCACAACTTAAAGCTACTTTCAAATCCGCTGTCCGCGAGGTCATTCGGGAACGACCTTCAAATATCGAATCATAAGAACCAATTTTAGACTGTCTTACCGAAACAATCGTGGAGTGTTTCCCAATTTGACCGAATGATATACTTACAAATATTTGACAAAATTAGTCCAAAGCCTGATCAGGTTGCGTTGCGCGTCCCCATCGTCTCCGTCAAGCTCCTGCCCCCTGATTGGAAACAGGAGCGCCAGTTCATCGGAGTGGGCAGCCCCGGACTTGGGCAGCCCACTTTCCTCCTCAACCCCAAAGGAACTGGTGTGGGAGAACTGGTAGTAGTACACTGGTATGTTGGAGCCCGAAGCATGTAAACGGGCACTTCGATGCACGTGGTTCACGAAGTACACATCCCTGAAATTAATAAAGATTTGATTATTTGCGCAAAGGTAATTTTACCCTACTTATAATATAACGATACATACCTGTGGAACGCTAAGATATCATTCATGTTAACGTCCCTATCGAAGTATATTTCATTTATAGTTTTAATCTCTCTATCATTGAAAAACTTAATTTCTTCCTGTAGTATAATATTAAAGTCTGCAGCGATCTTCCTCAATATTTTAACCTTTTTTAATACTCCTGCAAATATGTATCCTTCGTTGCTATTAAATCCTATCATTAAAGGAACTCTTCGTACTTTGCCATTCGAGAGCATATCAAATGGCGGTTCAGAGAGGAACCGTTCTTCTTTTTTGAATCCGTTTTCTACGCACATTGCAAAGGGAAAATATGGTAGATTCAGCTTGTCAGCTTTATCCACTAAGTCAACATTTTTAGCTTTGAGTAAATAGGAAGCCACGGCATCACCATCTGTATACATCTTCCCCAGCGCAAGCGAACGCTCTTCCGCATCGTAGTTGAAAGCCGATGGACTCAAGATACTTCCACTTTGCATGATTGCTCCGTGGAATAGACCCTCAGCCATATGGGACAGCATTAGCCCCTCAACTATAGCGGCTCCGAAGCCTTGCCCGCCAACTACTACGTGGGCAGGGTTCCCTCTAAACGCCACAATGTTGTCCCTGACCCACCGCAAAGCTGACACCACGTCTTTTGCACCCGCGTTGCCTGGAATATGTTGTTCTTTTGTGCAAAGGAATCCCAGTGGGCCTAATCTGAAACATATACTTGTCAGTAAGTGCGGCCTCGTAATTGTTGGATGATCTGTGAGATTGTCAACGACAAATAACATGTTCTAACATTTACCTCTGACGCGTCAGTGGTAATTACGTCATGACGTAACGATCGATGGTTCTAGGTTACTGGCACTGCTGGCACGGAATAAATAATAACGTAATATATATAATGTAATACTGCTAATAGTCTCAAATGTAGCTAAAATAGTCAATAATAATAATAAAAAAGACTTGTCCTACTCTTTACACCGAATTGCAACAGTACGAGCACTGCTGCTTCTATTAAAAACCGGGGACTAATTATAACATAAGTTTGTATTAACATCGCCTACCTGTGGTGGATGATGACGACAATGATGTCTTGCTTCACCAGCCTGTCTGGATGGTGCTGGGCGTCGCTGCCTGCAACCCACACCAGCACCGGGCAGGGCGCGCAACCCGCCTTCGGCACATGCACGTCCAACCGCAGGCACTCTTCCACAAATCTCGACGCGCATGTGGATCTCGTAGATTCGCGAGTTTCATTCCATGAGGGTGCTAGGCCTGCTTGCTGTAAAATGTTTCCGTTTTCAAACTTTCAAGTCAACTTTATAAAAAAAAACACGGAATCAGGCTAAAGTAAGGCCAACGAGACGAGATAAAGAATGTAAACAAGCTTGCAGGAGTTCAAAACATTTTTATTTGAAGAAATTATATACAAATTTTAAACTTCCTATTCTAGTCATAGTCGTCTGTATCAGAAGATGATTCGTTAGAGGAGTCCGAATCAGCCGTATTTATGACAAAACTATCTATTGTATTATCAATCATGTTGTTAATTTTGCTATAAAAATTAAAACGGAAACGAAAAAAATCATGTCACTTCGAACGCAATCCAAACAGAAATGAACTTCACAAAATGGCGGCCCTAATGTTGACAACTTCTGTACTGCCAACTTTCCTGTACCACGAATCACGCAACGACAGCCGTCATCGACCAAGTGAAGATATTATTGCGTACGAGAAATAGGACAGATATAATAATCACTCGCTAATCGCTATCGCAATATAACTCAGTAACGGTCAGTTTGTTTACATTCTTTATCTCGTCTCATTGGCCGTACTTTAGTTTACATAATCCTGTGTAGTCTTGGTGCTTAGTACCTAATATAAAAGAGCCAGTATGGGTAATCAAGCCGGATGGTTTTTTCATGAAATACCTAAGCTCGCATAGTTTTTTGTTACAACTTATTTCTCACATCAACCAAAAGACATCCATTGCGAACATATCAAAAAACCAACTTGCATATTTCTGGTTAGAAGGTCCCCTAAATGCTAGTTAGTTAGACAGTCTAAACAATAACTAATCGTTATACGGAAGCTGTACTCAAGGATCATTGACCCAACACGTTTAATTTTATAATGTACTATTTAAATTTTAAATCATGTGACTTGAATCAAAAGGCCTACCTTGAATCTCACATCTGCATCTTTAACCGTTCCGTATGGGATCCCATTGTAAGAGACGAAGCCGTCGTTCAATTCACCTCGCAGCTTCCCTTGGGCCGTGCTCACTACATTTTGCTGACTCGTCTTTACCAAGCAAGCTAAAATCAGGAGTTGGTACATACTGCGTTTCAAGCCCTAAGATTTTTACTTCTGGTCCCCTATTCCTCTCAATCTTCACTCGAGACCAAATCGAAAAGAACGGACAGTGCTAACGTATCTTTGATTTTAGGATTCTGCTCTAGAATTTTTAGTTTCACCAATATGTGATGCTGCTGATTTGTTTGAATTGGTCTGACTGACTGCAAATTCTCGCTATTAAGGATTGAGCAATTTATTCTGCGTGTCAGTGGACCGTTTTCAATAAGCGACTGCGTCAATTATCGCCCTATGCAATGCGTGCAGTGTACAATACCAGGTTACCGTAGCATAACTTGCAAATTAGATAATTTCTGTGATATCCTGTCCATCTCGAATTTGATCAGGAATATGCGCGGCAATCCAAGCCGGTATTGTTTTGCAGTGTGCGTCCAGATCGCTACGAGTATCGTGCTCAGATAAGTAAAGAAAGGCAGTCGATGGAATAAAATATTTATTCAGACATTCCTTCTTAGCCGTCAGGGTTGACGGGGCTGTTAACGCATTTGCCGTCGTGAGGTTGCAAATGTCCATGGCCAAAATAAATACCTATAATACTACAAGTAAATAACTATTCATATGTGTCGCTAACATGCTCGACTGACCAATACTCTTACTTTGATTATTAAATAGGTACTTACGATCATTTTACTTTTGTAAACGTATTAAGACTACAACGTTCAAGAACAGGAGTCACATGGACAGAGATGATGGATTCAAAATTCCTAATCATGCCATAGTTCTCAGTCATATACAATTAATAATCTATATTTTTGTTCTTTTACCTATGTCATTATGTACTTAAGTATTTAGCTCGAGTTTGTACATACATAATATTTTCAACTTAACCTTGTAAGGCCCAACAGCCTAAATTTGTCACAGCGATTTTTAACTTTAGTTGACTGGCTCAAGATTATTTGTAGAGCTAACGAAACTTGATGTGACCTGGGCCTTACAAGGTATAATTTACTTCACATTATTGTTCGGTACCTCTCATTAAGTTGCCTACACCACTTTAACAACCATCACGTCGCCACTGTAGCTATCGAGGTCACTCCAAAAATAGGCAAAATCCACAATAATTAATTTATTTTTAACGTGTTGTACAAAATAAAAAATACTAGCTTAAGGGACGTGCGGCGAGTGCAAGGTGTGAAGACTGGATGCTTTTTTTTTATTAAGACTATGCGTTCGGCTGGGCCTCCCCGCCCCTCTCGCCGCGGGTCCCCTAGCTTTAACAAGTACTTTAAGTAATAAGAACAAACACTTTTACGTCGCTGGCAGCCATAATTAACATAATCCTTACAAGCTAGTCTTACCTATCGATTTTATAGAAAAATAACTTTTTACTAACTACTTATACTAGCTTAACATTACCAAAGTTCGCTCGTCCACTTTCACCGACGCACCACACATTAACGCACTGAAAACACACACTGCATGATCAATGTCAACACTTCGCGATTACTCTCCCTCTTTGGGATTCAACTGTCACTACCGTATAGTTTGTCGAAGAACCTCGTCATCTCCTGTTGTTCACTACTAAGCTTCGTCATATTTCTATTCTTTGGACTGACAATGTTTTGATATTGCAAATCGTCTTTTTTTACCGGCGACCAATCGAGCTCGCTATCAGTGGGATTGCTGAAACAAATAAAATAATTGTGGTAAATATTTATCTTGGCTAGGCGGAAAATCAGTCGGCGAACAAGGGCAATATCAGAATGATGGCCAAGGCAAGGAGCGGTCATGGTTGGTCGGTTATTGGAGAAGAGCTGAATGAGGCAAGCGCAAGACAGAACAGCTTGGCGCGAGAATAGTATAGCCTCTGTAGTAGATTAATGTGATCTGTTTATGTACGTACGGATAGATTTGTCAGGAACTATTCCAGAATGTTAAGCTGCTGAATTACCTGAATCGCATGAAGTTGGTGACGTAGGTCGTCATGTCGCGAGTCATTTCCTCGTCACTTGGGGTTAAGGTCCTGCCCGCGAGGGCCTTGGAGGCGCGAAAGACGAACAAGAGGTCGTCGCCGTGCCCCGCGCCGCTGTACTTCAGGTTATGTGCCTCTCGCAACGCGCCGTAGTCTGACGTATACGCAAACTGGTATAAATACACGGGAGCCCCCCCAATCGCGGCTTTTGTCTCGGCCAACTTCAAAGCTGGATACACGAAGTAAGAATCTGAGCACAGCTTCAAAAACTTATCCATGTCTGGCGCTCCGCCGAAATACTTCTGGGTTATTTGAGTTATCTTATTGTAGTACTCTTCGGCCGGTATGGTGTAAATCAAAGATGGCGGCAACACGAGCAAAGGGAGATTTTGAATTCTTTCCATCATATTGATTTCATCGAATCTAGGTCGGAAATTTTCGCACTCGACGTTTGTGAAGCCTATTATGAAGGGTAAATCTTTGCCTCGGCCTTTGGCTTGCAGCGCTATGGGGTCGTCATCCACGATTGATTCGACACCGGGGTGCGCGGATTCGACGACTGGGCTGAAGGTAACGAGGCCGGTGTAGTCTTGTAGATAGCTGTTAGCCTCAACGATCTTTTCCAGCGGCATAGCGACGAGCTGGCGATGGGCCTCTTCGGGGTCGACGCCGCTGATGCCAAGATGTTTGAGGAACATGTCGGCTATGACCTGCGCGTAGATCGGCGACGATGTGAAAAAATTCCGTAATCCGCCGCCGCTCATCAAGATTACCCTGTAATTAAAAGTAAATTAAGCTAATTCTAAAGGTAAAAAAAGAGAAAACATTTTAGTTAATTAGCTTAGTTTGAGACCCGGACAACTTGTGTGAGATTGTCCCTGATAATTTTATTTATTTTATTAGATAGTGTGAGGGTTACCTTTTAAATAGTCCCTCAGCGGGTTTTGACAAAGATAGTAGATGGGAAGCAGAGGCGCCGGCGCTATGGCCCGCGAGGGTGACGTCATCGAGGTCTCCGCCGAAAGCCTCCACGTTCCGTTTTACCCAGCGCAGCAACGTCACCATGTCCCGCAGCCCGGCGTTGCCCGGGATGCTCGTCGTATTGAGCGACAGAAAACCGAACGGTCCGAGCCTGGAATTCAAAAAGATTTCATTATAAATTTGATCAAATTTTAACGGAGCTCAGTTCATAGCTCAGATGATTGCGCTTTCCAGGTGAATATTCGGTATATTCTACCACAAAGATAGTAAACTTGTCTGAAAATGTAGCCTACAACTAGCCATATAACTTTTTTACAAGTATACAATTTGACAAACGTATATACGGTTTTCCAAAGAAAAGTTGTAATTTCATGAAATAGGTATGTTCCCTCGTACCTATAGTTAAAAGTAATGACGATAACGTTTCCGTTCTCCATGAGGTACTCAGGGCCGTAGAAATCAGGTTCTCCTGATCCGAAACCGAAGCCGCCGCCGTGGATGTACACCAGAACCGGCAACAGCGGCGGGTTCTCACTCGTCAGCTGGGATAGAGGCACGTGGATGTTGGCGTGGATACATTCTTCGCTCATGTCGCTGGTCTGCAACGTAGATCCGTAAAACAGGTCCTGCTGGGGACACACGGGGCCCTGCTTGGTGGCATCTCGACATCCGCTCCACGGTTCTGGTGGTTGGAGCTCCTGAAATGTTTAAATTCATGCATTAGATGAGATGGTTCGAGTTCTCTGTTGTTCTACTTGGTGATAGTTTTAAGTAGACAGGCATCTAAAATTCCTGGTCGAGTCTTCCTAGTGATTATTAAATCTTTGGGTAATAATCAGTAATGGTCACATGACATATTACTCATAGGAAGGGTACATTTAATCAGCGCCATATATCCCCATCACCATAGCCATAGGTAATCGATGGCAACAAACCATCACCCGGGTTAATTTAAGAACTCATTTGGGTTCACCCAAGCAATAATAACATCTAACTATATATTATCATATAACAACCCAACGATGGATTTGAGTTACCTGGAACCTCAGTTGTCCCAGCGGCTGCTTGGCGTACGGCACGGCGAGGAAGCTGGCGTACTTGCCGCCGGGAGCGCTCGTGCTGCACACCCAGCCCGCCTGCGTGCGCACGCGCACCTTGCACTCCTCGGCCCCCGCGCACCAAGCTGAAAACAAAATCACATGCTTTGAGTTACGGCAGTCATGATGCTTATGTCCACCCAACAGGTTCAACGCTAACGGCTGGCAGCAACATATACCTGCGCGCTACCGGTCGCCAGGCCCTTAGGGCGAGCGATTTCCTAATACATTGCATCTAATGTCAATTAACAGCTGTGTGGTGAGCGTCTTGACCGTGCAATGAAGAGAGAATTAGCTCGCCGCTGTCGCCGCCGCTCAAACTCGTGGTTGGGCTGTAATGGTTCCAAATTCGCGATGCCTCTCAGCTGTCATTAGCGTGTGAGTGACGCCTTTAATATTTGACATGGCAGATTAATATTAATCGATATATTCGTATTCTACAGTAATCTATTGGCTGATACAAGGTTACTTTTACCACCGACGGTTAGGTGCCTACTAAAACTATCACCAAATTTTAAAACAAGTCCGTGTATGCTCCTCGTAGAGATCCTTGCGGGGAGGCCTGTGTCCAGCAGTGGACGTCTTTCGGCTGATATGGTGATGCCCCTCGATTCTGGTTCTCAATTTATGTATGTCAAATATTTCGGAACAAATAAACAGTTTAGTTATGCGTAATTGAGCCAGGTCATCGGGTAATAAAGTGCGGGTTCACGATGCATGCGCCCGCGCCGCCGCGAAATCGTTCAGCGGATTTATGTAGGTCGGCGTAAATTGCATGATTGGCGATGCTTATCAGTATTTTATGCCAAAATTATGTGACTACTGCTCAACTTCCTGCTTAATGCAAAACGGGAATAAATTGTATTAACTCAGTTAGCTTATTGATGCTTTTCTCTTTCATACAGCATGGTTGGCCAAGCAGCAATATAAATATATGATACAAACGGGCATAGACCGATTCTTTAGTTTTATTGTGCAAGTGGTTGTTGTGGAATTACCCGGTGTACACCCAGCTATTCTGGATAAAATATTAGCTAGGCACAATAAGGTCAACGACATAAGTGTCACGAATCGATGGACCGCGTATGTGACGAAAGTTTTGTTTAATATTGGTGCTTCTTCAACTCTTAAAAAGACAAGAAGACTTGGTTTAAATTTAGATGTTGACTAACTGATATAAAAATTAAAATAGATCCACCAGTATTTAAAAGAGTTTGGGAAAATATGAAAATGGCAACACGATCCCATTTTTATTTCTAATGAAGGTATAACAGCTTACGTCAATTCATCATTTTTAACTCTCCAACTTTGTAGTATGCAAGTCTAGCGCTACCTAATGTAATGTCAAATGTATTGTGGTTTTCTTTCATGAACTGAAGCAAGCGGTGATTTAAGATCGCATTAAACTGGTCTTAAGTCAGTTTGTCTCGGAGTAAATGTCAAGAAAACTGACGCGTTTTAAGATGAACATCTGACTCAAGACCAGTGTATTATACAGTGTAGTAGTACAGTTCTATATATGCTTTGTCTCCACGATTGTGACGTGGGGCCAATCATCTCTGACGCGCGTAGATTGTTTTCACTCGCAATTATAGGACGTGCCATTGAACTCTGGTGAAATGTTATTTACGATGCTGATAACGGAAGTAATAGTTATTTCAATGTTATCTCTTATTATGTATTTTTGAGATCTCAATCGATCATGGGGTATATATAATATATAAGTCCGAAAAATGGGTGGCCTAACTTGACCCTTTGGTCGAATTTTTGGACAAAGTATTTGTTTGAATTCTGATGTATGAATATTATTTCTTTCTATCTGTCTCCAGATTTTGCTCCAGGCTCCATTTGGTGGGCCTTTTTCAGTGGCTTTGATTGAATGAGTCTAAAACAATATGTGAACAGAATATTGGCATACCATACCAAAAGCCAATTTTTCAATGAAAAAATTAAAAATAATAGAGACGTCTCATTTTCCAAAATATTTGTACGATATACTCGTATGTCAAAGTTTAATTCTGATCTTTATATAATATACATATGTTTAATAAAATAACTATCTTCGGCGAAACTAAAAAAGTGCGAAACGTTTCGAGGAACCTACCTGAATTTCGACGATAGAACTAAGTGATAGTGACCGGTTTATAAATCTGGTAACTGTTCCGTCTATTTAGCAGCCATTGAACCCATAAAAACGCGTACTATGCGTATGCGCATAACATTCGCACTGTTTCATATTAGCTAGTCGCTGGACGCACAGCAACACAAACGTTTGATGAATACGAAATCGGGCACCTGCTGTGATAGAATTGTAAGACATGCATGATTTATTGGATAATGAATAGATAACAATGAAACTTTGTTCTGAAAGTGGGTCGCAGTGGCACTCTTGCAAGTCGGACACTTTAAGCGCTTCGGAGAAAACCACTGTTGAAAAGAAGCGCTGTAACAAAATTAACAAACTTTACCGTCGTTGTTTCTTGGAAATTTAAGTTGTCTTTTTCCCATCCCCTCTCCCCTTTGTCCTGCCCACTTTTGTCTCTTTCTTACGTTTGTTATAAATATAACGCGTGTTCTTTTTCTAAAGTTCTTGACTCCTTTGAGACAGGCCTGGTTTATGAGGGAATAATCGATTGTTGTTGTAATTTTCATTCGGATTTATTATAATAATACCTACGCCTTTAATATTGATTAAAAGTGATACAGAGATAATCACAAGTTTAGTATCCAAGTGTTAACCTTTGACGGAAATATCCGTCATGGTTGACAACGCAAAATAAACCTGAGTATGTATGAATTAAGGTTGAAATTAGCTCTAGTTTTTATTTGACATTGCGTTGAAAAGGTTAAATTCCATGTATTACATTGTTAAAGGGACAGCACACAGCAGGTCGTTTCACATACATGCACAAGTATCCCATATCCGTTATCAGCGCCAATAAATAGAAATGAACTTTCCCGATAAGCGCCCGTGCGCGCTTTCGGATCCGTACATTGTATCATCGATTAATAAAAAATATTGACTCGTGTATGAGTTGCTGTTTACTTCACTTTGTTTTGACATGCGTGACATTGGCCAGTACCTTGATTCATTACTTCATTCGTTTTGCTATCAACAAATGCAAAGGAGAATGGGCAAAACGTCCCCACCCACCAACAGAAACGAAACATGTCTCATTTAATAAGCTGATTATTTTTTATTATGACGACAATCGTCCTATGTATGGGGTTTTCTTGGAAAATAATGTTTTGTTTTTATATTTTTTTTGATTAAGAAAGTAACAGAAACGTTAAGTTATTAACAATATTACTAAGAAAAATATTTAAAACAGGACTACGTTGCTCGTTTTTGTGAAGAACTTGTGTAAAAAAAGTTATTTAGAAATAAATGAAACAAGACGTTACAAAATAGCTCAATAGATGGCTCTGTCAGAGTATTAACGATAAGAGATTATAAAACGATGAAGTATTAAAACATCGCTTGTTATAAAATAAGTATAGCGTTTTAAGCTTTTTTCCATTTACTTAATAATTATATAAATTGACATAATCAATTATATAAATTGACTAGCTTTTACCCATGGCTTCGCTCGCGCGCTTATTGCGTTTAATAAAAGGAAGCGCCATCTGTTGTCGAGATAGTTGTTTCTACTAGATACAGGATGTCGCTAGTGACTACGTAACTATAGCTTGCTAAATATGGTTTTCCAAGAAAACCCCATACTTAGGACGATCGTCGTCATAGTAAAAAATAATCAGCTTGCCAAGATCTATTAAATGAGACATGTTTCGTTTCTGTTGGTGGGTGGGGACAGTGCCCATACATTTCTGCCCATTGTCCTTTAAAATTGTTTGAGCCTAAGCTTCTGTGGTATATTTTTATGCTAGTGGGGCAAACGAGCAAGTGGTTCACCTGATGCAGAGCAACCGCCGCACATTAACATCGGCTATTTTATTCAACTTAAAAATCTCTCATGGTTAGCTCGCATATTTAAGTGTACCTTAACCATTGACGAATTGGTATCGGCACCAGAGATGAAGTCACGCACACATTATGCCATACGCCGGGTTCAATACAAGATTCTCTTAGAAAAGTGTCCTAGGGCAACCTGTACAAACTTAAAAAGCTGTCAGAGACATTGTATCTCATAAACGCAAAGCTTAAATTTTACTTAAGATTCCATTTTGAAGTGAGGTCTTATTCGCACGGCCGTGTTTTGATCTGTGACAGTTGGGTATTGTTGATCGAGTATCATAACATATCGTTAAATTTTATACACTTAACTTGAGAAAAACATGTTTTCAAAACTAGTTGGGAAAAAAAAACATATGTTGTCACACTTATGTTACTAGCGATTTGTTAATACAAAGATTTTACGATATACGGTAATCAGTTCTATCCACTGCGGTTGTGACTAAGTTAAGAGGATTGTGAGGTGTGACGGCTTTCCATACAAACGGCGATAACGTTTTCTACCCCCTAAATGTTAACCGATTTCGACCAATTTTTCATACGGTGTCAGTCGGAACAAAAACTATGTCCGTACGTTTCGTTTTTTTTCCAATATTATGAATAAATTTCGATTTATTCCCGTTTTATTGTTTTCATACAAAAGTAATTTCGGCCATAATCTCTTTATAACTAATCAATATTTAAAAAAATTAAACGTACGGACATAGCTTTTGTTCCGACTGACCACATATCGTATTTTCCACAATATTGTATTTTCCACGACTCCGAACTGCTTATTATTTCAAACCTAGCTCTACACTTCATGGCAACCTTGCCAGTCGGGCTGCTGTTGTTTTGGTTTAAAAACGAAATGAACAGAAACGCTACGGAGCATGTGACACTTGACTAGACACTTTGAATTTGACAAAAACTGACAAAGCATACTTTGAAACCTGACAAATATTTGTGTGATGAGCGCAAGTATTTGTTTCTGAGTCATGGATCTTTTCTATATATATTTAAGTATGTATTTCTCTATATAAGTATGTTTATCGCTGCCTAGTACCCATAGTACAAGCCTAGAGCTTAGTTTGGGACTAGGTCAATTTGTGTGAGATTGTCTCCTGATATTTATTTATTTTATTTAACTACTGTGCAATAGCGCTTCTTTGACGATCGAAGTTCTAAGTTACTTTATCTCCGTCACTTTTTCTCGATTCGGTCTCGAATGTCGAGTGAAAAAGACGAGCATCCAGAGTTTAGAATCGAGTGATTCGTTAAGCAAGCTAAAGTTTCTACGGCTAAAGCTGCGCCCGCGCGTGTATGTAGCACCCGCTACGCCTAGCTCTACGACGCCGGCTACGAAATGCATTCTTGCACGTCGATGTGCATTTGTTTACGTTTTTATTTGTAATCTGCGAATCAATGGCACATTATAGGATATTGAAGTATTAGTACGAATCCTACTTTATAATTTTTAGTAACAATTAATAAATTATAAATAAATAAACTTGTTTTACTTTTTTTTAATTACTAAATTTTTGGTATAACAAACAGTATCTGTATTTTCTTTCACAAAGTTGATGAATATAATCATAATAAGTACTAAGACTGTTTTGTCCAAAAATATAATCAAATATTTTCGCGCAAAAATTGAGTAAGAAAACGACATTTCATTAATATTAATTAACAATAATTTGATGCAATTGCCTAACCAAAATATACCTATATCTTGCCAAAAACAGCTGACAGCTTGAATCGCAAACTTACCGCAGCACAGCATCGCAAGCGCGATCACATGTCCACTAACCACCATGTCTGCTCCCGCGCACTCTCGCACTGCCGGCGCGCGCGCCGCGCCGCCGCTTATATTAGCCTGCGATTCCCGCGCGCTGTCAGCGAAACACCCTCAGCATCCGTATTATGGTCGCCATTATCGCGGTGGATAAAGCAACCGTCTCTCTCGCACTCGCATACTAGTCTGAAAGTGCCAGATGTTATACCCACGTTTATACCTTAACCACCATAATAGGCCCGCAGGGAGCCTAGCCAAGAAGCACTATGCTAACTTAGCGATAACTGGGTGAATTTCCGGGCGTTTCAACCGCCGTCATCACCGTAATATAGTGACGATATCCAGCAACTTCTGATGTAAACAAGCAGCAACTACCGCCGTTTCCATTAGCATCAGAAGTTGCTGTAGGTGACATGGATTTCGTCAATATATTGAAAACACTAACGGCGGTTGAAACGCCCGGAAATTCACCCATCAATATATACTTAGCTCCGCAGCTTAGCACATCTCTGGTGGAAAAGCAGTCTTAATGTCTGAAGCTGTAGAAGTACTGCCTAACTAGACCGTGAGGTTTAGACGAGACGCTGCAGAGGTCAACCGTATTCTACAAAGTCAGTTAGTTTTTCAAAGCTAGCCTTTTGTTTTACTTGTTTCCATAAAAAAAATTAACATCCTCGCGAACCTTCACATTTGTAATATTTATTAGTACTCAAATGTACCGTACAGATCCGCGCGTAAGCGGAAGCTGACAAACCGGCGCGAGCGCACGTCGCGAACCGGTGCGCGCGCGCCTCATTTCGGCTTACACGTGCCGCACGAAACAATCGTCATGGTGTCTCGCACGGCTCGAGGCAAACATTACCTACAGTAATATTCGGTCCTGGACGGTGATTATATTCGTTTATTTACTCGTCTGCGAATCGTATTATTAACTATTTACTAGGGAGCTTAAATGTTCCTTCCGTTTTTTGTTGTAAGTTGTTGCTGTGTCCTGTTAATATTAAAAACGCGAAAGTTGAGCGTCCGCATCTATTCGACAACTTCCAATTCCATCATATCTCCTAGAAGCGTGTCACTACGCGTGATGGTAACCTTTTTATCAAAAAAATATTTTATCAAATTATTTATCATGAAGACATTATGTATTATACTATAACAGTGCATTGTTGATGATACTGACTGTAGTCACAACTGATTTCTTCACCCAAAGAACCAAAGTGACCCAAGTCCCCGAGAATGTTAACGCTATTCTAGCATGTAACGTTCTCACAAATTAGCAGTATATGCGCGTGGCAAATAAAATGGACATGGGTAAAGGAGACAATTTTTTTTGCGCCCATTAGGAAGAGTTACGTTTATTGATTCATATTTGTATTGAGATTCCTATCATTAGGTTACATTAGACACGGTTAATCTAATGTAACCACTGTAATCTAGAAGTTAAAAGGAACAAATCGACATATGTTTTATTAATATACGTTGCAATTCGTGTGGCGGGGGCCTAATCCCCATACAAAAATAAATTGCTCCTTTGGCTGTCACATACAGATTTATCTGAGCTTTCGTTGCCTACCTACCGGCCGCGTCATATTCTTGGTATTGTTGACATAATAAACGCAGAACGATAACAAATAATTACCTTGTTAATTATGCAATTTTATGTGTATGCAGCTGGTTTTGTTTCAGTGCCAGCAATGCCATATGGCGTCGATTATGCACGGGAATCTGAAGGCCTAGTATCTAAAGCCTTTTTATCCTTTATGGTTCAAAAACGGTCTATTATAAATCATTATGGTCCTTTATCAATCATAATTAAGCCACGTATGCCTTGACCTGTGGTGCTAAGATAAATATAAAGGTTTTGCCCGCGACTCCGTCGGCGTAGTTTTCATCGGGGATATCAAATTTCCCGCTTTAAAAGTATCCTACGTGTCAATCCAGGGTAAAGGCAATGTGTGCCAAATTTTATCTAAACCCGTTCAGCCGTTTAATAGCGATTGAAACACAATAATAATAAATCCATACAAACTCTCACATTTATAATATTAGTAGTATACGTCTAACAAACCGACCGATTGAGTTGAAATTTGGTGCACATATGTAAGTGGTGACTCGAAGGAAGAAGGCGTTCGGAAAGTTTTATTTGTGCTAGTTCTAATAATTAATATTTGTTACTTTATTACCTTGTAATGTAACTTACTTTTAACCGTTATTGTATTTTATATTTGAAAAAATGACCTTCTGCTGGAGTTTCTTGCGGCGCTTCCTCTCCGCAATGATGGTCTTGTCCGAAGCGCTGGTAGATTCACTCTATATTATTGACGTGTAAAAGAGCCCGTATGTGGCCAATTTACTGAATATACAATATATTTTGACTTTGACTCTGACTTATACAAAAAAAATATATAACAGTAAGTCTATAGGGAAAGAAGGCGTTCGGAAATTTATCTACAGGGAAAAAAGACGATCGGATTTTTTTATACGAGAAAACAAAAATATCGGACTGATGCTTAGTCACTTCCACTAACGCAGATAATAATAGTTTCTGTAAATTCTTGAAGTCGATCACCACGAGAAGGCCTAGCGCGGAATAAAGTTAATGCTCCTGTTTGTTATATTTTGTCAAAATACCTAAAAAAATAGCTTTGTGATTCAGTATACACCAGTATAAAACGTGTGGCCATTCAAAACCCATCTTGTTGCATTCATTAAATAATTCGGATTTTAAATACTATTTATTCGACACGTAAATTTTGAATTTTTAAGTAACATATGTCTGCCCTACATATTAATTAAAGCTCTAGGCTTCAACGCGCGTCTCATTTTAAATAGTTTCAATAAAACGTAGATCGTTATAGGTGTATCTTTTTCATCTGTATTCTAATTGCCAAGGCCTAGAATTTACATGTTGCTATTCTAACTTTACACAAACATGTGTACAGAACTTTTTGTACTCGTTTTGTATTAAACTCGTAAAACAAACAGCGCACGCGCCGGCACGTAATTAGTTTCACTCAGGCACCAGGCATACAATTAATGGCAAATCCAAAATTCAAAAAATTCATAATATTTTATTGCATGTCACAATAACACAGGTATAGGTGGAACTTTATAGGAGGATTTTTTTTTAATTTATTTTATACTTACCCGAACTTCCCCACTCGCGTCATGAACTCATGAGAGACATCCTGAAGGGTCAAGGTATGTGGAAAGACCCATCTGTTCACAGATAACACCTGACACCTCGTCCTGTCCAGGCGATTTTGTTTTGATTTCCGATTCCTGCACATTGTCTTCTATAAATGACAATTTATTTGGATAATTTGAATTACCGGGCAGAACGTACTAAATCTATTCGTTATTGATAAAGAAAATTGGGCAAGACAAGGATAAGTTTGAACCCTGTGTCTGTCTGTTTGTCGATGGCACTGCAGCTAGAGAACGATTGAACTGATTTCATCGAGGCTCTTTGCATAGCAAATTTTGTGAAGGTGGTTCTAATAACTAGTTTCGTTAAAAATTGATTGGACCATATAAAAAAAACATATGTTTGAGAAGGATGGCAAGCCTGTCTCGCCTAACCTCAACGAGAGTGTAGAGCTAGTATCAAAAATGACAGTTCTCTATGACGTGACTTGAGACGCGAATCTCAGTGAAGATGAATTTATTAATACGGACCTTAGGTCGGAGTTCACCAACCAATTAAACGGACTGTTAAATCCTAATCGGCTGTTAGTCAATACATTTTGACAGCCGTCAGACCTCTAATCGCCTGTTTAACTGTTGGTGAACACCGACCTTACTCTCTTATTCATAATCGCACAATAACTAAAGTATGCTATTCTGTGGCCTTATCTTTCATTGTGACATTTGAATTTGACAGAAAGTGACTGTCGCGCATAGCATTATTGCCGGCAGTTAGGTTAAGTTTTTTATGTATAAAGTTGTCTTTTATTTTCCTTTTAATATTTTATTGAATTTTAAGTGTATGTTTTCAAATTACTAGAATAGGTAACCCGCATGCTCGTTTGCCTCCCTCTCTTATAAAAAAAAAAAAAAAGGTATTTCGATTGTTATGTTTTTATGTTTGATTTATGTTAATATTATCTGTTCTCATTGTAATATCGCTGCAAGCAGCCCGTGTTAATATTAATATTATATAATTTACGTGTTTACCTAATGTACATGTGTAATGTAAGCATACTTTTACTCAAATATGTTTGTTATGCGTTTATGAATAAGGGGGTTAGTCTCCGACATTAGGTTACGTAACGCATTCTGAGGTCTTTCTGGACTTCATCGCTCCAGCGGCACCTAGGAAGGTCTACTCGAGAAACATTTTTAATTTTATCGTCTATTTAACCTACGGTAGTGAGTCTTCTTCCAGTTAACACAATTAACGTTATTACTTTATATAATGAAATGTTGACAATAACGAGCCAATTACAGCAATGTAGATCGTATCACAATATCGTTAATTTAATTGGTAAACATGTGTAAGATTATCCATCAGTAGGTAAAAGTGTTGTTAAATACGCATCAGTCCGGTGCCCAAGATATACATTTGTACGGGTTTTTGACTCAAAATGAACCAACGATTGAAACTATAGTTTTCAGATCGCGAAGGTTAACAGGTTAATTTGTTATAGACATTTCAACTAAGCTTACGCGTATCGCTGCGTGTACGCACTGGAAATATGCAACTTTGATTTTGTCCGGCAATAACTCATCCTAGCGACAAACAAATGAACACTACTTATATACTAGCGTATGCGCATACCGAGTCCAACTTAGACTACAGCTCGTTTAGTAGCACGCGGCGGAGCCAGACTGTGACCTTATGGGACCTTCGCCGTGACTTCATGCCTCTAGGCTACCTAATTGCTAAAATGCCTTAAATGTAAGGTTACACGTGCGCCTTGTTTGACCGAAAACATCATTTTAAAAGATGAAATGGCAAGTTTAGCGTCGATTCATAATAATTCATTAATTTATTTCATCAACATCATCTGATTCCCCATTGTCACCAAGTCAGGAGCTGATGATGGAAAATTATAGGGACACCATCGATTTTCATAGCGTTGCCAACCCTACGGCTAACGTGGAATACATACATCATGCTAGTAATTTCACCGTATCTTACGCCGATATAAGAGTAATTTCTGTGCAGAGTTGGGGCAAAAGTAGTAATCATGTCCCAAATGTTGGCCGTTTGTCAGGGAACAGAGAATTTATTTTTTGGGCAGGTTCAAATAAAATCATTAAACCATAACGCCAGGAAATATACTGAAAATATGTGTACTTTGTCAATCATACTTTTGTATTCTGACGGACTCTGCACACAAACTAAGTTTTGCCCTTGATTCTCCAAAAATAAATAACCAAAACACAATCAGGTTTGCCACAAGAGCCTTTGTGTCAGTGCGCCGGCGCACAAGGTTGCACTCCACGTGTCTTATTTTGATAAGATCACGATATATGTCGTTGTGCCGACCCGTCTCAACTCAAATCGCGTGCGCCTTGCATTTGGGTACGTATGCGTGTGGATATAGAAATAGTTGACAATCGCGACTGGCAAGCAGCCTCGCACAAGTATCGTCCACGTTCTGAATTTTGTTGTGTTTAGTTATTTGCCATTAGTAACCTAAATTATCTTATCTTATCTTGTACAGCTGGGCCCTTTCAGATACACTTTGACCCTATGAACTTTTGTGCAATTACCCTTCAGCTGTTCGAATAAGGAGGACTCCTCACGGTGTAGGTATTCCTTCGCCGTAAACATTGGATAATGTTTTATTATGAGCACTTTCTACGAGCCGTTCCAACATTTATCTTTCATTCTTAACGTTTTGTCTATACTGAAAAATAAATATAAAGATGAGAGGCTAATAGAGAGATCTCTCCAGGCAGGTGTAGTGCCTGGGGACCGAAGTCCGTTAGGATGAAGTTGAAAGTTGTATATGCCGGGTTAAGAGAGGTTCCGGCGGGTTTCCATTTTTATCATGATGTATTTTCTCGGATAAAGTTTCAGTAGGCGAGGAAACACGCACAAGATAAAAAAAAAGATAAAAGATATTTATTCAGTAAGTAGGCCGCACGGGCACTTTTACACGTCAAAATCTACCAGCGCTTCCCAAGAGGAGACCACTGCTGAGAAGAAGCGCCGCAAGAAACTCAACAGTTAGTCTTTTTTTAAATGAAAATATAACAATGTCACTACTTATTCTAACATTATATAAAACTGTAAAAATAATATTAAATATCTGCGTAGTTTTGCAGGAAAACATGTCAGAATGACTACGAGAAAATTTATATATATATCACGATATATGTCAGAATGACTACGAGAAAATTTATATATATATCACACAAAACAGTTTGACATGTCTTCCTACATAAACCGTGTCCCCTAGACAAGATACAGCGTTTACATGATTTTTATGAGGTATGTACGAGTAGTAGGTAAGCTATTGAACATTAAACATTAGTTAATTTTCTGGTTTAGGCCAAGCATTTTTGTCCGTTAGATAGTCCTCGACCCTATAGTACGCCTTTGACATCAACGACTTTTTCAAGTAATTTTTAAGTGCTGGAAGGGGTAACTCTACAACTACGTCGGGTAATTTATTATAAAAATGAATGCATTGACCTACAAATGATAAGTAGTTTGAAAACAATATAATAATGTCTTAATGGTTAAAGTAAACACAATAATTGATCTATCGTAAAATAGTCTGTATAACGATTAGACGAGTTTGCGGGATCTAGTATAACACAACAAAAATGACCGTCTCGGTTGGCTTCCCAAAGGAATTTATTTTCAGCCCGTCTTGACGACGAGTCCTCCGTTTCTCCCGTCACCCCATGCCAAAAAAATGTTTACCTCGTCACAATTCCAAGAGCTCAGGCACTTACACTTGGATAAGTAATACAAAAACAAAGTAATAAAGATGCTAAGCTATGGACTGATTACATTATTTTCGAACAACTTAAACAAATCGTAATGTCATGGATTTATTATCCTTTACACACTTGATAAAAAGACTAGTGATAGTTAGCTTGGTAACTATGTTTTTAATAACTAAGCATCAGTCTTAAATCTAATCTGGTCACACGTGCGTGATATAGGTCGCTCCGACTATTATTTATTTAAGGTATTTTCTTAAGTCTAGGATATTTCTGACGTTACTATCTTGAAACGTAAAATGCCTTTAAGCAAACTGTAATCAAACACGAAATTGTATGTATGTACTTTTGTACTCTATTAGTTCTTGTGTATACAAGACGCTTTTAAATGAGAGCACACTGTGATGTTTCTCGCCGGACAGCTATTTCACACAATATTACTTTTATGTTGTCCAGCAGCTTGAGCACGTCATGCTCGCTCAAAGGTCTTTGCTTACGGCGGCGTCGTTGATCGGGTCGCCACCTTCCCGAACATATGGTTGAGGGAGGCGATGGCTGAGATACGCGTCATACTCGTGAACGGGTGCTGTTTGTGGGGTCCGGTCTGTTCACGTCTGCAAGGACTTGTTCAGTTAATTATTCCAGTTATGGCTTTTGACGAAGATACCTCGTCGTGTTGTTCTCCTAGTCATTACATTTAGTGTAAAGTATTTTTGACCTTACATTTGTAATGTTTTCATTTGTGCTAGTTCTAATAATTAATATTTGTTACTTTATTACCTTGTAATGTAACTTACTTTTAAGTATTATTGTATTTTATATTGGAAAAAATGACCTTCTGCTGGAGTTTCTTGTTGGAGTTTCTTCTCCGCAATGATGGTCTTGTCCGAAGCGCTGGTAGATTCACTCTATATTACTGACGTGTAAAAGAGCCCGTACGTGGCCAATTTACTGAATAAATATTTGACTTTGACTTTGACATATACTATATGCAACTTGTCTGGGTAAATTTCGATATCGCGATGTAGAACATTAGTTACGCTGTTTGTCGCTGGTGGCGCTGCCCGTACTTAGTTGTCATAGTTGTCAAAGACAATAAGCACATTTCCTATTATAAAGTACCTAATAAATAATAAGACAATTAGTTGAGCAAACAAGTAAATTTCCACGACACATATGTTGCTATTTACCACTACAGCCATAAACCGCATCCTCCACGCGATCTACCTACCCGTTTTTATTTAACAAGCAATCCCGAATTGCCTGCAATTTGTTTGAGGATGCAAAAAATGACCTCGTCTCGGCGCATTTGTATGCAAAAAGCAAATATTTGTGTCTGTCTCGGGACGTACGTATGTATATATCGTGGTGCAGTCTGGACGCTCTGTTACTGGCCAAAAGTGGGGTGTTATAAGTTTGTCTTGTGTATCTGTCTGTGGCGTCGTAGCTCCTAAACATATGGAGCGATTTTCGTTTAGTTTTCTTTGTTAGAAAGGTGACTTAATCGAGTGTGTTCTTAGCTTGGTTTGGTGAAAATACGTTAAGCCATTCAAGGATTATGAGTTCTCAAAGTAAGGGTCTCGATTTTGTCTTTGTTCTTAACTCTGTTAGGTTATAAGCAATGCATGGCGATCACGAGTCTCTGTTCTGTTGCTAAGCTAATAAATAGCCGATAAAGTCATGTGTCCGATTATCTAGCAGTTCAGAATGTGTAATAATTGAATTGCACTCACTGACCTTCCACCCGCGTCAGTGATAAGTTGATAACAACCGATTGCAGCTTTTATTGGGAACATTATATAGGCTAACAGGAAAAAAGCTTCCTTGTTTATGGGTCATCGAAGTCATAAATATTCAGTGCAATGTGTCTACATTAGATATATGTTTACACTTATCTAGGGTGGTATTTAGATTTTGTCTGTCTGTTTGTTACGACATTTGTTATGGATATGTGAGTCGGTATAAGGAAATCTGAAACTAGAGATAAGGAAAGGACACCGCACGGAAAGTACAAAAAAGGTCATTTAAAATTTTTCCTTCATACTTTTTTCTATGGAACCAATATCTACATGATTTTTTATTAAATATTTTTTTCTCAAAAATGAATCACAGGATTTTATTGCCCTGTAAGTATTTTTATATATTCATCAAACGCGTAACATATTATATTTTTTAGTAAAATTCACCGATGTTTTTTCCGTTCTTTCCGTGTCCTCCTCATCCTCTGTCATCAATCAGGGATTGAAAAAACCAGTAATCAAAGATTTTTTAAATCTTTTATAGTTACACAACCGGCATCGAATTTATGTAAAAATCGTTTCTCATAACTGTATTTATTTATTTAATCTTTATTGCACAAAAGAATACACTTAGTATACAAAAGGCGAACTTAATGCCGCAGTGGCGTACTTTCCCTAAGGCTGCCTTTCCAGAGAGGCGAAGACGAGCAGAGATGAGTGGAGCGGAGCTGTGAACGAGGTATGTGATTCCACTGAGGCGGAGACGAGCGGAGATGTGTGGACTATACAAATTTGATACAGTCGTCTCCGCTTGACTATTTCCATTGAAGCGGAGCGGAGACGAGATGTGGATTACAACCAATGTGATTGGTCGTTTCCTACACGGCTCCTCTCCGCGCCGCTCGTCTCCGCTTGACTGTTTCCATTGAAGCGGAGCGGAGACGAGATGTGGATTACAACCAATGTGATTGGTCGATTCCTACACGTCTCCTCTCCGCTCCGCTCGTCTCCGCCTCAATGGAAAGGCAGCCTAAAACTTAATCTCAGTAAAACCATGAGAGCTTGTTTCAAGAAATATACTGCGCGGTTCGATTCCCGTTTCTGTATCAGAGATTTAGAAAACCTTAGAATGTATCCATTCGTATTGAGAATTTGCGCTCTCTTTTCTTTTTCGTATCGCAGTGTTTGTAAAAAACATTGACATCTGCGCGCAGCCGAGCCTACATTGATATGACTAGGTCGAAGACTCGCAGACATAGCACATTGAGCTGTAGCCAATATAAACAGACGGCTCGTCCCGCCACAGAACAAAACCCAAACGATTTGGAAACTAAGATCAAAGATAAACTAAAATCCGACGTATATACAATTGTACAATAAAGATAATTTATATTTATATTTCTACCGGCGACCAGTATGACGGATCCTTAATTATTAACCTTTAGACCGCGTTCTTGACGAATCATATGACACAGGTTGTACTGAAATTGATACAAAGTGATTAGTTAGGGTTCCGTACCCGAAGTGTGCCAAACGGGACCCTATTACTAAGCCTTCGCTGTCCGTCCGTCTGTCTGTCTGTCGCCGGGCTGTATCTCATGAACCGAAATAGGTAGACAGCTGAAATTTTCACAGAATGAAAAAAAAAAGAATGTGTATGTCTATTGATTGCCGCTATAGCAACAAATAATAAAAATAAAGTAAAATTTAAAATTAATGGGGGCTCCCATACAAAAAGCGTGATTTTATTCAATTTTGACACACCGCGGGCTGTATTTCATGAACCGTAATAGATAGACTGTTTAACTTTTCACAGAGTGTGTATCTCTGTTGCCACTATGACAACAAATAATAAAAATTAAATTAAATTGTTATATTATAGCGCATATCTTGTTTCTTTTACGAAAGTATTTAAAAAGTACATAGTATTAAATCTTGTACGATGGTACGGAACCCTTCGTGTGCGAGTCAGACTCGCACTTGGCCGGTTTTTTAAAGCTCGCCAGTGTAAATGGTTTTAAATAAGGAGGTTCGCAAGCGGCGGCGCGTGCAGCGTACGTTAGTGCAGTCGTACTGTAAACGTGCTTGTTATCCAGCTCAGCATGCGGCCAATCACCACGCTGCAAACTGGACATGCGCCGGCGCCTCATGCCGATCAAACAAAACAAACTTTCGGAACATTGTAATATGTAAACATATTGGTAACAATAACAATGCATAATGATTACTAACGCGTAATTGTTGTCACTGAAATTACATTGCAGTAACTGTTGCATAATGGAGACTCTTGTGATACGAGTGCCGGAGGAGCCGTCTTAATAAAATGCGTGACGTTTGAATTAAATTTCATTCTTTATTCCACAAAGTTTCAATTTAATTATAGTGTTTTTAATCCAAGTACTCCCACCCTAAAACTTATAGTTCGTTCGTTCAAATAAAACTGAATCGATAAAAAAATATATAATTATATCGATATTTTATATATATCGAATTTCGATCATTCGAACCTGCTCACAAAATTTCACGAGAATCAGTTGAGAAATGTGACCGGTAGAGGAGAACAGCCGGACATACGAAAGTATTTTTTCCTCAAGCTGAAACGGAGACGCTTCGCTCGTTCGGTCAATTAAATAGGTGCGTCCAAATATAGCGGCTGATGTGCGGCCTGACGCATGGGCTATAAAATAAAACATCTCAATCTCCTCATAATAAGCTAGTTATAAACCATTTGAGATAGAGCGTGTTAATAAGAGCGGATTATGAAATTTTTCAGAGAAAATACTTTTACTCTTTCGTTCATGACCAATGTTTCTTTTACAATAAAGAACAACTACTTGTGTGGCCCTATGTTTTATTTTATTGTTTTTTATACATATAACGGGTACGAGTATAGCAACTCAAATATGGATTACGATTCTTAATGTAACCCCATTAGGCGTATATTGCATCATATTATTAACACGGCTGACAATTACTCCATAAGTTAATTTACCAACAGACATCACTCCTTGAACTGCTGTTTGTTTCGCGATGTTCTTTCCACAACTCTCTATGGGCTTTTATCTTCAAAAAGTACACGATGACAGCGATGACGTTCAGTGAATAGATCACAGCAATGTCCTCCTCAGAAAGCGGCAGTAACGTTAATCCACTCTTACTTAACGTTAGTAGGATAGGAACCACTGTGGGGACTCCGCAGGTCACGAACGCAAACGTCGCTCCAAGAATATCTTGATACACTTCCACGCCACCCTTAATACCACCTCTAGCAATCCTGATCAACATCAAAATAATACTCAAATATAACACAGCATTCACCACTGATATGATTACCACAATGTAGTGCAGAAAATTCACATCGTGCATATGTAAAATTAAATCGATAATAACTTCCAAAACAGGCAGCAGCCAGCCGAAGAAGTTAGCTATCTTGTACCTCCACAATGCGTTAATGTTAAAGACTTTTACAATATCCATGTAAATCATTATTGTCGCCACGAACTGCCAATGAAGCATAACGTTGAAAAGGATGGCGAGGATCAAATCAACTTCATAATTCGACTTGTATACAAACGTAATCAGTGCTGAATAATCAGAAGTAGTACGCACATAGTAGTAGGTGACAATAAAAATAGTGCCAACAGAAATTAGTTTTAGGCAGACGTAGTTGTGGAACTGTCTCCATTTCTTGATTGTAATCCATGAGAACAGGCCGAAGATCAGGGTGGCTGCAGATAGAGCCACGCAGAGTGCGAGCAGGCACGCTGCGACTGCCTGTGCGTTGCTCATACGTCGGTGCATCATCAGACGATCACTCTTTCAACAAGCTGCAAAAATTATCTGAAGTGTTTACGTATGATCTTATAACTATATCCTTTCACAACACTAAACTATACACTGTCCATGGACTTTTTAACCCGGTTGATTTATTTATAAACTTGGTTAAGGACTAAATGAGAACCGGCGCCCGAGCTGGCGATAGTGGATGTGCCATTCAAGGAAAACGTATTAATTGTAAATAAACTAATTGCGTCATTTCGTAATTCGTCCTGATGTGCTATTTATTCGTAAACACTCCACATTTCAAATTTTATTTTGTCCTTATTGTGTTAGTATTCATTTTCGAGTAACTATAGTTTACAAACCATAATTAAATTAACTGTCATCGTTTTCGAGTGAATTACACTATCACCTCGACCACCCTCGACTTCAACGGCTTTTGAGCCTTCTTAGTCAGGAAGAATTAGAAGAATTAGAGCGCAATTTTTTTTTCAATAACATCATCATCATCATCAGCTGCAAGACGTCCACTGCTGGACAAAGGCCTTCCCCAAGGTTTTCTACAACGATCGGTCCTCTGCTGCTGTCATCCAGCTGTTTCCCGCGACCTTTATAAGATCGTCCCGTGTGGTATCCGGGCAAGAATTGCACCACCCCATCTCATCCCGTGGGTGCCGTAGAAGGCGACTAAGGGAATCATACCAGAGGATGGGTAGCAACGCCCTTCTGAACATTAAAAAATTAAACTGCGATCGCCAACCCGCCTGCCAAGCGTGGCGATTATGGCATTTTCTCCCAAAGAAGAAAAAACAAGAATGGAAGCACAAATTTTTTCAATAACACAATGTCAAAAAACCATAATCATAATTTTTTCGCGATATTTTTGAATTTAGAGCCTTCCAATCTTGGTCATAAGTCTAGCAGTCCAAAACTCCAAATTAAGACAAAGCTTTGGCTCAACATTAGCTTGGTGTGTTTGTACTGGAATGTTTTTCTTCCGTAAAATTAAACGAGCGAAAAGTGGCGCCCAGCCACACGCGTTGCCTTTATTAGCAGCATCAGGGCCAGATTATCGTTTCCTCGTGTCTTCGTTTGTCAACTTTTACCGGCTATCGAGATGCCCTCCCGACCCATCGAAGTTCGTACGTCAAGACTCGAGGAATTGAGGCGACGGAGAGTCTTGTTTACCAGCTCTCACCGACTATCAAACCACCCAGATCCTGCACATGCAACACTCGACTCTTAATCCTCGATAAAAGGACGCCATTATATATATATATATATCGAAAAACTGTTGTTGTGTAAGTAGAGTAGAGCGAGTTCAGATATTATTGAATAAATTGCTTCGATGTATTTGAATGCGATTAAAGTGCACATCAAGTGAGTAGTCTGTAATCTTAATTTCGCGGGCATTATTAGGTAATGGACCAACAAACGTAGTGTGTACTCTGTACAGTCAACGTCAAAAGTAGATACTCGCTTTTGTACTTTATCGCTTTAACATACTTGACAATCTTTTTTGACATTTGCTAACGTGACTGTATAGCGACAAGGTATAAAAGTGTGTATCTACTTTTGACGTTGATACCACGCGTGTGCGCCGCGTCGGGTTCCACCAGCAGCTCATTGAGAGGTTGGTGCCGTTGGTGGGTAGTGAAGGATCCCATCACCGGAACTCAAAATACACAGATAAATTGAGCTGCGGCAAAATCGGACATATGTGACAGATCCATGACGATGTGTAAATTTTTTTTTGAAGATTTTGACGGCCGATGCGGCAGGATATTTGTTCCGATAGCATTTCGGTGCGGAATCGTACAAATGTAGTTAGTTAATCATAAACCCTTGCCTTGGTCCTTGGCCGTGGCCAAGTTTGGGCACGAGCCCACGAGCGCTCTGGGTCAAGTTCGCGTCGCGCCACGCGTGTGACGTTAAACGTGTTTATCGCTCGGTAGGGTGACCAGACGTCAGCATTTTTAGTCATTTGTCAGCGGTGTGCCAGGAATATGAAAATGTCGGGAATTTGTGACAATGAAAAACTGAAGATTTTTGTATCATACTAGCGACCCGCCCCGACTTCGCACGGGTAACACTAATCTAAATATATAAAACAAAGTTGGGTTAGTTACACCATTTGTAACTCAAGAACGGCTCGACCGATATTTATGAAATTTGGCACAATGATAGTTTACTACCTGGATTAACATAAAAAATACTTTTTATCCTGGAAAATTTGATAGTTCCCGAGGGATACGCGAAAAATGACTACTACGCGGACGGAGTCGCGAGGAAAAGCTATTATCTATAATTTAATATTCATATATTATAGCCTTTTAGCTTCCTAGATAATCCTCTTTCTATTGGTGAAAACCGTATGAAAATCTGTTCAGTAGTTTCTGAGATTTGCCGGAACTGAAACTTAAATGGGGCTTTAAGTATAAATAACTAGCGGCCCGCCAGCGGCTTCGCCCCCGCTGCAAATTACTGGTGGGTTTTCTATTTTTTTTTTTCATACAAACCTAGTCCTTACAATTACAAACACAACAAAAAATGAATTAGCCAAATAGGGTGCAGCCGTTCTGAAGATATACGCGAACATACATTTCTTCACTTCATTTTTATTTATATAGAAATAATATGTAGTGATGATGATGAAGTACTTAGTAGTAGGTACCTACTTGGTTTTTTATGTATAACAATAACTGAAAAATAATCAGCTGACTACCTGCTCTTTTAATTTAAAAGATCAAGCTGTTATTTAAATCTAGATGTAAAATAACAATATAGACTCAAACCTCCCCCAACCCCGCCACCATATCGGGTAAGATCGCAAAATGACATGATTTATTAACAAAAACCAGGGATTTTATCAGGATTTTCTAAATTGGTATCTGGTAACCCTACTCGTGGGCGCCATTTATATGGATGCAGAACTGCACCCAGCACCCCCTACCCCTCTCTCCCGCTCCAGCCCTCATTTAATTACTTTTAGGTACGTTATAATGATGTTCTTTGAATAAGTGTGTAAATTCCAGCTTTCGCCCCCGACTCCGTTCGCGCAGAAGTCGTATCAGTATCGTTCAGTCAAGAACTGCCGAATCTTCCGAGGAAAGAAGTAGCCTACAAGTGAACTATATTTGGTCAATGCTAAATAGTTTTAAATTTGTGCAAAAAGAAAGGATTCATTTAATTTTTAATAAATCTTGTAAGTAAATCAATAAAATAATTGATTTGTAAATTAAATAATTCTATGGTCAATTGAATGACCCGTTCGTTTACATAATTATTATGTTATTATTATTATATTTACATAGCTTGATGTACTCAGAGCTAGCAACAGACGCTAGCGACTGCGCGCGCGCAACTTGCTTGCAAGGACACCCCGAGACCACGTGCGGCGCCTCCACGTGTCGGCACCACTAGACAGTAGCCGCCACTGATAAGATTACGTCATCGTTTACTGATACCACTGATTTAATCAATAATCTCGTCAATTTCCGTAAATTTAAAATTTAAAATGACAAAAATCTTCTAATGTTATAGGTACTTAGCCTCACAAACAAGGATTCCCTGTGATGTGGCTGTTGCTGGCTGGTGGTGTTCCCTGTACGGCTTAATTTGGGTAACCTAACGCAATCGCGAAATTTTTTTGGCCGAATTTCATTTGACCGAAAACGTTTCATTTTTTATCGTTTGTCCGATGACAGGATTCGTCAATTTTTTATTTCACTATTTGACTCTTAAGTAGACGTGCGTCTGTGTGAGTGCGACGTTTCTAACGTTTGTTCGGAGTTTCTTTACTACGTTAGATATAAATATATGTGCCAACATAGATAACAAATTAAGGGTTACCCATCTGAACTGCGAAAAATATTTGACCGATTTTTGGTTCGACAAAAATTAGCTATATTTATACTGTGAGTTAGGTGAGGTAAAACTGCACGCCCACCGACCTGGATGCTGAGACAAAACGCCAGAAATGGCGCTAAATGCCTAGAGAGCGGAAGAGTATCAGGGGAGCTGAGCCCAAATAGGGAACGAGCCTGAAGATCCATTGATAGTATTCGCCATAAATCTACAATAACTTATAATTTCATCGCCCTCTGCGCGGATATTTTGAGTAAGTTAACGATTTCTCTTACCAGATATAATCTAAGATTTCGTTACTGGTAATCCAAAAATCACGTGATCCGTAATAGTAGATTGTACAACAAGTGCATAAAACGCACCATTTTACGCGAGTTTATCCATCCAAGCGAGCTTGCGAGCGAGGATGGATATAAAGTCGAGTGTTAAATGGGTTTTATGGACGATTTGTACTCTACTTTTCACTTCGATTGTGAGGAAATGAAACAGCAACATGATAAAAATAATAATAATAATATGTAAATGCGACGAAATAATAATTATAAGTTTATTTCATGAAGCTTTATTTTGTACTTTGGCTGTTGGTATCCTTGCCTTGGTCTTATAATACTAACGAAACGAAATAAAATAAAAAGGTTATTCTATAAAGTTACAGTTGTTCGTGTGGCTGTTGGACCGATTGCCTAGGTCTTCGACGAAGATTTTACTTTATGCACTAGAGCATAAGAAGCGAATTTATGTCGCCTACGCACGACATAAAGACGAACTTTACGAGCATGAGAAGTGAAAATATAATTGGAATGAGTAGTTATGTTGTGTCCAGACGATATTGCGGCGGGTCGGGTTGCGCCGGTGTCTGGTCACCCAGACGCGTATAACACCATAAGGTGGCGACTGACTTGTAACAATTTCGGTGTAATGTATCACTCGCGGTCCTTATCTAATGGCTGCGTTTAGATAAAGACCGCGAGTGATACATTACACCGAAATGTTACAAGCCAGTCGCCACCTATACGTGGAACTCATTCTGGGTCGCCACGTGTACCTCGGGCACCTTGGCGTTCGCGTGCATCCCTACGGGCCTCCAATCAGACGTTATCACCAAACATTACTGTAATGTTGGTCATAATTAGATGAGAGCTTTTGATGGGTCAAATTTAATTGAGTTAAAAGAAACATCACACAGAACAGACGGGTTCAAAGTTTAGGTATCTTGAAAACATTAGAAGCATCTCAGAGTGCCCCCTTAGATAGAAGGCTTGGAGCTGTCAGGGTCGGCCCTGTTAGAGCGGTTCGCACTGCGTCCGATCGGAATCCGAGAAATGTAGGTCCGAAGTAGCAGTTACTACTTACATGAGAGGTTGCGCACTAGATCCCAATTCCGCCATCTGATATATTCCGGTAAAAAAAAAATTCAAAAAAAAATTAATACTACTTTTAGTAAATAATTCGTAGTAAAATTATTTAACTGTGGCTGTCAGCTGTAGACCTCGCGACAAACTTAACTTTGCTGTTGGATAACTGTTATCCCCATACGTCGATATAGGTCGCGGTTAGTTCACCAACACCGCAATTAAGTTGGTAATCGCAAAAACTCCATATCTCCGCCATTATGAAAAATTTCGAAAAAAAACATATATTTAACAATCAAACCTGCTCACAAAATTCCACGAGAATCGGTTGAGAAATGCGATCTGTAGGCCGGATATACGAAAGCATTTTTGCCCCAAGCTGAAACGGAGACGCTTCGTTCGCTCGGTCAAAAAGTCGAAATAATACCAGTGACAAAAAACTGCGATTACCTTTCGATTACCTAATCTAATGTTAGTAGTCCCCTCTGCTAATAGTATGGTAAGGTCATTTCCGCCTAACAAACGTATAACTTCTGATGCCGACGCTACGGAAGCTCATTCCACGGTTTCCTGACCTATAAAGAAAGCGCAGTGGAGCTCTATAAAGTTCATATGATGCAAGTCCAGAAATCTAGGTACAGCTACACATAGACTTATTTCGCATACCTTATATGCCAACCGTAGTGGGATCGAAATGTTAAATTAAAAAATGCGCAAAATTTGTCATTAAGAAGAAGAGATACATGGGTCGTTCTCTGAGCGTGACCTTCGGTGGCATAATTTTATGCGAATTTTTATGACGAATTTTTAAAAATACATAATTATCGAGATAGTCACGCATGCGAAAGAATGACCCAGATATGGCTCTTAAGCTCATTGTGAAGCTCGGTGGGACTGTATGTATCAGATAATTTCGGTAATATGTACTCTCATAAGAACATTTAAAACGAGTGAGAGAGAAAATCAACCAAAAGGCCGTTTTAAGAGCTATATCATTCACTCGTAAACTACTTACACCAAGACTAAGTGGCTCTGTGAGTTGTAGTCTTAACTTTGCCGTTAGACAACTGTTATCCCCATACATCGACATAGGTCGCGGTCAGTTCACCAACACCGCAAATAAGTTGGTAATCGCAAAAAACCCCCACATCTCCGCCATATTGAAATTTTCGAAAAACTGAATCGACAACAAATTCTATATAATTATGGAAACTGCTCACAAAATTTCACGAGAGTCGTTTGAGAAATGTGACCTGTAGAGAACAGCCGGACTACATCTTTGCCCAAGCTGAAACGGAGACGCTTCGCTCACTTCACTCGCTCACACAAATTGACCTAGTCCCAAACAAAGCTCTAAGCTTGTCCTATGGGTACTATACAACGATAGACGTACGTATATAGATAATTATATAGAAAATATCCAAGGCTCAGAAACAAATCTCGTGCTCATCACACAAATATTTGTCCATTCCAGGATTCGAAGGGGCCGCTAGCTTCGTAGGCAGGGTCACTACCAACTAGGCTAACCGCGTCATATTATAGTAATGGTTTGATATAGACTTCTTTAGTATATGTGTCTATATGCTTTTATTATCTTTAGAGCAGTAATAAACAAGTTGTTATTGGATAAACTCACGATTAAGTTGTTTTGGAGAAAGTATTTCTTATATAATCGGTCGGGTCACGGTTATAGTTAACTGAAAATGTAGTAAACGACATTTAATCGTCGGTTAAGGCAGTTATTAGTTAATAAGATGTCTAAAGAACGGTAGTTATCCGTAGTCCTTTCAAACCCAGCTTAGTATCAAGTGATAGATAAATTTTGAACAATACGCACGATCGCGTTGGTCTGATCTGAAAGGGGTAGATGCAGAACTAAAATGTAAGCTGGGAGACGTTATAGTGGCCCTCCGCACAGATACATTTAGCAGAACAGATAATACTGATGTCTTCTATGTTCAGGTACCTACAACTTATACAGTAGGAAATAATAATTCCGTGTTGCGATGCCAATGCTTTCGCTTTCGCTTTGTAGGTACGCAGATCCACGTAAACAGGAGGGTTACTAGTATTCACCTGACCAAACAACAACCGAAACAAATATGTATTCAAATTTATCAAGATTAGAACTCGTAAACGGCGCGGAATAGGGGTGTAGACACTAAACGAAAGTAAATACATATTCTATTTTTTCCGGTAGTGTTTAATATAAATATACAATTACCGAAAATCACACTTTCACACTAATTATATTTATAATATCTTTTAAATTAATTATACAAAAATAAATTTTTCACCCTCGTTATCACGTGACTGCAAACAGCGCGAGACGTCACGTTCCTCTAAACAAACATCATTTTGACATTTGCCAAGAAACAAGATTTGCGTGAGCCCACAGAGTACTTTTTTAGAATACACTAGTGTTTAGAGGATCGTGACGTAATAGCGACGCCATGACAGAAGATTGCGTTTTAGCGGGAATTTTTAAAATGAAATTTATTACATACTAAGCGACTATAGCGATTTTCACTTTTTTATAGCCATTTTATCAAGACGGGACACATTTATTTTAAACTTTAAGCGTTAAGTCTTACGTTAGAATATTAAATAAATGTATTCATTTCCCTAGCACCTGTCAAATTTTATCTCGTGTATGCATGCTAAGGCCGCTGCAGTAATAACATTAGGTATATCTGAGGTCAATATAACATAAACACTGATTTACACCAGGCCCCGGTGTGCTGATCCCGGTGCACACGGGGCTATCTGCCCGCGCCCCGGCCTCATTATCGCTGAAAATAAAATATCAGGGTTATTTGGGTTAATAAATCACCTTAGCTCGAATAAGAACCATGATAAATATAACGACACGGGCTTTGCGTTTTTGTGACCAAATTTATACTGAATGCCGAAATGTAGTAGTTTTTTAATGTTGATGATTCCCCGCAGTTGTTTTTCATTTGTTTTTTTGAGCTTCGAGTTTGACGCTTTACTTTTTTCTCCTGTTTAGTCTGTCGGAAGTTAAAGACACATCTTTTGGTGGCAACCTCGTTCTCAACTTATACAGAAGTGAGCTCATAAGAATAATGGTATAATGGTGTTCAGTATTTCGTTCGAAACCGATTTATTATTTTTTGGTACAAAAGGTTTGTTTTTTGATGCAACCAACTGAAAACCAATGTTGGGCTGTAGTCCCACAAGATCGCTAGTTTGCTCGTTTGCTACAGTGTAATATAATAACTATCATCCTTGTTCTGTAGCAATATCTTTTCTTTCTTTCAAAATAGTGTAAAAGAAAACGAATTTATGGTCTATTATATTCTAATTCCAGTGTCAAGTTCTTTATTCCCGTGTCTCCTTGTTCCAGAGGTGTCGGGTAGCGGGTCGGGATGGAGGACGAGGTGACGTTCCTCTTCCAGCTGGGCGTGGTGCGCGACGCGGTGGCGGCGCCGGCGCAGGCGCTCACGCTCACGCTGCTCAAGGAGCTCGCCGTCAAGTTCGTCCACGAAAAGGTACCTACTACCATCACGGAGAGTAGTTAAGAGTTTTATTAAAAAAACTGTCTTTGTTGTACACAGGAACAGGTGTCTGTCTCAAGACACGTCAAGTCATAAAACTGTCATTTCTGACGCGTCTCACTGGCATCTAAGCCTAGATAAGCTTACCTACTTATTAATACGACCTTAATTTTTGAATAGTTTTAAACTTTAACATATGTATTATTTATAATGCGTAATTATGGAATTATAGTCCCCATTGTATTACATTAATATATGTAATAGATACTTTACATCATCACCTTCTTCATCATCTTTCTAAATAACTGGAAACGTGTTCATTAAAAAAAAATACGTCAAAACCGCAAAGCCTAAACTTCGCTAATTTTCTGTTTAAATATGACCATGAAACAAACAAAAGATACTACTTACTTGTACTTTGAGTCTTAGGCCATCTGATTTGACGCATGACGAGGCGGCTCCGGAAAGAGCGTATTAACTATTTTGGAGATGTAAGCAAAAAAAATTATGCAAACTTTATGGTTTTCTACCAGTGACGCGATTGGTTTATTTGTGTTTAAAATCGAAACGAATAGAAACGCTAGTTAGTGTAATGCATGTCACTGGGACCCTAGCTAAGATATATTACGCTAGCATAATGACTTTCAAAATCAATGAAAATTTATAGGATTGGCGGATTGATGAAGCCAACGATCACTTGCGTCAGCCGCTTCCGTCAATTCGTAGATTTTCTAAAATCGTTAAGCTAGTGTAATGCATCTCAACTAGAGCCCCAGGCATCATAATAAAAAAAAAACTTACCTAATATAACCTACAGGGTTCTACACGATGGTCCTGAAATATTTAAATTTTCGGGAAAAAAAACTGTTTGGCCAAATGAAACGGTTGGGAAAAGAAACAGTAAACGTTTTTCGCTCAAATGGAAAGACAACCGTCAGAATCCCAGGCGATTCAAGAAAATGTATATAGATGATTGGTACCTACTGTGAACCTGTGTTGAAATCTATGTCCAAAACGAGGTCCACTCGGGATCCTGACGAACATTTCTGCTGGCTGTGCCTGCTGAGACCCTCTTCCGCCAATCGTTTCCGTCATCTTCATTGCGTATGGCAATCATCCTGCATGGATCAAACGTCAAGGTTCAAGTGTTTCAGCCAGTTTACTGCGGCGGGCGTTAATTTATGCAGCTCCTCCATGCCTCCGGGAAAACAGCGAAGTGAGCAATCATTTACCACGTGGGAGAGGGTCTGATCAGGTGCTCCGCGGTCGCATTGTTGGAGGTGGTGATTGGTTATCCCGTGAATCCCGTTATCGTTTCCGTATACATTCCGTAAATGGTATTCGCTTGGCTAATATCAATCAGATGACTAATGCACGATTCCAATATTCTTCATGGTATGTTTGAAATGCGCAGATCCCGGACAACGGGCTGAACCGGCTGAGCGAGCGCATCCTGCTGTTCCGGCACGACTACTGCTCGCCCAACGTGCTCACGCTGATCAACTCCGCCGCCGACGTCGCCGACGAGACGCTCGTCGAGATCGTGCTCACCGCCAACCGTAAGTCGCTCACTGTCGCTCACTCATCATTCTCTGAAGTTTTTGAGCAGTTTCCAGAGGCGCAAAAGTTATTTAAACCGTAAGCCTTACGAAAGCTTGGATAAAATACAACTTAACACTATTTTCTCGAACTATCCCCTTAACCCATGGTGGTTACCATGTATTGTATGCTTGACTTTAGAAAAGAGTTGGGAACATTATCCACTTAAAAAAATGCTTGGCCTAAACCAGAAAATTAACTAATGTTTAATGTTCAATAGCTTACCTACTACTCGTACATACCTCATAAAAATCATGTAAACGCTGTATCTTGTCTAGGGGACACGGTTTATGTAGGAAGACATGTCAAAACTGTTTTGTGAGATATATATATATATATATATATAAATTTTCTCGTAGTCATTTGACATGTTTTCCTGCAAAACTACGCAGATATTTAATATTATTTTTACAGTTTTATATAATGCTAGAATAAGTAGTGACATTGTTGTATTTTTATTTAAAAAATGACTAACTGTTGAGTTTCTTGCGGCGCTTCTTCTCAGCAGTGGTCTCCTCTTGGGAAGCGCTGGTAGATTTTGACGTGTAAAAGTGCCCGTGCGGCCTACTTACTGAATAAATATCTTTTATCTTTTATCTTTTTTATTGGCATCCAAAATACCAGTTATGAACACCTAGTAATAATTGTAGGATTATCACTTTATTTACTTGAAAAATAGTTCATGGTGCCAATTTTAGGTAGGGTGTCAACAATAGTGCTGGTAAAAAGAAAAAGGCGGTATAAGAGTATGAAGTCATAGCGCACACTGACTTTTTGTTTTCGTTGGCAGACTACCCCAATTTGTGTTTGATTGCAGCGTTGCTATGCGGCAGCGAGTCGGAACTGGCGCCGGCGCCGCAGCCGCACGCGCTGGCGGTGCACTCCTACAAGGCGCCCACCTTCTGCGACTTCTGCGGCGAGATGCTGTTCGGGCTGGTGCGCCAGGGACTCAAGTGCGAGGGTACGTAACACTCCAGGAGTATCCAACACGCTGCGAGATTGAGAAACGGTGTGATAGCAATTTAATAAAGTTAACGAGGAGATAGTGTCGCTGTACGAGCATCGGGTAAAGCGGCCAAAGAGATTCGAAGTCTAGTCCTTTCGATTCGGTGGAGGAATCTTTAGGTCGTCATAAGGTCGAGATGACGCTCACTCACAATCAATTGTTGCATTTTTATTAGTGTCATGCTGCTATATGCAGCCACCCATAATTATTAGTACTGAGAATTTCTGTAAAACTATAGACTTCATGAAAAATTTCACTTCACTTCGATGGACGTCAGACTCCGGGTATTTTTTTTTATTGGCTTAGACAGACAAACAGGCAGACGACCCACCTGATGGGAAGTGGTCACCGCCGCCTATGGACATTTACAACACCGGAGGCGGCACTAATGCGTTGTCGGTCTCGAAGAAATTTAACAATAACACCCTTTTTAAAAAGCCCCATATTGTAGCACATTGGGAAAATCTCAGCGGGAAGCTCGTTCCATGTTCTTATAGTACGCGCTAGAAACGTTCTAGAGAACCGGCGCGTGGTTGAGCGCAGTGGCTCAAGGAACTGGGAATGAACGTCCAGCCGATGATGAGAAGTGCGATGGTGGAACGAAGCCGTTGGCACCAGTCTAAACAGTATCATCTCAGTTCTTGGAATAGGACGTCCTGGTGTTCCCGTGCACCTCAAAAATAATATTAGAGTTTTAACTTCCTCTGCTCCAGGTTGCGGGCTGAACTACCACAAGCGCTGTGCCGTGAAGGTGCCGTCGAACTGTCCCGCGGCGCGGCGCGTCTCGACGGCGCCACGCTCTCCGTCGCGCACCTCCACTGCGTCGCGCGCGTCGCACGCGTCGCACGCGTCGCAAGACGACTCGCTGGTAAGGCGCCTCGCAGACCTACTGAACGTCAAGTCCGACTCTAGCTGAGACTACTGGGATGAAGATACAGGGCATAAAACAGTCCGTTTAAGTTTGTAGATGTTACCGTCAAGAAAAATAATTTAAAGACAAGACATGTGACAATAACTTGACTATATTTTAAGGAAAAAACATTGACAAATATAAACAAAGGACAGAGAAATACACACAAAAAGAATAGAGGTCACGGAATGGTATCAACTCGGCGTAATGCTGGCTAATGTCAGCGCTGGTCTTCCGTTGGTCACCATCTGGTGAAAACACCTGATTGTTATAACATGGAACTTATAGTTATAGCTGTCCATTTCGCTCCCTAGAACTTAGATAGTTAAAAATTCCAATTTTAACTTTTGAGACTGAGTGTCATGAGTAGATAAACAATTTTATTATAATAATATCTAAGTTATAACAAAAATTTCAAACTTAAATTAGTATGGAACCTTAAAAACGTATCTTACAATATTTTTAGAGGTTAATGCTATAGATTATTGATGCGCACATTACAGAAAATTATTATCCGATTTTTTTTGTCACAATGTCCTGTATCTAAATTCTAGATACGTATTTTGATGAATCTCAAAAGTATTTTGATGAGTCTCTTATTTTATTTAATTTTCTTATACACTTTTGTTTGTAATTAATGTTACGACTAACAAATTTTAATGTTAAGGACTACACCTTTAAAAGTGGTGCATGAAATAGTCATAATAAATGATAATAGTGGTTGATATTGATTCGAATTAGGCCATTATCGCTGTACTTGACATTTGAAGATGGCAACATTGTCGGTTTTGCGGACACATTTAAAATAAATAATAGCCCATCGAGGCGTTACTTACACGATCTGTCAATGTCGCCTACTGCCCGTTTTATTAATTAATTTTAATTTAACCATACTTAAAAGCTTTAGTCTTTTACTAGCTTTAAAAAGTTTGTCTTATGACGTTCGAATGCGTCTTGAAAGTCAGTACCTGTCGTACAAAATCGAATGAGTGGCGCGCCCCACAGGCCATCCAGATTTAAAAAGTCTCTATTACTATGGGAATTTTAACACTAGCAACTTTTTTATTTGGATAGCTTTGGCTCGTGCCACTTATTTTTATTTTTTATGGGAGCCAGAGCAATAATAATGATGGTTAATTGTAAAATATAATATATATTAATATAATAAAAATAACCACTTAAAGTACACATTGAGGGTCACCTTTTTTTTATGCGCTGGGAGAATGCATTTACAAAAAACCCAGGGGTAAACCTCAGCGCTTCTCAGCGAGGTGCCACAGGACTACGAACTAGCGGACTCTGCTAACCAATTAAGCTAGCTAATTAGGGGTAACCTATCGCAACCACTAAAAACTTCTGTCCGAATTTCACTTGTCCGAAAACTTTTCGAATTGTTTGGTTTTATCCGATGAGAGCTTTCGTCAATTTTCTCTTTACCATTTGCCGTTATCCCAACATATCGTTTCTCCGAAAAGCTTTTCCCAGCAGAGTTATTTGTCCTATGACATGTTTAGTTTTTGTTTTCATGGACTACTTACCCTACGATACATTTGACATTTGATACGCTACAACAATTTATCAGTTTACCGTTTGATCATATCCAAACTTATCATTTGGCACAGTTTCTTGCCATATGGGGTGTTGAGTGAACAAGGAGTTGCGTCAAGGCGCAAAGTGTCATAACTACGCGGAACAGGAGCTCCGCGCGGCGGAGCTTCGTCGGCTTGTTCGTACACTTCTTTATTTTTAATTTATTAACCGAATTATTGCCAAACCGTTAAAATATGTCCAACACAAAAATGACAAATCAAAAATAGCCAATAAAACAAATCATTACAGCGGACAAAAATGATCGTATAGATAAATCAGTAATGGAGAAGAAACAATTGATCAAACTAACAAAAAAGGCAAATAAGAAATTACCAGTTGTAAAAATTCGAAGTGATCTTTCGGACAAATGAAACAAAAGGCAAACAAAATTTGTCGAAACGTTTTCGATCAAATTAAATTCGGGCAAACGTTTTTCGGACTTAAGATAGGTAACCAGTTTGTTATTACAAAAACAATGACATTCCATTAAGACATTCCTTTACATAATTTTATTTTTCTTTTGTATGAGTACTTAGGTAACCTTTTCCGTCCATGATACTAAGATAAAATCTTTATATAATTATGTTTGTTATAAAATAACGTAGGCATAATATATAAAAAAAAACTAACATCACGATTGGGTGGTGGGTAATATGGGGACTAAGAAATAATTTTGTAACTAACTTTTATTTTAATAAAATGTATTTTTTTACCTCTTTGTTTTATTTCGAATACCCACGCTACCCATCATCCAATGATAAAAATGGATAAATATGAGCGTTTCAACCGCTCGTTGCATTTCTAATTACCGTTTCACCTAATTGTTGGCGATATGAACAACTGCCGTCAATTTGAATGCCTATAACCAGCACAGGTCTGTATTTTCTACAGTTTGGCTTAACCGAATGGTTCCATGCTTAGACTAAAGCAAAAGGGGAAGCCACGTTATCGGTACAAGACCCTGACATAACGCGTGCCACGACACCTACATTCGCAAATTCTACACACACAGCGGTAAACATGCACTAAGGAGCAATAGAGATAAATTGATGGACTAACGTCGTGCGCGTAAATGAGACAGCCATATGTCTCACAATAATGACGACGTCGCACGTGTTGACAGATCGGTGACGGCCGGACAACTGACTCAAACATAGGCGCTCAGCGCCTATATTTAGGTGCTCAAGCCCGCGCGCCGGTCATGTATCTTCCTTTTTTGTTTTCATGATGAAAACATACATGGAACAAACATACAAGGAAGATACATGGAACACGGAACCTTAGATGAAAATATCATCTAAGGTTCCATGTCAAGTTTTTAATAATTATTTAACAATTAGGTGACACGGAAATTAGATGTGCGACGGGCGCTTCAAACGGTCAGAGAATGGCCGTATTAAATCTCTATCTCAGAGGCTTTGAGTATTTTTCTAATTATTTCTAAGAGGTACATGCATTAAAAAATAATAGAATGTGATACTATTACCCAGTTTGTTAGCGAGTAAAGCAACACATAAATTAATCATGCACCTGTAAAGTAGGTCCAACTCTTATCTATAATATATATAAAAATTTCACGCCATAACTTGAGAACGGCTTGGCCAATTCGGCTATTTTTTTTTTCCAATATTCCTTGAATTCCGAGGAAGGTTCTTATGAAGAGAAAAATTTGTTATTCAACTTTAAGTGGGGAAATGGGAGGGGGGACTTTAACCGAAGCGAAGCGAGGGCGGGTCGCTAGTCAAATTATAAAATTATGCAATAATATTCAATAATAATACAATAGATCTATATTTCTAAAAGATACTTCTTCAATCTACTTTTGAGGATGGGTTTACTTTTTTCTTTAGACAGCGGCTCTGAATAGTCTTCTTATTTTCAATCAAAATAAACCTTTTATCATTTACAAAAAAGCTCTTTTACATTTCTGGGTCTACCAGTGCTTCCAAGAAAAGGTAAAGTCAGACGCTGACCGTTCAGCGTGTTTTATTATGATAATAGTAAAATAAGAATACACGCAAGACAACATCGCAACATCACATCCAGGCCTGTCAAAACAAACAAGACAAACACATTATGTGACTCGCCATAAGCGCTAAGCAGTAATGAAGTTAATAATGCGTTTAAACAACCTGCCTTCGAGCACTTAAATTTTTCCACACTTACTTCGTGTCCTTTACAGGAGTATTACGTAAAATAAAGAAAATAATTATGGAATGTTGTTATCGAGGTAAAATTCTGAGTACGCCCAGCGAGGTGTCCTTGAGTGTATTTGTTTTCATCGGAGGGTGCATAAACTAACAGTTATGACTAAGTGTATTCACGTGTCAAGGGCACAACGATAGACACAACGATAATGCATGCGTGTAAATTTTCCGATAATATAGATTTCCGATAAATAACCAAAACCTTAGATATTTGATTGAAACAGGTCTTTAAATCTTGGCAATAGACACTGTATGGAGTACATTAGCCATATTATCAATTTTTTCTCCATTCGCCACAGCCTTACCGCGATGGGGAGGGCGGGAAACGCCTTTCCGTGATAACTTTGTGCAAATTTTCCTTTTTTTTTGGGTACGAATATTTCTTCGTGGATGACTTGGAAAGAAAAATATTGATTTTGTACAGTCACGAACTTTAATTTGGGACCCACTTTAGGTCCAAAGTCAATCTGACATTCTACAGCAATAAGGTGGAGTTTCCTGTAAGTTACAAATGACGTGGCATCTCTAATGACATTGACAACTTCAAGCAAACATTTTTGAAATGGGTTCCAAATTAACGTTCGTGACTGTACCCCTACAAGTTAAACCCGCCGCAAGTTAGCAAGGAAAGGCGTTTAGGCACCCCTTCGCCATAATGTGGCAGTTGCCACTTGAAAATATTATAGTTCCCGGTGGAACTCACCGCGTGATCCTTTTTAACCCCCGACGTAAAAAGAGAGGGGTGTTATAAGTTTAACGTGTCTGTCTGTGTATCTGTGTATCTGTCTGTGGTATTGTAGCTCCTAAACGGATGAACCGATTTTCGTTTAGTTTTTTTTTTGTTTTATACATAATTTTATCCCAAGCGTTCTTAGCCATGTTTTATGAAAATCTGTTCAGCCGTTTAAAAATTATCAGCTCTTTTCTAGTTGATGAGGGGATCTGATTTTTTAATTCTTGAAATCTTCTAGTGACGAAGTCCCTCCAGTGAAAATGTACGTGCTTGGAGCCCGTTAAAAGTTTTGCTCATTTCTCAGAGGATTTTTAGGCGCTGATATCGGGGTTTTTTAACTCGGTTAGGTTATTGTCAAGTACGATTGTTACTGGCCACTTAATACGGAATCTCAAACTATCTCTGCGATCTGCAATCCAAAAGAAAAGGCAGTAAAAGGCTATGACAAGGATCGGAAAAACGCCCGTCATTTTTAAAACGTCTTCTTTATGATGTTACGATATTAATCCATACAGTTAAATACAGTTATGTTCCTTTTGTAAAAAATAAAGTAGTTATGTAGTTTTTGTAAACATACCTTCATATAAATTCATATAAATGGTGTAATAAATAGGATATATATATATTATAAATGTATATTATGATAGGTCACCTCATACGACATGACAACTTTCTAAGAAATATAATTGAAGGAATGATAGAAGGGAGGCGTGGAAGAGGAAGACCAAGAATAAACTATATCGAACAAATTAAAAAGAATGTAAAGGTCATGTCGTATCAAAAATCAAAGAGGCGGCCTGGGCTCGAACAAAATGGAGGGCTTGCTTTGAGCTACACCGACAAGAGCATAGCTCTTAAATAAAGAGAAGAAGAAATCTATAAAATACCTAATAATATTTTTTTTTAACATTTAGGAAGTCTGTTGTACGGAACAGGGTTATGTTTTCAAATGACGGGCGTTTTTCCGATCCTTGGATGACGTTCACATTGGTATGGCTTTTTTAGGCTTTGATCGGCAGCGAGGTTTTCGTGTATTCTGGATCTGAATTACCTCCAGATCGGCAGCTCCACGGGCAAGTGCAGCCGCTCGCCGTCGCGCTGCTCCGCCGCCTGGGGGCTCTCGCTGGGCATCCCGCACACGTTCGCGGTGCACTCGTACACGCGCCCGACCGTGTGCCGGTACTGCAAGAAGCTGCTCCGCGGGCTCTTCAAGCAGGGCATGCAGTGTAAAGACTGTCACTACAACGCCCACAGAAAATGCCTGCCGTATGTGCCGAAGGATTGTGGTGGAGAGATCAGGGATTCGCATGGTGAGTACGCTTTGGGATGTTTCTCCGCCATTTTAGGTTATATCGATTGTGCCAGTAATAGACAAATTAAATTTTATAACGAACTAGTCCTGAATTTATCTTCGGTCTCCCTCTCGAAGGGAACTAAATCTGGTGAAGGTAGCAGAAATCTGCTGCTCGCAAGAAACGTAGACTGATTAAGTAGGTTGTGGTCATCCTAGTATACTTTTGGCTGAGGTCGTGATTCGTTTAGTCCATGCCATATAAAGCACAGAATTAAGTCGTTCGATTAGGGCTAATGTGCTGATCTCACGCCGATCATGCTAGTGTGTTCAATCCACGACGAAGCACCCCGCCATTACATGATGGCGTCAATGTGTGAAAAATGAAATGAATGGATTGAAATCACTATTAAATTCCCAATCCAGAAAAGTTAGAGACCTTATCAATATAGTCATACCAGGTTAATATATTTAGTACGAGGTTAGACTTGAATGGAACTGCTTGTGTCAGGCGAGTACCAGGACAGCAGCGGTGGCAGCGAGCTGTCGGAGAGCGCGCGGCTGCCCGACGACGAGTCCGATGAAGCCGGCTCCACCGACGGCGCCGCCGACCCCGCGGCCGACGGCGAGGTTAGTATGGCCGTGATTCATAAAGACTGGCGTTTGAATTTTTGTGTCGGCAAATTTTTATCGACTTTTGTAGGTATATCGATTCGTTTGTTTTGTCTTGTATACATTTAACAACCATTTAATGAGAGTGAAAATGGTTTATTTAATTAATTTCTAATCATGGTACAGTCAGCATCAATTAGATAGGAGCAGCGAAATTGGCCAAATATATCGCAACACATCTTTATTATTATAGGAATAAGGATGTGTTGCGATATATTTGGCCATTTTGGTTGCTCCTATTTATTTGACGCTGGCTGTCTATAAATTATCGTCTACGAAAATGACGAATTAAGTACAAAGGATAAGATTTCGTCACTAAAACGCTAAACGCGTACGTAGTAACTAAAGTTTGTATTAATGATCTCATCTCGATTGAGATGCCCGTCAAAGAGCTGACAGTTTCTATGGGCCGTATGAACTCAACTGTGATCGCCGTCTCGAGACACGTCAAAGTAGCCGTCAATACATAGAAAACGGACATTTTTAACGCATCTCGTGACGGGCGTGTCAGCCAAGATCGGCTCTATGAGTTGACATTTGTTTGGTGTATCGAGGCTGGGTCACTCAGCCAAAATGAATCAGCTGTAAGTGATCCCGTAGACTCGCGCCTTGCTCGTTCTGGCACGAGTCGTGGCGACGAGCATAGAGTGAGCCGTGGTGTGGTGCCCGCAGGTGCAGCTGCGGCGGGCGGCCTGCGCCTCGCGCCCCAGCAGGTAGGAGCCGCCCCGCCCCGCCCGCCCCGCCCCGCCCCGGTGGCGCCCGTTGTGTCGTGTCGCTCCACAACACCGTCCAATACATAAACATAAACACATTATTGGCCTGCTTTGCCACCAGTGGGCTTGGCGTGCATGCACGATATTCTAATTGACAGGTGCCAGGGAAATTAAAATACATCAATTCCATAATCTAACGTAAGGCTGAACGCTTAAAGTTTAAAATAAAAGTGTCTCGTCCTTACTTTTATTACCTTTTAATACTAAGCGGTTTTATCCGGTATTGCGTAATAAAATAAATCGTTCAAATCTATTAAAAGCCTGTGCACACTAACGTTTTTGACCGTGGTTCTATGAACTAAAAACGCTAGTGTGCACAGGCTCTAAGCTAAGCAAGATATTTAATTACTCTAGTAACTTTTTATTCGTGCTGTCACTTTATTCTTGTGATGCATGTTAGGCTCGCAGAGATGTCCTAAGCAGCGTAGCTAAAGATTCGTTAATATCAACCAATTTGTATCGTTTATTTTCATAGATTTGCTTAACTTAATACTGGTGCAGACGGAAACTTTGTCCTCGCTCACGTGTATCTACTTAACACATCTCTAATGGAAAAGTAGAGTATAAAGTTTATAATCATACTTTGTATTATGTAATAATTCTAAATCTACATTTTTGCTTGGTAAAACCTGCGCTTGGGTCATATTGAATCGAAATTGCTTGTGTCAATCAAATTACTTATATAATCATTTTGGTGTGGAGCGATACTTGTCCCTGTCTGTCAAGTGAAAAAAATTTATGCGTATTGGGAACAGTGCTTTGTGTTTTGTGTTTTTTTGTGACCGTATTGTTTTTCTGATTCGTTTTACTTACTGTCTAAATATTTACTAAGTCCACGTAATTAAAAAAAAAAATTCAAGATCTCGTTAACGTCCCTCTACAGCTGAGCTTAATTTAAGCTGTCGATACATGCAAGCAATCCTTAAATAGCTTTTAATATAATCCGTTGATATTATTACAATGTCCATACAAACTGTTCTGAAACTATTAACGGCTGAAAAGGATATGTGAAAGAAAAAGAGGCGGCGCTACGCTATTGCGCTGTACGAGCTAAAAATTTATAATGAGTTGAACTATTCCCAATACTCTGCCCCCCTGAACTCTACCCACAACGGAGCCACCACTAGAAAATTCAACCCCTCCCCCCATACCCCGAACTTGTGAGCGCTAGCCTACTTGCAGCTCGTCGTCGTCGCCCAGCGCCAACATCCCGCTCATGCGCATCGTGCAGTCCGTGAAGCACGCCAAGAAGCGCACCGGGCAGGCCATCAAGGAGGGCTGGCTCGTGCACTTCACCAATAAGGACAAACAGGTCAGTCACATCGCTCTTTTATGAAGAACCCCTTAAAATATTCGATTTTTTTTTGAAGCTGTGTTACGCTTAAGTTATTTTATATAAAATTAATAATTTTCATGGAAAAAAAACAGTGTAGGTACGAGTATAAGTCACACAGCAAGAATCTCTCTCTACTCTCAAAATACAAAAGCAAAATTGTAGATTTACAATATTTTCAGTAAATATACATTTTGCTGACACGATATGCTGTTCTGTAAAATTTAAGCACAATAAGCTGTCCAAGATGCAAGGCCGTTAATCATTGAGGAGTTCTCCCGGTACTTCACCATCAGTTGCGCTTCACCACATGCATTATAATGAGTATAAAAGTAGTTTCATTTTCTTAATAAATGAATCTCATTGCTGGCGTCAATCACTTACGACTAAGGAGTTCCGGTGGTCATCTCTGGTCTTCATCATCAGTTCCTCTTCACCAAGAGGTGTTTTTGGGATGCAAATTCTTAAGGTCTTACAGGTAATACCAAAATCGCCGTATGTGTGCCTATAACTTTGAGGAATTCCCTCGATTTCTCGTGGATTCCATCATCAGATTCTGATTTTTGGTGACAATGGGACCACCTCGAAAGTATACCCTTTCAAACAAAAAAATAATTTAAAATCGGTCCACAAATGACGGAGAAATCGGTGAATATACATGAAAAAAAAAAACCGTACATACAGTCGAACATAGAACCTCCGTTTGAAGTTGGTTAAAAATAGAACAATATACTAGTTTATACATACTTCTTATTGCTATTCAAGAAAACGCGCCTCACCACTTTATTTGGTGTTGCACTTTTGCGTAAACGTACGTTAAATTGGTTACACTGCTGTTGCAGTGTTTCCTTGGGTCACGTGGGTTTTCAATGGTGTTTGTTGGTAACGACAGATCAAGCGGCACTACTGGCGGCTGGACAGCAAGTCCATCACCCTGTTCCAATCGGACCAGGGCTCCAAGTACTACAAGGAGATCCCGCTCAACGAGATACTTGCCATCGATACCGCGCGCCAGCCGCACTCCGGTCAGTATGAAGCTCTTCAGGGTTTCTATTGTTTTAACTTAACCAATCTTTTTTCTTGAAGCCATATTCCTAGCGGTTTTACCATAAAGTTATTTATGAATAACGTAAAGTGAAATAGAGGCCCTAATCGCATGTTTGCGACCCCTATTACGAAATTCACTGAACTAAAACCCTATCATCCAAGCGGAGGTTAGTTCAATATTCAACCTAGGCTAGATGGCGTGGTTAGAAGATAGTCTATAAGTCTTGCGTTCGTGGCAAAAATTCTGTCATATCTTGCCGATTGGGGCCGTGCAAAAAGCTAACCCTTCCTATCGGTGGTATTGCAGACGTGATGCACTGCTTCGAGATCCGAACGGCCAACGTGGACTACATGGTGGGCCTGGAGCCGCCGGCGATGGGCGCGGGCGCCGGCGCGCTGCCGCCCGAGTCGGGCGTGGGCGCCTACCTCGCGCGCTCCTGGGAGACCGCCGTGCGCCACGCGCTGCTGCCCGTCACGCGCGCCGCGCCCATGCCCGGTACCACACACCACTCTCACTGTTTGTCCTTAGCAACGCGTCAGCTTCAGGCTCCGAATTAACTGGCATTTTAGAGCGGTAGTGGAGCGAATAATTCATACAATTCCAAGCAATAGAGCCCGGTTATGGCCAATTTACTGAAAAAATATTTTGAATTTTGAATACTTTAACAGCTACTCGTCATATTTTGTATCAGTTTCTATGAATTTTTGCAACTCTTGATTCCTTTCCGGGCTTGACAACGTTACATTATGGCGCTTACCAATTATGCAATCCCTTTTAGCACAAGGCCCGTTTGTGCGTATGTTTGGTGCCTACTAGCAATATCCATTGATCCTTTTAATATTGGGCCCACATTTATTTATTTTTGGGATTTTTTTAGTATCAAAATCGTATTAATTATGTCACTTCTAATAATCCCTTTAGCAGAAAGGCCCCACGTTGGGCGCCAACTAGCAACATTTGCTGTTAGATCAGTATTGGGAGCTTACAAATATTTATTACAAGAGAATAGATGCCAGCTTCAAACAGCAACTTTCACTCTTCAGTTTGTTGCTAAGTTTCCACTCATTATATGACTTAATTTGTACCCTTATGCAGCAGAAACCGAGAGTTCCGAAGAGCCAGTCACGGGGCGAGGGGTGGAAATGGCGCAGGTGTACCAGATCCACCCTGACGAGGTCCTGGGTTCGGGCCAGTTCGGAATTGTGTACGGAGGGCTACACCGTCGCACGCACCAGCCTGTTGCTATCAAGGTACCTGCAGATAGGGTACAACTGCAAAGTATTAACCATAACGTAATCCATGTGACCATTATGTGACTCTTGCATTAATAACTATTTGTGCTATATGGGAATCAAGTTAATAAAAATTAGGCCACTTTCTCCTCCAAAAAAAACAATAGCCGAAGCGGCTGATTGGCATGAAGAAGCCTATATCGCCAACTGGGCTGATAAGGGTTTATGATGTTATGAAAGCCGCTTGAATCCAACTTTGTCCCCAGGTGATAGACAAGCTCCGCTTTCCAACCAAACAAGAAGCTCAACTCAAGAACGAGGTAGCCATCCTTCAGAACCTGTCGCACCCTGGCGTGGTGAACCTGGAGCGAATGTTCGAGACGCCGGAGCGTATCTTCGTGGTGATGGAGAAACTGCGCGGGGACATGTTGGAGATGATCCTGAGTCACGAGAAGGGAAGGCTGACGGAGAGAACTACCAAGTATCTGGTGGCTCAGGTTAGTTTTTTGATTCAAATTGCTTCAGTACTAGACGATGACTTGGCTTTGCAATTGAACCCCGTGGGTGTTGCCGCAGATTTTCATACAGAACCTTGTCACTTTACACGACTGCACAGAACAGGGTTTAATGTTTTCATGTTTTTATCTTATAGTTCGGCAAAAGTGAAATGACAATTGTCAAGTGGCAACCACCACTTTAGGCATCAGATATTGGCTGAAAATTGGATCATATTGTCAATTTCAATGTAACGCCCTCATTTTTTTCAAAGTTATTAACCAACTTATAAAAATACTAGTGTATACCGTCTTGATTGACGTATCACTCCCATCCATGTACGAATATGAATTGTTTGGTCTGTTGATTCAGATCCTGGTGGCCCTAAAGCATCTCCACGCGAAGAACATAGTGCACTGCGACCTGAAGCCCGAGAACGTGCTGCTGTCGTCGGACGGCGACCTGCCGCAGGTGAAGCTGTGCGACTTCGGCTTCGCGCGCATCATTGGCGAGAAGTCCTTCCGGCGCTCCGTCGTCGGCACGCCCGCCTACCTCGGTGAGTCCGTGACACTTGAACATAGTTGCCTGCCTCGCTGAGTCGCCGACTAGTTGTGGGAGTAGATCGAGCCGATCTGAATTGCCTCTGATTTATTCGAGTCTGAACAACACGTGTTTTATTGGTCTCATCGCACAGCAATTTACATGTGACACAAATTTCAGGTTAGCGTCGTAAAATGTACATAATTACTAATAATAATAGTGATATAATAATAATAATAACTGCCGCATACTAGCGCTCATGAGTCATCACACAACAGAAGCATAGTACGGTTCTGTCCTTTTCAAAAATCCAGAAATTCGGTAGATGAAAATGTAAGGAAAAATCATGAAGGTCGAAATTCCTATCTCGGCAGGTATCTATTTCTTAATTGGTCTTGTCTTTTGTTCTTGTCTCGTTTGATGAGTGAGAAACTGCTCCTGATCAGTGTCATTCTTTGACTGACTGTCTTTCTTTGAATACCACCTAATCATTATTAAAACTCTTGATTTTTTTTTACATTAACCGCCTGTTTCACAATCGTCAGGTAAAGCATATCTGTCAATTAAATTTAGCCCTTTCCCTTTCTTACACTTGAAAATAGACAAGGAGAAAACTATATTTAACTGACAAATGAATTTACTTGTCTGTCTATTCCTGTTCAGCTCCCGAAGTTCTTCGAAATAAGGGCTACAACCGCTCGCTCGACATGTGGTCGGTGGGTGTGATCGTGTACGTGTCCCTGTCCGGCACGTTCCCGTTCAACGAGGACGAAGACATCGGCGAGCAGATTCAGAACGCGGCCTTCATGTACCCGCCCGCGCCTTGGCGGGAAATCTCCGCGGAAGGTCAGGCTTTTGGATTTATAATAGTAATGTAACGATGTTCCTTAAAAACATTTTTAGCTCCGGAAGCGAGAGCTATTATGGTTCAGATGTGTTGTTATTATGGACATACTCATGTTATCTTGTAGTTTTGCGGCGTTACCGGACTCGATAAAATCCGTAACGAATACGTGCGAGGAAGCCTGGGCGTTCGCGACATTGCCGATAAAATGCTGGAGGGCAGGCTGCGATGGTATGGCCACGTTCAGAGGAGGCGCCTGACTACGTTGGAAACTAGCACTACATCTGTACTGCCCTGCTAAGCTAAAATGCGATATCTCAGACAAAACTCCTGTAGCAATTGCTGCTTTATTACTAACAGGAGAGGACTGAATCTGCTTTGGCTATTGATGAGATGTCGCCTTTAAGCTTAGGACCCCTGGTCGTAGATCCAGAGGAAGACCTAAAACAAGATGGAAAGATGTAGTGCTGAAGGACATGATAGAGTGTCAGGAATCCGAAGACGATGTCAAGGATAGGGTGAAGTGGAGAAGTAAAATAAAGAAAGCTGACCCCACCGCCTTGTGGGATTCATAATGGCTAGGAAGAGAGAGAGAGATTAAAGACAAGTGGTTTCTCTTGAAACTTAACCTATTGAGTAGAGGTAAATACATTGGCTGCACAAATGCATCTTCCCAGCGTTAGTCAGCGCTACTAATCTACAGCTTGCATTATCGCACTATCAAATCCCCGGTCAATCGCATACAACTCTTCCAACTTTGTCGCAATGGACTCTGGTCCTCAGGTATAACATCCTCCTGGAGGTTGATCTCTAGTTGGCCTCTGTTTGAATCTGCAACGTCCCTACACTGTCCAATCTCCACAGCGATCGACCTGATCAACAACCTGCTACAAGTGAAGCAGCGCAAGCGGCTGTCCGTGGACAAGTCGCTCGCGCACGTCTGGCTGCAGACGCGCCAGGCCTGGGAGGACCTGCGGGCGCTGGAGCGGCGCGTCGGGCGCCGCTACCTGACCCACGCCAGCGACGACGCGCGCTGGCCCGCCGCGCCGGACCCGGCCGAGCCGTGACTCCGGTCAGCACCCTGTACTGCACGCGTGGCACCGACCCGCCAGGCCTCCGAGACCGCGAGGGCGCTTCTACTATAATATAGTTTCGATTCTCAGTTAACAGATGGAATGTTATTACCTATTTACTTACTAAATAAGAGCTGCCGCACATTGGGCCACTAGTCGCGGCCACAGCGTAGCCACTAGTGGCCGCCATAAGCTGCGGACGAGTTTTTTCATACATTTTGTATAGCATCGGCGCACACCGAGCGTTCGAGTGGCCGAATCTGAACCACAAGCTGCGGTAGTCGCCCGCGCTCGCTACTAGTGGCCGCGTTTTGTCGCTCGCTTCGCGCGCACACTCGGCCAGTCGCCGGCTTCTCCAATAAACAATAGCTAATAGTAGCAGCCACTAGTGGCCGCCACTCAGCCACCGGTGGCCGCGATTGGTGGTTGCGTCTAGTGGCTTAGCCGAACCACTAGTGATCGCGTTTAGTGGCGGCGACTAGTGGCTCAATGTGCGGCCGCCCTTAAGATTTTAACAATCAAAGAAAAGTTATATTGCCATACATAATTATAATACCCATTTATGGATATGATTATGTTCATTATATTATTGCACTAAATAAATGGTATGAAAAAAAAACTAAAAGACACGCCTTGTGTAAAAGCAAATGAAAAAAATTCTAAAGAACTTTTTCATGTTTCATAAAAACTTGTTTATCACACAGCACCTTTACTCATCTTGTTTTAATAATCGCGTGCACTCCACAGGCGCTCCTCGCCTCCCGCGCTGCGCCTGCGATGGAAGAAGCTCCTTGTGCGCGTGCGCTGATACACGCACACACACACATGCGCGCACCCGACACACTACAAACTTGTATGTTGCGTTCAAGCTGACCACATTTAATATGTTAAATTATAAATTGACGTTTTTTAAATAACTTTCTTGGCTGGGCTGATGAATGTTTATATGTAGATCAGATTTAATAACAAACTAGAACTTATTAATCTGAAGATGCAACCAATTTTATCATATTTTTATACTTGGGTTACATCTACGGATCTATAAAACGCGTATAATTTGAATGATCTTTTAAATGGACCATATGAATAAAGAAAAGTATATACTTCTAATAGTTGAAGTAAATGCTTTATAAATTTTGACTTTGAATTTCATAAAATTTTTGGAAGTAAAATCTTATACTTTTCTTTATTCATACGGCCCAATGTTAAAAATCATGGCAGTATCAGCCAAGTTCGGCTGTATTTGCTAACTTGAAGCTTCAAGACGGCCTAAGTATGACACGATGCGTGACATGTTCCCTAAATCGCCAGGAAGATACTTCCTGTTTTATTTAACTGGTACGCTCACATTGCCTTTATGAGAACAGGCGCAATAGTTCTCTGTTAAAATTAATATATTTTTTATGGGGCATCCACACCGAACTCACGGAAGGTTACATTAAAGGGAGCAACATTTTAACCACTTTTAACGCCAATAACAGTTGAAACGGACCGTGAATTTCAACCTTAAGAGTGAAAATAAATATTCCCACAAATTTACAAAAATATGTATCTCTCTCTCTCTCTTCAACCTGTCGGTCTCTTCTAATGCAGGCCATCTTTTACGATCTTGGGCTTTCCTCATCCAATCTCTTCGCCCTATCTTAACGAGATCGTCAGTCCATCTCATTGGTTGCCTCCCAACGTTTCTTCGGCCGGTACGAGGTCACTATGAAGTTCGAGGTCTTTCTGGGGTCACTCGAGCATTCTTGTGCCCCACCTGTCACCCGCAGCACGACATATGTGGCCCGCCCACCTCTATTTCCTCTGAGCTACGACCAAGGCAATGTCTAGCAGCTTCTTCTTCGGATTTCTGCATTTCTAAATACAAAATACGTATACAATACATCAATTTTTAGTCTTCTTCTTCTACAAGACTTACAAAACGACGACGCGGTTGGTAGTAAACCTGCCTACGTAGCTAGCGGTATGGACAAATATTTGTGTGATGAGCGCGAGTCATGGATGTTTTATATGTATTTAAGTATGCATTTCTCTATATAAGTATGTTTATCGTTGTCTAGTACCCATAGTACAAGCCTAGAGCTTAGTTTGGGACTAGGTCAATTTGTGTGAGATTGTCCCTGATATTTATTTATTTATTTTATTTATAAAACATGAAAAAATAACTTCGGCGTGTAGGTATGCACCGTTATGTACCTGGTGGTTTCGGTGGTGGATTTCGGAAACGGTGTAAGCGTGCTAACAATTTATTTTTATATCTCAACTGAACAAATTTTAAATCCGGTCGTTTACTGCATTCCTGCATAACCATTTTAACTCTAGCGTTAGTTGTTTCGTTTTACTGTATAATTTATTTATATGAATTTAATTAACTCTAGGTGTAAGTATTGATGTTGCTCATGGGGTGGTATGTTGTGAATAGCTAAATATTTACATTAAAAGTTGTTATTTTTTTATTTTATCAACCGCTTTAGCGGGTCAATGCAAACTCGATTCTATTGACATAAAGGTGAATTTTGTATTGTTGTGTTAGTTCCAATCGCTCTTACCGTAGTCAATTTCTTAAGTGAAATATATGTTGTATAATAATCACGCGGTCTGTTCCAATCGCTTCGGATATACTTAAAAACAAACAGGTGGGTTAAGGCAAAAATCAACTTATAGTGTAGGTAATAATGACCCTATTAGAGTAATTTTTCGAAATTTTGCCCTATTGTGGACAATACACTTCAACGACAGACATACTTTATGGTAATAATCACTAAATATCACAAAATACAATCCCCACATAAAAGGGATTACAGAGGGGAAAAGATGCATCTCTTCCAGCTAACCTGTAAGCTGAAAGTGAAATGATTATTTATAAGCGGTTGGAACTGGCCGATGATTAATAAGTCTCGATGTCTGTGTGCTCTGTGGTTTACCTACTCTAACTTTAATTCCACTCTTCTAAATTAAGTCTAGTCCTTAAGAACTATCCTAAACTAAGTGACACTATCAATTCAATCTAACTTTTTCATTAATATTCTAGCTATACTAAATGCCGTATTAATAAACTGGTCTTTAATGAGATGCCCTTGTCAAGGTCAGGGGCCTCTTTGAAAATCGAAATTCGAAGTTACGTTAGCTCTTTCTCTCGATTTACTCTCGAATGACGTGTGAAAGGGATGGGGAACCCGAAATTTCAATTTGAATGCTTCGTAGTAACCATCCAGAGACGACAGTCTTCTGTTACTTGACAATTGAAACGACATTGACGTATCTTGAAGAAATAATCTTAAATGAGATCAGGTAATTGGGAATATGCATGATTTTTTTTATCGCATTTCTTAACAAAATATGAAAATACCGTAAAAGAGATGGCAAAAAGTGAAATTAAAATTAAAATCGGCCAAAAAATACGGATAATATAAGCATTTAAAACTACTAATTAAACAGAGATCCGACATGTACTGTGACGTCAGCGTGCCCTACGACCATATGAACTCCATGTTAAATACTGTTTTGCTAGAAAGAGACAGAAACAAATCTTTAATGGCTTATATCTAGGTTATTTTTATAGTTATTCGAAACATATTTTTTCTCTGTTTACATGAATGACTTTTTAATAAAGCAAAAAAATAAATTAATGCATATTCCCTATTAGTACGGCCCTAAATCTCTACGTTGTGTGAATCTGTGGAGGTTAACCTCGTAAATTAAACGGCCTAAATCGACTTAAACCTAGGTAAGTAGTCAATTAAGGGGATTGAGCAGTGTGCACCGCCCTGGGTAGACACAAAGACGTATCTGATTTGGAGACGCTTTCGTAAACTCACTGCGGGTTATCAAAGCGGTCATACACTACATCCGACCGCTAGATGAGATTATCATGGTCAGAAGTAACATAACTTGTGAGAAAACTGACAAAAGTTAAGGAGCTGTTCGCAGTGAAACTGAAAAAAGTGATATTGTAGTTTTGAACACAGCTGATACCCTGTATCAGTAGGCAGTAGGCGATAAATGATAATTACAGACGCGTTCTTTTTGTTTATGGAGGGTTCGTTTATATAAATCCGGTTTTGACAGCTTTTTGGCCATCGCTTTATAATAATCGGAATAGGTATAAACAGTAATGCCTACCTTTGGAAAGTTTTGTACTATTATTATGGTGCACCCACCCACGAGTGAGTGAGACGGAAATAGTAGCAAACGGATCATCCTACTTGCCATCTTCCTCTATCACCTAGCAAGAGTGTGTACTGTATTTTCCGAAAGTCGTTATTTCTAAGTACCGCATATTTTACCAATTGGCACTGGTATGAAAAATTTACCCGTAACATTAATTTCAAACGTTAACCTGTAATTGTAATTTCTAATATGTAATACAATAATAAATCGTCCTCCTCTGACAACATGGATCCCGGAATCCCGGGGCATATCCATATTAACGTAATGATTAAGGTCTTTCACTCCACTCACTGCAAAATCCATTGAGTGATCGGATTTTGCGGTGCCATTTGGAGTGAATGACCTTAAGAATTACCTTCTTAATCAATCTGCCGATTGAAATCTTAAAATGTCTTACACGTGGGTGGTATTAACGAGTCGACATATAGTTACTTTCCGTAGGTTTGGGTATAACTACAAACTACCTGTTCCGAGGACCGCTTCTAACGCATGACCCCAATGAATGACAATTAGTAATAGTTATTTAAGTAAGTTCGACAAATTTCATACGCAACTTCACATGAACGATTTCCTTCCGAAGCAAACTGTGCCAACGGTTTTTGAATGTTGTTTTACAATATTTCAATACATAAATGTATAAATATATTTGGGGGTTTTTTCCCTTTGTATGAAAAGGTTTTACGGGTTAATTCGGTGCGATGGGACCTCATTGTAAGATGTATACGCCGGCCTGATTGTTATGTAATTATAAACGTGTCTGTTCAATCTTACTTGACTTAGGGACGTATTAATAAACGTATCTTGGCTGAGACGCCCGTCACAAGATGCGTCAAAAATAATGACGGTTTTGTATAGACTGACGTTTACTTTGACGTGTCTTGAGACGGGGATCACACGAGATCGAGTTCTTACACGGGTCTTAGCGTGTCGACAAAATTCTAACGTAAAAGTTTATAATGGTAAGAATATATCTAATCACCTATTGTTTAACCTTAAAGGTTATTTTTCAAGTTAGGATCTTGTTTACCACTTAAGACAAGTAAGAATGCACAGGTTATATCTTCCACCTTCTCGCTTTACCACGTCACAAATATATTTTACTCATTTACGTTACAGCTATGCGTAGTCATTCCAATAATATTTTATACTGTGATTTTTTATACATTTTACTTTACTTTTTTATAAATTTCGCAATGCAAGCCTCCATTTTCTGTGATCTCTTGTAAGAACATGTTTTGATAAAATTAATTTATATATTTTAGCATTTCATTATGTGTAAGAGTATTTTAAACTACCTTTACATCTCTCTTTTTTTACGTTATAATGTAAGTGTTAAAACAGCTGTTGTTTACTATGTTTTAAATGATTTTACACTTGACATCCGATTTATGAATAGCTTTCTGTGCCTATTACTGTATTATTGTTTACGACATTTAATTAAAGTATACTAACCGGGCTATCTTCCAATTATACATTTTAGAGGAAATTTGGACCAACTCTGAAGGAATTAGTTAGTATCGTAATAAAATGTTTAATGTTGTTTCGCGAATAACTTAGTGCCTAGAGCGGTGTCAAACCAATTGTGAAGTGTCTGAGGCGAAGCTATGTTTTTGCGCGGTTCTCTTCCACTGTCTTCCTAGGAGCCCACAACCGGCCAAAAAAGTGTCAAATAAATATTTTTTTGGGCAGATAATTCAAAATAATTTATACATATATTAAGGGGAATCGATGAGTTTAGGTTTCCATAGTAAATATGGTCAAAGTTTAATTTTATTTTAGTATTTTATTGTTCACTTGTTATTTTAATTAAAACGTGTCATTAAGAAAATTTACTTAACTATTTATTGTGACGCTTCAAGACATCAAATATTTCTCATCATTATACTATTGACCTATTCTATCAATGACATATTATAAACATACATAGCACTCGAGGAGGCATTTTGCGGGCACGTCAGTTAGTAAGTTTTACAAATAAATCAATTAATTTACTAGTATTCAAGTATTTATACTTAGAATTTGTACCTACCCGGTATGTATTTATACTAGGTGCAGCGTGATGTCATGTCGTGATAAGATAACATTAAAATAAAATCAATATACATAAAATGTCTAGACAGTTGACTGCCCAAAACTTATAAATAATATTAATAATAATATTCGCATAATGTGAGAGCAAAGTGTAGTAAGAAGCAGATTGTTTCAGTTTATGTTTAGTACTTGTTTAAATAACTGTATAGTATTAATAACTTTTTTTGTGATTATAATGATTTCAAGACCCAACTCTACAGTGAAAATATTACCGTAAATCTTCAATATACGTTCGGCTCCTATACCACTTTAACGTACAGTATAATTACCAAGGTGTAATACTAATGTACTAGGTATTGCAATACAATACAATACAAAACAAAACAATAACTCTCTATTGAACACCACATACAGCAAGAACAACCCAAATAAAAAATATAAATATTATGGTATAAATACCAGGTAGCTACAAATACTAAGTAAATATAAATACTTCGCCCCGACATCTCGTGACTTTTTTGTAAACCTTAGGTACTAAGTGACGTGCCCGCAAAATGCCTCCTCGAGTGCTATGTATGATTATAAATCTTCAAAATCGTGTCCCCTTGTTTAGCCGTCACTCAATTCACTGAAAGCTAATTTCTGCTCCCTTATTGTTTTCAACTTAAGCAGAGGTTAGGTTAGACCAGTGACCATCAAAAAATTATAACTCCTGCACGTGGAAATGCCTGTCGATGAAATGAAAATTCGGCGAAGTAAAACATTCTATGAAATGAGTGTCGGTGCTTCAAGGGTACACCCTTCGAGATAAATAAAATATCGGTCTTGGTTTGTATGGCAACATAAGCCTGTCATTCTCCCTTAATCAGAACATTACGGATCATTAGTCATTACAAGTAGAATTACTTTTGGACTGCAAGGTCGTTGTAATATTGCAGTTTTGACCAAAGTCCAAATGTAGATTCCATGTATAATTATATGAGTCTGAAGATGGTCCTTGCGAAAACATAGTTAGACATTATCATAATACATGCATAATATTTGATATTTAATAATAAATATAACAATATATGATATATTGCAAGTCGGTGATTGTTAATACATATAAGGGAGCTCTGTGTCGTGTTGTCATATATGTGAAAAAAACGAGAATTATATTGATTAAAGTCGAGTCCAGCGGTGTTCAAATGAACGGAAATGGCGGAAGTCTTTGGCTAGATAAAAGATGGCGGAAGTTTACTTGAATAATTTACTAATCATATCATTGTAAATTAGTAAGCTGAAGATATCAGATAACAAGTGACAGTTCTTTCACACAAGTAAAGAAAACGCTACATTTTGCGCTATATGATCATGAACCAACGCTTTAAACTTAATATTCCACTCCGGACTGATCTAAACTGTTTCTAATAAAGGGTCAAGCATGTATGGCAACACCGAACAGGGCGGCCTCTCGATGTTTTAGGCTAAGTGGTTATTTGTGACGAGAGCGATTTACAAATGTGTTACTATTACATATTTAATAATAAATGCCGTTTTGGATAGCCAAGCGTTTTATTTCGCCACTATTATAGTGCAGTTAGGTCGTTTCACGCTCTGTCGAGAGTAGTTTTCGAGAGCGTAGAGCGAATAATCGCCTTTATAAAGTTTTACGCGAGAAACGGTTAGCCGGCTGCTTTTTTACGTTAGAGGGCGCAAACGGGCTCCAGGTTAGCACCAGTCCCCGTACTATGATCGCTTTTATCGCGGTAGATAAGCGGATAAAGCATTCGTCACCCTCGCACTTACCCACTGATATTTTATCTGCGCTTGTCCACGTGATAACCATGACCGTAGGCCCTCTGGTGGAAATTAATCACCACCGCCCATGGACTGGTGTGGTGTCCAGTAGAAAGGAATCACAGATGCGCAAATAAACGAGTTTTCTACGATTCACATCTGTCGCAAGGGTGACTTTCCCGCGGCACAACTACGCGACACAACTGACCATAATTTGTATCATAAATATGAGATTACAGTTTTAATTCTTCGACATATTCAAAGTAAATAATTACTAATGTTTCTGTAAATCTATCTTCCTATAGATTTCAATGACGACACGTTATGTTAGATCATATCATTATGCTCATGTGATAATTAAGTACCTAGGTAGGTACTTCATATCTAAATTCCTTTAACATTAAAATAACTCTAAAGTACCTACGCTTAGAAGCGTTTATTTATCAAACCATACAATGGCACAGTGATGACAATAATGGAATAAAAATGAGTATGTCACCAAGATTACGATCCCGCGAGTAACGGAAGCAGTCGAGGCGTGACGTGTCACACCACAGTACCCAAGCTCAGTCGCCATGCCGCTGGCGCTTCTGCTGCTCGCCGCTGCCCACGCGCGGGCAGAATGGGTCGAGATCACGCAGCTCCACAACCCAAGAACCACCACTAATCACCCTAAACTTACCACAGACTACCCCAAACTTAGACCAGAACCTGAACATTACGAAAATGCGAAGATGGAGTTTTTCACAGAACCATCTAGAACTTTAGGAAATAGAGTATACATTAACCATTCGTTACAAAAACACTGGAGCAAAGGCGTCGTTCAAAGAGTCTCTAATCTTGACAACGTGAAGAGAGTTTTAACCACGCAAGAACCGGCTAGAGTGAAGTATGAAGAAACTGAACTAAGTGCTGAAGTTCCTAATGGATATACTAAGAGGAATCCGTTTAAGGTTATCGAAGAAAAGATACCAGAATTTATTACCAAGGAGGAAAGCTTTGAAGACGAGGAAGAAGAGGAAGTGCGCTTTGTAAGAAAACCGCCCAATTGGAATGAGAGAAACGCCATAAAGGATACCAACATAATGAAACCTAGCAATACCATAAAAAGAGTGGATACTGACAAAACTGAACACGTAACTTCTAAAACTGACAAAAACGACGCTAAGGAACCAATTAGCGAAGAGTCCACAGAATCTGAAGCTAAAGTGAACACAATGGAAAATGTACTAAAATTCGTAAAAGTCGTCGCAGATACTATTTCGAGGAATACGCGAAGGAGTCTCAGCAGCAAACTGAGGTACTTGGAGGACTTAAAGGATACCATTATGGTGAATATAGGTACCTAAGATAAGTTTTTGCCGCTTTATCAGCATCCTTATGATAAGTTATTTTGTTTAATTATTTCTCATTTATTAATATTAGAGGACCGCATTGAATCCCTGTTCCCCGATGACACGGCACATTCGGGCCAAGCCGCGCGGCGGCGACGCTGGGCGCGCTCGGCGGAGCCCCGCGGGCACGTAGAGTTCCCATCCTCAGAGGGCGCACTAATGACTATATCCTTCCTCACGTTCGCTGTCTACCTCATCAAACTCGTCTTGGTAAGCTAACCTTACATAATGCTAAGTAACTAGTTTATTGCTGAAGTTGTTACCAAGCTAATTTACACGTACCTTTTACAGCAAGTGATCCAAACGTACAAAAACAAGACGATGATGGTCACGCCTGCTGTGTTCGCAGCTGTGGGAAGATCAGCTGGTGGTGTGCATCGAACTTCTAATAATGATGTTTAAAAATTAGCGTCAACTGTAGGTTCCGATTATTCGATTGTTATTTAAATACTAGTTTTAACTCTTGCCGCCATTTTTTATAAGTTGCTGCGTTTAGTTAATGCATAATGTGAACCTGCCCATTAAGTCAAAATTGATAGTCACGATACAGGCTAAGCCTAGTGTGGCTATCGCTGTAAACAGAATATTATGTTATACTGGACTTGATAATAATAAAATTTATTTTTTAATTTATGAAGCTATAATTGTGGTTATGGTGATATAATTGTGGAGATTAAAAAATAAATATGTTGAAACCCTTTTATTTCAACCTAGAATGAAAAAATGCATTGAAATCATTCTTGAAAGTGTTGATTTATTATCGTCCTGTCTTGTGTCAAGGTTATACGACAACAAGATCTTTAGATTACACCTTGTCTTCAGCTTCGTACATCTCACACTATCTATAACGAAACGCACGTTCAGTCAGCTGTCAGTCAAAACTTGACAAATGGCAATGCACTGGCAATGCATTCGTGCGGATCCAGAAGCAAAGACTACTATATACATTCTTTCTTTGTTTGTCTTAACGTAGTTTATTTGTTCTCTTTGTTAACCGACATCATTTGTTTGTATACTTACGTAGGATAGCCAAGCCAAAAGGTAAAAATCGACAAACAAACAATCGCAACGCGAAGTCGAAGCAAGAAAATCAATAATGAAACGTTTCGCGTCGAAAAACAAACATATAGCACAGCACATACCAAGCTATAAAATTGATTTCCAATCATAAAGTTAAAACTATACCGTATACCGTATACGTGTGTAGGCGAAGTTGCGAACCGATTCATCATTCCTTGTACTTATTGACTTATTGATTATTGTTATTAGCGGTGTTATTGTCGTGTTTATAGCTCAAATATAACATAAAAATGAATAACACTGAGCAAGTATTTATTCCGAGCGGGGGCGCCTCTATTCACGTACAGCAACGAAGACCACCCCGATTATCTCCGCCAAAGCCACTGCCGACTGTGAATTTGCAAAGTAAGTACGCAGTTCCATTTTGTTTGACTATTATAACCCAATTCTCGATAGCTATCTACTTTAAATGACTTGTGTAACTCACCTTGTAAAATTTTGACTGTAATCTATATTTATTTGTTTATTAATTTTGTTGCTAGTCTGTTTACAAGGAATATGGTTCTATATCTGCTTTATCCTTAGAAGCTCTTTAATTTTTGAAGAATGAAACTAATAAAAAAATTACACCTGTATTCTATTCTGCATTCACAATATTGAGTGTGATTCTTTGTGTTTAGATGTAGAAGACTTCTCCAAAGTGTGTCGGGTGTGTGCATTGGTGTCTGAGACGGTCATGCCCATATTCAGTGAAGAGGGGCTCCAGAACAAAATCGCCGATTTAATTAACAAATTCCTGCCAATCCAGGTATGCACTTATGGGTAGATTATTTGACGGTGGGTTTTTGCAGGTGATAAAAGTTAACTCTACAATAATTAAGAAACTGAAGTCCATATAAAGGCTTCCTACGCAGCTAGTGGTCCCGGGTCAGATTCCCGGTATGTGAATTTGTGTGATGAGTGTATTGGTTTCTTAGTCTGATGTTTTCTATATATTTCTCTATATAAGTAGGTATGATTATCATTACATAGTACCAATAGTTCAAGCCTAGCTTAGTTTGGGACTTTTTCAATTTGTGTGAGATTGTCCCATGATATTTATTTCATTTGTTTATTTAAAATACATCTAATTAACATTTCTGTATTTGGCTAATATCTGGTATTTGTTTGAATATTGCTATTTTCTTGGTCTTATTTTTTAATAATTAAAGTAGCTTATCATCATCATCTGGAGTATCTATCAATCTAGTAACCTATTTCACTCCTCAACTGTTTGGAAAAAGATCTATCATTCGAATTTGATGGGAAGTGAATATTTTCGATTTTATTCTATTCTATTTGTTGCTTGGTTTCAATCATGTTTTAATGTAAAATAATAGTAGTTTATGTGACGGCTGCGTAATGTCAGGCATTACAACACAAGTGTAGTTTATTGAATTTCATAAATAAAAAAAATTAAATTAAATTTAGAGCCACAGCCGCAGAGTGGAAATCCCCCGTGATGCTCCGAGGTCGGTCTCAGAGCATTCAAATTTATACCTTATTGTAATTAAAATAGGGAAGAATATACATTGATAAATTTAAAGTGATCTGCGCTGCGCTCCGCCGGTTTGCGCAGGCCCTTAAGGCGGCGCACTCACCTGCTTCCATATCCAGCCTTTCACTGATTTTTTTCAGCTTCTCCTTGAAACTAACTGTCATAGTAATATCTGGGTACTTGCTTAATAGGTCATAAAAAGGATGGTCCGCGCTAACTGTATTCACTGCGTCTTCTCTATATTTCCTACAGTCGCGACAACTCCTTTACTCGTGATTGTGTCGACGAGTTTCCTAGACCGCAGACCTACATTCAAAGCATGAACATTAAAAAATCTGCCCAAATCTCCAGGTGGTGAGCGGCGACCAGCTGCCGATGCCCATGGCGGTGTGCTACCCGTGCGCGAACACGCTGCTGGCGGCGCAGGCGCTGGCGCGCCGCTGCGTCCAGGCCGACGCCGCGCTGCGCACGCGCTCCTCGCAACTCGCCAGCAAGCGCCTTGAAGCCCAGGTGAGGGCTCTATACATCTATAATATATATTCATACATCGGATTACCGAGGTCGCGACCAGAAGTCGTGGGCAACATCAAGAGACTGCAGAAGACTATACAGACAAGCAATTAGGAGCTAGAGTTAGGAACCCTACGGTGGCGACTCGTATTTCTTATGTATCTGGAAATCTTAAAGTTTACGAGGTAGTTCAAGCCCCAGTGGTTGCCATTTACTAATGAGTTACTTTAACTTAAGTAGCGTAAGCGCTGGATAACTTTCGAATAGCTGTAGTGCCTGTGGTGTGTAATAGGGGTACCTACGCAAAAGACGCTACAGGGTCGAAGTGTATTGATGGAACACTATTACACCGTTGCACAAACGGCATCACTTTAAATTACATTTTCTTTTTACAGAAAAAGGAGCGTTTTGAGAAAGTACTCAAGAAACATGGCGTGTAAGTATATTTAATAAAAAAAACTTTTCACTTAGTTAATCTCCTAGTTATAATTCTCGAATATGAATTCCAGGGACGCGGCGTTTAATGCGGTAGTTAGGAAAGTGCTAGTGAATTATTTCCACACGTTGAACATGGACGAGGACAATCTGGATTTGGAGTTTGTTTGCCAAAAGTGTAAAAGTTCGTGCACGTGCATCGAGAGCCTCGCAGCGCACCTGGCGACCGCCCACGCTTTAGATACTTCCGGGGACGTGTCGAGTTTCATCCGAGAGAATATTACCTTCGAGGAACCTTTGAAATTGGAGTCGCAATCGCCCGAAGCGCCCGCCCCGCCCGCCTCGCCTCTCCCCGCGTACTGCTGTCCATTCTGCGAGAACGTGTTCTCCAATGCGGCGCGCCTCGCCTGCCACCTCTCCGTGCACGTCGAGATCAGCCCTGATTCTGGAGTCGAGTGCTGCGGCGCGGTGTTCAGCGACCGGAGGCAGTTCATAAGCCACTGTCAGGAGCGGCACGCCGGCGAGGCGGCGCCGGGCGCGTGCCGCGCGTGCGGGCTGCGGGCCGGGGGCGCGCGCGCGCTGGCCGCGCACGTGCGCCGCGCGCACGCCGGCCCGCCCGCGCGCCGCCGCCGCGCCTCCGGCCACTCCAACCAGAAATACATCCCGACCCCCTGCCCGGACTGCGGGAAGACCTTCTCCAACAAATACAACATGGCGGTGCACGCGCGGTCCCATCGCGGCGCAGAGACGGAGCGGTTTTCGTGTTCCCAGTGCACGCGGGAGTACGGCAGCCGCGGTTCGCTCGCGGCGCATGTTAAAGTGGCGCACGAGGGTGTGTTGCGTTTCGCGTGTGAAACGTGCGGAGAATGTTTCGCGACTCGGAGCGCCCGTGAATCGCACGCCGCGCTGCACAGCGGCGCGCTGGCGCATGTTTGCGCGCATGCCGGCTGCGGGCGCGCTTTCCGCGCGCGCAACACGCTGCTGAGACACATGGACGCGCACCGCGCGCGCGCGCACGCCTGCCCGCGCTGCCCGCGCGCCTTCCGCCGCGCCGCGCACCTGGCGCAGCACGCCGCCACGCACCGCCCGCCCAGTAACGAGGACCGTTTGTTGCAGGGACCTTGAGCTGGACGCGCTAGCCCGCTCCCCGGCGCTCCCCGGCGCCGACCGCTCGAGCGATGACGACGACCGCCCGCTGGCCACCATAGCGTCCGAGAAACAGAATGCGTACGCGGCTTTCTACGAGGCTCTACTGAATTTTAGGAACCACTATGTAGAAGAGCATGTGACGCGTCCGCGCGCGTACCCGGAGTTTACCGAATCCAGCGACGGCGAGGCGGGCGACGGGCAGGCGGACGAGTTCGACGATTTGTCGCGCTGCAACATGAGGCGGGATCGCATGGACGAAGACACGCGGCGCGAGCTCGCAACGGCGCGCGTCCGCGAGGCGGGGCGGCTTCGCTACGCGTGCGACGAGTGCGGCAAGCGGCTGAGCTCCGCGCACACGTGGCTGTGGCACCGGCGCATCCACTCGGGCGAGCGGCCGTGCGTGTGCCACGTGTGCGGCAAGCAGTTCCGCGCGCCGGGCGGCCTGCGCCGGCACCTGGCCGAGACGCACGCGCGCGCGCGCCGCCGCGCCTGCCGCCTCTGCGCGCGCACATTCGCTAACTCGCAAAATTTAAAGCAGCATTTACGTACGCACACGGGCGAGCGGCCCTATACTTGCACGCTGTGCGGGCGTCGCTTCGCGCAGGCCGGGTCGTTGCACGCGCATCGTAAAACACACAGCGCGGCGTTACCGCATCGATGCGCGCTGTGTCCCGCCGCCTTCCGTCTGCGCGCGGGGCTAACGCGACATCGTCTGCGACATTCGGATGAGCGGCCGCACGCGTGCGGCGCGTGCGCGCGCGCCTTCCGCACGCGGGCCGACCTGCGCGCGCACGCCGCGGCGCACGGGCCGGCGCGGGCGCTCGCCTGCGCGCTGTGCGCCGCCGCCTTCCGCTCGCGCCGCGCGCTGCGCCACCACGCGCGCCGCCTGCACGCCGCCCCGCCCCAGGACCAACCACCCGCGAACCGAGAATACTTCGTTCTAGCCCCGCTCTAAAACTGACCTCCGATTTATCATGTACCTTTCTGATTTAGTGCATAATAAAACATTATTTTAAACTTAAAAGCAGTGTTTTTTATTTTTTATTGAAAATCGACTCCCTGGTCCTTTCCAGAGAGACTAACGTCGTGACGCGAACCGAGGTCGCTTTCGAAAAAAAATCGCGGCGGCGGCCATGCCCCGCGTGCGGGCTGAGCTTCTCGGACGCGGGCAACCTGGCGCGGCACGCGCGCGCGGCGCACGAGGGGCTGAAGCCTCACGCGTGCGCGTGCGGCGCGACGTTCGCGCGGCGCGACCACCTGCGCGAGCACGAGAGCACGCACGGCGGCGCGCGCGAGTTCGTGTGTGCGCTGTGCGGGGCGGCGGCGCGCTCGGCGGCGGCGCTGCGCTCGCACGCGCGCTCGCACGCGCCGCGCGGCCTCGCCTGCCCGCGGTGCGCCGCGCGCTTCCGCCGCCGCGCCGAGCTGCGCGCGCACCTCTCGGTCCACTCGGGCGAGCGCGCGCACGCGTGCGTCTGCGGCAAGACCTTCCGCCTGCGCGCGCAGCTCAACGCGCACGCTCGCACGCACAAAGCGCACGAAACCAGTCAGCCGGATGGCACATAGTGACTGTTGCTAAACGGGAAGGGGAGAGGTCATCTTTTTGTAATGCTATTGTAAAATGGTTGAAACGTAAAAGTAATATAATAATTTTACTTCCCCGTCTAGCTACAAATTGTTTGAACATCGCGAAATTGTAAGACAATTCATTCTTAAATTAACTACGACTGGCTAGTGTAGGCACACCTACACGACCGAGCCGACAAACGCTGTGTTAGGTTACTCTAAACTAGTTATTTGTGTTTGTGTGGACTTGTGAAGTGACGCTAGTGTGTTGCAGGCAACGCTGCCGGTTCTGCAACGCGGCGCTGGCGGCGGGGCGCGTCCGGGAGCACATGCGCGCGCACCGCCTCGTGCTCCTGATCGACTGCCAGCAGTGCGCTCGCCGCATCTTCATCCCGCACATGTACGCGCACGCCGCGCGCCTCGCGCGCCTCGAGCGCCTCGAGCGCCTCGAGCGAGACCCGCCGCCCGTAGTAACCGCGTCAATCGTGCTCGACGAGTTCTCCGACGACAGTGATGCGGAAGATCGCTTCGGACCGTTACCGGACTCGGTGTTGAGAGCAATAGAGGACTCCCAAGACGCACATCCCGTTGAAACATCTCAGGCACCGCCAGCATCGAGCCAGACGCCACCGGAGCCCCCCGCCGCGCCGGAGACGACGGCGCAGAACCCGCCCCAAACACAACAGGCATCTCCAAAGGTAGCTAAGAATGTGCCTCAGGTGCCCCAAGGACCGAAAGAGACACCTAAAAACCCGCCCGTGGCACTAAAAGAACTTAAGGTAGTGCTGGAGAAGAAACCCATCCGCTCGTGCCCCCACTGCAACAGGACCTTCACGGCGTCCTCCAGCTTCTTCTACCACATCAAGCACTTCCACAACCAGAGCAAGGAGCACGAGTGTAGCGTGTGCGGCTCTCGCTTCGGCACTCGCGGGGCGCTCCGCGAACACGCCTCCGTGCACACCGGAGAGCGCGAGCGTCAGTGCACAAACTGCCCTAAAAAATTCCGCTCGAAGGCATCTCTGTACATCCACCAGCAAACGCATGGAGCTTTGAAGAAGTTCGCTTGTAGCAAATGTGGGAGCGCGTTCCGGTGGAGCACTCAGCTGAGCCGCCACATGGCGCGGCACGCCGCCGAGCGCAAGCACGCTTGCGGCACGTGTGGGAATACCTTTAAAGTGCGCGCGGACATGCTCCGCCACCAGCGCACGCACGCGCGCGCGGCCTACGCGTGCCCCATGCCGCCGTGCGCCGCGCGCTTCGCACAGGCGCGCTATCTGCGCGCGCATATTGCTAAGAAGCATTCTAAAGCGCCTCGTGGTGCCAAGGGTAAATCATAAGCATAATAACATAATAAAATAAAAATCGACATCCGCGTCGAATGTGTTGTGATCCTTCACGCATATAGGTAAACATCATGGTTTCGGAAGTTGTGGATGCACGACCCGTATAATGAAACGCTAAGAAAGTGTTGACGAGGCTGTTATTTGGAATGTAAGCCCGATGACAATGTATTCTCATTATCACATTAAGTGACATTATAGTTGTACGAGCTGACCTGATGACGGAGTCGGAGACTTGGCGTAAGCCCACCGAGTTTGAACTAGTTAGATTCGGATAAGCAGCTGTTGGCTGCGCAACAAGTCGATAAAAAAGTGTATCTATTGTTCTTCATAAATTATTATTTTCTTTTTTTATTTATTTAGAAACGGTCTTTTATAACAGACCTAGTCTCATATATTGTAAAACTATACAGTACTAAACAGTAAGTACAGTTATCAACTAATTCTAATTAAAGATAGTAAAAAGTAGTAATAAAACCACACCTATAAAACTATATAAAGTTATTTTACTAAACGTTTTACACTATCCCTAAACAGTACAAATGAGCTGCCGAACAAATCTGCATCCGTAACATTTCATTGAACAGTTTGCATACACGTCTATAGTGCATTCGCGTTAAGAAAATAGTGACTCATCGTTGTCACTCAGCTTAGCCACGCCCCTTGACCAATCAGATCATAGTAAATTCGTGTTCACATTGACCAGTCGAAGTAAGCCCTTCAGACAGTACAGACGTGTCTTTTGTCAATTTTAAATATGGATACCTCACCTGTTCGTATAAACAAAAGTAGATTAATTCATAGCGGAGAAAAAAGAGTGATTTAAAATGTTTTTAAGTACTTTAAACAGTGCAGTGCTCAAAACGTGACTATGGAGGTTATAGTAGTGAAAACGGCTAATTCTAACATATATGGATGCATAATCCGAAATAAAGATTTTTATTATTATTATTTAATGCATGCGGTGTATCTGAAAATACCGTCTATAAAATTATTAAAGAACAAAGGGAAATGAATACTCTAAAATCACCTGTAAAAAAAGAGCTCGACTATCTATGATTGACAAAATTGATGACTTAGACAAATGTGCTATAAGGAGAAAAAAGTTTCATTTTGAACCCCAGTATGAATACGCCTTTAGTCTGCAGTTGCACTGACGAGACACTATTTTCTTAAAGCGAATGCAACTATAAAGGTGGACATTCACGGTCAGTTAAACTGATCAGTTGAACTGACGTACATCCAAAAACTGACCGTGAATGTGAAATCTTAAGTTGAAATTATACGAACTCAAGGTCAGCTTCTGGATGTACGTCAGTTAACTGATCAGTTTAACTGACCGTGAATGTCCACCTTAAGATAGGAGTGCTGCGCATGCCCAGTTTTGGATTATGTGACGCAAAATAACGCCTTGGCCCGGCAACTGAAAGAAAGAAGAAAGAAAGAAAAGAATTGTTTAAGAAAAGAACTGCGTTCAGTCCTACGCGGTACACGAATATTTAGTGGATGGCGTTAATGAGTTGATAAATAGAGAGTTTACAAACTTAAGGAAATTTGTATTTAGAACAGATTGCATAAGGTTTAAATTACTTCTTCCTTTTTTGACGAGTTATCAACTTATTCACACCATCCACGGATTTATTTGTTTCAGGAGTTCGGGGGCATCGATCAAATTGTTTAATATTTTATGCTTTACGCTTTATACCTTATGGAGGAAGGCAGTTACGCTTTTCTTATTCTTGTAACTATACGAATACTATGGTAACAGTTCTAAAAACGGCGTAACCGTCTGCCTCCATAAGGCCCTTTATATTGAGAACGTCACATATAAGTACAGGAACGTCTAACACAGAATCTGAATGTTATGCCTTACAGCGGACGATGGGTAGTCAGTATATCGTTGAACTGTTCTTATTTCAAGCGCCTTGACCTTTTTTGTACCCTTTCAATTCGATTAAACAGCAACAGCGAGCGAGCAATAATTAAACAACTTCGGTAGTGACATTGTTTTATGGATTGACATAATCCTACGTTTTCAGAAATAATAAAAATAAAATAAATCATAATAATAATAAATAATGAAACAGCGTTTAAATAATTAAAATTAAACATTTTTATTTGACAATTAAAAATGATCTCTTAAATCTTTGAGTGCCTGTTTTTTACACGTTTTCTATTATTAGAAGATGTATTCAGACTGGGTCACTCAAAGGGGATAAATAATAAATTATAGTTGAAATAATCGATAACGAGATCTATACGACGGAAATTATTTTTTTATTAAATAACGAGAGTTCCTATTTAAATTGGAACCCCACAACTACATTGCACAATGCGTGTTTTGTACATAAAGTTATCTTATCAGTTAAAATTATCACATTCTTATAATAACTATTTTTTTTTACCTACTTACTCTTAGTTCACTTTGAAAGTTAATATGTATGATTATAACATACAATACAATAACTCCTTATTGAACACCACATACAGCAAGGACAGGAAATACAACAAGAACGCTGTTACATAGTGAGTTAACGGGCGGTCTTGTCGCTAAATAGCGATCTCTTCCAGACAACCTTACAAAGAAGAGAAGACATAATTTATATAATTTTAGTTAATATTTGAACTTAAAGAAGAGACGAACATAATTTATATAATTTTAGTTAATATTTAAACTGTAACTATAACAACCGAGCCTGTCACTGTTTGTTTTTTAATCGACAGTCCAGCGCAAAAATATGTATACAGGGTGTCCCAATATCAGTAACCCACATTGACACCGGAGGTAGACCAGCCTAAGACGGACCGAACCAGACACTTTTTTTTTTCTCTTTTTTTTTATTATTTTTTACTTTTGATTTTTTTTAATTTTTTAACGGAGTGGAAATGCGTTACGCATTGTCTCCACACCGAACCAGCCTAACATGATCTTAGTAAAAATCGCATGGTTTTCAAGATTTGCCAGTTTAAAGTTCTTTTCCAGTACAAACTTTAAACTGGCATATCTCGAAAACCATGCGACTTTTACTGAGGTCATGTTAGGCTGGTTCGGTCCGTCTTAGGCTGGTCTACCTCCGGTGTCAATGTAAGTTACTGATATTGGGACACCCTGTATATACACGCACACCAGTCTCCAAAATATGTATTTAATTACTACAGTAATAAAGTCGACGTATGTACGACTACGCATAGTCTAAACGGCGGTGTAAGAGTAAAGAGCCATAAAACTTGTAACATTAGCATTTTTGTTTAGAATGGTCATAAACTCATATGAGTTGTATGACGTTATTCGACATTGAACCTTAGTGCAAACTGTTACGTTAGAAAGTGTAAAAGCTTAACTAATTAGCTTCGTTTTATGGCTTTTACAAAAAACATAGCAGGGAACAAATTTTGGGTATCATCTTGGCTCTCGTATTTTTTTTGTCAAGTTCTTAATTTCGTCTCATTCTGTATTCGTCACTCGTTCATTTTCGTTGGCAGTCACGTAATTTTTGGGCACATTTGGTGTCTGTCTTTTTCTTATTTGGGTGAATCATGTTTTTCTTGTGTTATTGTGTCCCCGTGTCTCCTGGACAAGTGATAGAGTTTCTTGGAAAAATGGTTTTAATATACACTTCTAATATACTTAGGAGAATACCCATAAAATAATGGGCTTGTAATGGCCACAAAAACTGATGTTTGGTGGATTTAAATACTTAATGTCGGATTTCACCAACCACTTAACAGATGAATAGACTGTTAACAGCTGTCAAAATGTATGAACTAACAGTCGATTAACATTTAACATCTTATGGTGAAATTGGTACTTAAAATCATAGTTTTAAACAGTTGTCCAAGAGACGTCACCATGGCAACGAGGATCAAAAAATAGTTGATTGACCCATTTAGGCTTCGGTAACTCTTATAAGGGAAAAATACACCGATAGCTATGCTTCATTTGTTTAGCTTGTGGTTAAAAGCTTAGCGTTGAATACAAAACGTGAACTTACTTTGAAAACAAGACCTTACTTTGAATAAAAAACGCGACCTTACTTTGAAAACAAGACCTTACTTTGAATACAAAACGCGACCAACCTATTCTACATAACTTCACAAGTGTACAGTCGAGTACAATGATACGAGTATGTACACACTTTTGCATTCTTTAGCATCTTATCCCATTGAAATATTGCAATAACAGGCATCTAATTTTTAGAAAACTAAATTAGAATCCTAAATAATTTATAACCGTTTTAATCGCATGCATATCATACTGCGATTACATCTTCCTAAATTTTAAAAGAAGCCATTCACGTTACGACGGTCGCACTGACGACCCTCACAAAACTTCGGTCGTAGGTAGTTTTATCGTGAATGGGTTGGTTTTAAAGCGCATCGTTAGATCAAGGTCATTCAGTAGGTTGTTTAACAGTCATCAAACCTTGCGACACGTATCAGTTTATATAATAGACGGCCTATTCACGTCGCGACCGGTTTGTAGGGCAGTAGGGAGCGGCTCCAGCGTGGCAGGGGGCATCCTCTAAAGCCGAAAAATTGTTCGACAGGAGACAATACAGGCATATCAAAAAGGCCTGGCAAAAAGTTGAGCGTATGGCGACAGCTGGAACGACAATATTTTCAAATGGCAACCAGCACAGGTTAGAGTAAACCTTGGATCATGTTGCCAATTAAATAAATAAATAATTTCATTAGCCACTTTTTTGCCAGGCTATAAGCTTCATGGAAATCCCCACTTGTTTTATACGAAATTCTAGAGCCACCACTGCCCTGTTCACACCTTAAACCCTAATTACGATTCGTACAATGAACCGAGCCGTTATTCAGGCTGGTCTAGTGGGGTGGCGCGGCGCAGCGCGGGCGGCGTGTGCGCGTCGGCGTCGTGCACGAGGCGCGTGCGCTCGCGCAGCATGGACACGCGGATGTTCTCGAGCTGGTGGTAGCGGCACAGCTTTAGCGTCGCGAACACAGCCAGACCCACCCATGTCGCGAACGCGCCCCACGCGCCGAACTACAACCACCAAGCTGATTAGATAATATGTACAATCGCCATCATATATATTGCAGCAAACAAGGTGCTTACAAATATCTGAACACGACTCTATTGTCAAGGCGTTAGAGTGCATGTTCAGATATTTTTGACCACTCTGATATATTTGATGGCGAACTGTACATAAAAAAACTCTTAATTATTGGCACCCAAAATACCAGCTATTGGCAACTAATTATTATAGAATTATCGCCTCTATTACCTTGAAGTAAAGTCCACGGTATAATCGGTAGGGTGCCAACATTGAGGCACTTTTTCCCTGATACGATCATTGGAATATAAATTGATTACAAAGGAAATAAGGTGGAAATTATACTAGCTTTTGCCCGCGACTCCGTCCGCGTAGAAGTCGTTTATCGTGTATCCCACGGGAACTATCAAAATTTTCCGGGATAAAATGTCCTTCCCGGGACTCAAACTATCTCCATACCAATTTCATCTAAATAAATTCAGCGGTTTAAGCTTGAAGAGAGACAGACAGAATTACGATCGCATTTATAATATTATAGTAGGGATTTAACCTTTTGACAGCGGTAGTCTGATATATAAGACACCATACCATAGCTAATGTCAACCTTCCTTAAATAGACTTAGGATCTATTTTACGCTGGCTATAGCCGTCAATGGCGTTCAAAGGCAAGCATGGCAAGGAGATAATGGATGCGATTAAACCTATACCTAAAACTGGATGGACACAGAAACAGAAACATTTATTCAACCATCACAAGAAAAAAAAAACAAAACAAAGATTAAAGATCATAAAAATAATGGCAACACAGATACCAACATTAAATAGTAACGGTGCAGTTCACGGGCAACTTTCCGAGCAATAATTGCCCGTCAACCACACTGCCCTGCTAAGGTAAAAGGCAGTATTTTACACAAAACTACTGTAACAATTGCAACCTCAATACTGGGTAATAAGGTTGCAATTGCTACAGTAGTTTTGTGTAAAAAACTGCCTTTTACCTTAGCAGGGCAGCATAGCTAAGAGTAAGAGATTACTCTAGTTTCGTAAGATAGAACGAGACGCACATAGATGGCCGGCTGAAAATTGCCGAGAAAAGTTGCTCGTGTAACTGTACCTTAACGAAGGCTGATTGGATGAAATTAATGACATTAGAAATGCGTTATCCTATCCACAAACATCGACTGAGAAGGTAACTGATGGAATCTTTTTTTTTTTTATTAGGTTCGCAAACTGGACTATACAGCAGTATGACTTAGGAGATAGAGCAAAAAGAAACAAGGTTGGCTGCATGACCTTCTAGGTGCGAACACAGCATGCACACGAGTAATCGCACTCAATACTTAGTGAAATATTAACTTAATACATTTAGAGAAAATAATAATAATTACTGGATATTAACTGTAGAATATTGATTCTACAGTTTAGAAAAGAAAAAATGTTTTATATTTTTGACCGATGCACTGAAGATGTCGAGCTCTTGACAAATATCGTTGTAAGTGGCACACATGCGGAACAAAGGAGAATGACGGCTGTAGTTGGTACGACACGATGGGAGACTAAAGGTTTTACTATTACTTAGACGGCTACTAGTTCGTGGTATGGAGAATGTTATATTTTTGAGAAGATCAGGTCAGTCTACTGAGCCGTTTATTATTTTGCGAAGGTAAACAATATCAGCAGCTTTGCGCCTGGTTGCGAGCGGAATCATTTTGTAGTGTTCGAGTCTTGAATCGTAGGATCTCAAGTTATGGCAGCAATGGTTGGCGTAACACAAATCTAATATCATTAAAGCTATGTCCACACCTGTGCACTTTCATGTTCAACTTTCAATTCGTCTTTCGTCAAGCGCATGCAATACGAGGGTGACACTGAATCTTCAATAAAATCCAATGTTTTAACTTTATCTTCCGCCATTTTATTTACAAAATGTTGCACGTCAACCCAACGGTGACGGATCAGCGAGCGCTACGGGTATGCGCTGATATCAAACCAGTTTGAGCGAATGCGTAATTGCCTGCGCTGTGGTTGCAGAGGCGGCGTCAGAGGAAAGCGCGAGTTGAACATGAAAGCGCACAGGTGTAGACATAGCTTAAGAGTCATGGACTAAAGGGATTCCACAGATTGTGATTTTTTTTTTAGATTTAGAGTGTGAGCTAATAAGACAGTAAGTTACCTGCGCTGTGCCCATCTCCATGTAGAACCCGTTCGTGGATATTTTGTCGTGCTGGTCGATGTCCTGCCCGGCACCGACGTCACAGCTGGAAATAGGGGTAGAATTTAATTTCAGCGTTCATGACTATTATATCAATCGCAAAACGTATATTGGACGGAAGCGGCAACTGTAGAAATGTAACAAAATGTATATAATGTTACGTACGTGGGGGTAGGTAACTGATAGAAATACACAATTAAACCGATAATTAAGAGCTAAGCCGTTACAAAAATAATCGCACAATAAACTCGTAGTCGCTTCTAATTCACAGATGTATCACTCGTATCGCTTTCCAAGTAAGACTGCTTGACGGCTCGAGCCGGTCGCCTTATATACCCCAGTCCAAGACAATTCCAGAAGGCCTTTCTAGAATGTTCGAAGTACTTCGATGTTGCTATCCCTTTCTAATCATGCTATCTCCTTCACTCTTTCTGGAAAATTCGCCATATACTGAAATGTACTTCAAAGGCCCATAAGGGGTCCTGAAAACGCCTGAAAACGGGTTTTCAGGTTATGGCGTAATCTGGTAGAGGGTGGCCTGAAACGGCCTGAAAACATGTTTCAGGCGCCTGAAAACAACGGCAACTTGGTCGAAATTTTGATAATCAGGTATGTGATTACCTCTGAAACCGACTGAAACGATATTTCAGTCTGCTGAAAACGCTTCCAAAGCACCGAAAATCGCGATTGAAGTTAATCACCTTAATCCACCGGTGTAACAATAATAATAAATAGATGAATATCAATGAACCATTCACTAATTAAGCTACTCGTAGTGCCTAACAAAGCTCTAGGCTTGCACTATCCTATACTATTAAACGAGAAACAATATATACATTGTACAGCGTTAGGTTCTGGTTTTGCGGTTTCAGTCGGAAGTCGGTTGATCAGCCGTGCGGCTAGCTGCATGCGGCCGCCCGCATAGCGCGTACCTGCCCTAATAGAGGTTGAGTTTCTTACGGCGCTTCTTTACCTACAGCAGCGGATTCCTCCGCGTGAAAGGCAGTAGATTTTTGACGTGTAAGGGTGAAGTCACATATATCAGCATCGAATCGCATTTTGTAATACAAAAACTTAATTTTGTATGAAGATGCGTCCGCATCAATTCACCCTTCCGCATCGATTCAGCTTCAGCATTAAATGCGTATAAGTGTAGCTATCCATTTTACATACTGAAGAATGCTCATTCATATTAAAGCAAGGAGACAAAAGCATGCGATAGCACCCTTTAGCAGCTTGCGATGCATATAGTGTGTCCAAAATTATCCAGCTAAATGCGATTCGATGCTGATAGATGTGATTTCACCCTAAATGTGCCCGTGCGGCCTACTTACTGAATAATCATTGAATGTTTATCTTATCTTGTTTACCTGGGGAAGCGCGCCACGATGATCTGGCACCAGGTCATGAAGCCGAGCGTGACCACGGCGGCCGCGGACACGGCCAGCGCGCACAGCGCCGCGCACCCGGTCGCCTCCAGGAACGCGGAGAGGAAGGAGCTGTCTTGGTCTCGGTACAGCAGCATCGACAGCCTGAAACAGAAGTTACCCTTAGCTTTACGTAAACAACAAAAGCGGGGCTAGCACGAGTGGCCCGCGGCATCGTCGCTCGGTAATCCTATCTAGTATGTAGCGAAAGAGACGCACTAAGCGACAAGCGAGCCAAAACAACTTCAGGACGGCTAGCACAAGTGGTCTGCGGCTTGTTTGTCGCTGGGATCTCCCTTTTTAACTAGTGTGCTAGCCACTCTACTAGCTGTACAGGTCGAGAGCAGCGCGAGGCGCCAGCTGTGCGGAAGACGCTGGCAGTGGCCAGCAGGCGGCAGTTGCATCGCGTTTAGATCCGTTGCATATCCGTAATATTGATATATTGAATCAATTCAATGATTACGTTTGAATTTATAAAGCGGTTTTAAATAATAAAACTGACGGACCGGGCTGCTCACGCCGCGCGTAGCCCGGTAAGTTAAAAGCAGGGAAGGCGCGGAACAGTTCCTTTGTGTGCGTTTCCACCAGAGACGTGCTAAGCTGCGTAGCTGAGGATGTGTCGGTATCCACCAATTCGAATCGTTTTTCATAGCTTAGCTCAGCGCTGGTGGAAACAGAAAGCTTCGACCTCGCTCACCATTTAGCTACCTAGCACGTCACTGGTGGAAAGGCGCCCTTATAATCAGGCACTTAATAACCTATTAAAAGTGCATACCATGCTAGAGCGGCAGCTACAATTAATTTGCTTCGATAACTACTTCATTTTCTGTTTATCGTGACCCAGCCAATAAACAAAAGCACATCGTTTAGCGCCAACGCAGCGAACTTTCTGACTGTTCGGCGCGCGTCGCGTCGTCAACCCTCCCCCCGCAACACCGTACGTCTTACCAACCGCGATTCCCCCGCCCCTGACGCATGAACTTGCTAGGATTTTTTTAGGGATAATTTGGAATCCTACAATAGTAATAATAAATCCCATAAATCCTAATTCAAAAACCTAGTAAGTGCAACTTCTAAAATTAAAGCCCGGGCCACACCGGATGCGTATGCGTAGACGTGCACGTGCGCGTAGGCTTTCCACTGCGTTGTATAGTATGAATTCTCATACAATAGTTCACACCGGCTTGCGTGACGTGCACGTGCACGTGCGCGTAACGCGTGCCGCACGCATTGCGGCTCTCATGAGACAAACCGGCTGCGTGCTGCGTGAACGCGTGCAGAGAGCGGAGTGGCAACGTCGCTTCGATGCGTGCAGTGATGACGTAGTATCTAGTAGGAGTTGGTTTGAGACGGCGAACCGGACAAGTGGGGATACGCACAGCTCGGTGCTGCGCGTGACTACGCGCAGCTCTCTTGTGTTTATTTACAACTCGCCGGTACACGTGTTGGTTTTGTTAAAGATGAGTCTCGAACTTAAAGAAAAACTTATTGAAATTGTGCGATGTTATGAATGTATATACAGGGTGTTAGGTAATGAGTGGATAAACCGTGAACTGCTGATAGGGGGCACTTAGGTCGTTCTAATAATGATAAATGAGGTTTAGTAAAAGTGCCACGGTTTTCGAGATATTTGGATTTTTTAAATTTTTTAGGAAATTGACACCCTTACTCGATTTTTTGGTCGTGGTTAGTGTACTAAAATGTTTTTTTTTTTATTTTATTTTTAGCTTATTATTGTTTAATAGTTGTGTTATCCGATAAACATTACCATTTTGGCGTAACTACCGTGGTTTAATTTAAAAAAAATCGCAAACTTTAATTTTGCATCTTCGATCGAACATTTACCAAATTTTGAGCTCTTGCGGTGAAAAAAAAAAATTACTATCACATGGTAGCCAATGAGCTAAAAAACATGCCCATTTAATAGAGATTTTAAAACAGTAAACATCTTTTTATTTAAATATTAGAATAAAAAACAACATCAGTTTTCCGCAATCGATTCGATTATTTCCTGTGATTATTTCATATTAAATTTGTGCTCCACAATTCCAAAGCGTACCTAATTATGACAAACTTTTCCTTGCGAAAATAAAAATACTGGCCACTAATTTTGTGAAACCTTTTATTGAAAAAAAGTAACGATTTGTGATCCGAGCGAAGCATTACACCCTTTTGTTGCAATAATAACAATACTGGGCAGTACTTTTTTGTAATGAAGATATATCGATCGAAATTGTTTTTTTTAGCAATTTTAATTACGTTTCCTGTAGTTAGGTTATTTATATTATTTTGTTAGACTAATTTACTAAAAACTATGAAACTATGTAGCGACTCGTACTTGTTCCATAATACATATTTTAAAATGATTACGAACAGCGTAATTTGGTACCTACACTAGTTATCTACAAATACAAACCTTAAACAAACTGCTAGTCTTTCTCTACTTCCAATTGCCTTTCTGTAGTTGGTGTCCTTTTTTAATATGTGGGTTCTTAATAAATCATGTAACTCTTCAAACGATGCTTTTGACATATAAAAAAACCAAAAAACACGATCTTCGTAAGACTCTAGTTCGCGGCATAGGTTATGATATTCGCTATGTGTATGTCTCCTTTTATTAACATCATGGACCCATTAACTTTAATAACTCTTGATGTCGTAGGAGTATTTTGACACAAAAGTAAAAGCAATGCTTCTTCTTCGTCAGAAGAACTGCTATCAAACATGGTGAGGTGACAGAATAGTATGCTATTGCAAATGGCGGCTGGGTACGCTACGGAGCTGCAGTGTGTGGCGCGTAACCCGGTGTGACACGGGAGCTGCATACGTCTACGCTTACGTCGACGCTTACGTGCTGCATTACGCATCCGGTGTGGCCCGGGCTTAAATACCTACAGTACTTACTAGTGTTTTGAATTTGAATTAACTTGCTAGGAGTTTGATTTCGGTATTGACGAGTAGCAAGTGGATTGGATATACTAGGTTTTGGGTTACTATAACTTTCATTCTAAGCGTGTTAGAAATATAAGTGTTTTTGCAATACACGCAGCTCAAAATTTAAGGAAAAATGGCGTAAAGTCTGTACCAATCAAATTGTCTTATTTGTTAAACAACTTTCTAACCTGAAAATGCAACTTTTTTGGACGAAACAGCTTTTTTATCGTAAATAATGCAAATTGAGAAAATAGTTTGGAGATCACTTGGCCAATATATCTTCTGGGAAATCCAAACTTTCATCCAAAAAAGTTGCATTTTGAGGTTAGAAAGTTGTTTACCAAATAAGACAAGTTGATTGGTACAGACTGTAAAAATAAGCATTCTGAGAAATTTGGCTCTTGCTAGGTTTTGGTTTGGGTCAGCCAACTATCACTAACCTATAGATCTGGACCAGGGACACGATAAACATGAGGATGCCGATGATGATGACATAGTTGCAGTACGCCATCGAGGCCCACGTCACGGCCAGCTGCCCATCCGTCTCCTGCCATTCCCCTGTCGAGAACAGCAGGCAGTGCCCGCTAGAACACAAAATATACGCTATAAATATCAGGGGACAATCTCTCACAAATACCTAGCCCCAAACTAAGCTCTAGGCTTGTACCTACTATGGGTACTAGGCCAATGGTAAACATACTTATAATAGAGATATTTATAGAAAACAATCAAGACTCAACCAACTCATGCTCATAAGTATGTTATAGGGTATAAGAACTTGATATAGGTAAATGAACCAAAACCTCTTATGAAATATTTTACATAATTCTATGAAAATTATCAAAACCACAAAATGAAATGGAGACTTGTGCAGTAATAATATTTTCCTTTTGCAGGTAATTAACAATTTAGATGTTGATTTTCCTCTTTTTATATCAGCCTTTTAACCAACTTTATCCCTGAATTGATATGGTAATATAAACAGTACTGCAGCCCTTGTATTATGGTCTCCTTTACCATGGCTATCTGTCACTCACACACTTACCTACTGGTCAGAAAGAGAAAGAAGTTTTATCCATGGTTATCCACATCAATAAACATGACCATAATAGCCACAGGTCTATTCTGTCGACCAAATACTCTGACTCTTAAACAGCCTTTTTCTTTTGGATGGCAGTTCTATGGTCACATTCATCACTGTGGATAAAATATATCTCACTAAGAAGTATATCTATAGTGATTAACGCGGCTATTATAGCCCTACTGTACGGTATAAAGTTAGTAAGTAAATGATATAGATAGGTTTCAAATGTTAGTGTGACAAAACACATTGATATTGCAGTGTCATCAACTCTACATTCCTGTATCTCAATGACCTCATAGTCGGCTTTTACCGTCATGTCTATTTGCTACAAGATAAATTAAAAAGATAACACGAATACCTGAACTCGTGGACGTGCATACTCATCGGGACCAGGATACACAGCGACAGGATAAGCGCCACAAAGTAGCCAGCTATTTGGCTCACCAATAACACGTTCGTTAACGCCATGATTAAACAATTTCAATTTTTTACAACTAAAAGTAGACAAAAGTAATTACATTACAAAGTTACAAACGAGTGTTATAAAACTCGCAATACACTTTTGTTGTTTAAAACTGTTGATAAATGAATCCCTGATAAGCCAACCAACATGCGTCGTTCTCGTTTGACACTTGTCAACTTGTCAAACGTCAAAAACAATGACGAATTCTAAAACTGTTTTCACTCTGTCTCTTTTCACATATGCACGTTACTTTGGAGAACGACAGAGAACGCAATACATATACCTATTTTGAACATACAGAGCAACAAATTCATCAACCGGCATGTATAATGGTTAAAATAATAGCTAACTAATAGTTGTAATCCTGAATTATTTTGAAAACGTTAAGGTTTTTCAAAAGAATTCTTACTATTACTTTTATTTTTGCTATTCACGTGCAGTATGTTTTGTATCCTGGTCTGCATAAATGGCTACACGAAATAAAAATGTTTCTGTCATTGAAACGTCACCGAAATTGAGACAAGCTGATGATGATGTGTTTCGTTCAGTGAAATAACTGAAAAACTTGCTAATTAGACTTTTAATTATGTTTCTTCACTGTTGGTAGTTCATAAATTGATTTCGCAATGAATTTTAATGCTTCCAGAAATGGTGAGTGAGTGATTTTGCAGGATTGTTTATCATATGGGAAGCAGGAGTGTTGGTAAAGTTTTTGTCGTTTTTTAGTGGGTCAGCCGGGGGGTTTGCGAAAGGCGAAGCGGGTGAGCGATGTGGCAGCGATGGGGGCTCCGCCGCCATACAGCCCGGCGCCAGGGTACAGTCCTGCGCCCTCGTACAGCCCGGGATTTGGCGCTATGCCTCAGGAAGGCATTCAGCTCGACGCCGGCCAAGATTTTGGCGCGGCGCCTTCTCAATCCAGTAATTTATTTTTTTATTTTACATTGTCTCGATAATCCCCATAAATGTTGGATATTTTGAGTACCTTAATATTCAGAATTTGAGTGTAACTTGAACGTTTCAGATTTCGGCTACATGCCAGCATACCCCCAGTCTCCGTTACCTCCGATGGCTTCCCCGGCTCAATTAGGCTCCATGTTACAGCAGCCTGTTGTTCAGGTGAGGGAAATGAATCTATAATGATTCTTTTGAGGAAGCATAACATCGCCATTTAATGAATATAGTAACAAAAATAGAAATCATCACCTCACATGATAAACAATTTATTATTATTATTATTATTTATCAGGCAGGCAGTTGTGACAACTGATAGACACCTGTATCCGACTATTCTTTGTACTTCTAATGTGTTGGTCTTCTAATTTGTTCTGAATTCCACTATGCATCTAACAGAAACATACAAATGCAACTTGTTATTGTATGTCAGGTTTCTAAGGACACTCAGCTTTCTAAAGATACTTACTCACTGTTTATTTCTTTTAATTTTGACTTCTATCATTTGAAACACTTTCTAATGATTCCGAACATGTCAGACCATTCTGGCTTATAATCAGGATTTTTAACCATTCTGTCCATTATATTGATTTTTACTAGTACATAAACTGTTAAAATCAAGGTCTAAACTAAGAAGGCTCATAGGGCCCTCCTTAATTAAGATTAAGGATCCTTGTTGCCTGTGGTGTCGATTGGGCAACCTTACTGGGTCCTGTAATACAGGGAATCCTAGCTCAGGACCCTAAGTCATGATTTCTTTATGAATGTGATTTTGTTAAATAAATATATATATTTTACTGCCGCACTCAGAGACGTCAATTAACTTTTAAGTTTGATTAAAGTTGCTGCTGTCACTTTCTTTGCTATAGCAATAGAATAAGACATAGCAACTTTAATCAAGAGGGTATTAAACATATTTTGATGGAATGTGCTTGGGATGAAGCAGAAAGAAAGTCATTGTTAACTACTCTTAAGGCAAATAGATCTGATCTTGGTGTATTCCAAAGTATCTTAGCTGTATCAGGATCGGTAGATGCCAAATTATTATAACATTCATTAAAAATTCTATAAAAGTAGCTGGGATGAAATTAATAGTGATTATGTAATAATTTTTAGTCTCAACTTAGTCTACTCAATAATTCAATGTAAGTGTTATTTGAGTAAGCTACGATGAGGCTAACAAAGGCACTAAAAGCGACTCAAAGTCCCTTTAATAAATAGAAAAAAAAAAAACTTAAAAGTTAATTGACGTCTCTGAGTGCTGCCGTTAGAGACGAAAGTAAGTATGTAAACCTCGTTGTTTCCAGGACATGGCGCTCCAGTACGGCAACCAGCTGGCCAGCGCGGGGCGCGAGGCCGTGCAGCGCGAGCTGGGCCGCTACGTGCCGGTGGCGCGGCTGCGCTACTACTTCGCCGTCGACACGCGCTACGTGGCGCGCAAGCTGCTGCTCATACTGTTCCCGTACACGCACAAGGTGAGACCAGAGCCCTTAGCCAAGATGCCCATCGCTAACTAGATTTTCTATTCGTTTCGTTTTTAAACCAATCGCGTCACTGGTAGATCACGTGACTCTCCGTATGACCTGATCTACCAATGACGCCATTGGTTTAAAAACTAAACGAATAGAAACGCTAGTTAGCGATGGGCATCTTGGCTAAGGCCTCTGGCTAGTTTCAATCAATCAAGCCACATTTCAAGCCACGGTAGCCTAATGGTTTGACCTGCCGCCTCTTAAGCAGAGGGTCGTGGGCTCGAACCCGGGCTCGCACCTCTTAAGTGTTTCGGAATGATGTGCGAAATACAATTTGTAAATTTACCATGAGGTTTTCGGTGAAGGAAAACATCGTGAGGGAACCTGCACACACCTGCAAAGCAATTTGACGGTGTGTGCGAAGCTCCCAATCCGCACTGGGCCCGCGTGGGAACTATAGCCCAAACCCTTTCATTGTGAGTAAAGGCCTGTGCCCAGCAGTAGGACGTATATAGGCTGGATTATTAGCCACATTTGCATTCTTGAACTTCTCTTTTTGTACAGTTTCTAAGTTTCATGTGCTTTCTAGTTGTTTCTGTCTCCAGCTCAATTTATGCAGTCTGCTGAGACTTATCGTTTGTATTCTTAGTTCAATCGATCGAGCGATCCTTTATCCTTGATCCTTTAGGTATTTCGGAGGTAGGTATTGAGTTAAACATAAATATAACAAAATTATTTCAAAAGTCATGTTTTTCCTGTATGTTGTTCAAAGTATTGGTTTGCTGTGGCTTGCTTCCTTATTTAGAACATTTTTGGGTTGTTCTTTAATTTGTTTAGTCCCATGGTTAAGGTAGTACAAATACTCTGTATTTCAGGATTGGATGGTGAAGTATGACCAGGAGTCGCCGGTGCAGCCGCGGTACGACCTGAACGCGCCCGACCTGTACCTGCCCGCCATGGGCTACGTCACCTACGTGCTGCTCGCCGGGTTCATGCTCGGTATGTATGTCTCACGGCTCTTGTACGGAAGACCAGCGCTGACTTTAATGCCAGTATTACGCTGAGTTGGTACTAGAGATGGGCCGAATACGGACTTTGCCGAATACGAATATTCGGCCGAACATTCGGTTCAGCTATTACCGAACCGAATATTCGGCCGAATATTGTCGACCTTTAGTGAATAACTGAGAAAGGTGATTACTGATTAATAAAACTTACTTAATTAAAACAAATTATTTAAGATACGGTTTTTGCAATATAATTGTACTTATATTTAGACGCATATTTATCTCTTTGGTAGTTGCTTAGAATGCTGAAATAGGATGTCAATCCGACGAATTACGAAACAACCTACGCTCGTTATTTACTTTGTTTATTCGGCAAATATTCGGCAATGTAACCGAACTATTCGGCCGAATAAGAACATTGAAAAACTTGCCGAATATGCCGAATACCGAATATTTACCGAATATTCGGCCCATCTCTAGTTGGGACCATTTCGTGACTGCATTCTTTCTGTGTGTATTTTTCTGTCCTTTGCTGATATTTGTCACGAATAAATGTTTTTCTTCTTCTTCTTCTTCTTGTATGATGTCATCCAGTATTGGATGGTGTACGAGTACTAAAAATCACTCATTTCCGAATGTTTACCGCGTACGCCTACGCTGTTAGGAAAATTAGACAACTCACCAATGTTGAGACAGCTCGCTTCGTTTATCATAGTTATGTTCATGGTGTTATGTCATACGCTATTCTGGTTTGGGGAAAAGCAGCTGACATACAAACTATATTTGTGTTACAAAAAAGGGCCATTCGCTCTATATATAACTTAAATTCCCGTGATTCATTAAGATAACTTTTTAAACAAATTAATATTTTAACAGTAGCATCCCAATATATTTATGAAAATATTATGTATGTTATTAAGAACCTAGACTCTTTCGTTAAAAATTCTGATATACATAATATAAATACTAGGAATAAAAATAAAATTGCCATAAAAAAGTTTCGTGTCCGTAAAGTATATAAATCATTTGTAGGTCAATGCATTCATTTTTATAATAAATTACCCGACGTAGTTTTAGAGTTACCCCTTCCAGCACTTAAAAATTACTTGAAAAAGTCGTTGATGTCAAAGGCGTACTATAGGGTCGAGGACTATCTAACGGACAAAAATGCTTGGCCTAAACCAGAAAATTAACTAATGTTTAATGTTCAATAGCTTACCTACTACTCTTACATACCTCATAAAAATCATGTAAACGCTGTATCTTGTCTAGGGGACACGGTTTATGTAGGAAGACATGTCAAAACTGTTTTGTGTGATATATATATAAATTTTCTCGTAGTCATTCTGACATGTTTTCCTGCAAAACTACGCAGATATTTAATATTATTTTTACAGTTTTATATAATGTTAGAATAAGTAGTGACATTGTTATATTTTCATTTAAAAAATGACTAACTGTTGAGTTTCTTGCGGCGCTTCTTCTCAGCAGTGGTCTCCTCTTGGGAAGCGCTGGTAGATTTTGACGTGTAAAAGTGCCCGTGCGGCCTACTTACTGAATAAATATCTTTTATCTTTAAATTTGTCTACAAAATCATGTTTCTATTCCAGGCCTCCAGCACCGCTTCTCCCCTGAACAAATCGGCATGCAGGCGTCCAGCGCCCTGGCCTACATCATCTTCGAGATGCTGCTGTACCTGGTGACGCTGTACGTGACGTACACCAGCTCCAACCTGAAGACGCTGGACCTGCTGGCCTACTCCGGCTACAAGTACTCCGCCATGATCGCCAGCCTGCTCGCCGGCCTGCTGGTGGGCCGGACCGGGTACTACTGCGTGCTGGGGTACTGCAGCGTCGCGTTGTCATACTTTTTGGTGAGTGTTTGCTTTAATCTGTACCTACCATCTGACGCAAATCCTTACATTTTGTGTAACATACACATGTGACGTTCTCAATGTAAAAGGACCTTATAGAAGCAGGCGGTTACACCTTTTTTAGAACTGTTACCATAGTATTCGTATAGTTAAAGAATAAGAAGAGCGTAACTGCCTTCCTCCATAAGGTCCCTTTATATTGAGAACGTCACATATAATTAACATTGTTTTTCAGGCGTTTCTGTTTTAAACTGGAAATCTACTTGAACGGTTCGTACAAACCGATTATTCTGCCGTCAGCATTTTACGCAACGTAGCATTCATTTCATTACCATAAGTTAGCGCGTATCCGACCGCCGCGGAGTGTATTCGTTAAATACCGTTTGTATCATTTTATCATTAAATAATTATTACGGTGAAGCTGCAGTTTTATCATTCATTGTCAACTATCAATAATAAGAAATAGAAATGTTAGACACTTTTTCGTGAAAAATATGTGGATATGGAGAACCCTAAAATCTTTGCGTTATATTTGAGAATACAATCAATTATTATAAAAGTTGGTTGCGCCGCCATGGTGTCCCGGTGAGATATAGCCCTTATAGTGAGGCAAAACATCGTGAGGAAACCTGCACATTTAGGTGGTAAAATGTGTAACTATGATTCAATTGATTTGGTTCCCCTGTCACAAGGGTTACGGAGGTCAGATGGCAGTCGCTCCACTGTAATAACCAGACTGGCCGAATCTGGATCACGGTCAAGCGTACCCGAAAAAGCGTTAGGAGGATGAGTCCACGGGTGTTAGAGTTGATCTAGTATCAGGCGGGCTGTTGCTTGTCGCGGCGCCGTATGCATAATGTTTGATGAGGCGTGTTTATTCCGGTCCAGGTGAAGTCGCTCCGCGTGCAGGTGCTGTCCGGGTCGGCGGGCGAGCCGGCGGCGTACGGCGCGGGGGCGGGGGCGGGCTGGGCGGGCGCGGGGGTGGGGGCGGGCTGGGCGGGGGCGGGCGCGGGCTGGGCGGGCGCGGGCGCGGGCGGCGGCACGAAGCGCCGCGTGTACTTCCTGCTGTTCGTGGCGCTCGCGCAGCCGCTGCTGTGCTGGTGGCTCACCTACCACCTCGTGCCCGCCGCCGGCCCGGCGCCTCCTGCCTCGCGATAACACGCGGCTGTATCTACTGTACTCAACTATACCTACTGCCAAATGAGTGTTCCCAATATTTAAGCCGCGGACATACAGGGTGTCTTGGTAAAGTGCACATATTCAAATTAAGGACATTAAATTAAGTTTTATCGACAAAAAAAAAATATTTTTATTTTTTTATGACTTGAAAAAAAAAATTCACAACTGTTTCGTCGTGGTCGTTGATAAAATTTAATTTAATGTTCCTTATTTTAATATGTGCATTGTGCACTTTACAAAGACTCACCCTGTATTAAGTTACTTGATATTCATGACACATCATGTACACTCAGCATCAAATAGATAGGAGCAGTCACAGTGGCCAAATATGTCGCAACACATTCTTATTCCTATAGTAATAAAGATGTGTTGCGATATATTTGGCTACTTTCCCTGCTCTTATCTATTTGATGCTGACTGTACGACAAATGTCAAATTTTAACTCGAAGTAACCTAACCTATCCTCGATGAATGCCGGGTGTTAGAGAGCGACCTTAAGTGCGTTACTACGAGAGGAGCAGTGATTTCCAATAGCGAAGCATCAAAAGTTGTTCGCTACTTACAAAATTGTGACAATTGTCAATAAGCGCTTTAGTTCCATACAAGCTAAATAGGTCCAAAGTAAGATGTAAGTTAAATCACAGATTAACTTGCTGTTACTAGCTTAGAGAATATGCATGAATTGTTTTTATCGCATTTCTTAAAAAAAATATTTAAATACCGTTAAGGAGATGGCAAAAAGTGAAATTAAAATTAAAATCGGTCAAAAAATACGGATAATATAAACATTTAAAACTACTAATTAAACAGAGAGATCCGACATGTAGTGTGACGTCATTAAATTATGTTAAATTATGTTTTGCTAGAAAGAGATAGAAACAAACCTTTAAATGCTTATATCTTGGTTATTTTTATAGTCATTCGAAAAATATTTTTTTTCTACTGTTACATGAATGACTTTTTAATAAAGCAAAAATAGTTCACGCATGTTCTTTATTGATATAACTAATAAATCACAGCTGCTTTATTCAATTCATGTCAAATAAAATATTATTTGGCTTCTTTTTTAGTGCAGTTTGTTTGAAAATTCGCATTGGTAATTTCCACTTCGCTCGACTGACTATTCACACTAAAGATGCATATCCATCTAGAGCATTAGTCCCTGATCGAAAAAAATATTGCTAACAGCATCCATTCCACATGTCGTGGTGCGTAATACATCCACGCTGACCAGAGAAGTTATTCATGTGATGCTTCGCTGGACGTCTTCACGAAACTCGATGACGAACAGTCGAACACTCAACGGAGACGCTGTCGTTAGTAACCAGGCTAATTTGGACTTAAAATTGTATAATACTTAGCATTTCAAAACACTCCACCGCCTCATTAAAAGTAACCTCACTATTCCCTTGCATTCTCTTACGTGAAAGAACGGATAGAATAACGAACTGCCCCCTTATTGCCTAACGCGTTTGACGCTCGGAATCAGAATCAAGTGTCATGATTTTGTATGGGCTATGACAGTTGAATCGGATACCAATTGTCAAAATTTCGTTAGGCAATAACCCCTCTGATCTCAAATAAGATGCCAATTTCAAGTCACATCATAAATAACAGGTTTTATATGGCTTTACATTTACTCTGACGTACTTGAAACGAGTACCTGATTCAAGACCAGTTTGAATACAGTCCTAAGTATCCTAACATTAATTCCGCATTTATTATAAGAGTAGTTATATTTGCGATATGCCTTATATACTTCATGTCAATCGCGTTTAATAATTATGTCAACAAACGGGTCATTACCTCGACCACAGACCGATGACAGATCCTAGAGCTAATTACAAAAGAAATTATCGAGTTAATTGATTCAATAAATTGAATTATTACGGAGTGAGGTACTGAGTTAAAAATGTTGACTACTTAAATACCATTAACAACTAAAGCGAAAAGAGAATTGTTATAGTTCCTGAAAGACGTAAGTATACAGGAAGAGGCGGTATCCGACTTAGAATTCTGTATTTTACTTACTGTCTTTTTAATTTGGCAGTATTTTTACAAGTTCTATGTTATCTTACGTTTTTCTTGCAGTTTTTCGCTATTTTTATATCGGATATCAGCTAAGCATCACAGTAATCATTTTTCTGGTCAGCATTATAGATGGTCAACTCGGTTTGTCAAACCGACTCAATTCGAGTTGAGCTCAACCCGGTTTGAACCAGAGCATAGAGTAACTAATGTATTAAATAAATAACATCTAAATCTAAAATCAAAAACTCATTGGACTTTTACATCTATTATATTATTTTTATTGGAATAATATTAAAAGTACTAACAAGTCGAATATTGAAATCATTCGAAGTCGCCCATCATTAGTGGAAGGAGTGGGAGCGATATTATCTCGCTGTGTCTCAAGCTCAAAGTTATCACCTACATTTATTAAAACTGGCTGATACTGAACCCAGTTCCTTCCCTTTCAAGTACTTGGGTACTCAGCATCAAGTATAGCAGGACACAGTTCATATGGCGCGCGCATAAGCGATAATAGACTTGGTGAACGGCGCAAGCGTTACGCGCGCCACGTTAATTGTGCCCATATATAGCCAATTGTTATGTTTTTGATAGTATCTATGTACAGTCGAGGACAGAAAGATGTTTACACTTTTGGACCTTATAAAAAGGAATAAGGTGAAAAAGTGTAAACATCTTTCTGTCCTCGACTGTACAGTCTAGGTCACAAATATGTGTTTTAGTACCTTGTCACTTTAATCGCTGTGACATTCATATATATGGCAGTTTAAACATATCCGTCATGGTTGACAACGCAAAATAAACCGGAGTATGTATGAATTAAGGTTGACATTAGCTCTAGTTTTTATTTGACATTGCGTTGAAAAGGTTAAATAGGCAAGGTACTAAAATGTAAACATATTTATGACCTTGACTGTACTCAGTTACTCAGTAAAGGTGCTTCTGGCAATACTGGCCACATTTTTCTGCAATTTGTTGTTTTGCTCTAACAACGTATGTTAGAACAAGATGCCTACATCTAGTTTCGTGTAAATTGTAGAAAAATGTGATACATAAGCACCTTTTACATAAACAGAATGTGTAATATAACCGTTAGCGTAATACAACCGTTAGCGTAAAGGTTTATTTGCTAATGGTTTGAGACGATATTTGTGAAACAATTCGCCACTTAAATATTGTAAAACGTTTGTAAATAAATGAACCGTTTTGACGGATTTGATAAATTTTTTTTTATATTCCAAGACATTCCAGCTAATTTCACCCTACTAATATTATAGCCTGGCAAAAAGTCGAGCGTGTGGTGACAGCTGGAACTACAATGTCTTCAAAGGGCAACCAGCACAGGTTAGAGTAAACCTTGGATCATGTTGCCAATTTCATTCCGAGCAGTGTCTTCATTTTTTTGCTCGACTTTTTTGCCAGTCTATATACAGGATGTTACAAAAATACCCGTAGTAAGGGGGTTAAATTGTCCCTTGTAAAGAGTCCATTGACAATGTATGAAAACCTTAGCATGACTTTATTGGAAGATTAGCTTACTAGGGTTGCATTATTTTTGGCTTTGATTGTTTACGGGTTATTTTGTAACACGTTACATATGTGGAAGGTCGTACTTTGTATGGACGTTTGGATGTTGTTTCAACACGTAAATGGATTTTAATGAAATTTAGCACACAGACACTCCATATCCTGAATTAACAGGGATTATTTTATCCTGGAAGATTTTATGATTCCTGAGGCATAAGCGATAAACGTTTTCTACGTGGACGACGTCGCGGGCATACGCTAGTAACAAGTAAGATGATCATTATGGTACTTTGTCGCTTTAACAGTTAGGAATTTTGTACGGCAGTCCAAACTTGACGCTTACCCTTTTAGCCCCCTAAATTGTAATTTGTATGGATTGATGTGATGCAGACATCTGCGTCATGCAAACTTGGTTGAAAGGTGAGGTGTAAAAATCGTCAGTTATTTTTGACGGTGACTGCACTACTGCCTACTACGAGTTTTTGAGATTACAGCACAAAAGGGGCTTAAAATCGCTCTCCTTTAGGTTCAAAATAGAGTTACGAAAGATTTTACCGTGGTATCCAAAAATATTTTTAAAAATAATTCTGTAAAATAAAATTACAATGGATTTTTAGTCAACATAATGCAAAGGCCACAGTTGTTTGCTTCTAAGAATAAATTTTTTAAACCACATAACCACTCCAAAGCTTTTTAGGCAGAACTGTGAAAAAAAATACCGGCAAAAAAAAAACTTTATTGACCGAAACGATATCTGTGCGACGGGATGGCGACGGGACGCAGTTATGGGTTGAAGCGAGCTCGATGTACTTCTCTTACTCTAACCCATAAATACGTCCCGTTGCACCGATGATATCGTGTCGGTCAATGATAAACTCTCTAACTGTCACTGTTGTGCGCGCTTTGTGTATTAGCTATTGCAAGCTTCTCCCCGCGACTCCGTCCGGCAAACTGGCTAATCGTTACCTCTTGGGAACTATCCAATTTTCCCGGATCACAGTACCCTACATCCAGGCTATAATCTATCTCTGCACCTTTCACATCGATCGGTTGCGACTTTTGACTCAAGACGGAATAGACAAACACACACTTATATTTATAAGATTAATTAAGTAGCTAATTATTAAAAATAATAGCTGATTTCCTTACACGTTTATTTAAATCACTCTGTAATAAAATCTTGCTAAATTAGCTAACATGGCGATAGGTATGTCCGTAACCTACATTCTTAGCTACCTAATAGACAAGACCAAAGGCGATTATCGCTGTATAGGAAGACCCTAACGACAGCATTAATGTCGTATTTTAACAGATTTATGTAAACAGATACATTAAAGCAAATTGCTGCATAAATAACAATAAAACTATAATCGAGTAAGACGCACGCGTCTATGACCTAATCCAGTAACACACTCAACTGGCCCGGCCTTAGAGCGAGACAGCGAGTTGATATACCGTTTTGATAGAGCAAGACGGAACAACGCTACACCTTGACCTAGTTCCTAGCTCTTGAATCGACTCCCTACATCGCCGCGCCGCTTTTAAAAACTAGAAAACATGAACCGTACGAAAGCTTCCTACGCATTTTTTTTAAATAATCGATAAGTACTTACCTATGGTTTTAAAATTGCTTATTTTCGACAAGAATCATACAAAATATAAACTATACATTTCGTAATTTGTAATATCTATAGTCATCATGAATAATAAACAGATTCATCGATAAATACGCAAGAAGTTTTTGTGCCTTCATTGTATAATTTATTCGTATATCGCGCAAAAAATATTACATAGATACGCGTGAAGCTAGCGTCAGGCTGTGATTGGCTATGATACGACCTTGGCGCATTATGTCAAAATAGGGATGTAGCTACGTACGTTCACAATCGAGAAAAATATAATCGCTCGATTGGTCAATATTAATATAAATAAACTTGTGTGGTGTTATGATGTCGATTAGCATTTGAACATACTTACTTACCAGTAAAATGTAAATTTTAAAAGAAAAAAGCAAAACATTATTCACGTACATTTAACAATAGAGCAGAAATCACACTTAGTACTCATGTCTCAGCAAAAAAAATGCGGCGTTCTTCATCAGCATGAAAATTATGGCAAATCAGCTAGGTAACTGACGCTTAATTTTCAGAAGTTATGTAAAAGTATTTTTTCAAAAGACCAAATACAGCCAGTTAAAAGCATGAAGTTTCAATTGCAAATTTTATTTTCTGGAAATAGGAATGAATTATGTATTAGGGGATTTATTATGTAATACGATTTGGGGGGAGGGGGTCTGAACATGTCTTATTTTTTCTTACATGGGGGTATGAGGGGGGTCTAGATTGTTCTTACGTAAGATCACAAAAGCAAGCAAAAATTAACGCGTTTTTATATTTTTGCTACTTTTTTTTGCAAGTTTGGTAGATACTGATATTATTGATCTTACGTAAGATTAAAAAGGTCCCCCCTTTTTAATCTTCAGGGTTGTTCATCCAAGTCTTATTTTTTCATACGTAGGGGGAGGGGATTGCGTCGCGTCGCGTCTTGGTGTGAACTGACCCTTAATAGTATCCTAACAAGATTCTGATTGGAAGTCCATTTGGTACTGTGTGCAACCCTAGTCTTATCAGCTGGTTGCTGTCAAAACGCAATGCAGCCAGCACGGCGACGTGACATACGCAGCTAACTTCAGGTTGGCCCAGAGGCCCAGCCAGCGCCACACAATAGCGGCAGTATCGACAAACGTTCACACGACGTTCACACGTAACAGCTCTAGTGTCACTTCATTTCTTATTTTAGTAACTAGATCATTTCAAACTTCTTTTTTCCCCGTTTTAGTTGTTTAAGTGTTAAGTGTATTTTATGATGTTTCAATAACACGCAGTGCGGCACCCGTATACGCAATATTAAGCAATTACGTAATGGGAATTATTATGCTAGAGAAGTTTAAAGTTTTACCCTGAAATTCAACATGGCCGCTGACACGGGAATGGATACTTGCTCCAGCCCGGAGATCACGGACTCCAGGAAGCGCCCGCTGGACGGCGACTCGGAGAATGGCGACGTGAAGCGGTCGCACTTCAGCTCCGGTGAGTGGCGCCTTCCTCCTCCCGCTATACCTGCCCACCTACTGCTACGACACGGGTATGTTGTTTTACTTGAATGCGTAAACTCTGACTCGCTACGCTAGGGCTTAGCATTGACCCGGCAAACTCGCGGACGATGCAGCGCCAGCCCACTCTGACTAGATTCTTATCAGAATTGCTGTTATCACTTCGACCTCTTTTTAATTCATGACCCGACCTAAAGCGCCGAAAATATTTCAACTGTTTTGAATGATAAGAAATGAGGATGATACGATTATTTTTGCATAAAGCTAGAATATTTTGAAGTAGGTAATGTGAAATCGTGTCAGTGCTGAGGCTGGAGTTTTTATTGTTGTATCGTAAAGCATTAATCGCGATGTTGATAAGGCTGGCGCAGAGTGGTTTACTTAATTTATCAAAAGCAATTCGACATTGGTCGATAAGAGCTAACCCGCGTGTTGTGCAATCTTGTGATACTGTAGTAGTAATTTATAATGTATGCAATGTTAAAAGAGAGTCGTTGTTTTTTAGTGCAAGACCTGGTGACGGCCTTGCCTCTGGCCAACGGCCATGGCAATATTACGTCTCATTTCGGTGAGTCGTCAGTCTACATCCCTCGCTCCTCATTGGCTTTGTGGTTGTTGTGGTGCATGCTGCCGGCCGCCGCCAGCCCCCCGCCCCCCGGGCTGCCCGCTTACCCCACATCTTCCACCAAGCGCACCCACGCAGACTAGAAACTAATATTATTGTCAGTAAAGCCTAACACGAGCTGTATTTTATTTGTAACTGCATTAATTATCTCCTCCTGGAAGTCCTTATATGATTGTTCAAATGACAACTGTTAGTCACTAAGTCACTATGCTAATATATATAAAACAAGACAGGTATAAGTGACATAGACAGGTGGTAAACAGTGATGATAGTACGTTAACACTCAGCTGTGTAGCCTGTATGGGTGTGCGAGCGGTCTCAGCAGAGGGAGCGGGTGGTGTGGCAGTGTGGAGGACGTCTGCACCTCGCTCGGTGTCCTGTCATGTCGTATAGCTCACCATGACATCATGGCTTAGCCGCCACATCGTTGGTGTGATCACTCAGTATACAGTTTTCAACCATTATTATTTGGTTACTCGCAATCTACCCTTCTTGAAGTTTATTTCACATCTAAGCTTTTAATTCGCTTTATTTATTTGAGAGTCATACATTTTATAAACTAACAAAACTATTGGAAAACTTAACATTTATTTGCATTATCATTAAAATTTAATAATCAGTAATTAGGTACATTTTGTTTTGTAGTCATTCAAATTCAAAACACAGTATATAGGAATAAATAGATTGGCACATTTCATTATTTAATAATCATTGGACGATTGTATTAAGTTTAATTGAACCTGTTTACATTGTGTAGCTAATCAAAATTTGTTTGTAAGTAAAAAGTGGCTAAATAAGCTCAAGTGAAGGTCCATGCGGACCAAATGATGACTGGCAAGGTCATTGCCGCCCGTGCACCGCGCGTGACTTGATAAAGTTTCTATTATCCACAGTGTAAGGCAGGGTTTTGTGTGTCGTGGGTTGTCTTCAAGGCTGTTCTGGGCTGGCTTGTCCAAGCGCGGGCTCAGGTGCTCCGTTGCGTAATGGGCGGCGTCCCGTGCGACAGCGCGCCGCATCGCTGCAGAATGCGGCGTCATGACCTACGTGACTAGTCCACATATTTATTATAAAAACGAACAAGCGTGTCAGGCCACGATTATTATGTGAGGACATAAATTTCAGCTAAATTTTTAGGGGAATCTCTGAGTGCTATGTAGTTGGTAACAAAGTTTGATTTAAAACCTCTAAATAACTAGTAGGCACCTATCTAGACAGTAGTGTACGAGTATTAAGAAAATCGCGCCCTATCTTCGTTCTCACATTATCTTCACTGATCTATTTATTAATTTGTACAAAAATATCCACAAAAGGAATAAATCATTGTACCTGTCCCAAAGCAACCTTAGCATTAACCGTGTCCGCGGAAAATGTCTAATAGTCAAATTTTTAGAAGCGAACAACATCTCTTAAACCTCCAACTATCTAAAAAAAAAAAAAAATATATTACGTCAGTACGTTGCTCCGTTCTATTGTCTTGAAAGAAAACAATGAAAAGTTTGAGCTTAAGGCATGTTTTCATTTGCCTCAAAGTTAGAAACGCAGGATAAGCATAGGTATAAGGTATACAATCATACCACGGAATTGTTGACCACTTGCTAAGCGCGTCACACACGGAGCTATAATGATATAGGTATTATAGGTCAGTACATTACGATTTATTTTCCGTACTAGTTGACAGACTCCACACACGCAGCTATAATATATATTAACTCTCCTTGACAGATGCTCATCTCAAGATGTGTCAAAAATGACAGCTTTCTATAGCTTTACAATCATTTTGACGTGTCTTAAGTGCATCTCAGCCAAGGTGAGTTGTTAATAAGGCGTCTACCGTACGTGTAGTGTGGATGCTATTTTCAAAATAGTATTGAATTCTGGTGAGCCCCTTCGAGCCTAATCTGGCCTTACGAGTAAGATATACCTTTTAAAGCGTCGCATAATGTCCAGAACGTTTTATGTAGGTACTACGTATAAAGGCCCGTATTACGGAGCTCCGCGTGCCTTAAACGGGGTAGGCTTAGTTGATCCCCTGCTCGAGCATCCTCTGAGCAATGGATCTCAGTATATGGGAAGTTTAAAAAGAAAAGGGCTGATTTCTTTTCATACGAACTCGGAAAAAATTGGTGGAGATCATTTGGAGAAATCCCGATATGATTCCAACAAAAATGATTCCATTTCTGTTTGTTACCTTAGTCCAATACGTTTTGCGGTAACTAAACGGTAATTAACTTTTTTTTAAAGCTGATGATGATTACGTCTAATAGGTAATTCCTCAAACGTAAAATGAAAATTCGGTCGGAAATTTTTCGCTAGAATATGTACTACCTTTTTAATATCCGCCTTTAAGCTCTGACACAATATTTTATTTGCGTGGTAGTTTTCAGTGGGTGGTTTCGTGACAATCGGGTCAAATCAACTCTAAAATGCAATTTTTTATTTTTACCTAATTTTTGCGAGTAAGTCTGACATCATACTCACGAATTGAGCAATTAAACGTTAATTTTCGAAAGCTTCAAATCCAAATGTCAAGGAAACAGTTGTAAATAATTTATAGATATAGGTATTCGAGGTTTTTCTCGATGTCATCCACGCGGATATCTATCCGTCTGCATAATTTGTATGCACGTCAGATGACATCAATTTATGCCGCTCAGCTCATTAGATATGCAGGTGAACATGATTCTAGTTTGACATTGGATTATGTAAAACAACTATGCAAGTATTCTAGCCAATGTAATGGCGAATCTTTACCTGGGCTAACAAATAATAAGAACCGTGTATTTATGTAGGTATGTAATTAAACTAATTAACGATCGGCCCCGGCTTTGCCCGGGTGAGATCGATGACACGAGAGTGTAAATAATGGCAAGTGCGAGTCGGACTCGCGCACTGAGGGTTCCGTACACATTTGGCTGGTTTTTAGTATTTGTTGTTTGACGCTTGTATGTTTTACCGTTTTTACGACACAACAAAAATATAAATGCGTTGAAAAAAAACGTTTCTTGTATCGGGACCCCCTTTATTATCACTTTATTTTTTATTTGTTAGTAAATCCGCCGTAATAACACATATTCTGAAAAAAAATCAACCCGCTATCTATTACGGTTTAAAAGATACAGCTCTTTATAGTTAGGATAGACAGACAGACAGACAGACGGACGGACGGACGGACAGCGTAGTATATAATTAATAAGGTCCCGTTGGGCGTCCTTCGGCTACGGATCCCTAAAAAAGTAAAAACCGTCTAAAAATCTAGCGTAGTTTAAAAGAATGTACACAAACAGACAGACAGACAGACAGAAGAAGAAGTAGAAAATCGTTTACTTATTTTGTGCGTAAAATAAGACATAATCGCCTGTTTCATAATCGTCAAGTAGGTAAGTATATCTTTCAAATAAATTTAGCCCTCTCCCTATCTTACACTTGAAAATAGACAAGGAGCGGGCTATCTTTAACTGAGAATTTACTAGTCGATTGTGAAACAGGCCCTAGGTTTCACATAAGCAAAATAAGGAACTGACTTGGAATCTAACTTAAAACTATTACATAGAGACTTTGTGTACCTATATTCTTTTTTTTTTTTTATCGATCATGGGTTTGCTCTTGAACGAAGTTATCGTTAGAGATAGTGCCGCTCAGCCAAAATATTCATCACCAAACGATTGTTAAAAAGAAAAAAACGTATTAAGACGAGTGAATCAGTTAATAGTTGGAGACCATCTTCTATTCATGCAAGCATTTATTAATCTTGATCGCTTCTGACAAAGTTTGGAGGATTAATTCTAAAGGGCACATTCGCGTGAAAGTGAAAACAAGTTTCTAACGAGGCCAAAGTGAGTTTTCAGTCGGGCGTGTAACGAGCTGAAATTGATCGCCGCATTGCAGCAAGGTCCTTACAATTTTCTCAAACACCTCTCAAGTGCGGTGCAAACTAGAGCTGAAATAATTTCCCCAGCACCGGACGTTACAAATCGTAGCTCGCTCCGGAAAGTGCTGAAAGCGCAAGGGAGCGCTGAAAAGCCGGCGTTTAGGAAACGCTGGAAATGGGGCAAGCAATCATGTCTAGGGCCGCACTTTCGCTCTCACCGTTTAAGATTTTACGGGAAATAGTTCACCCACGTTCGAGAGTAAAAGGACGTTTAATATTCGGATGATCAAAGCTTGCGGTTAATGGTTGATAAGAATTTGCAAAGATAACAGAATGAGGATGTTTTGAAAAGGGGTTGAATCTGTGGCGAGTTGCCGCGGTCTAAAGATCTTTCGTTAGGCCGTTGACGATGCTTGAAAAGAGGTTTGTGGGAAGAAAAGAGGAAGCCTCTTTCAGTGGCTAGCGTTCATAATATAACGGACACCATTGACACTATTGACGATACTTTTGTATTGTACCGCTAGATGGCGCTGTTACGTCTGTTAACTCGCGCTGTTAAGATTTCCCCAGAGTTATAGACCCCCCCCTCGTATAGTTTAGAGAATTCATACTTACCTGGCGTAGGGGATACCGTGATCAAGTAGGCGGTTCCCCCAGGGCGAGACTCTCCCATTGCACTCCGGTTGGGTTGACCCTTGCGATTATCCCTAATGTGGATACTCGGACGCGTAATTTTTGGTAGTGGGGACTGCGTACGCGCCGTCCCTTTGTCTATCCTTTTATAAAATACTGTGGTTATATCTATTTAAATCAAAACATTCCGTCTCTTAAATGGAGAATTTGAGATGTTAAGAAAAACGTTAGAGCAGTTTATAGAAAAAAACATCGCGTTCCGAAAACAACCAGCCAGATTCGAAATATAAGTTAAAAATAATAATCAAATTTGGGATTCCAGCATATTGTGAATCTGGTATCTTATAAATTCCGGAAGGGGAAATTGCCATGTTCTTGGCACCCCAACATCAACAGTCCATCAATCTGAAGATGACTTAACATTAGATTCGAGTTCCTCTATAGAAAAGATAGCACTCACATTTATATCAGCACCCTTATCACAAATGTACTGACAATTGGGTCTAGTGATAACTCGATAGATTAAATTGCTTTATAATTCAGAAATAGGCGAATTCTTGCTGATAAACTCGGTATCTTACTGCCGCACTCAGAGACGTCAATTAATTTTTAATAAAGTTACTGCGTCTTATTCTATTGCTATAGCAAAGAAAGTGACAGCAGCAAATTTAATCATACTTAAAAGTTAATTGACGTCCTCTGACTGCGGCCGATAGTATCGCGTGAGGCGCTGTCGTAGAATGTTAGATACTTGTCTTGTCAAGTCACAATTGAATGAAAATGATTGTAGCTACTTATATTGTACCCACAACATCATCACTGTCAGAATAATGTTTTTAGTATGTTTTTTTTTTCATAAGCTATAATCGCTGCTCCCTAAAAATGCTGGTCTTTTAAATAAAACTAAGAATGCAGACTGAGCTGTAATAACCTATTCAATTTTACCGTTTCCAAAGCTTTTTACGAAACTGAATCCTGGAATCATGTTGCAGTCTTGTCTCCTTTAATAAAATAGTAGCAGTAAACTCAATAATTATAGTTCCCAAGAACTCTCATAACGACTGAAACATCAAAGCAATTTGAAGGAAAAAAACTCTAATCAAGCATCGATTTACGAGCACACGTTGCGCCGTCTCATAACGTGGAAAACACGTAATAGCCTAAACCATTACCTAACTAGAAAACAAAAAGATTTACTTTGATTGTTATTAGAATTTAGACCGAAGGTGAATTGATTTGGAGCTCAAGGAAAATGGGTAGTTAAGACACTGTTGTATCGCGTTCATGAGCATGCTGATGCGCATTTAGAACATGAATTGACACAAGTCGCGAAAGCAAATTGGCAGTAAATAATATTAGGGGTCTGTTTTTATCCATCTCTATTCATTTATTTGGCGGCATAACCTAAAAATATATGTATTCCCATTGTGGCGAGAGCTTTCCCTCAGCGGTTTTATCATTTTTACTTTCCTCGCGCCTTTCAGGGTCGCTTCCGGGTCCGGATATTACGGAGGCGTCAAACGCGCCATATTCGTTTCGGTCTACTTCTACAGCATTATAATTTCACTAAAAGCGTTAGGCTTTATCTTTACCGTCGCCAAGTTTATAAAATCCAATGTTAACATTATTTTGAGCAGTGCAAGCACGTTCAGGATCAATATGTTCTGCGGTATTTGCAATTCCTTCGCATTGTTTATCAATCTAACTAGAGTCAACATAGAGTCACGTTTTTTTATAAGATTACCATAAACAAATTAAGGGTCTTCAAGATTTTCTTATATTCCGCGGCTGTAAAGCTTAATCGGAGTAACAAATCAAATGTGTACACGAGTAGGCACGGCTATCGGACTGTTTGAACGTAGCCCGCGTGTGGGACGCTAGGTCGGCTTATACTTTCGTTTTATACTGCTTCGTCATGATGTCAGCAATCGGTAGTTACATTGTTATGTTACGTAAACATTGCTGCTTTTTGATAAGAATTAGAGATTTGTACAAAGAGACACATTGTTGGATTTAGAAATTTACGCGTGGAAATTTTGAAAAATTTGTTGGAAAGGTACGCTTAACCTAGAAACATGAGTATGCAGGTGAATCGTCTGGGAAGGATTGTGGCTGCCAGGAGAGCTCTCTACTGCAGACGCGAGGGCTCATGATCCTCGAGTGGCATTAGAATGTGAAGTGTAATCCCCTCTTCCGATGACAATTCAGCAGCCGCTATTAATGTTGACCTACATTGCCCGCGCGTTATCACACCCCTGGTTCAATTAATGTCACTGTTACACGCTAGATTTTATCGGCCATATTGGCAAATAATGTAGCGAATGATACGGAACGAATCAACGTGTTTATGATAAGACAACCTAGATATAACCTTCATTACCAACCTATTTGGTTACGTAAACGCTTATCTCTCATCTCGACGAAATTAAGGAAGAGATGCGATGCCGGCTGGAAATTGATAATCGATAAGATGTTTCAACTTGAATGCCCACCGTTTGGAGTGCCGGCGAAGGTCGTAAACACGGCGTGACTCAAGCGAGCGCGGCTTCGAAGCACAACATCGCCTTGACTTAAGAACTTTGATTTCCCAATTCAATTTCTGATTAAACAAATGTGAAAATTCACACCCAACTGCGAGTTGTGTAGTTGGCCATATTCTCGATTATGTTGGCATTGACGAGCAAAGAGCGAGTTTCATTAGAGATCGGGTGCCAACAGTCAATACTTGAAGCGTTACGAGGCATTTCGCTCCTTGACACAGCTCATGAAAACTTACAATTTAACAGCAGCTGCTTTAATACGCAAAAACACGTGTACGTTAAATTAGTATTGGGTTTATGACACGGTGACAAGATAACAGCGTTTGTTTAGTGCTTTTGTTGGGTTTATAGCCCGCAGAGTGCCGGTAATTTGTCAGAAGGCCGTTTAGATTGAGGAATGTGTTGCAAAATCTGTGAAATTAACAAGGTGCAACTTCTATTAGTTAATAATTTTGTGTTTCCATTGTGTTTTGTCGAGTTCTTGTCGTCCATCCTGAATAGTTTTTAGGGTTCCGTACCCGAAGGGTGCCAAACGGGACCCTATTACTAAGCCTCCGCTGTCCGTCCGTCCGTCTGTCTGTCGCCGGGCTGAATCTCATGAACCGAAATAGGTAGACAGCTGAAATTTTCACAGAGTGTTTATTTTAATTGCCGCTATAACAGCAAATAATAAAAATAAAATTAAATTTAAAATTAAAGAGGGCTCCCATACAAAAAGCGTGATTTTATTAAATTTTGTCACTCCGCGGGCTGTATCTCATGAACCGTAATAGATATGCTGTTGAACTTTTCACAGAGTGTGTATAACTTTTGCCACTATGACAAAAATAATAAAAAGTAGGTACATAATATTAAATCTTGTACGATGGTACAATGGTAATGGTACATGAGTCAGACTCGCACTTGGCCGGTTTTTAGACAACTTCCGCCGTATCGCTTCTAGACGAAGTAACATAAAATTGTTTTTTATCGCCCCTAAAACTTCCCCCACCATCGCGGGAGTCCGCCCTCCGGAGTGGTTTCTGGCTTTCTTACTGTTGTTTACTTTTTGCGTATTTACAATTTATTTTATACTCAATTTAATTACTTATCGGATTTTATGTTCCAACTTCTTAGTATTTTACTGATTCCAACCTCTTAGTATTTTACTGATTCCAACTTTTGTTGATTACGCATAATGGTTTTGGTATTTACAAAACAAAAGTTAATATTATCTAATAACTTTACATGACTCTTTTTTTATAATTCTGGTGCTCCACTTATTCACAAATGCTGGCAATAGATTTCGATTAAATTACAATATCTATGAACTAACTCATTACCAATTCTAATGATGGACGTGACGCTTGTCCGCGTGTCGCACATTTTGTTAACAGCGTTACATGGCGTTTATAGATAGCCGTCGATAACCCCGCGTGGTACGCACTTCAAGATAGCCCGTGCTTTTATTTTCCCTGAGAAGCTCGTGTATTGTTCATCCAGTAATCTAACCGTATACATCCTCGAAAACCTGAATTATATTATCTTTCATTATCCTTTAAATATTCATTACCAATTAATAATTCCTCGTACGCGTCCCCTTTGTTCTCAAATTTGTATTGTCGAGTTGCACGATCTTCTATAATCCAATATTACAAAGTGGATCATATTATTTTCCCTTCGTCGGAAATTGTTCAGGGAATCGTCCCTAAAGTTATTTTTATGTCCCCATCGACTGCTTTCCGCGACGACAAAATTCAGATCAAAGTTTTTTCGCACTGCGGACGCTGCGGCGAGTAAACGCTGTTAAATAAAGATTTTGCAGAGTTTTCGCGCAGCGCCCATGGCTCGGTAAGGCCCGGCGTGCCAGCTGCCTCTTTATTGACCTGTTTCAGCCTACATATGCTGAACTCCCTCGAACCTTATGCTTCCACACCAGAACTCGCCTACCTACTCAATATAAAAGCGTCTTAAACTTTCTTCATAAATAACTTACCTCAACAAATCACAACTTCACAACAAAGCTTTCCGACGGTAAAGACAGCGCAGAAACCACGGAAAAGCTGCGGTTCACAATGTAAATTGTTACTCTTCAACAGAAATATTTATTTTATGAATAAATTAAACAGACTTGTCGATAACTCCGCGTTCCATTAACAATTCGCGGGCATTGCAAACAAAACAAAAGTCCTGAGTGAGATACTTTCTTTTGAACCCTTGTGCTAATTATTTCTTAAGTATAACTGCTTCAAGGCAAAGTTTCTAGAAGGGTAAATACCTGTTAAAATCAAAGAAAATCATACCTTTTATTTAAATCAAGAGAGAAAATTCTGAACATAAACAGTCTTAAAACTATGAAATATATTTTCCCGTAAGTAATTTTATTGAAGTTTTAATTGAGATAAAGTACACAGAGAGATAATATAGTGCGAGGTTTAATAAGGGAAAATGAAAAGGCATTGTTGGAGGGAACTTTCAGTCAGAGGACGGCACGGCGTGTCAGGTACAGACTGCAGACAGGCGCTTGACAGAAAGGCTGAATAGAAATGTCCGCATAACTCGCTGCAGTGCAGTGCTATCGCGGTTGATTACTTTTTCCACTCAGGAGGCTGAGCAAGTTCTAGGTTTCTGGTTTACTGGCACGTTGTTCTGATAAGAAGTTATGCGTATTGTGTAATCAATATCAGGTTTAAAGTAATGTGGTAATCGCGAACTGTCAATGGACTTTTTACAGAAGAAATGGTATGCCTGATTTAGTATGCTCGATCGCTTTATACATTGTTACGGTTATGTGGAAAGTTGTTCTTTTATGTATAGGAGCAAAAGTTCTGCACTTAAATTCTGGCCGCAATGGTTCTTGTCAGTTTAAAACATTTTAATGAAATGTTTGCTTTGAAATCGCTAGAACAAATGCAGTTTCCAGACAAGTACTCGAGAGTTGGAGCGCGCAACGGTGAAGCGCAATTTATTTAAATGTACGCGAACACAAAACAGCCGAGTGCCATTGCTATGAGCTTCTGTTAATGTAGGTTTTACGTGCCGCGGCGTTTGATAGACGTTTGTGATGTTGTATTTCAATAGGATTAATGTTTTATTATCCAACTACTCACTACAAATTTCAACACACTGCTACAAAGATATACTGTGGCTGAAATGTGTGACCTATATTTAAAATTGGGTTCTTCAGATGTAATCTTTCCCTAAAGTGCATTGGTGAAACATATTTCTCACAAGAACGAAGCCCCAATTCCATTACCATTGTCAAAGTCGTATCACCCCGGCCGCGGTGCACCGCTCGAAACGAGGTCAGCCGAGACGCGGCTGCGTCGCCTCTCGATTCACTCTACGTAGGCGATGCACTAGTTTCTTTGTGTCCCTATGTTAAACATTGTTACGCGACACACGATTCTGCTACAAGGGTTGCGGTCCGCTGGAATTTCAGACAGGCATCCCGGAATTTTAAATATTTTTCCCTTGAACATTTCTGCTGTTTGATGTGTGTTGTACATCTTTTCATGTCTTTGTCCGTTATCTATATTGAATCTATTTGGCTTCTTATCGTCTAAATCGTGTCGGTTGCCATCAGGAGAATGTTGGGTTGTTGTTGCGGCTACGACTATTTTGGGCTTACATCAGCACCCGCTTATGACGTTTGGAATGTACGGGGAAAGCCAGCAATAATTGTTATGTTCTCTCGAAAACATGGAGTAAAGATTTTCGTGACATTAGCCTTGAGGAGTAGACATGCAATGTGTAGCCCATAACACCATATAAGTATTTATGTATCTCAAATCATTCATGGTAATTTCGATCACTAGAATATATTCTTTCATCGTCTTCCACGTATTTACGAAGAACTATGTGTCTTATTAACAATTTAATGCATGATTAATAATCGTAATTAGAACCTGTAATGTTGCTTTCAAAATTTAATAACTTGGTAATTATCGTATCTCGTTACAATTATGTTGACACTATTTACTACCCATTAGGTCCGACGAGAGAATAACATTATCAGTATGCAGTTTATTTTTATTCCTCTGCTCCTATTTTGGGATAACTACGCAATCTGAAACTTCCTTGTTTTGTGCTGAATGACGTCATAGCTCGACTAGGACTGGAGATAAAAGCAAGTACGTGTACTCTCAACGTTCATTCCTGGGGCTCTCTGAAAATCAAAGTTCGAAGTAACGTTAGCCCTGTTCCTTTCTCTTCTTTAATATCTGAAGAGTGAAAGGGATAGAGCTTCTGAAGTTTCGAATTTAGTGCTTCGGAGTTACCCATCTGTCGTCATTCGCTAAACACCGCATCAACATCAGCACAGCCCGAGGTGTGGTTTTAAGTTATCGGCCGTCTCATTGGCCTCGTGAACCTCACCTCCGAACTGACTCATACAAAACGCTCGCATTAATATGCACCTCAATCTACTTCGGTTTCTTTGGTTCTTGACATCAACCAAATCCAGGACGCTGAACTATCGCTTCATCACTGATCAATCAGGACAGAGCACAATCATGTTTATTTCGAGCCGTTCATAAACAAACTGGACACTGTGCTATCTTAATTAAAATCAGAGCGTAATGAAAAAACCCTTTTAAATGTTCAGCAATCCCTTCATTTTAATGTTGTTGAAGTAATAAAAGAAACACCTTTTTTTACGCTTGATTAATCTCGATAGCACAGGGTCCCCCGCGGTGTAATTTTTCTGATGTTTTGTGTCGTTTGCAGCGGTGGAGCCGACGTACCACTTCAAGGTACTGGTGCCGTCGATGGTGGCGGGCGCCATCATCGGCAAGGGTGGCGAGACCATCGCACAGCTGCAGAAGGACACTGGAGCGAGAGTCAAGATGTCAAAGTCACACGACTTCTATCCTGGTAAGTTTGATACCATTTAGTTATACTCAGTTGCAAAAAGATCTTCAATTTTGTTAATAAGTAATCTAAAAAATGTAGCTCTAATTTTGTTAAATATCATTATTATTACTATATACGAGTATATATTTTATGAAAATTAGTACGTAGAGACAAGTAGATCAACGTAAAGTAATACAATTGCTGTAGAATACGAAACAACATAATCCGATATCACAATTAAATTGCAAGGGATTCGTTATGAGGCCGCTCTAATGGAGCGGCTATTCAGAGTTGCTCATCCCGAAAAATCTATACTATAACTATCGCTCTCTCTCTAGCTTACACACGCTACCGCTGGGGAGGGGGTCTGATGGCCACCAATCGAACATTTGCTCGAATAACTTTTAATCAAGTCACCGATGCCCCTTTCTACACAAAGGGAACGGAAGCTAACATAAGAGAGCCTAATATTGGTCAATATTGAAAATTCCTTGAAAATTCTCGCATATGCATTTTCGCGGAGTACCTCAAGGAGCAATATTAGGACTTCAAATGTTCCTTATCTCTAATTGCGGAGTATTATGTATTTTTTAAAAACTGTCTTGACTTAGTTATCATAAATAGTTCTCCAATTGACGGTCACGAGTCTCACTAAACCGACACTATTAAGATTACTACTTAGTTTAATTGAAATTTAATTGTTGAATGTTTTATTTTTTAATTATTTTAACTGTTAACGGTTGCGTTATAAGGTTTTACTTTGCGCTAAGGTATGTCAAGGCTTCGCCGTGAGTTCCTTAATTGACTCCATCGTTGGTGAGATCATAACATTCATAAATTGAATACAATTCGCTTTATCTAACATTATTTTAAGTTCATTTTGTTGTCTATTGTAAATAACAGAGATAATAGGAATAATAAATATGAAGAAACTATTAGCTTTTGCTAGCGAATAAACGTCCGCGTGGACCTAATTAATTACACTCAACTATTCGCTCGTGCACGTACGAACGGGATAAAAAGATTTAAGTGGAGTTTGCCTCACTGATTGGCTGAGAAGTCCTCGAAAATATAGAATACTTTTGTTCTGGAAAACTTAGAATACTTTTGTTCGCGTGTGTGTAATTCAAAAATACTTACCTCCGGCAGTCGAGTCGGGTAAATCGTTGCAAGCCTAGAGCTTAATTCGAGACTAGGGGAATTTGTGTTATATTTTTTTTCTCTTATTTTTAGTTAAAATTCCGTCGATGTCTAGCTGCATAAATCGAAGGAAAGTTTCGCATGAATATTTCAATACGTATCGCGCTCTATAGAAACTGATAAAGTAGCTAAAATATAAAAGCGTGGGCTCACAATGTCGCCTGAAGCTGTGGGTTTCGCTGCCGTTCTTATAAAAAATGACGTATCTCGTATGGAACTCTTCGTAAATGCGTCCTTATAAGAAGACACCAGAAGGCATATTTCCTTGACTTTTAAAGATTGATGCTACTTTTCTCCTAGGCGCTTTGGAAGTCGGATTAGTATGAATATTCTTATTACGGTCTTGACATTGTTGAGAGGAATTTCCCTATAAAAAGGGACAGGACAGGTATTGTTGTCAAATCATGATGAATATTATTCAGCGTATCTTTTTGATATTTCTCGATGACCGAAATATTGTTGGGGAAAGTTGAAAGATACGCTTTTCAGTTTCAACAACAGTCAGACATTTGATTAATGACTAAATTGAAAATTTCGGAGAGAATAACGTAGCAGAAAATGTAGCTGTTGCCTCGTTAATTTTTACAGTTTGTCTAAATTCTGAACTTTTTTAGGGTTCCGTAGTCAAACTACGAACCCTTATAGTTTCGCCATGTCCGTCTGTCTGTCTGTCTGTCCGTCCGTCCGCGGCTTAGCTCAAAAACTCTCAGTAGTAAAATGTTATTACCATTGGAATGAATTTATGGCGGATAAGACCCTAGTTTAGTTGACATGTATTTTTTTATTAAACCAATTGTTGACATCTTAAGATAAAACTATACAATGACTTGTTATTATTGTTTGTGCTGTGAATATTGTATTATAGTTAATTCTTAAACTCATGTAAGAGAAGTTGGCAATGCATGCACCAACTCGCTTATGTCACTACTTAATAATCTAGTTATAAATTAGTAAACTTACCTGCTTTGTTTTTTGCGATACCCTAACAGGGTCTTATGTACTATTTCATGTAACATGAATGCAAATATGGAATAAATAAATAAATAAAAAGTTGTAATTTGGTATGAATATACATATTAGTTACGCCGACAAAGTGGTAAAATAAAATCTAAAGTGGGGATGTTTAAAACAACTTTTTGATTAAGGGGTCCGTTTTTGAAAAATGTATTAAGCTGTCCCCCCCCCCCCCCCACACACACACACACAGCCAAAACTTTACTGGTCCTTGGACTTTATTGGTCCTTGGGTTACAGACGATTAAAATGTTTATTACGTATAAAGATCAGCTAAGATAAGTTTGAATAGAAAATTAGCTAACATTTATGTTTTTTTTTGGAGATTGTTGTTTGTGTTTGTTGTAATGGCGACGGAACCCTGCACTAAGCTTGGTCCGACATGCTCTTGCCCGGTTTTTACATTGCTTAAAGCGCTTGAGGGACGTAAATAGGGTTGAGGATATCCACCAGGTCGGGATTGACGTAATCCGAGGGCAATCAAATCAGGAGCCGATCATTTGGCCGCAAACAGGCCGCCGAGGGATTTGTTTACGCGAGATGGATGGCCACGCGCGCCGGCCCGGCTGGCAAGGACCAGTTTTAAAATATATCTGGGGACAAGCTCACATCACTTAGTCGCAAACTTAGCTCAGGCTTTTACTTTGTACTAGAAGATATAGTTACTTATAGTTCGTTCAAATAGTGTGCAGTACACCCACACACTGCTATGGAAACCATATAATGTTATCTGAATAACAATACCCATTTTTAAATAATTTAATATAATTTTTTTTTAAATAGTAACAAATAATCAAACAAGAGAAAATAAAAAAACACATATAATGTCAAAATTTTATTAATATTAATCTTAAACACCACTCTTGCCACGACTTCAGCGCATGCTGTGCGTGTACAAGACTTTGAAGTCGCCGACACCGCTTTTGTGCATGCACCGGCAACTTCTTTGTAGCGGCACAACAAAGCATGCAAACTATTTGAGCAAACGAACTATAAGAAATTTGTATCACTTTTGCAGTTATCGGAGATATAACCCGTGACTCAAGGTCTAAGCTAATCGCATCGTAACACTCATCGTCGTTGGACACTATTTCAGCTAGTAATTTTATATTATTATCTTTCGCAGCGAAATCGTTTAATTGATCAAATTAGCCTAACTCGACCTGTGTCAGGATTGTCTACGCCGTTAGTTAGACTAGGCTAGGCTGTGTTTAGCAGCGGACCTATTATGGTTGGGTATATCGATGTGGATAAACTTGGGTAAAACTCCGTCACTTTCTGACTAGTAAGTAAGTGCGAGAGAGAAGCTTTATCTACACTTATCCATCGCGATAAAGGTGACTATATTATGGGGGCAGTTCGATCGAACTAGATCGCCCTCACCACTCGCGTGGCACTAACACCGCATCGTTCTCTGCATCATATCGTGACCAGTATTGATCTAGGCCATCTGCCGTCACGCCGCGCCAGCAGTCGTTAGTCAGCTTACTGCGCTAAAACGCTCACCTATAAGGGAATATTCTATCTCTAGAGGGGCATGCCATATCTGTGGCTAATGTAAGTTCTACTACAATGACGTACGCGAACACTATAGCTAGATCTTCAGGTTGGCTGCACACATGCAGAAATAGATGACAATAGCAACTGACTTGTGCTACACAAGCGTCTTTTCACGTGCGTCAATTTTGTTCTGAATCATTGTTATGTTTGTTAGTATAACCACTACACTCAAAGACAGCAAACATAAAGTAAAGTACGTATACACACACACGTCTTGTTGTGATTTTCACGTCCTTTACTTACTAACTTGCAAGTTCGTTGTACTCGAATACTCTTTAAATTCGGATTGGAAAATCTGTCTGAATATGAGAAACATAAGAAACAAAAAATGCATTGCAAATCCTTCCCACAACTAAACGACCTTTATCTGTACCTTCATGTGGATAAAACGTAACAAGTATTACAAGAGCGTCGAGAACAACGCTGATAAGTGATAACATTAACGCTAACACGGCCCCCGCAAACAAGAGTCAGCGTTACGTAAAGGACATTGGCAAACTCGCGAGCACGCTCCGTTTAGCTTAGCAATGCTGTTTGCATTGCAGTGAAATGTTATAATGGCACTCCGCAGCCCATCGCGCTATATTAATTACAATGTCCGTTCGCCACTTCCTCTGCCAAAATGAGGATGCCACCATTAATGACTAATGAGCCTTCATTAGCGAATTTAGAACAGGGTCCGCTTGTAGCCTTATTATGACTATATTGTATTTTAGATCTTCGTCTATTTCAGGGTTTCTTGACCTGGTGTTCAAGAAATCCCGAAAATATCAGTTCTTACGGGGTTGTTGAGCCACTTGCTAACATTGTTCATTCGGTCGGGTTGTCAAATCGTCAAATCCCAATAGTAATATACCGTGTATGTTTTGACAACCAGACTGAATTAAGAATGTTAGCAAGTGGCTCAACAATCCCGTGATGTGACTGTACCCATTTGAGACTATAAGCGTCTTGCGTTTTGAACGAAAACAATATTTAAAGTACTTATCAAACTTAAAGAGCAGCCGTAGTCTCTTTAACTAACGTAAAATATTGTAACAGAAGTTATCTTTGAAATTCTCTTGTTTTTTTTCCTACTACTCTCTTCGAAAGGTCAAAAGAGTCAGGTGGGGTGGAGAGTCACGTGGTGTCAGGTGGGGTACAATATCCTCAAATGGCATCAAGTTTCCACACAGTTGCCAGTGTTATACTTCAAAAAGCACCCATATTTTTCCAAACTCTTTCCAAGCTAAACGTTTGAGAAACCTTGCTTCATTTCCTTGGCATGTGTTACTTACGTATACTAACGTCCGTATAAGAAGTTAATTACATTAAAAGCCTCGCTGAAAATGCTGAAATCTAATTTATTCCCGACGAAATGTTCCCGGCTCGTTACCCCAATCCCGTAGATAACGTGGCAATTCCACAGCGAAATACCAAGTGACCTCGTGTAGACAATTTACATGAATTGTGAAACGACGGGAAAATAGTACAAGTACCATGGGCGTATGCGCAGCTGCATCGGGTGCTTGTTATTCAAAGTTTTCATACCTGTCACCGCGTTATTTATTCTTGGTCGTCTATTTCTTATTTACGAGTATAATGTCCTTTCAAAGACACTCCGGTCATAGTAAATAGTTACATTCGCTCGTGTGTTTGTGTTTGGTCATAAATCATTTGTTGTTGACTCGATATAAAAAGACGCAGTATTTAAATCATTAATTGTAATGACAAGCAATGTCAATATACGCATAGTTAACGAGAAAAATAACCTTATGCTTGATCAAAATCTAAGAGAACGGTAATGTTTGGAATTCCTAATGACCGCAAAAATAAACCAAGAAAATGTCAAACATGAAAACTTGTTCTAAAGACGATAAATAAAATGAGTAGGCAATGACGGTTACATCAGCCGCCCGACCGGTGGTCCTTGAACACTCGTCTCCATTAGGTTATTGTTATTCTATTTGTCCAATATCTCCAATGGTCATTCAGTTGGGATGAGAATAACCATCCAATCTAGATTGTTTTGCATCGGTACTCCGTTTATTTTGCACCACGTTCGTGTTGCTGTGCGCTATTGGCTAAATTTGATCCGAAGTTTATGTTGCATTGAACTTCGCTTGCTGGATACGTAGTTTTCTCGACAGATTTACGGCTTCCCGCGAGAAATTTACAAAATTTACATTTTATCGAAAAATGAAGGATTTTACTATTATTGGTGTCATAATAGTAAAATTTCTGTGAAAGCAATTACACGTTTTTGCAGGTCCCATTCGACCTGAGATATTGATGTCATGATCCCTGGAAACCCCACTGTCTGTTTTGTTATTTATTACAACATAACGGTGATGCACCCAATTTGTACTGAATTAGTACATTTTTTTTTTAATGTACCTCAATAGATCGAGAGTACAATTAACTGAATTTGGAGTTGCTGTGGAGCATCTCCCCAGCAACCACAAAGATTAATTTAAGAATCTGTTATTTATTCAAACATTACGCTGTTGTACCCAATATGTACTGAATTAGTACACGCTTTTTTTAAATGTACCTCCATAGATTAAAATAAATGTTTGGGGTTGCTGGGGAGATGCTCCACAGCAACTCCAAACTTAGTTAATTTGTACTCTCGATCTATTGAGGTACATTTAAAAAAAAGTATGTACTAATCCAGTACAAATTGGGCACATCAGTATTATGTTTTAATATATAACAAAACAGTCAGTGAGGTTTCCAGGGAGCATAACATAGATATTGGACGTTTAACCTGTCTATAAACCATTGGGGATTATAGATGAGATATATTACGGAGAAAAAACACGAGTTCGTCTAGACTCGCAAGTAATAAAACGAAAGCTTGACCTTATTTTTTTATGTTTCATAATGTTTTTAGTGAAAATGGTGATTTATCGGAGCCGTCACGTCTGTGAAAGCCATAAGTTGGGACAAAGGACGGCACGGAGCTAACAACCTGAACCCTTTTCTCCCTGGAACTATCATAAAAAAGTTTTCCTATTCGTTTGATACAAAATGCGAGTCTATATAGGGAAATGTCCGACTCTGAAGGGATAGTAATTAGTATACGGAATAATAATCGGTTTTATGAAAACATGAACATTATTTTAACCGAAAACATCGATGAGATTAAAAAATTGGTTAAATAAGTAAAGGTTTTTTTGTGTTTGTAAGCACATTAATATTTATATACTAATAATTTTTATTATCAGAAATCTAAGATTGAACTAACTTGAATTTCATTAGATGATAAGGTTAATAAAATATTTATTAAAAAAACGGACCCATTCTTTGAATTAATTAATGAAGAACGGTACAAATCAACCGCAGCTTTGAAAACTGGTTTAGTATATATCGTAATATTCATAATCATAGTCAGAAATGAATCCGGTTCGCAAATAACTACGATTCCCTGGTGCTTCTCTATGATGTTATTCCTAAAATACTTAAACTTGGCCTAAACGCCATATCGTCCCCAATTCTAAAATGTTCCAGTCTCCCGTTCCTATTTCGATATTCTGAAATTATTTGGTGGCGTGCGTGGGTCGCGGTCGGGAACGGTTCTCATCGCTGTTTCGCGCAAACTTTCTGCTTCGTTTTTTTCCTTTGTTGGCGCAGGAAATTAAAACGATTTTTCTTCATAAACCTCGCCATAAATCATTTTAGTGGGCGCGTTAAACAAGCGCAATCTTTCAATCTTGTTCGACGCGTTACCATGATGTGAAGATAGTTATGTCTATAAAAATCGCACTTCCGTTATAAACTTTTACGGTCCTGTCTTATCGACATGTCTCTTGAATAATTATTTTTAGAAGAACTAAAATTTCTGCGTTTTACAATATTAAATTGGGATTGAATAATTAATGTAATCAAGGATTGTCACATTTTGATAGACAGCGCTGTCGCTCACTTCGTTTTTGGACTTGCATGTAATTTATTAAAATTTCGGGGGTTTTAGACAATTTAAACTATTTTATTACAAGTATTATTACAAGTATCCATTAAAAAGATATATTACGAATACAAGTGGAACCCGAACGTATTCTTATAGGCAAGATTGCGTGTATTCACGCAGAGTCGTATACTTTAACACGCCTACATTACGTAGATTATTTGAATGTAATTCTAATGACTGTATGGTCAGACGAGTTGCGACGCAAAGCGCGGTCTGATGCAAGCAAGAGCAGACGCCCAGCCATATTAGATGTACGTAGTAAACAATGATGTCACCAGAGCGAAAATAAAAGTGAATCCGCCACAATCGTAATTGTAATGTCGGTGGGAAATCCTTCATCGAATACAGAAGAACCTTGAGATCATTTTATAATGATCAAATTGCTTTTAATTTCTATAGAAGTTTTATCGCTACTTGTGTGATTGTATGGTATGGTAGATCAGTATTAGGTAAATGCTTCAGCCTTTGCTTATGTTTGTAAGCTTATACAAATAGATGATTACTTATCGCAAGTGAAATTCAATTTCAGCACTGTGTTTGTGTCCAATATTGTTCTGTAACATTGTTGTTGTTTGCGTTATCACTACACACAAAGACTACATCAAATGTTATACCTATTTTGTCGTTAGGTTGTAAATTTGTGTCTTGTACGTATAATTTGTATTGTAGCTTTATGAAATGGATCCCTGCGGTCATTGGTGTGGGTTTAAATAAAAGCTAGTGTTGAGAAATCGTGGAAGCGTGTCAAAGTCAAATATAGGTTAGGTCTATTTATCAAATCCATTTACATCGCGAAACCCACTCCCTAGCGCTCACAAAAAGCTAATTACGCTAAAAGCGTTGCGGAATCTATCGCGTCGCATCTGCTGAAAACGACTGTCAAGCAGCACTTTATATCGGAAAATTTTAAAATATCGCTCGGCCGTAGCATGCTTGGCCTTGACCTAAAAATAACAAAGCATTCGTCTTGACACCGTGACATAGACGACTAGAATGCTTTTTCTCGTAGCCGTAATTACTCCGATACAGTGCTTCGAATTGTATCTTGTTACTGAAGGTATAGAGGTGGTTTTTATTCGGGTTTGTAGGAAAAACTACAAGTGCGCGGCACCGACAGTCGTCAAAACGTGACGCGCCGTTTGCGTGCGGAGTTGACACATGGCGTTACAGATTAATGTGTTTTCCAACCGAAGCGCCGCGACGCTATAAAAACGCTCATGACTTCGCTAACGTTTTCGCTTTCATGCTGTAATTCTCGTTACGCAATTCGAATGGATTATTGAACGATTCCAACCCAATCTAACGTTGCTTTGAAATTTATATCGCGGTATTCTTTGTAACTTTATTTAAATCTGAGGATGAAACTGGTATTTCTAAGAGTTTATTAAGAAACGAGTTAGATCTCGTTAGTTGTTTACATCAATATACGTAGTGTAATTTATAACATATATTATATAAGATTTATAGCTACACTAGGTATATTTATCTGATAGGAACAATAACGTTAAAGTGGATGCTTCACGCGAGGCTCCACAATAACTCAGCGGCGTTTATAATTGGATAATAGTTGATAATCTGTGTGTGACGGCGGCCTTGGGCTGACCTGCAGCGCAACCGGCGCAATGTCGACGCAGCATATCACCTGCTCTTGTACTTCACGTACCACCATCGCAATTTAGACGGGTAACAATCCACTTTTTGTTTGACCAAACATTTGCACCAACGATGTCGCAATCCGACGAGGAATTAATATTTGTACAAATATTGGAATATTACCAATTTCGTACTAGATTCTGCTCTGCACCGATATAGTTTTTTGGCCCACTGTTCTCGATTGCAATTGGACTAATACCAAGTGTTAATGACCGCGTTCCAAGCAAATATGTGCTCTGAAATTAATAGTGGCAGGTTGTAAGATCGCGTAACACGGCCCAAGGTCAAGGAGTTGCCCAAGAGACCGGTTGTGCGCTGGTGTCACCGGTTGCATAATTTCCCGGAGAAGATTTCTTGTTTTTCCCCTGTCTTTTTATCTTCCTACGATTTTTCTCCAGTCTTCCTTCCTTCCCTTGCTTTTTCGCTCTACTTGTTCAAGTTTATCCCTCCCGCTCTCCCGACTTGTATCCATCTTATCGCAATTTGACATTTTGATAAATGAACACGCTTTGCTTCTATCCGCTGAAATCCGCTGCCTTTAATGTTTTCGTCTGCATTTTGCCCTTCCCTCGTACAATATCTATGCTACACTATTGTTAAAGTATTCATGAATATATTCAAAATAACTAGAAATAGAAACATGCGTGAGTGAGTAAATGCTGATTGAAATGGAACCCTACGTATTGACCAATGAATTTTACTTGCAAATCAGTTTCTTTGTTCGTCTTTTAACTGTAGGTTACGTTGTCAAAGAGTTCTTTCTCTCTGAACATGAGCCAAATTCTACTAAAGTTACGTTCCAGAAAAGTAAAGGTCGTGTGAGTTTCGCTAACAGTGGGTCATTGCATTGTTTCTTAGGTTAACCGTTACAAAGGGTACCTAACTTGATTTTTTTTTCATATACTCAAACGTTTATTGCATTCCATAATGTTAGTTTACAGATATAATGTGGATTGCTTGGTTGTTTTTAAATTGATTTATTGAAATGACGATTCCTTTCACATATAATCAAGCAACGGAATATACAATGTGATGCATGACAGTAAGCTATTCCATCTTCTGCTGGCCAATCATTCGATGCGGTGGCTCGCTCCGTTTTCCTCACCCCAGTAAGTGCGAGAGAGACGCAAGTTAAGGAACTCTAAACTGTCGAGGAATACGACATCGATCGATAAAGCCATTTATGGAAATATGAATGACAAATGTGCCGCAATCTGCTGAAGAATCGGGGAAAATTGTGAATATTTATGGCGTCTATTTCGCGAAATAACAAAGTAATGTGGGTTAAACGATTTACGTTAATACAATACAGTCCTTTGTATTGCTACAGCTGATAGGGCTTAGGTTGATCTTGATTAATTCCCCGGGGATATGGACCGGCCTTATTTATTTGCGCCAGTTTGCATGCGCTCTCCGTGATTTGTTTTAGGAATTAGCGGCCCTGTAAACTGAAATTGTTGTCAGTTTGGTTTGGAGTTTCCTTAGTTATTGCTCTATTGCTTTAGTTGGTTTTCAGTTTGAGCCGGGTCCGATGGAGTTCATAAACATCCGGAATATTTTAAACATACGAACATACGGATTGTATTTGTGCGAGATCCTTAATTCAAATTATCTCGTACCCTGAAACAATTCTAATCTAAATGTTCGATAGTTCCTTTTGGTGTGACTTTATGTAAATAGAACCAGCGTTTAGGTTAGTTCTTACTTTATTGAAAAAATAGGAACAGAATAATTACCTTCCTCTGACTTCTTCTGATTTGTCTAGTTATTTACAATTATAAATCACGCTCCGATGATTCCGATGTCGTACTAACACTAACAGAGCGAATAGGCTGAATGTAGTCTCGACTCTTTAGTCAGTTCCTTACCGAAACCGTAATCAATATTATGACGATAGTCCTGCAGGACAGGATATACATTTTACATTGACACTATGATAGCTTTTATATTACTGACTATTTTAATGTCCAAACACAAATTAAAGTTGCTTACAGCCTGCGTATATTTTTTCGCCATTTATGTCTCCTGTTTGGTGTATGTATGTCTATTGTCTGAAAATTGTTGTGGATTATCAGATTATTACCCAAATTTTACGGCTGCGAGCGTTAGGTCCCTGCGTGTTTGTAATTTTTAAGTACCTAAGCATCAATGTAGCGTCTAGAAATGGTCATCTTTCGTCAAAAGATGGTAATGTTTATGTACATTATGATCATGATGATGATATGGCTTATTGTTGCAGGCACGACGGAGCGCGCGTGTCTGATCACGGGCTCGGTGGAAGGCATCATGGTGGTGCTGGACTTCATCATGGACAAGATAAAGGAGAAGCCGGAGCTCGTCAAACCCTTCCCTGAGGGAGTAGATACCAAGATGCCACAGGACAGAGATAAACAGGTAATTTATAGCAAACTACCGCTGGGAAGAACGGGAGACCCCATATCAACGTAATTTTTGTCGCAACAACAACATTCATACAACAATTTAGAATTTGATTTACTTTACGGGTCTTTCGCTCATGCCCAACTATAGATGTGGCTTCGATTTTATTCGTGTGAGATTCAATGAACGGAAGTTTCCTCGAAATCGGTCGGATTTTACGAGAAAAATTGTGCTTTTGTCACATTGCTGGGCGCCAACTATCTATACAAATCACGACTATCCGTTGCTCTATTTTGGCAGTTACCGTTCAGCGCCAATGGTCGTAATTTGTATGGATTTACAACGCACCGTGAGCGTTGTAGGCGCTATAACGGAAAACAATAAACAAATACTTTCACATTTGTATTATTAGTTAGAATTGGATGGGAATTTAGTCCGCATTTTGCAATTCGTTTATCAGTATTACGCGTATTAAGTATGTAAATTTTTACGCGAAGTTTCGTTTTCTTTATCTTCAGCTCTCCGTGCGAGAATCGCTAAAGTTTCAAAGCTAAGTAACATAATAACAAATCTTATTTAGCGCAGTATGAAGTAGAATTTCAAGGGGTTGCTTGTACAAATTCGCGAAAGCAGTGAGACAGAGGAAAATACGAGTAATATCTTATGCTGAGTGCAGATACCAATTCAGATTAAGTAATTGCTTTGCGTCCGTAATTAAGATATTGTTAACAGATCTGTACCAATATTAGGTATACATGCCGTAGTGTCGGTTTCTTTTGTTGAAAGGGCGAGCTGTATTATTTTCGAGCTTGGCGGACTTTGAGTAGGGTTCAATAATGAAGATTATTTTCACGTCTAGTAAAGGTTAGTTAGACCTCTAACCTTTTACTTGCGATTTACTGCATGCTGCGGTAACCGATGCTCCCAAGATGAAGAAACCTTTGTAAATGTATTTTGATTGTGATTTAGTAACGTGATCCGATTTGTCTGGTTGCCTTGCCAGAAACGTTTCGTTGCGTAATTGTTTGCGGAAGTAGTGTAGTCTATTGTACAATATTGATTAAACAGATAAATAAGTCACAGAAAAGTAGATTTTTTATTAATTTATTGGAAGCTTTTGTGACGCGTCCGAGCGAAGTCTCGTGTGCTACTTACAATAAATTTGACAATCTGCTAGAACTTTAAATAATTTCTAATTACTTTGATATGGTACTGTCCCGGTGATTAAGCATGTAAATAAGCACCGAGTGGTAGTTCTGTACATTTCGATCTACTTGTACATAAAACATCAGGCATTGCCAAGGTGACTGTTATTGTCGGTAACGATTTTTAGCTAAGCCAGAGTTTAGTTGCGCCTGAAGCGAGGGGAAACTTCGGCTATAAACGATAATAACGCAGTCCGAACTGTTCTTTAGGTATATTACTATGAGATAAGTTGGCCCACTTGCTATTGCTGCTTCTATTTCCATTATACGGGTGCATATGCCTAGTTATTGCAAGGGGAAATGCATGTGTTGTGAACAGAATGATTGAATCTTTACTGGTATCAATAATTTATGATATCTTACATAGATTCAAAGCTATGGTCTTCTGTATTTTAGGTGGGGATTAACATTAACCAACAATATTAATAGCATTTTAGTTTAGTTTACTTTGAGCTATAGTAGGGTATAAATTGCATGTCGTGATTGCCTATAATTAGTATTGCATTTAGATAAGAACATTGTTTCCTTTAAATAAATAAAACAGTATTAATATAAACATTGTGTAAAGAGATAAAATACATACTCTTGTCTGAAAGCCTGGAAATACGTCTACGATTCCTCTCCTGGTGTTGCGACGGCGCTGATTACTTTGCATCAGGTGACCCGCTGGCTCGTTTGCCCCGTCTTGGAAAAAAATCATACTCTGGTTCAATTGTTCGTGTTCATTACACTTCTCCTTATTTAAGAGCTATGCTCTTGTCGGTGTAGCTCAAAGCAAGCCCTCCATTTTGTTCGATCCCAGGCCGCCTCTTTGATGTTTTGATACGACATGACCTTTACATTCTTTTTCATTACACTAAGTTACCCTAACTTCGAACTCACGACTCTTGGCACAGTTTGAGTAGGCAGGTTGCACTGCCACTAAACCATCGAGACAACCTTCCATCCATGTATCCCGTCTGCATTTATTTCAGGGAGTCATTATTTACATAATTTACCCAGGGCATTGTAGTTATTCACGGCATTCCAAAAGACACGGCTGTCGTATTTAGGTTCCGGGGTCCTAGGGCTGCCACTGCCACACGTTAGGATTTGGCTACCGTGAATCTTCCGTAAGGCATTCTCTCTCCCGGTAAAATCTGGACTCTTCACGCGACTGGGTCCTGGTCAGAACCTCTATTCCGCATTGCCGTAAACTGAAATTTATTGATTCAGATGGTTATCGTATTGCTTTGTTTTGCCACTTTCTTAATTTTGCATTCTTCGCAGAGAGAGAGTTAAACATAATAAAGTTGTAAATAGATGGGAAATACTTGATGGACACATTGGACACCTTCTTGTCGACTAGTTCTGAAATTCAGAAGTCTACAATACTTGCAACTTTTTTTTAATGACCCAGGTTCGTTTGTTTCCAAATCTAGTCTCATCACGCATAAACAATTACAATTTTTCTATTTATAAAGTGATTTTCTGGATGACCATTGAAACCTAAATTCCCTAGATTTCGGATGGCGTCTTCGTCACTTTAACGAGATGCCAGCCCTAATCCAGGCAGTAGGTATCATTCCGAGCTGCGTTGCCGGAATGTCGGTAAATGGGTCGTCCGGCCGTCCGTCCCGGTAACTGCGTACCTGTCCCGCGGGATTACTGGCGAATTTACGTCGCTCGCCCACGCTTTAACACGAACAGGGCAGTTAGGTGCTCTTAAATCAGTCGCTTTTCAATTCGGCCACGCATTAATATCGCGACGAACCTAGGTCCCATCGGTGCATAATTTATTTGGTCGTAGGTTTCGATGACGAAGGATCTCGGCCAAAACAGTAGAGTAAAAAAAAACTGTCTTTATTACCATTTGTGACGTTCTCAATATAAAGGGACCTTATGGAGGAAAGCAGTTAGCTCTTCTTATTCTTATAACTATACGAATACTATGGTAACAGTTCTAAAAACAGCGTAACCGCTTGCCTCCATAAGGTCCCTTTGTATTGAGAACGTCACATTTTAGCAAGTTTGTAGAATTACAGTTGTTGAGGCCTCCCTTTAGCCTTCCCTAAAGGCCTGTGTTGGGATGCCTCGCTCTTCCAGCAAGTAGGTACTTAACTTGCCTTGCGTGTGTACGAGCGCGCGGGGTAACATTAGTTTGGCGTTGTTACTTGGTTAACGAATTGAAAAGTGAGTTTTTTATGAGAATAACACCCCAGGAGACGAATAGCGGTGAATCGACGGTCCCTCGGCCCGGTTATGAAAAACCTGCCTTCCCAGCAAGTCAACGGGACGTAGATATGTACAGTCGAGGACAGAAAGATGTATACACTTTTGGACCTTATTATAATGGAACAAGGTGAAAAAGTGTATACATCTTTCTGTCCTCGATTGTAACTGTTACCGTTAACCTTTTCATTGCCCTGGAACTTAGATTTTTACACTTCATAATGTGGCTTCTGTGTACAAACCTGCCTTGTGAAGAGAATTTGGAAAACTTTGTGTGCTAAGCGCGAAATAAGTTCAAATTACGATAAATAGCTCAGTCTTGGCCCAGCATAAGAAAGGCCCAAAATTCTGTCCAGAATGTATAAATAAATAAATAAATATCACGGGACAAATTGACCTAGTCCCAAACTAAGATCTAGGCTTGTATCTACTATGGGTACTAGGCAACGATATAGATACTTATACCTATAGAGTAATACATAGAAAACATGACTCTGGTACATTTAACTAAAAAAACCGCATCTTAATCGCTTCGTTTAAAGGAAAACGCACTCGTAAACAATCAGAAATAGCGATTTGTTTTTTTTACTAAGTATTTCAAGAAAAGTTAGACGAAAATAGGGATAAGGAGTCCTTATGCTAAGGACCGTGTAAAAGCGTATCAATTTGCAAGGAAAAAATGTGACAGCAGAAGAAAAGGTCCACGAGGACAGGGCTAAGTGGCTCATTGCCTTGGGCCTGCGTCACGAGTCTATTCAGCCACGCCTAGCGGGGGGGGGGGCGTCTTCCCCAAGGGATAGCCAAACGAAAAACAACTGCATTGTCTGTTGAAGCAGCTGAACACCGAATTAATTATCCTGTGAATTTCCGCTTTAAAGGTAGAAGTAGCTTTGCAATGTTGAAAAACCGGACAAGTGCGACTCGGACTCGCGCACTGAGAGCTCCGTAAATATTTGGCTGGTTTTTAGTATTTGTTGTTATTCTCTAGGGTTTGTTCTATAATCATGCTAAATTTCAGGTTTGTATGTTTTACCGTTTTTACGATACAACAAAATTTACGATACGATACTTTAGTATTTAACCGTTTCTTTATTTGTTAAAAAATCGGCCGTAATAACCCACGTTCTGAAAAAAAATCAACCTGCTATGTATTACGGTTCAAAGATACAGCTCTTTGTAGTTGGACAGACGGACGGACGGAAGGACAGCGTAGGCTTAGTAATAGGATCCCGTTTGACAACCTACGGAACCTTAAAAACGTGTTTAATTAATAATATGTAAAAAAGGATTAAATAAAGACCGGCCTGCTAGGAGTCCTAGGAATAGGCAATTTAGTGCCTAATAGGTACTCGTACATGAAATATATCGAAGCCGGTGTCAAGTAGGTATACACAATAGCAATGACACCATGATTCTTGCCACCGACTTCGATATACTTCATGTACCTATTAGGCACAAAATTGCCTATTCCTAGGACTCCTAGGAGGCCGGTCTTTTCAATTCAATTCAATTCAAATCATTTATTTCGGATAAGTCCATATCTTTTTTTATTTAGTCCTTTTTAGTTGGTTTTCGAAGACGGTTTTATTTTTTGTTAAATCATTGAGGAGTTCTCCCGGTACTTCACCATCAGTTGCACTTTACCACATGCATTATAATGAATATAAAAGTAGCTTCATGTTCTTAATAAAGAAATCTCATTGCTGGCGTCAATCACTTACGACTAAGGAGTTCCGGTGGTCATCTCTGTTCTTCATCATCAGGTCCTCTTCACCAAGAGGTGATTTTATAATGCAATTTCTCAAGGTCTTGCAGAATAATAATAATACCAAAATCGCTGTATGCGTGCCTATAAATTTTGAGGAGTTTCCTCGATTCCTCATGGATTCTATCATCAGATTCTGATTTCGTGACAATGGGACCACATGGAAAGTATACCCTTTCAAACAAAAAAATAATTTTCAAAATCGGACCACAATTGACGGAGTAATCGAGTAACAAACATAAAAAAAAAAACATACAGACGAATTGAGAACCTCCTCCTTTTTTTGAAGTCGGTTAAAAACACGGAACCATAAAAACTCAAACAAAGTGGTCACTAGCCCTTCCCTGATACCTCGCCCGCATTAATTCAAATTCAAATCATTTTATTTCAGATCAAGGTCCATAAATAGCATTGTCTTAAGTCTATGTTAGCTTTTGCACTAAAATTAATAGTATAAATTAATTTAAAATTAGTATATACATATATAATTACATAATATTACCAGATTGTATTGTAGTTATGATTCTAGTACACGAAAACTTTGATATCGTTTTGGTTACCATCTAATAGTTACAGAGTAAAATATGCATTTAGCATACAACAGGTTTTGTATACCTACTACACAAAATTTGTTTCCTACTATACTAGGTAAACGGTAATAGGTACTAGAAATTATGTTATACTGAAGTAGAATTTTATATTAATGTGTAAAAAACGTATAGTTGTCACATATAATACAATAAAATCAAGTAGAATTTACAATATTCTGTTATAGGAAACTAGATTTTTTTGCTGAGCTGGTGCACCGTTTCGGCGGTTTATTATTGTATTTTTAATGTCAAGTGTAGATATGTGTTTTATTTAATAGCCGAATAAATGATTCTATTCTATTCTATTCTGTTCTCCGTGTATGTGCGATGAAAACTTACCCACGCAGGCAGTTCGGTCGTTCGTCGAGAGCTTCTCCATCGCGTAGGAAAATAACATCCCTTAGGGCCTGCGCAAACCGGCGGAGCGCAGCGCAGATCACTTTAAATTTATCAATGTATATTCTTTTATATTTTAATTACAATAAGGTATAAATTTAGAGCCGCAGCCGCAGAGTAGAAATCCCCCGTGATGCTCCGAGGTCGGTCTCAGAGCATTCAAATTTATACCTTATTGTAATTAAAATAGGGAAGAATATACATTGATAAATTTAAAGTGATCTGCGCTGCGCTCCGCCGGTTTGCGCAGGCCCTTAAGCAAAATGTAAATGAAACGTAGGTATTTGGACGCTCGCGGCAAATGCGCGTCCTCCGATAAGCCGATGTTGGGCGAATTGTTTTTTTAGGGTTTCGTCGTTAATCGAAACGGTATCCTATTAGGCGAGCCGCGACCGCTCGCGCGGAGTTTCTCGCCGCGTTGATTTTCATTCGCCTCCAATAATTATTGAAAAGTTACGAGTCCGGTCGGTTAACTATGCGCTTTATAGGTTGCAGTATTGCTGGAAGAGCGAGGCGTCCCGACACAGGCCTTTGTAAGCCTAAAGGGAGGCCTCAACAACTGTAATTTTTACAAACTTGCTAAATGGTAATAAAGACTTTTTGATTATTTTTTTTAGTATTATGGCGTCTGGAAGCTGAATTGGTGCATTACGCTAAACCTAACGTTTTTCGAAAATCGACACATAAGATATCTATGGAATTGTCATAAGCGGCTGACTTAACTGATCTGTCAAGTTAGCTTACTACAATCCCATACATTTTATCGATTTTCGAAAAAAAATACGTTAGCGTAGTGCATTTTGACTAGGCCCCCGTGATCTCCAAACATCCAAGATACGTTTATTAATTAATACGGCTCTATGTAATCATTATTAATTAAACATTGTACTCTGGACTATCACCGCTCGTTTCGGAATGGCAATTGGTTAAATTACAAGCAAACACCTCGCTATGAAAATAAAACGATAATTGGTCCGGCCGGTATCACCACAGGCGCCTGCGCGATAACACGAACACCATTGATTTTTACAATACTCCCCCCTACGCGCGTTCATTTAAAGCTCAAATTAAAACACACAATCACAAATGAGTATAGTTCCAGCGTGACAGTATTACAATTATGCATTATGTGAAAAACGAGATAGGCATTATCAGTTAGCACATAGTTATAGCGTTACAAAGAGTGTTCGAGTCCAACTTATACTCACGTTTATTTAACTAAAATATTGCAACACAACACAACAGATATAGTACAGTCAAGGTTATAAATATAGATACGTTCAGAGTGTCAAAAATATGTAATCACGACCTTATTACGGCGATACAAGAACGTAGATACATATTTTTGAGGCATTCACCGTATCTATGTTTATAACTTTGACTGTACAAGGGTGAATTTCAGGGCGTTTCAACCGCCGTCATTAGTGTCACCAAATATATTGACGAAATCATCTGCAACTTCTGATGCTGATAGAAACTACATCCCCGGTTCTGCTTCTGTTTACATCAGGAGTTGCTGGTAGATGTCAATGATTTCGTCAATATATTTGGTGACACTAATGACGGCGGTTGAAACGCCCTGAAATTCACCCACAAGTTTTTGACAGAAAGCGTTTTAAAACGAAAATGCCGGAACAGGCGCCGTGGCCAAGATGCAATTAGGGTTGCCACCTTTTTTACTTAAATTAAAGTATTTTTTGGTTTAAATTAACAAAAAATAAAGTACTTTATATTATATAATATTATTACGACGACGCGGTTAGCCTAGTTGGTAGTGACCCTGCCTACGAAGCTAGCGGTCCCGGGTTCGAATCCCGGTATGGACAAATATTTGTGTGATGAGCGCGAGTATTTGTTCCTGAGTCATGGATGTTTTCTATGTATTTAAGTACGTATTTCTCTATATAAGTATGTTTATCGTTGTCTAGTACCCATAGTACAAGCCTAGAGCTTAGTTTGGGACTAGGTCAATTTGTGTGAGATTGTCCCCTGATATTTATTTTATTTATTTATTTATTTGTTGCTCCAACTTATACGTTATAATTTTTTTTTCATTGATGTCGAAAATAAAGTACTTAAGCGTACTTTATTTGCTTTGTAAATTATAAAGTACGAACAGCTAAAATACAGTACAATACTTTATAATACAGTACGGGTGGCAACCCTAAATGCAATACGCTAAAAGCGATTTTCGAAATCAAAGAAAATTTATAGGATTGACGTAAGCTAACGATATGTCGCGTCAGCCGCTTGTATCAATTTCATTATCGTTGTCTATTTTCGAAAGTGGATAGCTAGCGTAATATCTTGGTTAGGACCCAAATAATACAACAAAGAGCTTTCGTTGCGCTGTAGAGGGACGTCGAACAGGCCCCAGGCCAGCGTGTGCTACAGCCAAAGCCGCAGCGCTGTTATGGCCTGTTTGGTTATTCTCTTTATTCCTCAACCAATAGGGCATATGCATTTTTTTGTCGCATTTCTTAATAAAATATGAAAATACCGTAAAAGAGATGGCAAAAAGTGAAATTAAATTCAAAATCGGCCAAAAAACACGGATAATGTACGTAAGTACCTATTTAAAAACTACTAATTATACATAGAGATCCGACTTGAACTGTAACGTCAGCGTACACTACGGCTATGTAAAGTCCATGTTAAACTGTGTTTTGCTAGAAAGATAGAAACATATCTTTAATAGCTTATATCTCGGTTATTTTTATAGTTATTCGAAAAATATTTTTCCTCTACTGTTTGTTATATGAATAAGAATAAGAATAACTTTATTGGTAAAAAGTTAATGATAACAATGACAAGGGCTTTTGTATACACGAAATTCACATTAATATTACATTTGCCTGAACTAGGATGATCCTGTGTCTCAGGCAGTGAGAGCTATACATATAGTAAATACGTTTATCCATTTCATCAGAAAATCGTTCACAAAAATTTTAATATTAGTAAGGGATTCATTTTACTTACATAATGTACATGTTTACATGCTTACATGCTTACATGTTTTATATAATGTTAGAATAAGTAGTGACATTGTTATATTTTCATTTAAAAAATGACTAACTGTTGAGTTTCTTGCGGCGCTTCTTCTCAGCAGTGGTCTCCTCTTGGGAAGCGCTGGTAGATTTTGACGTGTAAAAGTGCCCGTGCGGCCTACTTACTGAATAATTTTTTTTTTTTTTTTTTTATCTTAGTAGTATTTAAAGATAAAATCATATTATTAACTATTTTAGAATCTACATAAGTCATGACTTTTTATTAAAGCAAAAAAACAACATGCATATACCCTAATATTCTTCCTCCCCTGCCGAGACGGCTGCGGCGGCGCCGGTGGCGATCGGCGAGCAACTAACAAATGCACAGAGATGTATGTCAATTCATCGTATTCGAACACAGAGCGTCAATTTGTAGTACAGTCGAGGACAGAAAGATGTTTACACTTTTTCACCTTGTTCCATTGTAATAAGGTCCAAAAGTGTATACATATTTCTGTCCTCGACTGTACCATTTTATACATTTTCTTTACAGAATTTAGTAGGTAGGCCGCCTGACTTGGGACTGACGGCGGACTGTCAATCTCTGTTGCCCTTTACGGCCTGGCCACGACTTTGAGCGGCGGCGGCGAGCGGATTCTCTCCATTGCTCGGTCGAGACGCTCACCGCGCAGCGGTCAGTTGACGTTACACGCAATGTATTAGAAAATTCGCTCGCCGCTCACCCGGTCGCGCAGTCGTGGCCAGGCCCTTAGCCAGGTCTTTAGCATACTGCTGTTATTTTTCTTGCAGAACTTCGGCGCTCACTTCCACCGACGCGAATGGCGTCACAGGTATTTTTCGAAGAACCTACGATGTTGGCGGAACTGAATCGGAATAAGTGACGAACGACCGATGTCGAGAAACTCGAGAAACACGCGAACACGTAGTGGGGTGCCGTTCATTCTTTAAACCAACTTTTAGCATAACTTCACTACTCGTAAAATTCATAATAAACAATCTGTATAAAAACAAAATTCATAATTTGGTGGTCATACATAATAATTAAATAAAAGAACACTCAATGCTCATAAAAACGTTATTTATAACGTTCATTAGGAATAATGTCATTTGGTATATCATACATTTAGTATAATGATTAGAATTTAGAACAACATTTGAACTAATGATCAGGTGACATAATATTATATGACATACCAATCAAAATTATACCTGAACAGTTAACAAAAGAGAACTGCTACCAAAACAGTAGGTTAGGTTATAGGTTAGGTTAGAACTTTGAACATTATGATCTTGGTTTTTATTAAAAAAGTACGTTATGAGCAATAAATACTATACAAAGTGACCATTATACTGATTGTCTGTTATGCAGATACATTACTATGCTACTTAACTATTATTGCTTTCGAAATTATGCAATAAGTTTATATTCATTTTGTTTTTTTACTATTTAATCATTTCTGCAGATCAAAATTATGCAATTTTTATTATGCAAAATGAAAATTCGAAAATAGTTGTTATTAAAAACATTACACACCCCACGTAGTGTATACTCGTTGACGGTCATGTTTAAACATACTTAGAACAGAATAGGTAGTGTTTTGTCTACGTCCCTTGTGTATAGTATGTGTTTGTTTGTACACCCCTGGGACAATTTGTCCTCGCTCTGTAGTGTAGCTGTTCCGTGCTCGATTCGTATGTCGACTGCGGGAGGAAAGCGCTTTTAGCGTAATTGTTATTCCGCGTTAGCGCTGCGGATTATGATGTCGCTCGCAGCCAGCGCTCTATCGGATATTGATTAAAAATACAGCGGCTTTTGCCATTTACCTCACCGTATTTTAGAGCATATTTTTCCTTTTACGCTATTTCTGGTCTGGTAGTACCTACCTATACCTTAAAACATGAGGCAATGATAGTATTTTAGTCATAGCATAGGGCCTGTTTCACAATCGAAATATAAATTTATCTGCCAGTTGAAGTTAGCTCTCTGTCTATTTTCAAGTGTAACAATAAATTTATCTGTCAGATATCCTTTACTTGACGATTGTGTGTACCCATCAGTCGTAATTAAATTTACATAAATTAAGAAGCATTTCCACTCTAATGAGTCGACTATATAATGTCGCCAGCGAGTTGTATGAAGGAATTTTGATTAATTAAGGCGTTCTAATTGTACTTTGAAGGAATGTTACTGGATTGGGTTGTTGTTTAACTTGAAGAGGTCGTATTCCGTTTAGAAATAAAAGAGATAAAAAATAGGGGACAATCTCACACAAATCGACATAGTCCCGAACTACGCTCTAGACTTTTACTATGAGTCTAGTACTCATACGATACAGCTTAAATAGAAATTCATAATTAAATATACATAGAAAAAAGAATGTATGTAATTTCAGATTGAAAAATCGGTCCCAAATTCCAATTCCAAGATAGAAACGTGTAATTAATGTGCATATGCCATGCCATTGATTGGTACGGAACATTTTATCCTAATCGTCTAACGTTACCCATGATATGGAGCGAATGTGTTTACATCTAATCGAGTGTCAGATGTCAGCGCGCCCGAGCTCGAGCTAATTACTCGCGCGCGGGATTGTATTCACAAATACACAGTATTTGCTCGAAGTAGGCCGCAGATGGGCCTCAGTTAGGGTTGCCAACCTTAGCACACGAAAAAAATGTTTATAAGCGTACTGATTGATTCCATACGAGACTAATGAGACGTTAGTTACCGCAATTAATATGTAAGTTCAATAAAAACAATCCGTTATTACATGTCACATACAAATAATACACAAACATATCAGCAACAGGCTTAGTCAAAAGATGTAAGTTAAATGACTCCCCCTCTGGTGTGACGTGACATATTTTGCAATTTTACATCTAGGAATGATTAAATTAAAACAGCAGTTCCAACATTTCGATTTTGACATGTGACGTCAGGAAGCTTACGACTCCTCCCACCCCTTGTCACACAATGTCACACTTTGTTGACCCCCCCTAACCCCCCTCCCTAACGTGTGACGTAATTTATGGACAGTCACAACAGACTGAGTTCCGTCTCTAGCTGGACGGTTGGCAGCCCTAGCCCCAGTCTCGCGCCGGGGAAACGCCTGCCAGAGTGCCAGCTAAGCTACTAATGATATGCCAATCTGAATATTTGAGTGACGATGGTTATTCGGAGATGTGAATACTAAGGGAGTTAATAGGGCTGGGTGTTTATGTAGTGCTAGAATTGGTTAGATAACCCGAGAGGAATGAGAAACGAACGCTCGTTAGCAAACCAAGTATTCGTTTGCGAGTAAATGTATGCGTTTGGCGTGTTATAACATCTACAATGATCGCAGTAGGAGTTTATTTGTTCTGATGAATCGCGTGTCAGAATATTTTTTTTCTCCTAAACAGGTTTTAGTGGAGTCCGACAACTTTTTAACTAATCCAAAAATACCTGCGGTGCGGGTAGCTCTCCGTTGTATTATAACACCATACTGAAAAGGTAATAATTATAACACCACCGCCCTTGATGGGGTGTTAACAGCAGGCCAGAAATCGCAGATGCGTTGTCGGCCTTTGAAAAAAAAGAGAAAGCTCGTCTCATGTAGGTCCCTAAGTTGTAGCGACCCTTAAACACCATCGCAATGAGATAGCTCCAAAAAAAAACAAGACTAATCACACAAATATATTCACATACCTACCGGGAATTGAAACCGGAACCATTAGCTTCGTAGGCAGGGTCACTAGCAGTCACTACCAGACTACCACTAACCGCGTCGTCGCCGGAATCTGTTGATAATTACGTAAGCTTGTTTGTCCGAAATGACACTTTATCACTTTATCTTTTTTTTATTCGTAGTAGTTCGCTTGTTAGCATGGTAAAAGTTGGTTCCCCTATTGTAGCCCGAAAAAATTCTGCCCTAATTTCACTAGCACTACTTTCACTAACCCTAAAATCACAAACCCGAAATGTTGATTTTCCTAACTATTCATTAGCCCTAATTTTAGCATCCTGAATTTTCATTGTACCTAATTTCTCATGTCCGAAATCTCAATTTTTACTTAGCCGATATTTTCGAACACCTAACCAATATATGTATACATATACCTAATATGTTTACAACCTAACGTTTATTAATCCTAATTGTAAGTGTATCTAACGTACTTTTTGTAAATTAATCCTCATTTCATTGTTTAATTACGACATTTTTTTATTTGAGTTTGAAAAGAGAAAAATATCGACTACAAAAAGAGTTCGACGCAGCTCCTATTCCGCGTATTTAAGGCGCTTTGCGCCTTGTTGCAATTCTAACCTAACCTAACCTTTGTAGATAAAATGGACCTAATTATGTAATTTGTTTTTTTATGTATATTTCGTTTAATAAACGATTAGTTCAAACAGTCGTTAGAACTAATGAATTATGTTTATTAATCATTAGGTATAATCATTATTAGTTTTATTAATAATAGAGCATTTGATAATTGTAGTACAAATAAAAAATAGGATATATAACGTTAGGTCTAATAATTATATAAGGATATTTATGTTTAGGTGTCATGACATTAGGGTTAATGAAAATTATATCAAGCGTTGGTAGGCCTAATGAAATTAGCTTGTATGATATTAGGTCAAGCGGGGGAGATCCGTAAAATTTAATTAATTCAAAACGGGGAATAGATGCAGTCGAGAACTCTTGAAAAAGACCCTCCAAGAGACTCGCATTATTGTGGATTCTCTAGAACTCTCCAGCGGCACATATCTGAACAGGAATGAACGTTAGGAAGTAGCGTCTTGTCTAGTAATAGCTATGTTTGTTGCTAATAATCTAGCCTGCACGGCAGCACGTGTTTCAATTGAGTATTGTTGATTGCGCGCAAGGTCGCCGCGGGCGAATCACGCCGCAATTAACGTAGTCGCCATTAGACGGAAACGTTTGATCTGATTCTTTTGCTCAATGATATGTTTGTACACCAAGTGAGTGTTTAGACGCTTGTATTCTTAAAAATGCATTTTTATTGGCTGTTAGCCAAACGTATATGCTTGCTTACTGTACATTGACGAGTTGGTATGCGCGCTGTTTAGTCGGTAGCTATCGCAGTGATGCGATGTACTACTACTGGCGTGCGGGCGATCGACCAATCAAAATACGCTATTTACCTTTTGATTGTTGACGTTGATTGACGTCACAGAGAGATGTGAGACTACACGATTAAATACCCAAAAGTGGGTGTGAAGTATAAACTCAATTTACCAGGTAGATTCGGTATTATTGAATTACAATTACAGTATAATTTTAAAGGTAAAACGTAGCCTGAATAGTAGTATAGTAAACTCATCGCGTGCGTCCAATTGCGTGGTAGCAGTTCTATAATCCGCTATAGAACCCTGCAGGATCGAATCTGGGACCTAAAATACACCCTTTATTTTATTTGCCTTAGCCTATTTAAAAGTCTAAGTCGTATTTCAGTTCCTGGATTCTTTTTCTTGGCGGAGTTCTATGGTGGATTATAGAACTGCTACCACGGAATTGAGCGAGTCACGGAATTCGATGAGATTATACCCATACAAAAAATAACTCAAAAAATGGCTTAGAATTAATCTTTTCAACCATTACTAAAGCTTGCGAGATAATCAAAATGTACCACCACCTATGATACACCTTTTTGACATTTTTTTACACATACTTTGGTTATTTTCAAATATTCAACAATCTACTAAATTGATGTACCTAATACTTAGGTTATTTTAGGTAATTGTCCTAACATGTAAACTCGAAAAATCAGCGCTTTGGTCGTTTTCGAATTAAACGATTGTGTACGTTCTATTAGTTATATTAACAACAAACCACGCGTATGTTTTACGTTTATAACATCTTTAAAACATTTGCTGTGGCCTTGAGGCAACTTATGCGGACCATAATTCCGCGTACACTTGTGCTAATACAAAAGTATTTAATACGCTGATTACAATCACTAATACTTACACATTATGTATGTACTCATTAAAGACCGCGAGTTGGTTGTTTTCGTCGTTATGAGGATATCATTATCGCTCCGAAATAAGTTACGATGGAATTTGTTAGGTGCGCGCCGCGGAAATGTGGATCGATTTAAGTAGCAGGAAAACTTGTGGTAAAGCTAAGTACATAAATCACAAATTCGCCTGGAGATTGTAACAAGGGGGTATTAATCTCAAAAAGGGGACGCAAGACTCCCTGCAGGCATTAATATTGTTGTTCTTGCTCTTTATCTTGTGCCCGAATATACTAGAATTAAGGAAAACAAAAATTCGGAAGCTACATCATTATTGTTAACAAATAACTTATCATCTTTTCTGGTTTTTCCTGGTTGGTTGGATTCCCGGAATCTGGAATCCCGAAATGTCAGCCTAAAATTGTGTTAGGCAAAAAGATTTTCGACCAAACAATACATTTGGTCAACGCAATTATTTTAATAGAGATGTCTTTTACTGACTGGAACATCGCAGGTTTTCACAACACTATTGTTATTGTTATATCTGTGTTAGTTAAGTAACTATCTCTTGTTGTAAATGTATAAGTGTGGTTTATTTGAATCTCTCAGCGCATTGTTGTAAACTGTAATGCTGTGTAGGTTGTATGTGATTATAAATAAATAAATAAAAATGTCTACTCCTTCTTCAGAACTGTAATAAGCACCACAATGTAGCCATTATATTTTCAATCTTCCACCCCACTGATAACGTCCATTCTCCTCCAGGTGAAGATCCTCGTGCCGAACTCCACCGCGGGCATGATCATCGGCAAGGGGGGCAACTACATCAAGCAGATCAAGGAGCAGAGCGGCAGCTACGTCCAGATCTCGCAGAAGGCCAAGGAGCTGTCTCTTCAGGAGCGCTGTATCACCGTTGTGGGTGAGTACATCTTGACATACGCCTTTTAAGTCTTTAACCCCCGACGCCAAAAGAGGGGTGTTATAAGTTCAACGTATGTATCTGTGTATGTCTGTGGCATCGTAGCTCCTTAACGGATGGGCCGATTTTGATTTAGTTTTTTTTGTTACAAAGATGACTTAATCGAGAGTGTTCTTAGCTTGGTTTGATGAAATTCCGTGAAGTCATTTAAGAGTTATGGGCTCTGAAAGTAGTGGTCCCGATTTTGTCGGGGGATTTTTAACTCGTTAGGTTATTTGTGGCAATAAGAGAGCAAACAAGCACTGGTAAGTGCCTCAGACCCATAGACATGTGCAAACTCAGGACTGTAGTCTTGAGATACAGGTTCCAGGGTGTCCTCAAGATTGAAATCTCAAGGCTGGGTTGCCAACCCGGAGGGCTGAGATGGAATGCCTTTATGCTAGTAATTTCACCGCTTATCTCATCCCCACACCAACAATGCTAACCCTAACACATTCGACGCCGCCTAACCTGCAAATGTATGTAATTTTGACACACCAGCATTAATACATCTATTCCATATTCTAACGTAAGACTTAACGCTTAAGGTTTAAGATAAAAGTGTATCGTCCTGAATTATTACCTTTTATTACTAAGCGACTAATGCGATTTTCAAATTTTTATAGCGATTTTGTCAAGACGGGCCACTTTTATTTTAAACCTTAAGCGCTAAGTCTCACGTTAGAATATGGAATAGATGAATTAATTTCCCTAGCACCTGTCAAATTATATCTCGTACTTGCATGCTTGGGAGCCAGGTGTGTCACCAGCGCCAAATGTGTAGAATAATAGTATTGGGCTAGACATTTTAGCGCTCTTTTAAAAGTTTGTGGGTCAAAGCGTCGTGGGAGAGGATAGAGTTGATTTTAGCGGCGAATCGTGGCATATTGTGGTGGATACACGAAAACATTGTAGTTCCGCATGTGACAGCGTCAAACGCAATTTATCAAGCTATATACATACCATCCAGAAGACTAGTTACTAAAGACACTACTAAACTAAGTAGATCACACTCTGAAAGTGATCCCTATACAGTTGCAATAAGATGAGTATTTATCAAGCTCTACACACATATACATACCATCCAGAAGACTAGTTACTAAAGATACTACTAAACTAAGCAGATCACACTCTGAAAGTGATCCCTATACAGTTGCAATAAGATGAGTATTTATCAAGCTCTACACACCTATACATATCATCCAGAAGACTAGTTACTAAAGATACTACTAAACTAAGTAGATCACACTCTGAAAGTGATCCCTATACAGTTGCAATAAGATGAGTATTTATCAAGCTCTACACACATATACATATCATCCAGAAGACTAGTTACTAAAGACACTACTAAACTAAGTAGATCACACTCTGAAAGTGATCCCTATACAGTTGCAATAAGATGAGTATTTATCAAGCTCTACACACATATACATATCATCCAGAAGACTAGTTACTAAAGACACTACTAAACTAAGTAGATCACACTCTGAAAGTGATCCCTATACAGTTGCAATAAGATGAGTATTTATCAAGCTCTACACACATATACATATCATCCAGAAGACTAGTTACTAAAGATACTACTAAACTAAGTAGATCACACTCTGAAAGTGATCCCTATACAGTTGCAATAAGTTGAGTATTCTCTCGCCGTAAGTGCAGGCGTACCTACTAATGAGCATCTATTTTCATTATTATTTTTTATAGCCTCTTAGCGCGCTGTACTGCTAATTAAAAACAGTATTATATTACTACACGTGTTACGCCATCTACGTAATCTATACTATTTTAAAACTGCAACGGAGGTGTGTCTGTACTCTGTACATGGAATATTGCTGTGGCGTGGTATTTAGGTGTCCCTGGCCCCAAATCACCGGACATTAAAGATGAATTTATTATAATACACTGTTGTAACACGAGCTGGCATATGGGTGGATTAAAAAAAAAACATAGTTAAGAACTTCATTAAAAAGCAGTTATTTTTTTGTATGTAATGAATATTAGCTATACATGGTTAACTTTATTGGAATTCACCCATATACATATCGCATGTTTAAAAGAAAAAGGAAACAAGTGTAATTTGAAGTTGAATTTATTTCGAACTTTGAATGTATTTAACTTTACGCTTCAATGTTGAATGGTCTGATAATTGAAGTTATTGCATTTTACTTTCAAACGTGCGGTATGTCACTACGGTGACGGGAGCCGGAGACGTAACGTTAATTCCCAAATTCTCAACCGTAGTCGTGAGTAAAGGCTACACAATAAATAATAGGTAATGTTATTTATTTCCGGCTCCTTCGGCAGCCTTCTTAATATGAGTTATTTTTCTCGAAAAATATTATAATAACGTTTGTAAAGATCATTTGAAGTTGTCTCTGGCATTTTCCTGTTTCCTTCCATCATAATATGAAATGTTTTTTAATAAATATTAAGAAACGTGCCGCTGGCTGCTACTTAAGAAAAACAACTCGAGTCAGTGGTCTTACAGGCGGAGCTTGATGTCGATGTTTTTGTATACGTTTGTGTCTCGACAGTATCTAACTGTCGATATTTGGAGGAATAAATTTAATATCATACGAAGGACGAAATTGTCCTGGTAAATAAGTAGGTAAAGGTGGTTTTAAATTGGACTTATGAAAAATGAAATATATTTTTTCGGATTTGTACATTAAATGACAAATAAATAATATGGTAGCGGATACTATCTTCTTCCTTGGTCACTGCTGAGACAGACAAAATCATATCATCATGATGTCAGTGGTCTACCCTCGCAACTAACACTTAATGTATCTAATCTACTTACTTAGCTTCTATCTATGAAGAAGATGTACGAAATAGTAAGAGAAACTGATAGTCGTCTATAGATGTTATAATTAATTAATTCTACGACGCGGCTAGCCTAGTTGGTAGTGACCCTGCCTACCAAGCTAGCGGTCCCGAGTTCGAATCCCGGTACGGACAAATATTTGTGAGCTGAGTGCGATTTTTGTTCCTGAGTCTATGTATTTATTTCTCTATATAAGTATGTTTACCGTTGTCTAGTACCCATAGTACAAGCCTAGTGCTTAGTTTGGGACTAGGTCAATTTTTGTGAGAGTGTCCCTGATATTTATTTAATACGATAAACTGACAGGCCAACATCGACCGGTGAACTGTTAGTCTGTGCTGTCCTTAAGTTTCCAAGAGTTCGAGTTTCAAAGGTATATTTTGATGACGCAGTAAACGGAGCCGAGCCTTGGAGAAATGAGAGCAACTCGATGTTTCCTTTGTTGCTCTAATTACCACCGGCTTTATCTATATTGGGCTATATTTTTTGCCTTTTATGTTTCGTAATTTGTAACTTCTAAGAAGCCTTGAATACAGATAAAAAAATGACAAAGACAAAGCGCGTCAAAGTTCAGGAGTGGGGGCTCGTGACGTCACTCCTGTGTAAAAATTATACCAAATTGTACCAAGACGTGATGCATGCGACATTTCAACTCAATATATCTCCGTAATTTTTTGATTATATGAAAGAAAAAATACATGTCCAATATTTTTTTAATAATGTACCTGATTGACAAAGAAAAAAAATATTAGTCCTCATTACTATTGTTTCCGTCGCTCACCCAAAGCCGTTGCCATACTATGCGATTGTCCAAGACACCAATGGCACATACACACACACGCACACACACATACATACACACACGATGTTGGCGTTATGTACAAATGTAAGCTAGGAGGAGCGGGTACTCCTGACAAAGGTAACCAATTTACCTAATAGGAGAACCCAACCCCCGACTTAAAAAATAGTAATGTAACGAAATATAGAAAATAAATATTTTTCATTTTTTCATTTTTTTTTTCACATACCATGAGAAAAATTAACACCCAACATTAACTCGATCTCTCCTCTTCCAGGCGAAAAAGACAACAACAAGAAGGCGTGCCTCATGATCCTGCAGAAGGTCGTCGACGACCCGCAGTCCGGGTCGTGCCCGAACGTGTCGTACGCGGACGTGGCCGGGCCCGTGGCCAACTACAACCCCACGGGCTCGCCGTACGCCGTGCCCTCCGCAGAGGTGACCGAGGTGACCACCGCGCACGCTACTCTCGATATTGTACGCTCCCGCCGCGGCGACGAGATTACCGCCCTACTCTCAACATCGAAGTTCCAAGTTCATCTCTTCCCCTCAATTTAAGCTAGATCATCCTTCCCGTTCGTCGGGGTACGCTTGACCATGATCCAGATTCGGCCAGTCTGGTTATTACAGTGACCTCCGTAACCCTTGTGACAGGGGAACCAAACCAATTGAATCACGGTTACACATTTTGCCACCTTAATGTGTAGGTTTCCTCACGATGTTTTCCCTCACCGTAAGAGCATGGGTAACCGTGCAGGTAATGTACATATGTTAGAAAAACTTATTGGTACATGGCGTGCATTGGGGGTTCGAACTCTGTACAGTTCGCCATCAAATATATCTGTACATATCAGAGTGGTCAAAAATATCTGAACATGCACTCTTAACGCCTTGACAATAGAGTCGTGTTCAGATATTTGTGAGCACCTTGTTTGCTGCAATATATATGATGGCGACTGTACATACCTCACCAACACGAGTCGACACTGCTAGCCACTAGGCCACCGACGCTCCAACGCCCTCAATTTAAGATAGATAATTGAATGAAAGGGATGAAGTTTCGAATTTAGTGCTTCACAGTTACCATCCTGCTTGTGAAACAGTGCTGAAGTGTGAGCTATACGCGGCGATTTTTTGGTGATTCATACGCGATAGGAGCGTTGAGAGATCTAATAGAAATTACTCTCTGATGCTGCTATCCGTTAAGTATTCAAAGGATGTGATTTAAACGGTTGGCAGAATATTGACGTTTTGGTCAGCAGAAAAATGCATTTGATCAGCAACTTATGGTCAACTAAAATATCAAAATTTGATCAGCAATTAATGTCATATTGAGCTGCTCTAAAATTGATTGTTAAGCCATTTAAATATATTTAATGCATTTTGTGGGACACATTTAATAAAATGTCGGTTATCTAAAGTACGGAGAGCATAATGCTTAATAAATATAAGAAATGTAAGACAAAGACGATGGAGCTCCGCGCAGCGGAGCTCCTATTCTGCGTAGTTAAAGCGCCTTGACACAACTCCAACCTAACCTAACCTATCAAGTTGAAATTGAACTAATTTAGCAAATTTGATGTTTCTGCTATCCACTTAAATTTTACTGCTTACCAGTTGTGTAATCTTGCTGACCTATGTCAATGTGTTGCTTGTTATCATTTTGCGGATCGAATAATTATTTTGTATCGCGATTATTTATTTAGCGGACACATAATATTTTAAGCTTACCAAATATTGATTCATTTGCCGATAATATTTTATTTAGTTGCGGACCAAGTGTTGCGCCCGGTTATTTATTTTGATGCTGAACAAATAGAAAAACTGCAGACCAAAAAAATTACTCCCGTATTCAAATGATTAAATCTATTAAATTGTAACTTTATAGTTAAAAAAAGTCAAGATTATGTTTTTTTTTTTCAATTTTATATGTATGTATTTTTTATTTATTAATTGAAATTAACATTTCACTGCATGTTTCAAAAGTGGTCTTTAAAAAACTTATTTTTTTCTAAAAGCTAATTACACTTTGTCTATTTGGTTTGTAAATTATAAAAGCTCATGAAGTCACGATTATTCTTGACACTTTCAATCAAAAATGCTAAGACAATATTCACTTCAAAGTCAACGACGCCTGAAAACTGCGATTCACAGTAAAAAGGCAGTACGAACTTGATATGCTTATGCCTTTTTTTTGTCGGCAAAAGCCAATAACCTATCTTATTACCACGCTCAGTGCCGTGAACTCCTATATCAAGTCCGTTTTCTACACAGGTCACTTACTGTAGCACTGAAAGTCTAAGCCAAGCCAATAAAGCCTTGAAGATCTTCAAAGCGCAAAAGCTATAAAGACGCCGTCAAGAGGACTGACCAAGGCTTACACCACGCCATTCAATAGCCTCTCACCAAGCTATAAAGTCTATTTTTCTACTAAACTCAGCTAGATTGCTTTTAGTTTGTCAAGCGATTTAGGTTGTTATTACAAAGAAGTAAGGTCGCAATCTCGTCGCCGCCAGTGGCTCAGTCGGGCGTGTTCGAGTGGTCGCGGCCCTTACGCCCTCTCATACCGGACTGCACTATATGCATTTCTGAGCTGTTGACTTGCACTCGATATTTGTACGCTGTTGCCAAAATTGTTAGAGCTACTTTATTATTTACATATACTCAAATAAATTACTACTTATTATTAACTAGAAAATGACAGCATGACCTTTATTAATACATTTGCGAAAAAATGTTAATGAAACAAAAATAAAATAGGTAAAGTGTGCGAAAGCCATCGGTCATTCATAATACTCAATCAGCCAGGCTGTCACTCATAACACTCTTTTAGCCAGCGGTCACGCATAATACTCATTTAACCGATCATTCGAACACTCATTCAGCCGAATCTAAAAAATTTAAAAGTAAAAAGCACTAGTGCGAAAAATCCAACTTGTCGCACGATTTACAGCTACAAAATGTACCATTTTTTGAGCATCTGTATTAAAAATACTATACCATCGTTGTAGCGAGACCACAAGTTGAGTAACTAAAACTTCCCGCTAAAATCAAATCGCCAATTTCGATAAATTGATTATTAATTTAAACCAAGCATTTAACGGGCGGTTCAGTACGCCCCTTAGGAACTTTGAAGCGGGATTCTGTGTTTAAAGCGTCTGCAGCGGATACAATAGACAGCTCGTTTTGTCTTAACTTTCACTAAAATAGTCTTCTAAGTGAAAGGAAGATTAATGTTTCATAACCGGACACTACTCGCCAAGCACATAGTTTTTGTTAACGTCAAATACCATTGGTCATTCACTACATTTTATAAAATAAAATCTTCCCGCCGTCTGTCCCTTCGTATGTATGTACGCTTAGATCCTTCAAACTACGCAACGTATTTTAATGCGGGTTTCACCATCAGTTAGATAATTTTCCAATTTATGTGTATAATAGGTGAGTCGCTAGTTGATTATAAATAAATAAATATAGACGCCGTGTCGTTTTTACGCATGCAAATCGCCGCGTTTCTGTGTTACCGCTCTCACTGCTTCTAATCATGGTTGGTAATTTTTTTTTATAAATATTGTGCGAAAGTTTTGGTTCAGTCACAACTGCTCCGCGCTTGTGACCTCCCCAGATGAAGGTTTGTCGCCAACTTTCATTTTTATGTAGCTCTCTCTTTGTAGCTCAGACACAGCGCCCGCTCAAGAACTCTCTCTACTCTGTGCTGCAGAAACGGACAGAGCTACAGGAACATGTGATTCGGCGTCAAATTAAATGGGAATTAACGTCCAACAACTGCGTCAGGGCGTCTAGCACATGCTGCCTACGGCTTGTTTGTCGCTCCGTCCCCCTCTACCCAGTCAATAACGAAAGAGCTGCACTATGCGACAAGGGAGAAATTACAAAATGTGTTAGCCGTACAGGGGTGATTTTCGATCCTACTACTTCCAACTGAGTGGCAACGCCCGACCAGTCGCGGAGCATATAAACATATACGTCAACCGTGTGTCGTTGCAGGGCCACGCGCTCGGCGCGCCGGTCGGCGGTGTGGGCTCGGTGCTGGTGAACGGCGCGGCCGGGATCGGCGCGCTCTCGCTCACGCTCAGCCTGGCGCCGCCCGGCGCGCAGCCGCCCACGCCCATCACGCAGCACACGCTCGACCACATCAAGGTATGCCATACGATAGGTCCGACAGAGGGCCTCATAAGAGCGGTTCCGCGCTGCGTCCAATTCGAAATCAAAAATCAAAATCGTTTATTTGTCCAACATAGGTTAATTACACGATGTTTAATTATACTGCTGTAACACTATGGTGCCCATGGGCATACAAATGTTTATTATAAATTATAAGTTTGTACAAATGAAGCGTGCTTAGGTTAGACAATTTGCTATAAAATAAAGATAGGATATATACGATATTTTACAATATGTCAGTATCAAAAACTAATTATTTTCATTAAAAAATTCTGTTATCGAATCATAGGCATTTTCTATAAGGAACAGTTTTAAGTTTTTCCTAAAATCCACATCATTACTTTTATTTGCTAAAATGTTTTTTGGTAGTTTATTATAAATTGTGTGAGCCGGCCGAATCGGAGAAAATGTCGGTCTAAAGTAGCATTTGTATGAGAGGTTGCGCACTAGATCCGAATTCCGTCATCCGATTTCTCATACAAATAGTACCTACTACTGCTACTCTTCGGTTTCGAATAGATAAGATAAGACATAGACGTATCTCTGTTTTTGGTTGTCCGCAGCCCCCTATTGTTGTCCTTAAGAAGATACGGCCATCTAAAAACAGAAATGTTAAAAGTGCCAAAGCGACACACGCTTGACTACATGAAGGGTAACAACACTAACAACACATACGTTTTTAGTTCGATACACGATCCACTGGCAATCCACGCGGCACACGCGTAATGCCCGGTTTACGCGATGCCAATTTTGCGGCGCCAAAATTTCGCACTAGTGCTGGCAGCGAGATTTTGGGGCCGCAAAATTGGCATCGTGTAAACCGGGCATAAAGGTAAGTTCAGTAATTAGATTAAATGGTCTACGGAGTCAAGGGTCAACTTGGCACAATCTCTACTGCATCAAGGGACCGACATCAGCATCCCTCGTACTACCTCTGCTCTGAACCAGTCGTAACCTTCAAAGTTGAAAATAATGCTTCAATCATTCAAGATATTCCATACGCGTTCCAGGTCGCCCTCCGGCAATCCGGCTACTCCGAAGCCGGCATTAACGAGATCTGCGCCGCCCTGGCGCTCCTCGTGAAGCACGGGGTCCTCGGCCTGGCGCTGCCGACCGCGCTGCCGGCCGCGCCCCTCTCCGCCGCCTACTTCCCCATGCCCACCCAGGACCAGCAAGTCTTCGGGCCCATCTCACAGGTCGGCCTAGGTGAGTGCTTAGGTATGTGGCTCCAGTATCAGATGTAGCCGGTGCCGGGATGATGTGTTAGAGATTGTCTAAGTTCACGTGGTTTGGGGAATTTGAGGTTAAAGGACATGAATTCGTATGTACGTATTACCGTATGCGAGCTTCGTATAAAACAAAAGATTAAGGAAGGAAAAATGAAAGTGATGGCATCGGATGGGTTAATAACAAAAGAACTCTGACTCTATTAGAATGGGCGATGCTCAATCAAAATCTAGCGTATCTTCGATCTCATCGTTTTTGTCTGAAAGGATTGTAACAAATGCTCAACTAGTGTGTTCATATAAAAAAGTACCTATACCTAGCGCTGATTTACAGCTGGTCGGGATTTCACGCGTTAAATGCGTTACGATGCGATATTTTCGTTAGCTGCTCTGATATGTCTTAAATAATTAGTGGGCAACTTCCGTACACGGAAATCAGAACTTGAAAGGCCATGTTAACTTAGACAATATCTGTTTCTAAGCCATACGATAAGTGATAGATTTGATCCTTGCCGTAGTAAAGTTACTAAGTAGTGACATTGTTAAATTTGCCAAGAGGGCAGCTCTGTTATAAAACTTATAAACTTAATGAAACCCAGAATGGATAAAGCGCAAACCAAAGGTTTCCTCGAGTTAATTGTAAAAGCATAATAATATAAAAGACTGTAATTCGATTTCTGCCAAATGTAAATTCGAACAAGTCTCGAGGATGAATAGAATTATTTAGTCATATTTATTAATATAATTATATTGTTTAGCTATTATATATTGTGATATACGGTGCCATTACATTAAGGTGAGGGCGACGTGACCTTCAGACGACTCGGGCGAGATATTCTAATATGTATGTGTATATACGGCTGTAGGCAATTAGTCACCTGCCAGTAGCGCTACTTCCACGTTCCACAGCGTAATAGAAGCGTAGTCAAAGTCGAGATAAAACCGTTTAGATCTAGAACCTTCTTCGGATCTCTGGAATATGACTTCGAAAATATAACTCCATAAATATGTAGGTATGGAAGCAAATTGGTGTTTTAACAAGCAATAGTCTCCGTCCAAATTACGATTCGGTATTCGGATCCTCGTTTACGGTACGGTTTAGGACGAAACATTTTATTCTGATTTAGCGAAAACTGGTATGATATTACTTCTCTCAAACTCATTACATATGCTTCGGAAACCGGAAATATCAGAATTTGTGAAGTTTCATCCAAACAGCTAGGAAATATTAATAATTTTTTAGCAATTAATTTTGATTGAACGGTCACGAAATAATAAAATTGATTATTTACTTATATTATAATATAATTTAACAAGTCAGTAAATTAAAAATTAAATAGTGTGTAACGGAAAGATGAATCTTAAAGTTCTTATATTAAGTTTGGTGGAAATTAGTTAAAATTATTTTTGGTGTGTGTTTCCTATTCACCTTGTAACACGATTCCGAACGGTGTTTTGTTTTTTTTTTTTGTCTTTGGCAGTGAAATTGTACATTTAGAGGATTATCGCTCATTACTCCGAAGATCAATTAAACAAAACATTCGATGCCTATTGAGTTTAAAGCCACGTATGCACTAGAACCAATGTTTCGGATACACTGTTTCTTAGCACTACGTAATGTTTACAGCAACATTGTTTCAACCTACATGGTGTGGACGGTCTGGGACACAGTGTTACCAGCGGGGAGCACAGAAACATGCCGATAAACAGCTGTGTTTACCCCGACAGTTATAACATGTTTCGGAAACACGCAGATGTTGTGAAACAGTGTATATGTTTCAGTGAACACGTGGCTTTAAACAATCTTTCTCTTAAATCTTTGAATGTGTGGCAAAGCAGCAAAAGCACTTAAATTTTTAATAAATTTTTTTTTTGTAACTATTATTATTTCCGTCTCTACGGAATCGTATAAACCGACTAAATGGGCGTAATGAGCAAAAATTCTCAACATTTCCGCTTCCTCACTTGAAAATTTTAAATTTCTTCGCAACGCTTTCCATGTCTTTCTTAGAACTGATTGGCTATTCCTCTTGACTTTAACTTCGACAAAACGGACTGGAAAAAGGAGCGTTTCAATCGAACATTTATAAAACCACGGGGGATTTAATTCTACTGTGATAAAATATAAGACTTTAGCTAGATGCCACAACAAAAATCGTAGTTGCAAGAAAGAGATCCAATCCACAATGCTAAACCGTTTAGAATTGAGTTCTTTTGAGGTCGGAGTGATAATTTCGTCATCATTTTGTGCTTCATGTGCAATGTGCATCATGCTTCAGAAATTTCATGTTTGATTTAACTTATATTTAGGAAGAAGAATAATAGCAACCTTTCTTTTTCCTCCGTCAGCACTAGAATTCCAAACACGATACAAAATTGACCTTTTCTCTAATTTGCCAAACTTAGCCTAGGTCTTCTCTCCCATTCTTTCCTTCGATATTACCCTCTAGAGTCCACAGGGTAATGTCGAAGGGAGGGGAGGGGAAGCACGCACGGTCTAGAGTCTAGACCGTGCATGCATGGCTGCCATGCCGTCTCAGGTGTCCCAACATCTTTATTTTCTTGTGGATTAGATCCTTTTTCCCCTAGCTAGGTTCAAATGTGCTAGAATTAGTGACATCATGCTATCGTTCTATCTTTTCTCTCAGCTAGTATTGTATTGAACCTCAGCTGTTCTGTATTTGTCTACTTTTGGTTAGATCATACATCTCTAATGATATTTGAACCGCTCCTTTAGTTCGCCCAACTCTCTTGCACCAAACACGCGTATGTGTGTGCGTACTCGCATTATGAGCGTGTACAGTCAAGGTTATAAACATAGATACGTCCAAAGCCTCAAAAGTATGTAACCACGATCTTATGTCGCCGTAATAAGGTAGTGGTTACATATTTTTGGCACTCTGAATGCATCTATATTTATTATTAACCTTGACTGTACATTCACGAGGCCGCTTCAAATTTCGTTACTTGAAATTCGGGTCTTGTGTTACTCTGTTAGAGTTCGAAATTACTTTTTTTAATTCATTATGGGTTTGCTCTTGACTAACTCTTGCCCTTGGAGGACGAAGATTTAGTCGGCGATGAAGCGAGCTCACCCAGAAGATAGCCAGCCTCAATTTAAGCCGGTTCTTAAGAAGCTATCATATATAATTGAAGTATTTGTACTGCAATGCAATCGTCAATAAACTTTAACACTTATTTAACAACAACTGCATAACTAAAACACGTGTCAGTTTTAGGAACCGGCGAGCAAAATTCACATTTTAATTTAAATACATTAACAATTGCCACATTTTGGTTATTTCCGTATAGACTTTATCTGAATCCAAGAGTCATCAAACAAGTAATAAAGTGCATAAAGGTCCAACGCCTAGTTATAATATAATTAGCAGTAACGATCTGTAATATTTGTAATGCATGACTAGTTTTACGCTCTGTGTTGTATTGCTGATTTGTCTATAAGTAACACAATTGGCTTTTAGTATTTCCATTAATTGTTTTTTCTTCATTAGGTGTTTTTTTTCTAAATTTCCGATCACCGCTTCCTCACTATTTTCGGCAATACATAACAATTTCACATTATGTTGAGGACCTCATAAATAAATATTGTTTTTAAAATGTTTAGTATTAGCTATGATGTTAATATGTTGTCCACTGCATAATCTTAAAATAAATAACAACTAATATTTAATAATGGCACTTATTCCGAAGTCATTCAAATTTTAAAATATCACGTAAACACGTAACGCCAGCGTAAACATACGGCTTCGGTGCGTTCGTTTTTGTAGAGTGTTAAGGATACCACAATGGTCAATGACTTATAGTATGTATCCTGACGTACGGCGTGACAGGTAACGGGAGCCCTAGAAATACCAGCTGTGTCTGATTGTGAAAATAAAGTGCCTAAATACAACCGTGGGGTCATTAGTTGTTGTTTATTTCTATGCCACTGTTGAGGCCACACCGCGCACTACCAAGGTCATGCTAGCACTGTCCGTGACCTACACCTGTATTTATAAATTGCATTCACATTTTATTATCCATTAAAAAATAATACATAGTATATTAATTGAAAGTTCTACATAGTATTTAAAGCCTGTTGCGTGATTTTTGGTTATAAAACTCAAAAAGCATAATGGAACTATCCTCCATCCACGGAAACGAGTCAGTATGGCGTTCTCTCTTTTGCACATTTGTATGCAAATGAAAGGGACAAAGAAAGGTCGGTGGGCGCACCTCAATAGCTTACATGCCGTGGGTCGGAATATTCATTTTTATTATTCCTTACTTTTGTTCGTACGTTTATGTTACATGTATGTATATAGACTAAATTACTTACTTTATAGTAACCGATTTTCGAGGTAGTAAATTAGAACTAATATTGATTATGAATATTTAAAAGTATTTATCATATATATTTAAATATTTATTAAACTACTCCTACGGCAAAGTTAAACGGAGGGAAAGTAATTCAAAATATTGTGGATATGAAATTTTGTTAACTAAATTTTGGCGAAACAATCCAATTTATGAGCCAGGTCAGCCACGTATTCGTTGAAAAAAATAATATGAAGGAGCACTATAACGCGTCCGCACCGTACGAGAGACAGATGTTGACTAAGATGTTGATGATGTTTGTTTTACAAATAAATAATTCTGATCCTGATTCTAAACTTTGGACGCCATGTAAACTCATCTTGTGCTGATGCTTTACCCTTCTCGCTGACCAATTACGTGCTTTCTCGGTTTTCTAGTACTAACTCGTTTCCGTGGATGGAGTATAAGATTATTTATCTGTCCGTAAAATTTAAAGCCAGGTTTATTACATGTGAATAGATACATTATAGCTTTCGCTTATATTATGGACAAATGCGATAGATTTTAGTGATCGGCCATTATTTAAACTAGCTGAGGTTTGACAGTTATTTTTTTTATGAATATATAACAGATGATATAGATACTGTACTTTGGTCTGACAATATGTATAACCAAGTGACTATCCAAGTATAGTATCAGGTTTAAGTGCGATTTATGAACACAGGCCATACTGTACCTACGGTACAATCGAATTAGCACTTACGCTATGCTAGCATGACGGCAGGAGGCAGCGACTACAAAAACACGCGATTCTGTTACGGGAATAACTCTTTTGTTTACTTTTGAAACTTCTAGACTAGTCATCTCGCAGCCGATAGATGTTGTGTTGAGACCGAGTAGCCAGTGCCGGCTTTACCTGTGGTGCAGGGTCTTAGGGCCTTATCACACTGGCGATTTGCGAGCGTTCTGCGAGCGACGCGATTGCTCTGCTCAACGATCTCGCCGCGTATGCGCCGCGACATTGCGACGTGATCACCGCGATCACTAGTACTAAACGGATAGCGATCACGTTGTGCACTCGCGGTGAACACGTTGCGCACACGCGGCGATCACGCGGCTAGCAATCGCGTCGCTCGCAAGTCGCCAGTGTGATAACGCCCTTAGGTGGCGCCCGCCGCTAACAACCAAAGCGGGAAACACAGTAGGACGACAGTTGATATTTTTCTAAAAGTTTTCGTAAATAACTAGAATTTGACTATATTACCCCAATGACTTGAAAGCTGGATTCGCCCTTGCCCCTTTTTTGATCGCGCGCCTACTAGAGGACATTACACGCCGGCGCTACATGGGCTCTGCGTATAGCAAATATTAGCTTGTTTTTCCATAGATTAAAAAATAATAAAACGTCAAACTTAAAATGGTTTTTCATGTAAATGATTAGATACACGAACTTATATTTGCTATCGGATCTAAACGCAACATCTCCCAGTTTTAATACGCGTAGTCTAAGGGTAATTCTTCGAGCGTTTCAACCGCTCTCATTCTCTTGGTCGCATTAATGTCGAAATCCCTGTAGCTATGGATGCTTCTTTCGGTTGTCTTGTAGAGTGCCCTGACTTCTACAAAATAACTGAAAATGCTATTCTAATATACAGGAAATTCGACATGAATGCGACCAGGGGAATGAGAGCGGTTGAAACGCTCGAAGAATTACAAAGCTACAGTAGTTGTTTCCCTAATGATTACGTGTTTTATGTCGCTGCCTCCTGACCGTAACACTCGAACTCTTGTGTCAAGTAGACCCATCGTAGAGCAATGTATTACTATTAGTCAAGTTCATGTGATATTTGGTTAAGTTTTTTGTGTAGTCTATTTCAATATAAACATGTAGCGTTCGTCTAAGAAACGTTTCTATTCGCCTTTTGTCAGGTTGACGTGTGAGTTGTCCGTCAGACTGCTATAGTTTATTTCATATATTATTATTATTAGACAGAAGGAAAAGGATACCTACTTTGTTATGTAATGACTTAATGTAAATAGTGACTTGTCGTTTTGTAAATATAAATGTATATTATAAAATTGTAAACGATCAAATACCTCCAGAAAAACTGCTTCGAAGATTTCTTATTTGTTTCGTTGCATTTTGAATACTGCAGTGCTCTAATTAGCTGGAAGTCTACTGGAAATTCAAACGAAGGCATACAGACGCCATCTTGTTTATGTAAACGAACCTCGCCGTACCGTCCTCCTGTCTAATGTTATATGGAATGAAATATAGCCGCTTTATCAGTGGCGGTTCTGAATTGGGGGGCATTTTTTTGATGATTGATCATTCGCAATACCTGTCTTTTGGTTACTGCACACTAATACGAGACTGAAGCTGCAGTGTTCTAAATTCTTTTTCAAATTAATTCAGTTTCCTGTTGCACATGTAACCTTCTGGAGCCGCCACTGGGTTATCTAGCCGGCAACAGCGCGAAACGTTCTAATGCAGGGGTTTCCCAAACTACAGCGGGAACGGACGGGACTAGCCCACCGTCCCACCGACGGAGCCGACCGATGTAATAAGTAGAGACAATTGGGACACACCGTTATTTGTACGATTTATGATCACGAAACAGTTTTGAGGAGGCTTAAGGTGGATATTCACGGTCAGTTAAACTGATCAGTTGAACTGACGTACATCCAAAAACTGACCGTGAATTTGAAATCTTAAGTTGAAATTATACGAACTCAAGGTCAGCTTCTGGATGTACGCCAGTTAATTGATCAGTTTAACTGACCGTGAATGTCCACCTTTACTCACCCACATTACATTGACAATACTATAAAACAGAGTTAATTACTTGATTAATTGGCTTTCGAAATATCGACACTTGGTGATTGAAGAATTACCATATCTATCGACTTTAGATTTAATGCCAAACAATAGGGTACCAACAATAGGACTGATTGTTATCCGTGTGTTCGTCTTTGGACATTTAGGTAATTTCTAACCATACAAACTTTGTAAAATACGAACTAGCAAACAGCGATACTGTCACTTAAAGTGTTCAAAGTGCATCCCATACGGATCACGGCCCGTGCGGCTCCGACAAGTCTGTGATCCTTGACGTTTGGAGACCCCTGCCCTAATGCCCGCTCCCGGCTCGCTCGCAGGCGGCCGCGCCTCTTTAGAGCGTTTCGCGGAGGTTGCATTCGAGGCGCTTCGCCCCGCAGCCGTGGCGCCCATCACGCTGTCCGCCGGCTTCCCCCCCGCCTCGCTGCTGCCCCTCAGCAAGTCGCCCACGCCCGCCGACGCCGGCGCCAAGGACTCCAAGAACGTCGAGATCGCGGAGGTCATTGTCGGCGCCATACTTGGTGAGTTGAGGGGTTTTAGGGTGACGATTGGCCACTTTGGAAGCTGGATAATGATGGAGCTGCTGCCCCTTTTTTTTGAAGAGATACTTTTTGGAAGTTATCAAGATAGTTCTGGATGTAGGACATTGAATTTACCTTTCTATATACACAGTGTTCCAGAATGGCCAGTTATTGAGAATTCACCAGAGTTTTTTTAGTTAATAATTAATCGAATATTCTGTCTTTGGTTTGATGACTGTGGTCGTCAAGACTTTTGGTCTTAGGGGTTTGTTCGATTAATGTTCAAATCGTTTATCTTAATATCATAATTTCCATTCGTGTTTTTCTCAAAGTAATGTTTTATCGTCGTAGTTTTCCTGTTTTGCTTTCCATAAGCCAACTTGACAACGTGGAAACTAGTTCCGAGTGCCGAAATACAATTATTAAAAAATATAACTAAAAGCAAATTGTTGGTGAAGGTTTTTTTTCGGGAAAGCTATGTAAACTAATCGGGTGTTTATTGAGACCGGTACGTTTTCATGTTTGATGCCAATGATTTTAGGGTAAATTTCCGGGCGTTTCAACCGCCGTCATTAGTGTCCTCATATATTGACGAAATCAATGACACTACAGCAACTTCTGACGCTAATTGAAACTACACCCTCTGTTTACATCAGAATTTGCTGGTAGGTGTAATTGATTTCGTCAATATATTGAAGACACTAATGACAGCGGTTGAAAACGCCCGGAAATTTACCTTTTGAACAGCATTCAAGTTTACTCTAAGTCGTATAATTACGCTTTCTTTTAACGTTTTGAACGCCACAAGTAATACTCACAGTATTTTTCGACCTCGTACTCTGGATTCATTTTTGTTTACTGTGGCGGTCAGAACGTTAAGTATCGGACAGGCAGACAAGGCACCTTTACAAATTTTCTGAAACTATCACAGCTGGTCGTCATTGTCGGCAACGCGTTTGAAACGTCAAGATTGCTAACCTCTGGTCGTTGGAGCCTCAATATCAGGTGGCCTGTCTGCCCGTTCGTCAGTTTTCGGTCGTGGTTTCCCGGGGAGTCGGTAGAGTGGGTAGAGCCGGTAAGAGCGCGGTGTGTGGCAGGGCCGGGCGGGCGCAGCCTGGTGGAGATCCAGCAGCTGTCGGGCGCGAGCATCCAGATCTCGAAGAAGGGCACGTTCGCGCCGGGCACGCGCAACCGCATCGTCACCATCAGCGGCAGCGCCGCCGCCATCGGCAACGCGCACTTCCTCATCGAGCAGAAGATCCAGGAGGAGGAGCTCAAGCGCACGCGCCACAACGCCATCTCCGGGCTCATGCAGTAGGCGCGCCGTCTAGTCAGGCCCGACAGTTACCTGCTAGTTAAGAGTTATTGTTTTGTTTTAACTGACGATTTTACGCAGCTCTCGCGCGCGTCGCCGACGACCCCGCGCGAGCGCCGGCGGCGCGCCGCGACACATAGTTACCTATTTACATTTATAATTATATCTACACTGATTTTATTCACCGACGAAGGTGGTCTGGTATATTTTGTTCGGTCGGTGAGGTGTGATGAAGTTGTGATAATGATATCACGGAAATTCCTATTCCATGCACATTTTATTTTTGTATATCGTTCACCACGCATACGTTTTATTTACACGTTGATTTCATTGTAAATGTTACCATTGATAAGTTATGTTTAGTCACGTGACACGGTAGGGTTAGCGTTGAAACTTGGATTCGGATAACGCGTGTGGCGTCGCGTTCGTCCACGTTGTGTTTTATTTTATATTTTGACATTGAAATCGGAATCCGGTTAGCGGAGTCGTCGTTGTCATTCCTAATTTCCTCTCGGTGAAGATCTTTATTTTTTTATACATTTATAATATTTTGTTTTTATTTTTGTTAATAACGTTTCGCGGACGACGCGTCCGCGGTCTGATAACAATTTGAGTACAATTTAAATATTTAAACATGCATGTCCAGAATAGATAATTATATTTTAACGCAACGACGCAGATTATATTGACAATATAACAGATTCTTATTTACAGTTGGAATGAGGCCGGGTTACGCTCGGCGTAGCCCGGCGGGGGTGGGCCGGGGGGCGGGGTGGGGGGCGGTACCGCCCGCCCCCCTCCCCCCGCCCCGCGCCGCCCCGCCCGCTAGTTTAAGTTGTCGTTACCTCAGCAGTGCCATCTGAGGCCTCGCCTCGGTGATAGCTCCAGCGATGGCGGAAGCTACTTATCAAGGAAGAAGTACAAAACAAGTAATAAACATAATAATAACTATTCGAATCGGCTTAAAGAGTAATGTATGATAGTGTTTAAGAAAAGGAATTGAGAGGCGATTCTCGACTAAAATTCATTCTCTATAATTTAATCTATAGTTAGGCGAGGCGAGGACGTTTGCCGCGCTCGTACTTCCGTGGATATGTGACATAATAATAGGCAGATGGCCGTTGCTGCCGAGGCGGCGTAGTTGTATGTACCTAGCTAGATTACCGTATATTCTATCTTTAAAGTGTAGGTGTCGCTGTTGGACATTTCCGGTGTTTTCCACTTTCTCATTCATCTAACTTATTACGTATATTCGGGGGTAGGACAGTCGTCTAGTGTCAATTAAGTGGTCGGACACGCTCGCGCGCCGCGCCGGCGCCGCGCCCGCGAGCGGTCTGTCGATGTCGATTATACAAGCTCAATTTTATTGGAACTAAATCTTTCATTAGTCCGTACGTGTAAGTGATACGTCAATTATTCTAAAGTTCGAAACGTCGCTCACACCACTCTTCGGGTACGGGCGATCCCCGCGGTTCTCTCTCTTCTCTGTACTCTCTCCCTCTCTGCGTTACTCCCCACTGTATAGTTATCGATGGAATTATAGTTAGTTATTATCGTCATAATAAAAACAATACTACGGTGTGTATAGATAATTTTTAAAATAACTGGAAAAAATGTTAACGTTGTTATACTGAAGTTGTTACAATATTTGAGAGTATATTATCGTGGATACAAAATAATTTTAGTGCGGTACTGTCTGATTAAAGTTATCGCGTGGGAAGATAATAAATAGTGCAACGTCGTCCGGAATACGTCGAATGACGAGGTTGATAAACTGTTTCTGTGATACTGACAAATACGCCCGCGCGTCAGGGCGCCCGTGCGTCATGGCGCCCGCGCGTCAGGGCGCCCGCGCGTCATGATGCCCGCGCTTTAGGCGCCCGCGCGTCATGATGCCCGCGCTTTAGGCGCCCGCGCGTCATGATGCCCGCGCGTCAGGGCGCCCGCGCTTTAGGCGCCCGCGCTTTAGGCGCCCGCGCGTCAGGGCGCCCGCGCTTTAGGCGCCCGCGCGTCAGGGCGCCCGCGCGTCAAGGCGCCCGCGTGTCATGACGCCCGCGCGCCAGGGAGCCCGCGCGTCAGGGCGCCCGCCCGCAGCCCGCACCCGCACCGGACCGTAGCGCTGTCGCAGTAGGCCACTTCACTGTTGTAGGCTAAGGTAGCTAGTTCCCTCTTCACGGCTCAGGGCCCGGGCCCGCGCGTCGCATCCCCCTTTTAATTTTAATAGCTAAATGTTGTTGAATTTGTTGATAGAGTGGTTTATCGTAATGCGTATAGTTTAGTCACTAAACTTTAGTGTATACACGAAGGCAGCCTCGGGTGCGCTCGGCGAGCCCTCCGGGGCCACGGCTGTGCGTTCGACTCGAACTCGACATAAGGCATCACCATACATAACGCTTGTTCCGGCGCGCGAATCGCACGCGGCCCGCACTCTGTATATAGTTGCATAGCATTATCATTTACGTTCTCCTTGCTCATTGTCATCAATTTATTAAAGACTGAGGAATCAACTTGCGCATATTGACATCGTCACGGACGCGGCCGGAGGTAGGGACTGTAATATATTGTTTGTCATTAAATATTTCACTCGGTTCATTGGAGTCGTCCGCAAGGATCCGTCGCGTGCGATTCCCGCGGTACACTCGCCGGCGAGTACATTAAGTTAGGCTAGCAACTAGGACGGTTATTAAATCAATTTCCCATGAACACCGTTTCTTAGTACTTAGCAGATTTTCTAGTCAGGTTTTTTCTCGATTTTTGTTTGCACATTTTTTCATGTAACGTTATGTTGATAGAATCGACACAGCCCCGCAGTGCGGAGCTTTTATTTTAGGGTGCTTTGACCGTTTGGCCCTACTGCAAAATTATCATAATTCATAACCTTTAATTTATGAATGAGAAAATCTGCTATTTGAAGAAAAAAGTATGCTATTCGGGAAAATGCGAAAAGAAAATACAGATGAAATTGATTTTGGGAAAATGATTTAACAAGCCATTGGGGTTCACGAGTTCATGGTAGGTGTGTGAAGGCACCATAGGGTATGTTCGGATCGTGAGCGAGTGCGCGGAGCAGCGAGCGGCGCGCGCGCCGCAGACGCGAGCGCCGTCAGTCGCCGTCTCATCAACTTTACACATGTTGAGATTGCTATGTTGTACTAATTCTATTGAATTATAACTTGTTGCGTATTATAAGTATGTAGACAGGCGTTATGTAAAATATCGATATGTTGAAAACATTTGTTGCTGTACAGTTTCAGTGATGGATTTTATTTTTTATTATTAGTTTTTTGTTAACTTGGTTTACGAGAAACGGGTCTGCAATCTTATGTAACGAGAAATAATTTCTAATTAAGTTTGAATTGAAATGTTAAATAATATCTATTGAATTTAAATTTGGGTATATTATAGTCAATGTTAATATTTAGTTGTACTGTCGATATTGATTTTCTAATGAAATGTTATTTTGCAATGTTGTAAATGATTCGAGGTGGGAAGGTTACAATGTCTTAGTGTTTAAAGCTCGAAAACCAATTAAAAGGTACCTTGAACATTGTCTATATTATATTAACATTAAATAAATTGCAAAACGATAAGTTGTTTCAATTTTTATCGCCTAATTGGAGCGAGACGTACTGACGTACGCTACTACCAGTTTCTTAAGTAGGTAATCGGCGAATTTCGTATTTGTATGTATGTAATATACATTGTGACAGCGAGAGCCAGCCGAACGCTATTACGAAACTGCGAGTACTGTTAACCAGGATTATAATAGTCATCGGCCATCGCACTACAACGCCCCGGCACCACCTAGCCTCAAAACAACATTAAAAAGTGAGTTTTGAATTGTGTGAATACGGTACATTGTCAAATTAAAGTAGAATTAAATATGTACCGTATTTACATAATTCAAAGCTCACTTTTTAACGTTTAGCTTAGAGCCTATGCTATGCACCACCTATGTGCTGGTCTGGTGCCGGGGCGTTGTAGTGTGCTTGTCACTTGATTGAAAGTTGGGAACGTTTGTAAAGTAGGTAACGACGAATCCCTCCCTTTTAAGACCTTTGTTAGATCCGGTTTGAAGGACCATGACATTGGCAATTAACAGACGTAGACCGAAATTAGTGTCAAGCGGTTTCAGCTCCGCCTTTCCTATTGTATGAATTTACAACACAACGTGTGCTATTGGCACAGAACAAGGCCCGGCACTTGCAGGTGCCTTGCCGTGGGAATCACCGCGTCGCAATACTCCGCCACAGAATAAATATTGCTAAAGAAGTAAAGAAACTACGAACAAACGTTCGAAACGTCGCACTCACACAGACGCTCGCCTCAACGAGACCCCTAAGCGGACACGGCAGTGCTGTCAGTGGCGGGTGTCGCGTGGAGACGAATGGTTGAAACGTGCATCTGTGTGAGTGCGTCGTTTCGAACGTTTGTTCGTAGTTTCTTCACTGCTTTAGCTATATTTATACTGTGACTCAGCTATTGTCCTTACCGCGGCAGTACCCGGCTCCTACGATTATCTTTTAAAAAGGACACGTTCTCGGCACTGAAGGTGACACGTGCGATGTGATTGAAGGAGTGGCGGACCAAAGCCAAGGCTGCACATGCACGTCTAATCATCTAACATTAAATCGGTCTGTACCCATGTACCTGGATTGTACAATCCAAGAACCGAGTCAATACCGAGGCTAGGTCAAGTTTTGCGAGTTTGTCCCCTGATATTTATTTATTAAATGTGACGTTCTCAATATAAAGGGACCTTATGGAGGCAGACGGTTACGCCGTTTTTAGAACTGTTACCACAGTATTCGTATAGTTACAAGAATAAGAAGAGCGTAACTGCCTTCCTCCATAAGGTCCCTTTATATTGAGAACGTCACAAATCACTGCATAGTATAAAACAAAAGTAGCTTCTCGCCGTCAGTCCCTTTGTATGTACGCTTGGATCTTTCAAACTACGCAACGGATTTCAATGCGGTTTTCACCATCAGTTACATGATTTTTCACGGCAGGTTTATGTATATAGGATAGTACCCGAAGCGACGCGAGGCGGCTCGCTAGTTTTCAAATAAAGATAAAGACGTTACGCATGACGCGTTTTGCTTGGCCTTATTTCACATAAGACACGATATACGAGACACGGTACGATATGGTTGCTTTCGCTGCCTGGCATTTGGCAGGTTTTAATCGTTCATAATATGGCCCCAGGCCCAGGTAATCAAACTCAAGTGGTAAATACAAATTACGCATTTAATACTTAATATCAATTCCATAAAAGTACAAAACTGTGTGACACACTTGTTTTAAGTACACTGTAAGTACCTACTAGAAACATGAGATCCTGATCCTGGACGGAATGTAAATAATCAGATCATTATAATGCAAACAAATAATAACATGAAATAAATCGACACGTACAAGGAAACACAGTGCACCCCGGATTTTTGATAAGATATACATACAATAAGAAAATTCTCGAGTCTCACGTTGGTGAGCAAATTCGAAATGGGAAAATATTACCAATTTAAAAATAGATATAGGGAATTTATTACGAGATGGGACTACTTAATAGTAACTAAAAATAAAATGGTATTCTTTGAACGTGTCGTAATAATAATAATCCAGCCTATATACGTCCCACTGCTGGGCACAGGCCTCCACTCACAATGAGAGGGTTTGGGCTATAGTTCCCACGCGGGCCCAGTGCGGATTGGGAACGTGTCGTAAATTTGGTATAAATGTATAAATAAATAGCAGCCTTAAGGTGTCAGTTGGTAGCCGACTCCACGCAGCAGCAGCAGACGACGTGTCGCCGCGACACTACTGGTTTCTATGTTTCTATGAATTTTCTACGGAGAGAATTTCATAGAAACACATAGAAACCAGTAGTGTCGCGACGACACGTCGTCTGCTGCTGCTGCATGCAGTCGGCTACCAACTGACACCTTTACCCTAAATACAGTTCATTTAAGATACAACAATACGATTTACCATAAGTACATTATTTGTTATGCATACTAGTGTATTATAGCCAGGCAATAAAGTCGAGCGTGCGGTGACAGCTGGAACTACAATATTTTCAAATGACAACAGTTTAGAGTACCTAAACCTTAGATCATTTTGCATATTTCATTCCGAACAGCGCCCTCATTTTTTTGCTAGACTTTTTTCAGGCTATAAATGTATATTTCTTATTTAATTCTATTTTAGTCTATTTCACAGTATCGACTAATACTAAATGTAAAAACGGAAAATAATAATGATGTCTGATAGTCACGCTAAAGCGTAACGAGATGTAATTTATCGGATTTGTGAACATAAAGAACATACAATTGCATACTCCCAATCCTACTCACCAGCCAATTTCTCTACTTAAATTTTTAATGAATTAGATTTAAGGTACCCATGCTATTGCATCCGTCGAGACTAGTCGAGAGATTCAAATTCCGCCGCTTGTCCGTCAAAGGTGAAAGGACACTAAAAACGATGTGATGGACTGTCTGTCATATGCCATCACTTTTGCACCTTGTAGTATTTTGCGCTTGGTGTAGACTCGTGATTATGACGTAGAGTTTAAACCCAGCCTGTTGCCATGATAAAAAACGATAAAAGATATTTATTCAGTAAGTAGGCCGCACGGGCACTTTTACACGTCAAAATCTACCATGTACAGGCCTGTTAGGCTGCCTTTCCATAGAAGCGGAGACGAGCGGTGCGGAGAGGAGATGTGTAGGAATCGACCAATCACATTGGTTGTAATCCACATCTCGTCTCCGCTCCGCTTCAATGGTAACAGTCAAGCAGAGACGAGATGTGGAGCTTCTATGGAAAGGCAGCCTTATGGTTGTGTTTGTCATATAAACGTGGATAAAACATCTGGTTATGGAGTATATAAGTGCGGGAGTGACGGATGCTTTGTCCGCGTTTCTCCAACACGATAAAGGCGACGAGTTGCAGTAAAAGATAGAAGACAAGCTTAAAGTGTAAAACGTGTAAGATCGACAAGGTACGAAACTATCTACCTTATGACGTTGGGTATACGAAAGATTGCACTGAGAAACAAACCGCAACTTGCACGCTATACTAGCCGTGCAGTGCTGAATCAATTAGTATACTAATTACAAAATAAAGCTTATAATATGACATGAGGCGTGTGCCCAGTGTAGGTATTCCTATATGCTCATTCCCAATATTCAAACCGCAGACGGATTTGTTTAATTCAGAGTAATTTTCCACGTACAAATTAATGTAATTTTTAACCTGTCGGTACTAAATCTATCAGCGGTTTGATATTTGATAACGAGCATAACACAACTTCTTCGCTTACTACGTCTCTAGTTCCACCGGCGAGTTTTAACTTTACTTGTCAATACGTGTAAATTGAGTGCTCAGGCGCATCTTGACCTTGGTCGTATTTGGAGGCAGCTCGGCCAAGGTCATAGGGACTTAAATCTGCATAACCACTACGAGCGCGCGGGTCAAGGCGATTGTCGGGAGATTACGACGAGGTGAACGGCGAAGTTTCTTAGAAAAAACATCCCTACAATTGGACAGGCCTATTAGATAAAGCATTTAATTAACAATATCTATATAACATATGATAAGACAAGGTTAGTTCTGAACATATTGTCGTAGTTATATACTTAATATCTACGAATAAAACCTATAAAGATTACCCATACAGCAGAAGCTCCATAACTTTAAGAGGATTGTACCTGCCAAGAACTGGCCCTTGCTAAGCGGGCCCAATGGCCAATTGGGATACAATATATTACATTACTAAGTTTTGATTGGCCCGCTTTTTTGTCCGTCTGTTTGGTACAAAAATTTCGCCTGCAAAATTTTCGGTACATTTTTTCCAGAGAAGTTTGACAGAATCATACGGGATGAACTTTAAAAGTATAAAGTAAGTGTAATAAGTACAATAAGTGTATCGAAGACGAAACATTTTCCAAACTTTGCTGTAATGCTGGGGCCACACTAACGGCGTTTCTCGTTAGTGTGGCCCCAGCATAAGAGGGTGCTCTCAAATTCAGAGTTCACTCATGACACACGAACTTTGTCTTATTGAACGAGTTATGAAAATCCTACTGTATTGTAAATACAGGCCACATTTTAAATTGAATCTTTATTTTCAGTGCACGAGAAATGGTTACGTATGGCTCTTCAATGGCAAAGTATAATCCGAACACAAAACAAACACCTCAGGAAACGGAATTGTCAACAACGGAAAGTACCTACTGATAACCAAAAAAAAAATACATTGGATTTAACGTAAATTAACTTCATTCGAGATACTTTCGTCATGTATTTTTAGCGTGTCGTTTACGTAGCCCGAGTACGCGAACGGGTCACTTCTCTTGCCCCTGCCGCTGCTACTCTGCGCTGCCTGCGGCTCCCCAAATTGGCGGTAGTTAGTGTGATAATGATATCGGACTTTACACAGGCGTTCTATCGCGCATTCTCAGGAGCGTACAGGATGGCGTGCTGGTAAGCCCGTACGCACAATCGTGCGCGATTGTTTTTGAAGTTGTTAAAGCTAACGTTCTTTCGCGCGCGATTACTCGTATCAGTTTTTGTTAAAACGGAAAGAGCGAACGTGTAAAGGCTAATCGTGATGGACCTCGCGAAAGTGGCGCGTGTTGGAGTGTGTGCAGTTTACACAGTTTTTCGTGCGTATGGCCGCCATCTTGTAGCGTGCGCGAAAGAATTTTACATGTAAAGGCAACCTCGAACCACGCATTGCGCGCGCTACTACTGAGCGCATTCTTTCGCACACGATTACCTGTTTCACGTGCGATAGAACGCCTGTGTAAAGTCCGCTATTGCCAGCTGTTGAGGACGCGTTAAGAACAGCAAGTAAACACCTACTGCCCTCGAAATAATGATTGACGGCAGCGCGAGTAACAGCGGCATGCAGCCCCTGCAAGTGCATGTAGAGGGCGTGTAAATTCGAGTAAATACGTTGAATAGTTAAAGTTCTATTAATTCTAATTCTAGGCAAACAAATTCCCAAGTAAATTCAGATCAATATAATGAAAATTGCTAAGATTTTATAATTGGTGCAATTAACAATAAATCAATTCAAAATAATTGGAAAATACAATTGAAATGTTTTGGATAAGTAATAAATTGCCAAATTGATACTGGAGCAGATATTAATGTTATTTCAATTAAAACTATAAATTATTTAGAAAGCAAAATTGACATGAAACTGCCTATATTTAATTCCCATAATAAAATATTTGGCCGCATCCCCTACGCTCAAAACATGGTGTCGAGAGTGGTGAGTGGTGACACCTACATTCAAAAAAGAAAAAGAATAAAACGCAAAACGTTATATTAGCCAACGGGCTCAAACCGTTCATCTTCAACGCCAATAGCGACTCAAGCGGCAGTGACTGCAAACGCGGAGAAGTGGAAAAAATGGAAGCAAACATTTGAAATCTATTTCGAAGCCAAGGAATTAGACAACATACCGGAGAAGAAAAAAGTAGCAATACTTCTTAACGCCGTGGGTGATGAAGGGGTCGAGATTTCAAACTCGTTCAACTTGGATATAACAAAAGAAACGTTACTAATCATTTTTTAAAAATTCGATGCTAAGTTAAACGCATGCTAGAACGTAACGGTAGAACGCTACAACTTCTTCACGCGACATCCATATAATGAATCATTAGATGAATACCTATGTAACTTGTCTAAATAATTTAGAAGCTAGTTGTAATTTTTAAACCTTGAAGAAATCACTGGTAAAAGACATGTTCATAATTGGCATTAGAAACACAATAGTTACAGAAAAACTTCTCCAACGTGACAGCATTAATGACGTAAATGAAGCAGTCCAAATCGCTACAACTGGAACTGTCTAACCAAAGGTCAAAGAAATTAGGCCATGAAGAAAAAGAAATGGATACCAGTCAAGTCCAGGGTATTTCAAGAACCACAAACAGAAACTCCAGTTTCACACCAAGAAAACACACTCCAAGAACAAAATTTAGAAATTCGCCAGCGCACCACAGAAAAAATAAAAGTCAAGAACGAAAGACAGAAGAGAGCCATAGGCCGAGGTCCAGGTCATCAAACGATAAGACGGTCTGCAAGAGATGTGGTCAAATACACCGAACAAAATGTCCGGCACGAGGGGAAATTTGCGCTATTTATTTATTTATATATTTCATAGGGACATCAACAATTTGCTTCATATATGCAAAAAGCCAAATCATTTTGCCCAACATTGCTTTTTCAAGAACTAAAATGTAAGTTCTATTAATTCTAATTCTAGGCAAACAAATTCCCAAGCAATAGTGTCAGATCAATATGATGAAAATTGACAAGATTTCATAATTGGTGCAATTAACAATAAATCTAGTCAAAATAATTGTTAAATACAATTGAAATGTTTTGAACAGGTAATAAATTGCCAAATTAATACTATAAATTATTTAAAAAGCAAAATTGACATGAAGTTACCTATATTTAATTCCTATAATAAAATATTTGGCCGCATCCCCCACTACGCTCAAAACAAATAGAGAGCTAATTTCATTGTTTTGGGCTGGATTACCTCCTTATTCCTAAATATTATTGTCAAAAATAATACCATCATTTTACCTACTCTTTAAAAGTCTCCATTACACTCGTGTCCCCACACAAACGTAGTTTCATTTTAAGTTTTAAATAATAATAATAATGGCATATTCAAATAAAGTAAAACTGCAGTCTTACGACTGACGAGAAATTGTTGACATCGGAAATAATATTTTAACCCAAAAAACGCACCTACTTGGTCAGAAGTTTGCTATTGCACTATCTGTAGGCACGTTTTAATGGGGACGCGAGCGTTCTGGCGACTCTAAATATGCCAATTAAGAACAAAACTAACAGTCCGCCGATCGACCGATGGTGACCTGTCGAATTAAAACGTAGATTATAGTTTTTTTTTTATTTCATAGATTTTGCTCATTTTTCCACTTGCCTGCGACGGCGCCGGCACCACCCCGGCTGCTGAGGAAGCAAAAATGCAGGGACCGGACAACCCTTTCATCGGAAAAGCCTTTCAAAGGGCTTCCCTTTGAAATAGCCAGCCCAGTGGATTTGCTCACCCATTCCATTTGGTAACCCATACGATTGACTTTACCTTATCGAATGAAGAACCCAACGATAAGGGTAGCCGTCGGTAACGTGTATACTAATAAGGGTTTTATAAGGGTATTGGGCTAGCGCTTAATAGAATGGGTTATCGTTTGGAAATAGTACTTTAAAAGCACATTTAAAGAGTTTTGACGGGCAGAGAGTTTGGTAAGTTAATCCTTACGAAAAACCTATACAAAACCCATTGGAAGGGATAGCGAGCGCCAGTAAGTGGCAAAACATGCCATATAATTCATAAATTTTTGCATTCCCTGCAGCCGGGCCGATATAGGCGCCGTCGCCGTGCCGGCAAGTGGAACAACGACCTTTGGCCGGCAAGTCACCTGACAGACTTGAGACTGCCGGCGGACTGTAAGTCTGTGTTCGTGTTGCAATTTAGAAACAGATGAGTCTCAATAAGGACTCAAGTGCGTCCAGATTTTTGGGACATGACCTTTACAGATTTCAAATAGCTAATACCTTTAAGGTGGTTAATCGAATATATAAACAATAACTTAAGGTAACAAAAGTAGATTCTTACGTCATTGTGTATGCACACTAGCTGCCATAGTTTTTGCCACTGAACCATTAATGAAAAAACAAAATATCCAAGGTCACTTATAAATGTAAACTGATAAACTGCCTAAAAGCGAGCTATATCTTTGGATGCAGCGTTATCTAGTTACGCTACCTACACACTATCCTACAGATCTATTTAAGATTCATTAATCAAGTATTTATATCAGTGCACATACAGTCTCATTCACACTGCTAAACAATCTCGTATTGCGGCACATGGGGTTCGTAGTTGAAGCCGTTGTAATGAGTGAAGCTGAGGCTCCTCGTGCCCGGGCCCTCGGCTAGGGGCAGCAGTTCGCGGAGGAGGGAGGAGAAGGCTGGGCGCTCGTCTGGATCGACTTGCCAACACTGCAGGCAGATTTGGAAGAGATCGTCGCCGACATAAGAGGGCTGTGAAGCTCTCATTCCGCGCAGCACCCGCGCCGCGACGTCCCTGTTTCCCGTGTGTGAATACGGCGTCGCACCCAGCGTCAGAGCCTCCCACACCAAACACCCGAACGACCATACATCAGCCTTTGGATTAAACCTAGTCTGCCGCAGCATCTCACATGCTGTCCACCTCGTATAGTCGGGTGTTTCATGCAGCGGTCTAATATGAGCTAAACCAAATCCAGATACTTTTGCAACATTGTTTTCACCAATTACTATATTCCGACAGTTCAATCGCTTATGTGTAACAGATTTGCTGTGTAAGTACTCCATTCCTGCTGCAATGTCAGCACAAAGCTGTAGAACTTTATTTTCAGTGATTAGGCAGAATTTATTATTTTGTAAATCTCGCTGCCTGCTCTGTAGCAGCATTTCTTTTAAATTATATTTAGTGTCTTGTAGCACAACAAATAATGTTGTGTTACTTTCGCTGATCCCAATAAGAGATATAACATTTTCGTGGTCACTAGTTTTTATGAGAAGATCCAGTTCTTGTAACATGAGTTTCTTGTCTGGTTTTTCCATTTCTCTGTCATTTATCACCTGAACTAAGCCAGAAGTCTGTCCACCATGATGCTGCACGTTAGCCTTAGTAAATTTTCCATAGCTGCCTACTCCAACAACACAAGAAATATCTATATCAATTAGATTCCTAGGTATGTTCCATAGTTTCCTTTTTAAGTTACCATAGTAGTCTACCTTTTCATCTTCATCTTGAAGAAAACCAGAGTTCTCTATCTCCACACATGGTTCACTGAGACTCAACGGCATAGATTGTGATCCTCTCTGGAGACGGACTAAATGTATCCTTTTTCTCAGAACTATGATCATGCCTATCCCAATCAGTAAGAGAACAACTCCAATAGCAATACCTGCACCCAGGGCCACCACCATGGGGTTCACATCTTCGGGTTCATTTATATTCAAAATAATTTTCTTTGTAGATTCAGCATACCGGATCTTCCTGACATTATTCTTTTCACTAACAATACCAAGTGATACATCAATATCATTAGTTAGAGGAAGGGGGGCATTGTAGAACCCGTTGTAAGTATGTCTGTCACCAATTATGAAATCAGCTTTGATATCATCTGGGTCTAATTCTGCTGTGATGTAGTAAGGGATGCCCATGCTCTGGGCATAGGAGTAGTTACTGAGACTGGATGTGATGAGTCCTTGCTGGTACAGCTCTACAGATACCACCACACGGTATAGAGAGACGGGCCCATTAAAATTTTTGGCTTTCGGAATATGTACCGACATCTTATCTCCATGCCGTAACTTCACCTCAATATCTGGAGGGCTGGGGTCAGGGGTCCCAATTAATGTTTCAACTCTAGTAGTCACTTTTGGACCCTCATCCTCATCATTGGCACCCGCCACACTGATGATGTAAATTGTTCCTGGGTGCAAGTTAGGCAACTCCAAACTGAATGTATTATTAGAAACACGCCATTCAGGTGGGTTGAATGAAACCTCAGCATAGGTTTCAATAATATTAGCTCGTACTACGTAGTTAGTGATATCTGAATAAGCCTCAGGCTGATTCCATGTGATCCGAGCAGTAGTCTCAGTGACTTTAGTGACATTGATGGGCTCAGGCGGGCCCGGCGCGACCCTATCTGTGTCGTAAACACTCGCAGCATTATTTCCACCGCATTTTTGAGTCTCGTTCTTAGGACAGGGGGTGTCACATGTGTCTAGTGAGAGTTTGAACGTACCGGGTGAGTTGCCGCAAAAGCACGAGGACTCGTTACCGATGAGTGCGTACTTGTAATAGAGCTGTTCGCAAGCGGAAAGACAAACGTCCACAGACTGTCCTGTATGAGTATTGAGGATGTCCTCTTTCAGCCGATAACAGCCGATGTAGTCGCCACGGTCGCCGCCAACCGCACACAAGACTGCCACCAGAACACACAACCACCCAATGCACGGCGTTTCCATTGTTTATTCTCGGTATTGAGTCATAGGTTAATTTGACGTTAACTTTATGCCCGTTAAAAAGTCATTTTCTTAACTTATGTAAACACCTTCGATTCAAAGTGCACTGTACCCAGCCACACAGGAGCGTCGAAAACGTCTTACACTGTAAACTAAAAACTTCGCTTGTTTGGTCAATAGTTAAAAATATCTAAATGAATCGAGAGTCAAGCGGTTGAGTGAATCCGCGTTCGGTTCCGTTGGTTCCGTTCCGTCCGTCCGTTATCGAATGTTTTGCTTGGTTGCGTTTTGATCGTTATTCAATTGATGCGGAAAAGTTATCGATTATATTGACCCTTATATTTATTGAATATAGTCTATTTGCTCAACGTTAAAAATAAAGAATATATGTGCAGTTTATTGATTCATGTTTTCGTAACGGATTTGCGATATAAAAGATCGTATGAACAGTGCTTAAAAAGGATGTCGGATGTGATGGTCATGTTGGATAAAATAAATCAACACGTGTACAAACTTCTTAACGTCATTATTTGACAGCAACATTAGTATACCAACATTCAGCGCAAAAATCAAAACAAATCCAAACAGTCTGAGGTTTAAAACGAAATCGTTATAAAACGGATTACAAACAAGTATTTATGTCAAGACTAATTCTCCGACTATTTCTGATAAGTTAAGAATAATAATGTCGACAAGATCTGGAAAGCGTAAGCTCTTCGATAATAGCTCGTGACACTGATTTAATTAGTAAGTAAATACAATAATTATGGTAAAATTTCTAAACAAATTTCAGGTCTCCACAATCCGTCTAATATAGATATTGGACAAATTGAACCCGAGGTTGTGCTTGAAAGTAAAAGGAAGACGCGTGGCAAACGTGTTGTGGAAGATGGAGACGGTCATGGAGTGGTTTTGAAATCAAATAAACGCCAGAATTACGTTAGTTTCCCGGGTGACGAAGAGGTTACAGTCTCAAACGACCTCGACGATGAAACTCCACTCGTACCAACCCGCGTCTTGCGGAGGAACACCCTTAAAGAACAAAATGCAGCACCTGAAGAAGTTGAACTTACAAATAATGTCAAGAAACAAGTCAGGCAAACCCGTCGAACCAAAAAGTTATCTGAAACTGCTCCAGAAGCCTCACCTGAACTACCTTGTCCAGAAGAAGCAATTGAAGTTGTGACAATTGCTAATGGCAAGTCAAAAAACAAGAAAAGTAAAAAATCTAAGAAAGTCAATGAAAAAGCAGAGTTGAAAGATAAGGAGAATGTTGTAAATGATATTAAAAAGAAGAAGAACAAACAAAAAAAGAAGTCCCGGGAACACAAAAAAGAACAAGCAGAGGTTGTTGAAAAGAGATATGATAGTAACATGTCTTTGGACTCTTTCCACACGGCTGCTGGCAGCCCTGTTAATGTGCAAAGTAATTTAGTACCTTCAAGAGACACAAGTGCTCAGGATGTTACTGATGCACCAACCGCATCTATAATTGATGGTGATTTTGAAGGTAATGATAATAATATTAAGAAGAAGAGAAACAAGAGTTTGAAGAAAAAATCATATGAGGTTAGTTCTACTATCAAAGAAACAATGGACGTAGATGTTGGTATAGTCAATATGACTCTTGCAACAGACAATGCAACTGATAATGAAAATAGAAGAAGAAAGTCTAGCTCAAGAAACACTACGATTGACAAAGATAAAACGCTAACTCCAGCTAAATTAAATACCACTTTTGAGAATGAATCTATGATTGAGGTATCTACTAATATGAAGAAAAGGAAATCTGAAATTGCGAACAGTACTTCAGACAAAACTGATGTTCCATTAACTGTAACATCCAGTGGGATACTTAATACAACATTTGAAAAAGAAAATATTGTGGATATAGAAAATAAAAAGTTAAGGAAGTCAAACAATAAATCTATAAATGAGGTATTTTCTGCAGACTCAGAAACTACAAATATTAGGTCATCTCCAAGAAAATCTTTGGTTATACCTAAAAAACCGATATCATTAAATAGCACTTTTGATAAATCTCCAAGGGCAGATCAATCTAAACCAAAGTCTCTTGACACCACATTTGACAAAGAAAGCAAGCTTGACTCAACGTTTGACATAACTGATGCTCAAAAACTCAAATCTGACTCTAAATCTTCTCTCATAAGTTCTGACAATACTGAATCCACAATCAATGTTACATTGGATAAATCTGACGAAATATCCAAAATCAGCATCACAGATGATGATTCTAAAATAGAAAACATACTAAACACTACACCATTACTTGTTGAAAGTTCTATGGAAGAATCGAAGTTGGAAACTTCAAAGATAAAAACTCCAGAATCCACTGAAACTGTTATTACTCCAATAAAAAGGGAAGATACTTTCACTAAGGATGTGCCGGAGGTTATATCTCCAAAACGGACACCAAATAAGCGCCAGACTTTACCTGCAGCCGGATGTACTCCGTACCATTCTAACGGTAAAGGCTCCCAGAAAAAGAAGAGTGTTCTTAACTTAACGCACTCCATAGAGAAGGATTGCCGGTCTTTGTCTGTGGAGGTGGTGCCTCGCACGACGCGGGTCATGTTCTGCAGCCCTGTCAACAATCCTGCAGTTGTGATGCAACAGAGGAGCAAAGTCATCAAATCAAATCTAAAAGGATCTAACAAGAGCTTTGTTTATGAAGAGAGTGGTAAGTTGCGGATGAGATGGGAGTTTTTAATATGGTTTGCATGTTTACTAGGAGTTAATTGACATACTTTGGCAAGTTGATCTATGGAGGATGGGAAAAGTATGAATTGTAGGTAAAGTCAGCCTTTTGCCCCCGTAGAAGACTTTTATCGCTGTTCCCTCGGGAACTGACCCAAGATTACGGGATAAAAAACACTGTCTGTCTCCAGTTATAAACTGTTTGTACCAAATCTAACGCCTACTGGTTGAGGTGTTGAACAGCGAAGCGGAAGACTGAACAAGAATAAAGAAACGAACTTTTGCATTTATATCAATCAATCAATCAATATATTTATTTGTTAAAAGTGGGTATTATACAAAGTAAGTCTTAGATTATAGAAAAAAAAGGTATATATTAGTACCTAAGGACGTTTGTTGGATAAAACTTACCAAAGTACCTAGGTAATATATAATTACTTTAACCCCATATATCTGCAGACGGTCTTTGCGCACGCGCAGCCCGCAAGCGCTCGTTCACGCACACCGAGGGCGAGGCGACCGCGAAGCGCTCGCGGCTCGAGCAGCCCTCAGACCGCCCTGCTGAGCGGCCTGCGGAGCGCCCGGCGCGCGCGCGTACTGCCAGCGCTATGGGTAAGTTTTAAATAGGTACTCAACTATTATGATTTGGTAAACCTATCATTTGACAAAATTTTATGTCGCAAATAGCTACTTTCCGCTTCAGCATTTTCATTTTTGGTATTGCGTCACATCATAATATTATTATACGATTGTGATTGTAAAATTCGTTCCTGCTCTCGCCAACGTCCATACCACGTTGAATACACCGGTTCTCGTCCGATCACCGAAGTTAAGCAACGTCGGGCGCGGTCAGTACTTGGATGGGTGACCGCCTGGGAACACCTCGTGCCGTTGGCTTTTTTGTGTCGGAAATTCAGTATTTTTTATTTGTTGCTAGTAAGTTTCTTATAGTCAATTTTTTTTTTAAATAAAAAACAATCGAAATAAAATGCCAGGGGACAATGTTACACAAATTGACCTAGTCCCAATTAAGCTCGAGGTTTGTACTATGAGTATTAGGCAACGATAAACATACTGACGGGTAGAGAAATACATACATACATTAGAAAACATATAAGACAAATAACTCTCTTCACACAAAAATTTGCCCATACCAGTATTCGAACCCAGGACCGCTTACTTCATAGGCATGGTCACTACCAACTAGGCTAATCGCGTCGTGGCATTTTTCCAGCAAAATTATCTGCCACACCTCAAAAAGCAGCTACTCCCGCGAAGCCCAAGTCCGACGTGAAGGCCACCAAGCTGCCCAACTTCGCCGCCCTGCACGCGCGGCGCTTCGAGCGCATGGAGTCCCTCGACGAGTGCCAGAGGCGCCGCGCCGCGCGCGCCAAGCACCTCCTCGAGCCCACGGGGGGGCTGGCCGTGCTCGAGCGGAGCCCTAGAGGTGAGTAGACTAGAGATCAGTAGTGACGGAGGATTGGCGTGTTTCATACGAGGCTCCTAATTATTTTCTAAATAGATTATGATTTTTTATGATTTTTTAGGGTTCCGTACCAGAGAGGCGCCCAACGGGACCCTATTAATATGCCTACGCTGTCCGTCCGTCTGTCTGTCTGTCTGTCCTAACTATAAAGAGCTGTATCTTTTGAACCGTAACAGATAGCGGGTTGATTTTTTTTTCAGGATATGTGTTATTACGGCGGATTTACTAACAAATTAAAAAAAAGTGAAATAAGTAAGTGGGTCCCCACACAAGAAACGTTTTTTTTTTTTCAACGTATTTTTATTTTTGTTGTATCCTAAAAAACGGTAAAACATACAAGCGTCAAATTTGGTAGTTTGGTTTGCTAACATACCCTATCTATAGAATAACAACAAAAACTAAAAACCAGTCACATAATTTTACAAAATGTTATGTTGCCAATAGCTACTTCCTGTTTCAGCATTTTCATTTTTTGGTAGAGCAACGGATCAAACGTCCGTCATATATGTAATACATTGGTGCTGTTGCGTCACCTCATAATATTATTATACGATTGTGATTGTAAAAGTCGTTCGTGCTATCGCCAACGTCCATACCACGTTGAATACACCGGTTCTCGTCCGATCACCGAAGTTAAGCAACGTCGGGCGCGGTCAGTACTTGGATGGGTGACCGCCTGGGAACACCGCGTGCCGTTGGCTTTTTTGTGTGTTATAGGCGTCCAATACACGGTAGGTTTTGATGTCAGTTTTGCCACGACGGATAACCTACCGTCTAATGCGATGACTGATGTTTGCATGATCATTATCCAGTTGTTTTGATTTTTGCATCAATCACCATCAATCATGACTGATTGAATTGACTGAAGCAAAACCTATCGTCTAAAGGACGCCATAGAATAACAACAAATACTAAAAACCAGCCAAATGTGTACGCAACCCTCAGTGCGCGAGTCAGACTCGCTCTTGCCCGTTTTAGATCTGGGCTGTAGTCCCAATTGCCCTTTCCTAAATCCAGGCCTGTTAAGGCATGCGTAAAGGCAAAGCCGTGACTAGGCTGTGAGTAATAGGGCTCCATATGTAAGTACCCCTTGTGATTCAACATAGGATGGATGAATGGACTCCGTAGGCTTACCATAAGGGCTCATTATAGTCATTTTGGCGTCGATGGCAGCGCCGACGTTTACTCTGACTGCTCACGCAGTGCGTATCGATTAAAGCGCCGTAGTTCGCCGCGCCGCCGCTGGATGTCGCTCTCGGCGCGTTTAAACTTACTATAAACGGTGACTCATTATTAATATCTTTATCACAAATATGCTACACTTACAAATTATGACACGTCTCACTATCAACGGCGATACAGCTACAACGTTCAGACGTTGCGTTGACACGTGTGTGTGTAAATAGATAAATAGGTGACAATATGAAGCGCAGAAAAAATGCATACAGGCCATTTGCGGAGTTCAGGTCTGGGAGAGTTGTAAGCCACTATTCAAATCATTACGCATACTCCCCTTACCTTGTATGTACATTAGGGAGATATGTATGTTTGTAAAACAAAACCCCCTTCTTTTTAGACTGCGGTCACACGTCTCAAACCGTCCGTACGTATATATTATACAGGGTGTTAGGTAATGAGTGGATAAACCGTGAACTGCTGATAGGGGGCACTTAGGTCGTTCTAATAATGATAAATGAGGTTTAGTAAAAGTGCCACGGTTTTCGAGATATTTGGACTTTTTTAATTTTTTAGGAAATTGACAACCTTACTCAATTTTATGGTTGTGGTTAGTGTACTAAGATGTTTTTTTTTTATTTTCTTTTTAGCTTATTATTGTTAAATAGTTGTGTTATGCGATAAACATTACCATTTTGGCGTAACTACCGCGGTTTAATTTAAAAAAAAATCGCAAACTTGAATTTTGCATCTTCGATAGAACATTTACCAAATTTTGAGCTCTTGCGGTGAAAAAAAAAATTACTATCACATGGTAGCCAATGAGCTAAAAAACATGCCCATTTAATAGAGATTTTAAAACAGTAAACATCTTTTTATTTAAATATTAGAATAAATAACAACATCAGTTTTCCGCAATCGATTCGATTATTTCCTGTGATTATTTCATATTAAATTTGTGCTCCACAATTCCAAAGCGTACCTAATTATGACAAACTTTTCATTGCGAAAATAAAAATACTGGCCACTAATTTTGTGAAACTTTTTATTGAAAAAAGTAAAGATTTGTGATCCGAGCGAAGCTTTACAACCTTTTTGTTGTAATAATAACGATACCGGGCACTAACTACTTTTTTAATGCCATTTATTCGAAATTTAAAAAATATCCCGACAGCTTTTTATTCTTTTAATAAGCTTAATAACATGCCTATTTAATAGAGATTTTATAACAGTAAACATTTATTGGTTTTGATAAATAAAACTTAAAAAAGTAGGTATTGGAGTAGCAAGGAAGCCGGTTTTTCTAATGAATGATTTAACTAATGCTATCTGTGAAATAAAAAAACATAAAAAGGAAATGTTTTAATAAAGTTAAGTTAAATAATGTGCTCAAATTGACGTCCACCAGCCCTAATGCAAGCTCTACATCGTCGGATAAAGGAACGCCTGACGAATCTAGTGTATCCAGAGTTCCCTATTTCTTGAGCAGCAATTCTTATTCGCTCTCGTAACCCAGAAAGACTCGTCATTGGACGGCTGTACACTTTCTCTTTGAGACAACCCCAATAAAAAAAATCTAAGGGGTTCAAATCCGGTGAACGCGGAGGCCATAGTATTGGGCCTAACCGGCCAATCCATCGTTCTGGGAATGCGGCAGTTAAGTACTGTCGCACTCGTGCTGCGTAATGTGCGGGACAACCGTCTTGTTGTAACCACATTACTTGCCTTAGTGCAAGCGGCACATCTTCCAGAAGGATAGGTAGATCATTTTGAAGAAACTCCAAGTAATTATCTCCATTTAGAGTAGATGGCAGCTCGAAGGGGCCGATCACTTCGCCATTCAAGATACCGGTCCACAAATTTACCTAAAATTAATATTTGTAATAGATAGGGGATTCATCGCGGTAAAAAGCATAATTAATTAAACCTTGACGTTTATATCGTATTACAACAACCGTGAATACCGTGATCATGAGAAGACTTACCTTAAATTGGTACTGAGATCTATCCTATCTCATTAAGTGAGGATTATCTAACTGCCAACTGTGCAGATTGTGTAGATTCATGTAGCCATCTTGACGGCAAGATGATTCGTCCGACCACAGTATCTTGTTAAAAAAGTCTGGGTCTTCACGCATCCGACGCAGCATCACTCGACAAAAAGTTACTCTTAAGGGATAATCTCTAGGCAATAAAACTTGCACACGTTGGACGTGAAATGGGTGTAATTGGTGTACTTTTAATGTAGTATGCACTTTTCATACAGATAAACCCAGGTAATTTGCCATATCACGCACGGATAGAGAAGGATCTGCTTCAACTAGGTCCAAAACATTCTCGTCATCTCCTCGGGTGGGTCTTCCTCCACTTGTTCCACCCACACCCTGACCAAGAATTCTGCCTTCAGTGAACGCATTATGTACTCGATTAAAAATCCGGTAGTCTGGATGGCTAAATTTCGAATAAATGGCATTAAAAAAAGTACTGCCCAGTATTGTTATTATTGCAACAAAAGGGTGTAATGCTTCGCTCGGATCACAAATCGTTACTTTTTTTCAATAAAAGGTTTCACAAAATTAGTGGCCAGTATTTTTATTTTCGCAAGGAAAAGTTTGTCATAATTAGGTACGCTTTGGAATTGTGGAGCACAAATTTAATATGAAATAATCACAGGAAATAATCGAATCGATTGCGGAAAACTGATGTTGTTTTTTATTCTAATATTTAAATAAAAAGATGTTTACTGTTTTAAAATCTCTATTAAATGGGCATGTTTTTTAGCTCATTGGCTACCATGTGATAGTAATTTTTTTTTTCACCGCAAGAGCTCAAAATTTGGTAAATGTTCGATCGAAGATGCAAAATTAAAGTTTGCGATTTTTTTTAAATTAAACCACGGTAGTTACGCCAAAATGGTAATGTTTATCGGATAACACAACTATTAAACAATAATAAGCTAAAAATAAAATTAAAAAAAAACATTTTAGTACACTAACCACGACCAAAAAATCGAGTAAGGGTGTCAATTTCCTAAAAAATTAAAAAAGTCCAAATATCTCGAAAACCGTGGCACTTTTACTAAACCTCATTTATCATTATTAGAACGACCTAAGTGCCCCCTATCAGCAGATCACGGTTTATCCACTCATTACCTAACACCCTGTATATATATATCATCATCATTTGTACTGAAATTATCCTTCCTTATCATTATAACTAAAATATTCATTAATATTATAGAAACAATGTTGTAGTAGCCAGCTGGTAACATTTTTCTTAAAACTAAACATATTCATTTCCTTAAACTCAAACGGCAGTTTGTTATAAACCCGTATGCACATGGAGTACACGTTTCTTCTACTGTAAGTCAGACGACAATGGGGTATGACGAGCTTATGTTTGAGTTGATGTCTCTCTGGACGGTTTGAGACGTGTGACCGCAGTCTAAAAAGAAGGGGGTTTTGTTTTACAAACATACATATCTCCCTATTTGCATGATTTATAAGGCAGAATGTAAGGACCTACTTAATTCAATTTTATAACTACCTGTCATTATTGTAACACTACATTCTAGCAAATAAATGATTTATGATTTATACGACCGTGCCTACTCGATGCCAATTTTTTTTTTTTTATTTATTTACGATAATAATTATTTGTGATACAATAATATAAGACGCGCTTCGGAAACCTGTGAGAGGTTTATGTAGCACGAATGATATCGCCTCACTCACAACCCACTTATATACCTACTTAATGTTTACTCATAATAATATTATTATCACACACCTCTAGTTACTATTTGTATTTAATTGTTTTCCTCATTCACCAAAAGGTTATAGTCTTTTTCAATATCGATCCCCAATGGCGCGCCGCAGTACTTAATTCTACGTAGGTACATAATTTTATATCAACGTAACTATGCCAGCGGCGGGGCGCGCCGTCGTGGATTGGAAACCATAGCTGGAAGTAAAGATAGGCAGCGGCAAGGTTTATATCTGACCGATGGGTAGATATTAGCCGCAGCCCATGTATAGCTCGAACAGATCCCTTGAAGGGATAAATTCGACTTTATACATCCCTGTTTTGTAAAGATTTGTTATTTAGTACAATAGAGTATTTACATACAAACATACTATCTCGTCTAAGTAACACAAACACCTACGCGTGTGCGCAAATTTCGCCCCCTAACTTTACCACTACGCACAAAAAAGTACGCTTCAAGTGATTTTCCTATAGATAGTCTATTTCACGGAAATTGAGGTTTGTTATCAGCCGCTGAACGTTAATTACTTTGATAACAGTTTATATGTTTTGGTTTGTTGATGTATTTCAAATAGGTTGGTTAGGTTAGGTTATTAGGTTTTTTTAACTAAATATGAAAATACGATAAAATAGATGGAAAAAAGTGAAATTAAAATCGGCCAAAAAATACGGATAATATAAGCATTTAAAAATTACTAATTAGACAGTGAGATCCGACATAAACTATGACGTCAGCGTGCACTACGGCCATATAAACTCCATGTCTGTCTGTCTGTTCTGTTTTGCTAGAATTGCTAGAAAGAGATAGAAACAAATCTTTAATGGCTTATATCTTGGTTATTTTTATACATATTAAAAAAATAAATTTTTGCCTGTTTGTTACAATGACTTTATTAAAGCAAAAAAATGCATATTCCCTATTACGGAGATATTGCATGTAATTGCAATAATTATATTTTACAAGGATGCGATGTACAGATAAGCCTAGCCGGTACCCGGCGCGTTGATGCCTATATCGCGCAAAAAACAAAAAAAAATCTGTTGATCCGACCACTACCAAACTTCACAGGATCACCCGCTGGGCTAATCTGAAGATGGCCTGAAAATTTCATCAAAATCGGTCCAGCCGTTTTAGAGTCCATAGGGAACATACACACACATCGTTTTTTATATATATGTAGCTTCTGGATTTTGGAGTAAAACCAAGTTTAATTAACACTGCGTTTAGCAATTTTTAAAAAGACACACTTTACTTTTTAGCACGACACACGTCATGTCTTTTTCAGTCGTCATTCGTCTCTCTCACTCACTCATCGTTCCATTCTTTCCAACCCTTTCATTCAATTACTTGTACGATCCGTTCACTCCTACATATATAGATTATTTATTCTGGTTTCAGTAACACTAGAGCCCCTCAAGCTGGCTACACCCCTCAAGCCAGCTACTCCCAAGACCGCCACCCCGTTCAAACCAGCGGCGAAGCTGCCGACCCTGGACACGCTGCAGCGCGGGTACACAAGGTTCGGATTCAAAATGAACTGCGACGTGAACCCCTTCAGCATCCCAAGCAAAACTGAAAAGAAGACAAAGGAAACACAACCTAAAGTGGTTAAGAAAGTGCAGCCGTCGCTTACTGGTGCTACTTCGCGTAGGGTGGTCGCTAAGCAGACTATAATGAGGGAGAAGTCTTTCACGACAGGGAAGAGAGATGAGAATAGGCAGGAATGCAGGACCGTTATTAAGGGGGTGAGGACGAACAGGAGGTTTGAGCTGCAGATGAAGTCGAGGAACCTTAACGGGTAGGATTTATATGAAGTTAAGAGTTTAAGGTTTAACTTTAGCTCGACGTTTCGGTCATGTTGCAATGGCCGCGTTCACGTGACTTAATAGAACCAAATGATATATGTCCGTTCTCGTGATGAAAAAACTGTAAAAACGCTACAGTCTTCAAGCCACGCGAACGATTTTCAATCTACGCTTTATACATGTAAATTAATAAAAAAGAAAATAATATTTGGTGTCCCCTTGTTTTGCAGACACTCATTTCATCGAATGTGTCGTTTCACCGAATTTCATTTCATCGAAAGCTAATTTCTGCTGAAACCTTATTGTTTTCAGGTTTTCTTAAACAAGGGTTTACGTAGGTTAGGTTAGGTTATACCTATGCCCACCAAAAAATTATAAACGACTTGCCTACTGGGGCGATCAAAATGTACCTTTCGAGTGACGAACAACCTTACATTCACGGGTGTCACAAGACGACTCTCAAATTATATAAAACCTTTTATGTATCCCCTTGCCACTCTAAGGGTTAATTTCCGTAACATAATCTCTTGATTTTAATTCTTGTTCTGCTAAGCGGTAAGCCATGTTACAGTACAAATATTAGACTAAACTACCCCTTAAGACTATCACGATAAGATTCAGCGGACTGTCTTCTGTACTAACGGGAGTTGGTACAGCCCGAACAACGTCCTATGTATAGGATAAAATGTTAAGATGATTTTAAACTTTTAAGTAACGTTCAAAATAGGATGACACATTTTGTTTTGAGCTTATAACGTTGGACAGTCACCTAAACATTTGAAAGGGCGTGCATTACAATAGCGACCCACATGCATTCACATAAGAATAAAATTGTGACGTTCTCAATATAAAGGGACCTTATGGAAGCAGACGGTTACGCCGTTTTTAGAACTGTTACCATAGTATTCGTATAGTTACAAGAATAAGAAGAGCGTAACTGCCTTCCTCCATAAGGTCCCTTTATATTGAGAACGTCACAATTAACATTTGGATAGCGCTCTTATGATTTTTATCATGAGAATAAACGTGGATAAAACTATCACTTTCTGACCAATATGTAAGTGTGAGAGTGACGGATGCTTTATTCATACATCCACCGCGATAAAGGCTGGGGCTGTAGGTTAGTGGTATTGAAAATCAAATCTTAACTGAATGGATATAGGTTATAATTTCCATTAACCTTTTCAACGCCATGTCAAATAAAAACTAGAGCTAATGTCAACCTTAATTCATACATACTCAGGTTTATTTTGCGTTGTCAACCATGACGGATATATCCGTCAATGGCGTTGAAAAGGTTAATCAGGCATTTCCCTCGCCACATGCTTTATTGTGTTATTTGTAATCCATGATTTGCTAGACTTTTGGTATTAACTTTTTTATTTTGTAATTAATTTTACTGTTAAGTTTTGATTAACGTAGTGTACATATTGTAGTTATCAGTATTAACGTTTCTAATGTCAGCTGGTCTGTGTAGCCCTTCTAAAAAAGGTTGCATCTGCATAATGCCTTATGTATTGTAGCGAAAGATTTTACTTTTAACGATTTCATTGACAACCAATTCAGGTGTAATATATTTGGATAAAATTTAGCACATAGGTAGTCCTGATCTTGAACTATCTGTGTGCGAAATTTTATCCAAATCCGTTCAGCCGTTTAGACGAGATTGAAACACGAATCCGTTTCAGATCGCGCCATCACGCGCCGTCTAAATCCACTTTAATAGAGGCAGTAATTCTACAATCATTAGGTGCCAATAATTGGTAATTTTCAGTGTCAATGATTGGGTGTTTACCTTATTCGAAACATTTCCGTAACCTAACTAGGGTAAAACTTCGATCAGGTAGATTATCAAAAAGTATTGGAGACGTATTTCTTTTTTCGCATAATCAATAAAATACGGAGATATATTGTGTTGAAATGTCGCATGACGTCACGTCTCAATACAATTTTACACAGAAGTGACGTCACGAGCCCCCACTCCCGAACTTTGACGCACTTTATCTTTGTCATTTTTTGTTTGTTTACCATAAGTAAAAAATACGTGTCCAATATTTTTTGATAATCTAACTGACGGACTAAATAGAATTTCGTTTTCTTTACCCACTCATCATCCTTAATATAGGCATCCTAAATACCAGTTATTGATACCATTGTAGAATTATCACTCCTATTAACTTGAAATAAACCTCGTGCATGGTGCCAATAATCGGAAATAATCGGTGCTAATAATTGTTCAGTCATTCATTTGTTATATTAAATATGGACAGGGTGGCCACTTTTTACAACATTTAAATTTCCCTGACTTTTCCCGGTTTTCCAGGCACTTTTACGGTTTTTTCCCTGACCATCCAAGCAAAAATAAAAAAATGTCACATAACTTTTTATATTCAATATAAAAGTACACCGCACGTAAAGTATGGATGGGAACGAAATCTAGAGATTTTTTACATAATATTTTTTTTCTATATAGAATTATCATGCCCTTCGAGGATTTTTACATTTTAATCACGACTCGCAACATAATTTAGTAAATTTATTAAAATTAATTTATAGTTTTTCGTAGTTTAGAATTAGTAGATGTTACAACGATAACTCATTTCATGGTTGTTATTACACCGATTTTTGATTTTTGACGTATGGAAGAAACCACAGTGCAGTGAACAACTGTATTTTTTGAATAAAGTGACTTTAGTGATTTTTTCCTCTCAATAGACGAAATGCAAGTTATAGTTTTAGTAAGTAATGTATTTTTCCCTGACCTTTTGCAAATTTCCCTGACATTTCCCTGACTTTTCCCTGACCAGCGAATTTCCCTGACTTTTCCCGGTTTTCCCGGTTTTCCAGAAAGTGGCCACCCTGATGGATATGCAGTTTTCCGCGAACTATAAAATTTTCTACTACTTATCTCCAGACCTAGGTATCCACGGGGCAAAATTGTATGACAGGCAGGGAGTTCCTATATCGATAAACTCAATTATCGATGCTTGGTTCCATATACTAGTGATCGCCCCCAGCATTGTGTGTATTTTTTTGTAAGTATTGTTCTGATGACGAGTATGAAATTCACACAAAGCATAAATTATTTATTTATTTATTGATTTAATAAGGTACACCAACAACAAACATGAGCGCTAAGTTATAGCTGGGGTGTAACATTGCACTATGAAATAGTTAATATTATTATCTCTTTAGATAATTAGTATAGCTTACCTACTAAGACACTCAAAAATCGTTTTAAAAAAAGAGGAAGAGAATTACGTTATCATTTAATTTTTACACTTTTAATAAAAACATATTTTTACAAACAAAACTTGGAGTGATCACTAGTATATGGAATAAGCATCGATAATTGAGTTTATCGATATAGGAACTCCCTGCCTGTCATACAATTTTGTCCTGTGGATACCTACGTCTGCTTATCTCTATGGTTCTTGTTACTTACCTATTCTTGCAATGTTCTGCTATCTCATGTTTCTTGTCACTTATTCTATAATTAAACATATCTGTTGGCGCCAGCGCTGCTTGTACGCGTACTCTACGTGGGTTTATTCTTGCTCGCCTAACCAAAATGTACAGTCAGCATCAAATAGATAAGAGCAACGAAAGTGGCCAAATATCACACAACACATCTATGACTATAGGAATAAGGATGTGTTGCGATATATTTGGCCATTTTGGCTGCTCCTATCTATTTGATGCTGACTGTACTACGCTAACTTAGCGATTTTCGAAATCAATGAAAATCTAACTAACCTTATCGATAGCAGTGGAAGACTGAATTTCTTTTAGCTGTTGAATTGCATGCGACCTTTTCATTTAGAGGACAGATTGAAACAGTCAGCGGTTTTTTTCTTTTTGAAAAATTATGGATAGTTTAGCTTTAGGTTAGTTTTTACAATGAAAATGGATTACAATAGTTTGAGTAACGGCTGCGTTTTTTATTCTTAATTGTTAGATTAATGACCCATTAACAAAAATAATACCTAGCGTTCTGTGCAGGACACTATAAATTGATTCTACCACAACTGGGGAGTTTCAAATAAATAGCACACCTTTCACTTTTTCTTCAAATTTGGGACAAAAATAGCACATTGGTTGGGACCACTATTCTGAACAAGAAAAATAGAAATTCCTGATATGTCCCCAAAAAGATGTATGGAATTGTCCGTTTTGTTACCAAGAAATGTATTGAATTTAGGTAACAAAACGGACAATTCCATACATCTTTTTGGGGACATATAAGGAATTCTATTTTTCTTGTTCAGAATGGTGGTCCCAACTAGCGTGCAATTTTTTCCCCAAATCTGAAGAAAAAGTGAAAGGTGTGCTATTTTTTTGAAACCAATAAACTATTAAATTCCAGCCAGAGAGCAAACCCTTACCAAACTTGATCGAACGCTCTTAATCAAGTCGCCGTTCAAACAAACAAAACTAAATCAAAATCGGTTGATCCGTTTGGGAGCTACGCGATGCCACATTCAGGTACACAAACACACGTTAAGTCATAACACCTCGTCGGCAAAATGTTTGCCGCCTCTGCCTTTTTTGCGGTTGCTACGGTTTGCGGTCCATCCGAGCGCTGCGGCGGCAGGGACCGATGGGTTCATCCAAATATAAAATACTCATCTATGGCAGAGGGCCTAGAGTTGTGACCATGAGACACGGTTGAAACCATGGTTTTAAATCAAGTGACCTTGGTAGAAGCGAGCTGCTACACGGTTTCAAACAAAACCATTTGTTTGACATCTGCCAAGGGCGTTTAAGGTCATGCGAAATTTGGTTTAAAACCACTCTACACGGTTTCAAACCACCGGCTTTAAACCGTTGTTTGAAACCGTGTAGCCCACGCATAAAACGCCTCGTTCGCGTTTGCGTTTACTCTCTATTAGTATGGAAATATGACAGCGCCCCTAGCGGCGCGTGTTCGAAACATTTGACAGTTCCATACAAGTGACATTTTTACGCAAACGCGATCGAGACGTAAAAATGTTGCAAAACTTACACTAGGCGCTCTGACGGCAGGGACTGTAATACCGATATAATTTAGATATCGATATCTATAATTATCTTTTTATCGATATAAGTATCGATAAATCATTCGGTAATAATTATTTTTGACAGAACTCAGTCATTATGAACAGAGTGAAATTATTTTTTTTATTCAGTCAGGTACATGCATAGGGTTTATTGCCTAACGCACTCGCGATCGCGATCGCTTTCATTTTTGACAGTTGAAGGCAAGTCTGCCTACAAAATGAAAACATTAAATGTTTTCATTTTGTAGGAATAAATTTTATTCGACTTTCAAGTCGATCGCGATCGCGAGTACGTTAGGCAATAAGCCTGCCGGTTCAGATTGGTCTCATTTCAATAAGAATGATACTCTGATGATGGAATCCATGAGGAATCGTCGGAACTCCTACACTATATACACCCATTGCGTCATATATTATATATCTGATTACTAACACGATTTGCTAAAAAAATATGTACCTATCAGTATCGGTACCAAGTAATAATATCCGTTTACCGGTACCATTATCGATATATCCGGGAAGTATAAAAATAAATAAAAAGTATTAAAAAAAAGTATATAAATTTTTGTACTTAATTAATTCTTTATCTTGAATTCTTTTTTCCTTTTGTTTTTATCTGCCTAATGTAAACCGACTCACAGGGTCCGAAGATACAGGCCCAGTCTAATTTGGGGTCCATTGGATATATCGCATTATGTGAATCTTTTAACTATTTTACTCAATAAATTTATCATATTCTATTCTAGTATCGATATACAGTCCATGTGCGGCGGACTATCGATAAAAAACATGTAGGACCGGATCGAGGAGGCCTGATTTTTCGAAATTAGTTTTACATTCAATAATCATAAGGTCAGGTGGGGCAAGTGCACCTAACCATCCAATTATCCTATCTACCTGGGCGGCTAGCACATCTTTACTCCGGTAGCACACCTCCGCCGCGGAACTGTAGTAGCGAAACTCTAGCAACGAAATAAAGTTCAATTTCGTATTAAATATCACGATTCCGCCACAGTTTCGCGGTTTCGCGGCGGAGGTGTGCTACCGGCATTAACGCGACTTGTATCGCTCGGTAATCCCTTTACAGTCAATAACAAGAGGGACACAGCGACAAGCGAGACAATATGAGATGTGCTAGCCGTACAGACAGGCGGGTCCTGTAATTATACTCCGGGAACATGTAGACTTCATTATCAACATAAAATGCACGATGCATGGCTTGAACAGGAGACAAATGTATGAATATAATTAGTTCATTAATTTTATCTAGACTACTTCCGATTTTACTTACACGAAATTCGCTTGCTGGGTCCTGGAAGAGATAAATAAATACTCAAAATGGCTACAACCAGATTTATTAATGTCTCAACATAGAAGCACAGTATGGTAAGTGATCGCCGAGGCTGCGAACCACACACTTCCGGAAATATCCTACTATCCACTAACTCTCACTCGCGGCTCGCCTCGACTCGACTACAGCTTTCAGAAAATGGTTACGCACCGGTGACGTCACACACCCACACAAGTCACTCCGCATTGTTTCACATCGTTCACGACAGATGGCGCAGCGCAGTGACGTCACAATACTCACTCTCTAAAAGCCGACGCTCAAAACATTATTAAATATTGAAAATAGATACAACATCCCTTGTGCACGGAATACATATCACACTTAATATTTATCATCATTCATGAAAAATCACTTGTACTGTTTTATTAAAATACTCGCTATATTTACCATTCGTAAATATTTACAGCCTAGGGAAAGTAACCTTATCTGTTAGGAAATGCCAGTAACGCAGTGCAATAGGTATCTATATAAAATATTTTCATTTTTGTTAGCGGCCCCTTGCTGTGGGACGATTGTAAGTTGCACCGCCACAATTGCGATTTCAATAGCAATCTATAGGAACTACCGTGGAGGCAGGAAATTGTTCATAATTGTTGTTGCGATGTCACTAAGTGCTAAGGAAACGCTACACGCCGCATAGCATGAGTTCACTGCTTATGATGATGCTATTCTTATGACATTGCCTTATAAAACTAACTCGGGGATGGAAATTTGTTTATTACTTTATCAACTACAGGATTTTATATAAACACTATCATAAAACACTTTTCGATAATCTAAAGCACATGTTTAGGCAATAAAAGATAACGGTTGATTCTATCGATGGAAGCAACCTACATTATAGATTAAAACTTATCAAAGATATAAGTTTTACTTTGTTTTTTTTTCCAATATCGAATGTTGAATTATATATAAATACAAACATATTTATTTTATTTATCTACCTATACATACCACACTGGCTAAACTAGAGGATACCACCGATTCTTGATTGGGTACCTTTTGTTACAATATAATTATATTCCATCATTATGCTTTTTCATTTAGTCCTGCGGTACCTAGGAATAAAGAAGCCCGCCTAACTCATGCGGATAAACATAGCAAAGTTAAACTACAGTTGCTAGTTGCTACATCACAGCAGTCATCATAAACAGTCATCAAATCGTACAGGCTCTTACACAACGAGTCACAGCAAACGGCCGGGCGGTGCATCTGTTTGTGCTTATGAACATTTAATTGACCACGTCGCCGCCGCTACAATTACAACCCGCCATCTTCTCAATTAGAACAGCTAATTTAATAATACTATGATTATATCATTAATCATTATTACACTACCTTCACTAAGTTTATTTGGCAATTTTACAGAAATTTCAAATGATCACTACAAGCTTAATCACGCGTTAATCTTCAGTTAATTTTAGTAAACAGCTGAAAATACTTATATATTACAAAAAAAACTGCGTGATTCCCAAAGGCATTAATGTTTCAAATTCACAAAGATATGTAGCTTTTATTACTTCGTTAACAAAAATATCGCATTTCAGTGCTTAAATACATGATAATAAAATAATTATACTTAGTTTTCTGACTATATTACAAAATGCAATATAATTTGCTCAGGCACCTAATACAATCCGTGGCTGTCACCATTCTGAAACCGTATTGTCGTTTACTGAAAACAGAGGCGAAGTGTTTATTTCTTCAACGTTCTCGCGAACAGACCTTTCTTACAAAATATTCTCATTAAACAAGACCTTCAGAATGGTGCCGACCGCAGAACCTTAACTACTTAGCACGAGAAATAACTAAACTCGGATTTTTAAACCGCGGAAATCGCCAAACAAGGAAGTTATTTTTTTATAGATAAACTGTTTAGTTCTTGTACTTCTCCACTCGTTCCAGCAGAATAGACAATTTCCTTGAAGACACGTTTAAAATCCGAGTATCACATGTAATCACACAATCTTCGCTCCAAAAGTAAGTTCCTCATACATAACACAAATAAAATGTGAATGTCTCAACACTTACCGCTAAGAGGAAAACAAGATTAAAATTATCTTACAATTTATTTACATAAACTACCTAATGTTTTTACAATAATTTAGATAGGCGTAATTCCGACGCTTTTGCGAAAATAAACGTTTTAATTACAAAGCGGCACATTTTTCCTCGAACTTAGCGTAGGTCGAATTAAACAAGATAGACAGGAAGAAGAAAAACCTACGTAAATAAACAACAAAGGGACTGCTACAGGCGTTTCGACTGAATTTACTGAAAAATTTAATCTGTCCGGTGAAGAGACTGGGTCTAATTTGGCGGCAAAGACGCAGGTGCGCGGAGATTAGTACGTCAAGGCAGAAATGTTTCAGCTGTTGTCGAGGAGGGGACATCACTAATTCCTCCTTACCTCGTTTTAACAAAGGACTGAAAAATATTGCAGAGCTCCACAAACATTGGTCATATGTGGCCGTGTGATAGTTCCTCGCTACTGTTAAGAATACACGACATTTTAACATTTTTAACGCACTGAGTTCGTTACTTCCCATGTACCCGTTCCATTATCTTACTCATCGTTATCATACAATACTGTTAACAAGTCGATACTTAGGAACTACAGCAGAGCCCGCATACAAATAATCAGCGCTTATTACAGAAACCTTACAAGTTAGTAAGTGCATAATTCTAATTATGTGCAGAGTAACTATAGGGTTTACAAGTTTAGGGGTGTTATCCGTGTTATTCTCCCGAAGGACACCTGGTGACAAGTCTAACTTGACCTGCAATCGCGTAAGGGCTTCGTGTGAACGCGTTCTTGGTTGATTCTACACTCGCCTGGCCAGTGCCAAGTTCGTAGACTGCCAAGTTGGGCATGCCTTGCCGGAGAATAAAACGTCTGGGCGGTAGGTGGCCGGAGTTTGGCTGCCTTTCCATAGAAGCGGAGAGGAGCGGTGCGGAGAGGAGCTGTGTAGGAATCGACCAATCACATTGGTTGTAATCCACATCTAGTCTCCGATTGACTGTTTCCATTGAAGCGGAGCGGGGATGAGATGTGAATTACAACCAAAGTTCAACCAAAGCTTCCGCTTCGATGAAAGGCAGCCTTTCCGAGGCATTCCCCCGTCTAGCCCAGCGACCTGCCGCTTGCTTGCACAAATATTGTACGACAATGCAATCATTGCATGTTTTTCTCTCGCAATCAAGTTGGTCAACAAGAAGACTAAAAGGCTAATGTGATTTAGTTTCCAAAGTTCATTATTTTAGTATGTTCATTACACGTTTAAACGCAATAGACGAAGTGTGACAGTTTAATAATTACGGATTTCATTAGGCAACCTCACAGGGGCGTGTATCCCTAGACGATTCATTAATTCCATATTACGCAAACGAGCTGTGTCATTGCCTTACCTACTACTTGGACACCTAACTAGTATCAACATTATGTTTGAACTTGGGAATCAATCATACCAAGCCGACGTATACCTGAATTATTTACACCGATAAATTTACTTTTATAAGGGCTATTAGCGAGATGGACGTATTTATGGATGTTTATTTATCTAATCCTCGATAATCTCCACCGTTCCCCCAATCTTTCCTAAACTTTGCGCTTTTGTAGCGTTCTGGTTGGATACATGTTTTAGATTACTCCGATGCTGTTTTTGCTTTGGTTATCCCCGGGGAGCGGTAGGCAATTATAAATTTAGAATTGAGAACAAACTTTTACTCATTTCAGCGTAAATTTAGACTTTTCATGCTATTGTATGTTTGAATATTAATTCAGCTTTATACGTTATGGTATAGAGAACACTGAAGGATTTGACTGAAGGATATTAATATTAACATGAAAAAAATCTCATGACACATTGCATTTTTAGTACCAGCGAATAATTAGAATGCAATTTAATTTGGGCGATGGTCGGTAATGTTTAGCGTTCGAGCAGTTGTAAAGTCAACTAGTGAATTGAATACGGTTGTAGAGCTCACGTTGACTCAAAAGAGTTGAAAATATATTGTAGAAAAACGAGGAAATTAAAAACTAATTTGTATTTAGGTCCGGGGAAGCCGATTGTCGTCGCGCGACCTTGCGCGGGCGCCGCGTAAAACTGGCATTGAAAGAATCAAATGTTACGAAATGATCTGCTATTGGTGCGAGGTATAAATATGCATGAAGATATTTTCGACCGGTTTGTAAAAATGTTTTGTGACCAGGCGTGAAGCTGTTTTGGAATTTCTAGGGCTTTTACTATAGACAGAATTAAAATGCAACACGGGAGTTTAAAATGACGGGTATTCCCGTTACAAACAGGAAAAACCAATTTGATTTAATCATTACATATAAATACCGCTTATGCGTCTAAGAATTGTTTTCAAAAGATTTCCTATACAATACTTAGCGCCGAAAAGAATGTAAATTAGCAAATATATTTCCGAGAGATTGTCCAGTCACGATTGATTTTAATTAAAAAGTGGTGCGGTTCCACGCTATAAAGTGCCATATCAACCCATAAAAATCTATTAAATGTATACTCGCTTTCCGACGAACCAAGTAACTCATCGTGACACTTGGAATTGTTTTAATAACTAACATTATAAAAGGCTTTTGAAGCGCTTATCAGAACATTTCGCCAGCGTACCGACACTCTTTTGTTTTCGCTACTCAAGCGAGCGCACCAAGAATTGTATTTATTTTGATTTATGTTGAAAACGATTCTTTCTTTCTGAGTCACGTACGATACGCCCGATCGTGTACAATATAGCTGGATCATTTTAAAGATGCATTTTAGGTGTAGATCCGCAGCGAATCAACAACATTCGGAACAAATTGGACGCGATTGTCATCTATAAGAACATCTTTGCAAACCCACATAAAAAAATGCATCTACAATAGGTATGATTCTTCTTTACAGGATGACTGGAAATTCGACCTTGAAAGGTGATATACTACAGATAATATGCAATAATTTTGCCCTTTTTAACTGGGGGTTAACTGGGGGTCTAATGTCACTGGTTTTCGAGTTATTTTATTTTAGACTTTTTTGAAAAATTTCCGTCTTTTCACCGAAAACTGTCAATTTTGAAAAAAGTACTTCTCTCTGGGAGCAAAAATGCTAACAAAAATGCTCGGCGCAAATTCCAAAAATCTAAACAAGAAAAGGTTCTTAAATCACAATTTAGTTATTGTTTTAAATTTCGTTTCAATCAAGGGGGATTACTCCAAAAAATTGTATAACACTTGGCATTAAAATCACGTAAGTAACTTTCTCAATTCATAAGCTTTCCAAAAAGGAGCAAATCTTGTCCACTTTAGTACAGGTTTGGAAAATAAACCTTAATAAACGAGCAGAAGGCGCGATGTGAATTTAATTCGAAAAGTTCTTGGTTTGGAGAAATAAAAAAAATAAGGAATAGGTCGAATATCCAGTCACCCTGTAGGTACATGCAAATAGGACGACGTGGGCTGCAAGGTTACAAATGCGACAATAGCCGAGTCATGTAAGAACTTGTGCTATGCGGTATCAATGAGAGAAGAATACCTGCAGCGCGAGTAAAGACCTCACGTTTGGAAGTAGAAGTTTAATGTGCAGAGATTCGATACAAGTAGGCGCTCTTTATTAAATACCGATTTGAACGTTAATATTTGTATGTAAAAATACGTCATACACGGAAAGACGATGTCAAATACCGCAATAAACCAGTCATATTTCCACTACGTGATCAATATGTACTAACATTGAACAATGACTCAATTATGTAGAGACTAGAAACGAAACAAATCCAACACGTGTTGTTCTATCGATCAAATGAAAACCAACACATGCTACCAGAGAAAGGTCGCAAGACAACTTTATGTTACTTATTACCAGGGTGTATGAGCCCATAACCTCTAGCCGCAAAGACTCGTAAATTTTACTACCAACCCTATTCTTTCGTATCACACAGATGGCATGCATGCCCGTAGTTTTCGAGCGACTTAGTGGCAGCTAGTGGTATGGTACGAGTTCTCAGGAGCGTTTAGTTTCGTCGAGGACCCTTGAACTGTTGTTACCCGCTTTATCAATACCTCGTTGCGTGCAAAACTAGTTTTCCGCATCGGAAGACTGCCTGCGGCCGGTCGAAAGTTTCTGCGATCGCAAAACTCACTGAATCAATACTATTATAAAATATTAGCTTTAGCCTGCGACATAGCTTCGTGGATTTAGAACTTTTTATAATGTTGGCTCCAGTTAAAATATCGCTCAAACAAACGAAGAAACAAATGGACTAAAATCCAAAATCGCTTATGCGGAATCGGGGATGCAGTCTCGAAATCTTTTTTGTATACATCTTCAATGTAGACTCACCACACTTCAGTACAATTTTATAATAGTGTAGAATGTGCGTATACTAGATATATATAAAACGTTTCCATTGTAATCGACTATTTAGGTTTTACCCGATCCACAAAAGTCGTTTTTAAAGATTTGGCCGTGTGCCTGTCTGTTTGTACAGCTAAAAGGATTTTTGAATGTTTTTTTTTCCATTTTGGTAGCTCTGTATTCAACTAACCGCGACATAGTAAACGGACATCTCAATCACTATCGGTTATTAATATTGCCCAAAACATGGAATCTTATTTAGGACTACATAAATGTGCGTTCAGGGTAACGATATTACTTAATATTAGTAGTCTATTCAGTCAAATATTCTGTTGGTGTTAATAATGTCCCATTATCTATGGGTAAAAAGTAATAAACTAATGGAGAAAGGCGTGCAGCGCACGAACGGCCGTGCTGTTCGTGACGTCAGCGCGTGACGTCAATGGCAATAATGGATAATTCGACCTATAGCAGCTAAGTAAATACTTGTGTCGCGCTTGACAATGGCCACTGGAGAAATGCGTATATTTGATCTAATTTAAATAATAATAATTAATAATCGATCGATAAATTTTTAATAATCGATCTATTACCCTAGGACATTACGAACGAACAGCGTTTTCCATAAGTTAAAATCACTGGCATGTTCCGTATGAAAAGATTTCATCTGTAATGTTTTATAGTGTTTGAAATATCGCATCTGAAACACTCATAACAAGGATACTGAACTGGGTTTTACGTGCATGGAGTTCCCTTCTCACATTATCTTGAAAGCATTCATTTGAGTGGTTGAGTCATAAGTTTCTCAGCTCGATCGATCGTGTGTAGGTGATAGAATACAACAATACTTGTTAAAAACACGATATTTTTATGTCTGCTTTATCTGACTAAGTACGCTTGTCTTGTACTTTAAACGTTTGCACAATATGTACCATTTCTTTAGGCCAATGTGCTTAAGAGGCGTAACATAGGAACGCCTTTAAATCTAAAAGAATTAGTCAAAACGTTTAAATTTTTAAGTACTCTTGTTCGAGCAATATAAAAAAATGCTTTTGGGGACGGCAGAAATACCTTGAAGATATTTTTAGAACTGAATCTATGAAATTCAGGAAAAAAAAATTTGTTCAAAATACCTCTATAGTTGATAAAGGTTTTTCAGACTGCCGTTAACAAAATACCGATGAATGTTACAAATACGTGTGGTGACTCGATATTTTGTAGTGAGCGTAATAATTAGCTCTTTCGTTCAACATGCCTATGAAGTTTATAATTTTATTAAGTTCAAGATTTTTTTTTCATTTTTTTATTCTGGACTCAAATCGTACAGTTACTGATTCTAATCACTTGTATGTGTTAGAGTTCGGATTTATCCTTACTAATATTATAAATGTGAAAGTTTGTGTGTGTATGTTAGTTTGTTACTCTTTCACGCTGCAACGGCTGGACGGATTTGGATGAAATTTGGAATGGAGATAGCTTATACCCTCATTTTCTTCCCGGAAAATTTAAAAGTTCCCGAGGGAGCAGCGATAAACGACTTCTACGCGGACGGAGTCGCGGGCAGAGGCTAGTCTCAATATAAATATCGTTCAAAGTAATTATATAACATTTTGTTATGTTCTATTATTTAGGATCACTTGCCACTTCCATGAATGGATGAATTGGATAGTTAGATATTTAAGAATCCAGTTACCGATGGAGTGCCTCCTAATGGGGAGTAGCTTCAACACGCCTCAAGACAACGCATCTGCTCATAGTCTCCCGACTGCTCGCAAGATGAACAAGGAACATAAAAAAAAAAACGACACTTCCAAATACAGGAAGCATTTCTCAGGAATTTAGCCTCCAGAAATAAAAATAACTGTAGTAACGCGTATATTTTACATTCTCACGATCCCTCCATGATGCAACTAAGGATTGAGCTGCAAGATAGCCATCGCCACTCATTGCGTCCGCGACTGCGATAGTCACAGGCTGATAAGCCGCCTTATCAGAGCCCTAACACCGGCGTCACGAATCAACGAAAACACAATCAATATTCCACGGCGCGGTCTGGATTGATTGGAAATATCACCAATTGAACGGAGGAATTGGTGAAAAGCGCTTTAGTTCGCTTTTAATATTAATTAACGGTGCCTTTTCATCTCATCCACATACAAATTTTTCTAACTTAACGAATAACAAACTCAATTAACTTATAAACGATGAACGTTACAAGTCTAGACGCCATGCCATGATTATTGTAATAAGACCAAACGTCACGTTTTAGGTCAAGAATAACTTGTACCGGCCTCATTCCGGGATTTCATTACACAACCGACCAGTCCCTAGAAAATCGAGACTCATTACCGGGGCAAAAAACAATCAACTGAATAGTATGCCTTGAATTTTCTTTTACAACAGCTATTCTTACCAATTTAGAACCAGGATGTGCTTTTTACGCTTCACCCGCCGGACAATAAACCCATTTCAAAGCCACAATCCACAGAGAAAGCATCTTTAGCGAACGCAGAGCACCATTGAAATCGGCGAAGCCGTGAGAAAACGCCAGAGATTATCTAACCCCTTTTTTAAAGAGAGGCTAAAACGGGACAAACGCACGTATAAGCAGCCTGGACTTATTTATAAACGACGTCAACAGCGTAGGGAAATGGTGTTTATATTAACTATCGCGCGGAACAAGGGCTATTGTGGCGGCCCGGGGTATTGTTCCGAGAGACTAGTTCAAACAGAAACATTTAAGAGCTGCTCATTATGTAGTAACCGCATAATCTACTATATAAATTTTAAGAATGGGCAATAAAATAATAAAGAAGTACTTTATGCACCGTGTACCCTACACGTAAAGCACAATAAAAATAACGCTGCCAACGGTAACGCAGTACTTAATCTGAATCTCCGGCGGCATACAAATTAGGCACGGCCTGGAAAACTAGAAATTTTGAAGCACGCTACCTCAAGGCTGCGCGGATCATCCGAGATTGATGACCCTCTAGAAGATCGAAACGAAAACAACGTCAACTGGTTCTTTCACATTTCATAACGTTAGAGGTTAGGGATATGAAGAAGAAGAATATATGAATCTTCATATAGAAAACATATTGATGATAGAAATATTAATATCGGGTTTACACAATTTTCTGATGACAGATTCAAATAATAAATAAATAAATAAATATCAGGGGACAATCTCACACAAATTGACCTAGTCCCAAACTAAGCTCTAGGCTTGTACTATGGGTACTAGACAACGATAAACATACTTATATAGAGAAATACATACTTAAATACATAGAAAACATCCATGACTCAGGAACAAATACTCGCGCTCATCACAAATGCAAATGCATATCAAAGTTCTGATAAAGAGTTATGACTCGCCGAGATGCAGACGGCTGTCGCTAAGGCACCAGGCTTGCGAGTCGCGACATGCGTTAGCAAGGGGTTGCGGTAATGTCGATGCATTATTACAACCATAAACTCTTGAGTGACGCCTTGTGTGAATAAATTATATCGAATCTAATGTCCCTAAACTTGCACAAGCTTGCTTGAATACAAATTAGCGATGAATAGCTAACGCCTAGTTGCAGGTTCCGAGAATGAAGGTAATACTCTTCAGCATAAAATTCCCAACTAATACGGCCCCTGAATTCACGGTTGGGTAGTCCTTAATTCGTTTGTAATTTAGGCCAGTACGATTCGATATTTATCAGCGAAATTGACTGTACAAACACAATTTGAAATTATATCTAATTTAAAATATATCACAACAACGAGCGGTCGCGAGGCGGCCGCGACCTTGCGACCGTGGCTCGTACCTGCCTTCGAGCTTGTCCCGCGGATGTTTTAAAATTATGCATTTCATACGCGAAACGATAGGCGGTTAATTGGACCGGTTGTCGAGCCGATCGTCGGCCCGAAAACATAGAGGTTCATTACTTTTTACGGTTGAGTGTCAGCTCATTTACTAGATACAAGGATACAATGATTAAGTGGATACAACATCCAACTGATACTCCCGCATTGTAACTTTGAATGACTACTGTTTTGGAAAACTGATACTTGGCAGAGTTTCCTGTGGGCTTTTCTCAGTAGGTAGTTTTTGCGGAGCCGGTGGTGATGTTTTGACGATTGTAACAAGACTAATTGAATAGATACTTGTAAAGTTCTGACCTTCACATTGTCAAACGTTGTGTTTCCTACCGAAATCAATAACATGTAAAAAGTGTTTTAGCGTAACGCGACACGTTGCCCTCGATCTGTGCCCGAGGACTGTCCACAACTCAGTATGGCCGTGACAACGACTGTTCTGTAGTTAGGGCATCCTTGAAAACTAATTAGCATACGACGTTAATTAGTAAACAACGCCAGTTACTGACAACTCTGAAGAATGATCTAAAACCAGATCATGTAGACAATAATCCTGACGATTCCTACCAAACATTTCCAACACAAATACTCAAACCGTGCCAGCCCCACTGACTCCTCAACAGTTTTCTATCTAAATATTTAGTACAATAGGACCTAATCGCAAAAACTCAACATCCGCAAGTTCAATGAGCTACTAAGTATTGTCATTAATATAATACTATTAGGGAGGTAATCTTACTTAATAATTAAAAATCTATTCTAAACTCAACCTTCGCTAATTTGTTTTTAAATACCAAATTAATATACACTAACAAAAAAATCACTACTAAAACCTTGAGATCTTCAATTTGACAAGATGCTACAAAAGTTAGGGGGTTAAGTAGTTTAGCAGTTACAATCGTTATGTAAATGTACATACTGCTCTTGACAAGACTCATAAGTAGATGGATATGTGGTCAGTGACACTCACCACAAGTCAGTTTCTATTTTTACCACAGTTGAAACTTTTCCAATTTTTTATGAACTGAAATTTACGAGCTCTGAGCTCTATGACAGTAAGAGGTTGTTTAATTTCAGTGTGATAACAGTATTAAAACAACATCTACAAACTAATACACAATGCTCATAAGTAACAAAATACATAGATCTTGTAGTTAGACTACAGAGCCCTAACAAGAAATTTGCATTATGGTGATGTATTATTATAAAATTTAGGTTGCTAAGATAAACCTCTGCTACTTGTTTTTCAAGAGATATTACAGCAGCGGCAAGGTAATATTTTGTTATGAATATGTACGGAGAATCATGAACATCTAGCTTACCGCTGAGGTTCAATGGTCACAGTGAAACATTTAGTATTTAAATGCATTATATGGTTAATTTAATTACAAGTACACTTGAACCACCAGTTTACAGTAATGATTGAATCAACTAAAGTTTGATTTTGGCTATCATTATGTTTTTGATTATAATGTACTAATTTTGATAGCACTATGTTTAACCCATTTCACATGAAGAGCTAGAGAAAAGCATGGTGATTCAAATTGATTACTCATAGCCGGTGCACATTGAGTGACATAATCTCAAGCCCGGCAACTTCAAGAGTCCTCACACCTCACAGTAGACAACCAAACAGAGGACTCATCAACTATACCAATGATTCAATAGATAAAATATGTACACACCCTCAATGGCAAATCGAAAGTTATAAAAATAGGTATAAAGCTTAAAAACCACGAAAGCAGAAAGTTTTTTCAAGTTTCACACCTGGACGAACCCAACGAGGGTTTGCTTTGGTACCTTCGAAAATGCGAGCGAGCGGACAGAGGCCGAAGCCCGGGAAGTCAGACGCTGGCGGCGCGGGCGGCGCGCGCCTGCAGCTAGAGCGCCGCAGACTCAGGCGCCATCAAGGGCGACAGGGCGCCCGGCACGCGCCGCCCGCGTTCCACCTCAAATCGCGAGTCGGGTGGCGCGCGGCGCCCCGGCGCGTTGGCACCGTCCTCGGGCAGGAATGCAGCCACCAGCAGCGCGCAGATCACAAGCAAAGCGCCCAACACGAAGGGCGGCCCGGGGATCAGTCGCTCGTGGCGTAGCCCTGGCGTAGCGTGCTCTTCGTTCAAATCCACGTGGAACAGGTAGAAGATCACACCGAACATCGCGGGGCCTAGTCCATTGCACAGCCCGCGCACGCCTGTCACCATACCCTGCACCACGCCCTGCCGATCTGCCCGGCTGTTTACTGACACATATGCGCTTATTGCCGGGTATGTTAAAGACCCTAGCGCGGCTAGTACACCCGCAGCCCACATCATCCACGTGCGGCTCCCGAACCCATACCACATGAGCTGCAGCATCTCGAACAGCAGTCCTACCATGATGGTATGCTTGGGGCCCAGCGTCCGCATCAAGAACCCCAGAATCACTTGCACACCAATGCTCAGCACTCCTACGATTGCAATGAATATCGCCACTTGCACCACATCAAAACCCATCACTAGTTTGAGATACACAAATATGCACGAATACTGCCCCGCCTCAGGCAAGTAAGACAAGAACACAGCCACACAGAGCATCAACACTGTACGTTCGGCTCCAACTTTTCTCAGAGCAGCAAAGGGGTCAGCTTGTTCCCAGCTAATAGCTGGTCCCCAGCCACTGGGTCGTACTTTCTCTGGTAAGCTTTCAGGGACTGCTACCATGATGAAGAATACGTCAAGCACGGCGACGGCTGTAGCGGCGGCCACGACCAACGCCTCACCGTATAGATCCATGAGGTAGGCGCCCAGTGCTGGGGAAATAACCATGCTGGCGGCGAAGGTGGCCGACACGAGCCCATAGGCGCGTGAGCGCTCCGCCTCCGTCGTCACGTCGGCAACGTACGCGAACACGATCGAGAACGTGACCGCGAACACGCCGCTGATGCTGATCATGGCGAAGAACCACCAGGTGTTGATAGTCATGAGCGGGATCGGCGCGCACGTGAAGAACACCGTCACCAGCAGGAAGAACTTGCGGCCCCACACGTCCGACAGCGCGCCGATCAGCGGCGCCGACAGGAACGACAGGATGCCCTTGATGCCCATGATCAGTCCGTTCATTAGGAAGGTATGGTCCGGGAAAGTCGCATTCAGCACGGAGATGATTGGCATCGTGAGCAGCCCCCAAGCGAAGAACTCCAGAAAGATTACCACCAGCGCGTGAAACACGGACGGCTCCCCTATGCCAGACATCGTCATGATCCCGTCCTTCATAACGGTCTTTCTGTTTCGTATCACCATTTCTACTTCGGTCTTTGTTGTTTTCGTAGGCGTCATTTAAGGATCGATCCGTTTGTTTTCCTACTGAACTACTTATATAGAGACATTTTGGAAACCTAAGCACTACATGGATAGAGTACGAGTCAGTGGTAGCGACGTCAAAAATCCACTGAAAATTGAATGAAAAACAACTCGATATTTGTGTTGCCAGCTCATGAACCAAAATATTTAAGTAAATCCAAATAAGTCACCAGACGCCAGTCATAATGTATAAAAAGATAAACGGTATATCGAGACGAAACCAGAAAGACGAAAAAGCATAACTTGAATATAATTTAATCATCTACGATCGTCGTAATTCCCTGAAACAATTATGAAAGTTCAGATCTTACACCATTTATTCAGATAAATTAACTACCACTTCAAGCTTGTTTTTGGTAATGGCAACAAAAATTCATTGTGAACCATAGAGCTCAATAAAGACATTGTTTGTACGGTTTGTACCACCATTATACACTGTCCAACAGAAATAGTGCTGGAATGCAATGGTCTCGTTTAGAAAAGTCTTAAATATTTTAATATTAGTTCCGCAACGAAAACGCACTGGATGGATGTCAATGTTGAAGCTGTCAAAACAAAATTATTGGAATTTGGGAAAATTGGAAGGATTTTAGAGGCGTTAACCAAAGCAATATCATTATAAAATCTTAATTATACAAAATGGTAAGTATAATTTGATTTTAGCTTGAACATATTGAGTATAGTAGAAGATTTAAAACTTGTTTCTTCCCATATTGTTTGTAGATTCGCTTCATTTTAATTCAAAACCGTGCGGGTAAGACGCGTTTGGCGAAATGGTACATGAATTTCGATGACGACGAAAAGCAGAAGCTAATTGAGGAAGTGCACGCCGTGGTCACGGTGCGGGATGCTAAGCACACCAACTTTGTTGAGGTAAGAACCCCCAACTCTTCCCCGAAATGGATCGGCACTGTAAATACTTTTACACGTCATTGACTCTGTAGTTTCTATTTTTTTTCGAGTGAAGACGTAATCGCACCGTTTTTGCACACTCTATATCTAATAAATTACTAATATAGGACTTTACCACCCTAGTTCCTCATCTGAACAATAGTAAAATGTAATTTTTTATATTTTTTTGTTGCAGTTCCGAAACTTCAAGATAGTGTACAGGCGGTACGCAGGGCTGTACTTCTGCATCTGCGTGGACGTGAACGACAACAACCTGTGCTACCTGGAAGCCATCCACAACTTTGTGGAGGTCTTAAATGAGTACTTCCACAATGTCTGTGAACTAGACTTGGTGTTTAACTTCTACAAGGTAAATCATTGAGTGCTCCTAGTTTGGACTCTGCCAATTTTTGCAAGATTGTCCCCTGATATGTATTTGGACATACTTTAATATGTTGTCATATTAGTTGGTAGCAGTTATTATTGATAAAGCAACTTATTATGGTAACTAGCAGATACACATATTACTGGAGTGTAAAAGAACATGATGTTACCAATTTGTTGGATAAATTATTAATATATAATATAATATGTTTATAAAAAAATTTTGGATTTTTTTTTTCAAGACTGAAGTTTCTCATAACCAGGGTTGAGAACTACAAAACATAAAATCTTAACTGTGTTATTTGCAGGTGTACACAGTAGTGGACGAGATGTTCCTGGCAGGAGAGATTCGGGAGACCTCGCAAACCAAGGTGCTCAAACAGCTGCTCATGCTGAACTCACTTGAGTAATTACTGCGCTGCTATGGCAGCTTGTCCCTGAGGTATACCACTATATGATGGTAGCTGTTTCCTTGCTTCCAACTCAAACAACATAACTTTATTTTTACTTTATTCCTTTAAACCTAGACCTAGTATGAAAAGAAGAATGAACTTGGATCTATGTGTTAACTGATTATAAGATGTATCATGTTACTACAAAAACTTAGACACTTGTTGAATATAATGTTCCATGTCAAACTATAACCATCATCCTCCATGTGTCTAAAACTCGCCTGTGGTTTTTTGTAGTAACGCTGACAACCTTTTGTGTTATGATTTACAGGCATTTGTTTTTAGTCATGCAATTGTTTGTAATTTAATGTGATCCACACTGATCATACGGGTTTGGGTGTAAAGAGTTGTCAGACCTCAAAACATCTAGATTGAGATTGATTTCTACTCAAAGGGGCTAGAACTAGTGTATTAGTGAAATAAGCCCCTTTCAAATAAGGTCACAGGTCATTTTCAAAAAAGTTGGAATAATGAATGGTTGTTTTGGATGTTAAAAAGGAATTCAATTGAAAATATTTCGAAAACTTGGCTGCAGGATTCATAGCTATTTTTTTAGATAAACATACATCATTACTATTATGATTATAGTATAGATAATTCTACCACATATTACATAACAATATTGTATAGTTTCTCATTTTCTATTGTGTTTAATTGCAGTACCAACTAAACATTGTTTCATGATGGTATTGTAGTAAAATTTGTAAGATCAGTAATAATTCTAGGTGTATGAAAATATAATGCGTAGAATTTCTTAAATGTGGCAGTGCTCGAGTTATACATATTTATTTATTTTTAAATGCTCATTCCATTTGTTAGGGTCATATTATAATGAACTTTATATCAATGTAAGGTTTTATTTACTTTACCATTAGACATTTGAGGTATAATTTAACGAGTAAAATGGCATGATTTTAAATTTATTGGTAGAAATGTTTAATGATATGCTTACTTAGATATTACTAAGTTTGTAAGACATTTTGAAATAACTTGGCTATGTGAGGCGACATATTTCACACTACATTGTATTTGTATATAAAAACCTGTATGAATATGAATAAGTGTTGCATGTTTCTGTAGAGAAATATAAAGTAATAAATCACATTTATTTCAAAATGATTTTTATTTATTTACAATAACAATATATTTGGAATTTAAATTACCCTAAAAAACTGTACAAAATACATAAAATAACAAAGAAATTAGATTAATGAGGTGAACGATTATTTAGGCTCTGGGTTCTCTGACCGGCTGCGGGCGACGGGCAACGGACGCGGGCGTTTTGCCATTACTTTGTTCGTACACGTATTCTCCGATAGGCCTTCTCACAGAGCGCGCAATGTAACGGCAATAGCCCGTGTCCGTCGCCCGCATCGGGCGGTCAGAGACCCCCGGCCTTAGTTATTATATTATTGAGAACACATAAACGGACCAGAACATTAATAACTTGTTGTAAAATGAGCTCTTCTCTCTCACACTCTTTTATTAGGACACCTGTCCCGTTCTGATTCGCCATCGTCAAGGTTATAAATATAGATACGTTCAGAGTGTCAAAAATATGTAACCACGACCTTATTACGGCGACATAATATCGTAGTTACATATTTTGGAGGCTTTGGACGTATCATGTTTATAACCTTGACTGTACACTGACGCGACTTACGGCGGCATTTTAACGAGCTTTGTGCATTATATTTTCAATCCACGACGGCGCGCCCCGCCATTCAATTTCTGCTGTTATTTGCTTTGTCTGGTTAATAATATAATAATCTTACCTACCCACGCAACATAATAAACTAAGTAGGTATTTAATGTTTAATCGGAATGATGCTTATATCTTATCTATGGCTTACATTTCCGTAAATTCCGTTTATCTATTAAAAACTTAAAAGGTTAAACAAAGCCACAAATTTTGACATAATACTTATAGGAAATTTCGGCACATTTTTTAGATATATAATTACTTACCAAACCAAGATAAAATCGAAAATAGTGCATAGTGTAATTTGTGCGAAAATTGAACACCTTGAAAAATTTTCGTAAACTGACAACTAGGTGGCAGCTCTTTCTGGGTTATCTTAGCTTCGCTTATCATCTAGCGCCATCTATGGTTTGTTAGAAAACAGGGAAGAAGATATTGCAGGCACTAGAATAAAGGTATACCCACATTATTTGACGGGACGCAGTTATAGGTTAAAGTAAGTCCCTACGATGTGATTAGTTATGTCGACATCCAGTGTATTCGGAATAATTGTTTCGGGTAGTGTGAAAACGCTGATTTTTTTATCTGCAAGGTGAGTTTAGCCCTTCTCTTCTTTCATATTCATATTCATATTCATATTTATTTATTGCAATAACATGTTACAGCTACACCTTAAATACTATTAAAGAATACAGTGAGAGGTAACACGTAAACCCTGATGGGCATAGCAATATGTGGAATTGAGGCAGACCGAGGTTTAATTTTATCTGTCATCAAAGAATTCTTGTAGGTTGTAATAGGCTTTATTTACTAGAAATTCTTTAAGGCATTTATTAAATTTTTGATCGGATTTTTCAGATTTTATATTATCCCTAACGTTGTTATAAATTTTCACAGCCATTGCGTTTGGGCTTTCACTGTGTAATTTTGATTTCGATTGTGTGGGTGCTAGATTGTTTTCATATCTTGTTTTATAGCATCGCCTTTGCTCTGTCAATTTTATGAAAAAATGTGGGTATTTCCTAATAAATTTACATAATTCTAATATATATATCGAGGTCAGTGTTAGAATTTGATACTGTATGAAGTACGGTTTGCAACTTTCTGGGCTTTTTTTATTGGCAAGTATACGTACACATTTCTTTTGGAGAATAAACAGTTCGTTTGCATCTGTGCTGTTTCCCCATAGTATTATGCCATACTTGAGCCACGAGTATGCATATGCGTAGTAAGCGGTAAGGGCAGATTTCAAGTCAGTGGATTTCTTTAGTTCTCTTACAGCGTATGTGAATTTGGAATGTTTGCTTTTTATTTATTTTATGTGTGATTTCCAATTAATGTTTTCTTTTGTCATGTGCAAGAAAAATATATATTTCAGCATCATCGCACTAATGCACTGAGCTAAAACAATTAGAATACTTATAGCTTCTAAAGGCTATATTCTAATTGTTTTAGCTTCTGTTGCTTCTATAACATGGTTTACTAATGATTCGCAACCACACGTTTCGCAAACTGTTTCATTTCGCAACCATTTCATTTGGCCAAACGCTTTTTTTTTCTGAAACTGTAAATATTTCAGGATTTTTATAAAACTAACCTAACTTAACCTATAGGATTCTACACTGAAATAAATCCTGAAATATTTACAGTTTCGGAAAATAAACGCGTTTGGCCAAATGAAACGGTTGCGAAATGAAACAGTTTGCCAAATTTTTTTCGCCCAGATGAAAGGACACCCTATAACATAATCATATAGTTACAATAGCTCTGTCTGTCATTTGAAATAACCTTAACGTAAAAAAGCCGATTTGCGTAATCGAGGAAAACATGTGGTACTTAACGGACAAAGATTTCAAAATCTTAATTCTAAGTTTACGCGATTATAAACCCTTTAACGCGGAAAATTTTCATCGAACACGCCAGTGACCCGTCTAGTTATTTCTGTGTTTGTTTAGCCACATCTTAAGGACTACAGTAGGATGAGGCTGACGAAAAACAGAAATAAGTACTTAACAACAGTATAAATTGTCTATGCCAGGCCCTGGTTTGGTTAGAGTTGTATGTTGCAGCGTTGACTCTTAGTCTAGGCGGGCAGGCCGGTCAGCCCCACTCCCAGCGGTGCATCAGCGGCGCGAACGCCCAGATGTCTGGGTGCCCCAGATGCGACACATTCTTGCCCAGGTCGAATTCGCTCCAGCTGTAAGAAAACCGTGTAAAAACTTAATAACTACTTAATGCAATGCAGACGTCAAACAATTCTTCAATCTTAACCGACTGTGCTTTTTACTTGCATAACCAACAATTGCTTTTAAAGTCTAATTTAACGAGTCCGAAATCGGTGGATCTAAGCAGCGAAGCTGTTGCCACCTCCGACTCCATCATCAGATTAGCTCTTCGATACCGTAATATGGCAGGGCCGGAAAGATCACAGCACGTGTGTCCCGGTGTGTAGTTTTAGGTGACCAGTGAAATGAGTAGGGTTGGCAATGGACTTGCGATCGGATTGCAAACGTCCATGTCTTTTACAGTCCACTCACCACCAGCCCCCTATTTCACCAAGTTGATATTGACAGGTGACATGTGACAATTCCGCCAAAAAGCCGTGGTAGCCTAAAAAGCCGTTTTTTTAGCCTAATGGTTTGACCTGCCGACTCTTAAGCAGAGGGTCGTGGGTTCGAACCCGGGATCGCACCTGTACTCGTAAGTTTCTCGGAATTTATGTGCGAAATACAATTTGTAACTTTACCATGAGCTTTTCGGTTGAAAACATCGTGAGGAAACCTGTACACACCTGCAAAAAAAATTTACGGTGTGTGCGAAGTTCCCATCCGCACTGGGCCCGCGAGGGAGCTGTAGCCCAAACCCTCTCATTGTGAGTGGAGGCCTGTGCCCAGCAGTGGGACGTATATAGGTTGGATTATTATTTATTATATTATTATGTGACAATTCAGGGTACATTGCGATTTATTATGGGTAACCATTGATGTAGTCTAAACTCGTCGAATTCGCAATGTATACCGAGTTTTGTCACATGTCACCTGTCAATGTCAACTTGGTGAAATAGGGGGCGGGTGGCGTACGACGCGCCCGTTCTGCGGGGATGAGACGATGCTAGCACAGTCAGCGTCAATCATGTGGCAGTAAAGTGACATTAAATTGCAAAATTTTATACTTATTTCAAATACGCATCTCCTACCTGCTATATGTACAGCCCGTTCAGGCGCGGATCCAGCCTTCAGATTAGGGGGTGGTCACCGAACGCCAAAATTCGGTCAAGTGCGAGTCGGATACAAATGTGGTTTAGTTTTCCTCGTAATTAACCTCGTATCTACGAGTGCCGAAGGGGGTGGTCATGACCTACCTGACCACCCCTGTGGATCCGCCACTGCCCGCTCCCGCTAACGCCTCGAGCAGGGTCATCCCTGCCATATGGCGGACGGAGCGGCCACTCCAGTCCAGGCGCGGAAGCTTAAATACGCCTCAGTGGTAAAGACAAGGTATATATTAGGGGCATCAAGAGCGCGCCACATCTGGATCCTAAAATAGATCGTTGGACAATAATGAACCATGTCACAAAAGAAACTCACGTGAAAGGCGGGATGCCGCGGCTGAGGTTGTACGTCGGGGAGGCCACGGCCGCGAACAGGTAGTCCACGCGGAGCTGCGCGCTCGTCACCTTCGCGTCCGTGGCGCCGTGGCTGCGGTGGCCCAGCGCGCGGAACGGGTACGTGCCTGCGGGGCCGGCCGGCAAGTCTTGTCAGTTGCTGGTGCCAGCTGCCAGGCAGCGCAGCACGACGACTGACCGTTAGCGGGTCGACTCGCTATTGACTGGTCGGCTGAATGTAGATGGGTCGGCTGACCGTTATAGCGAGTCGACAGACTACTGGCTGGTCAGCTGACCGTTAGCGACTCGACTAGCGTTCGACTCACTACTTGGCGGGTCGGCTGACCGCTAGCGAGTCGACTCACTGCTGACTGGTCGAGTGACTGTAGGCGGGTCGGCTGACTGTTAGCAAGTCAACTCACTACTGGCTGGTCGAGTGACTGTAGGCGGGTCGGCTGACCGTTAGCGAGTCGACTCACTACTGGCTGGTTGAGAGACTGTAGGCGGGTCGGCTGACCGTTAGCGAGTCGACTCACTACTGGCTGGTCGAGTGACTGTAGGCGGGTCGGATGACCGTTAGCGAGTCGACTCACTACTGGCTGGTCGAGTGACTAGGCGGGTCGGCTGACCGTTAGCGAGTCGACTCACTACTGGCTGGGAGAGTGACTGTAGGCGGGCCGACTGACCGTTGGCGGGGTTGAGGTCGTTGCGGGCGGCGATGGCGTTGCAGGCGCTGTAGGGCGGGACGCAGGCGGCGCAGCGCGAGAGCGGGTCGCGCAGGTAGTCGTTGTAGCGCATCACGCGGAACATGTCGACGAGGTTCATGATGCCCGCCTGCAAGTAGGGGCAGGGCTGTTATGGCCCGGCTGCGACTGCTCGGTGGCGACCGCGACTCGTGGCATATGCTTCAAATATCATAGAGCACAGAGCTATTTCTATGATGGGTTCTGTTTTCCGCCGGTCGCCGCCGCCTATCCCAAGGTCGTAGCCGTACGCTGTTATCGCTTACTTTTAAAGTGCTGACACTTAACAAGTCACCTGTAACCAGTACAAATTACCTAAGTAAGGTGAAATCACCTATTATGGACAAGGCTCCAGTGATGAACAATATTTTTTTTTATAGAAAACTTGGCAATACCGAAAATTTCATTCTAATTTCAATGTAAGTAATCAAATTTTAACGCTAACACTACTAATTTTAACAATAACATATACATCTCGGAAGCTTATATTAATTGGATTGTTCATAACTGGAGCACTGTACATAATAGGTGCTTTTACCTTAGGTAAGTGTTTACCGGGTTTCTACGTGCTCGAAAAAAATTGTCTTCCTATTCTCATTCGATAAAATCTTATATAAAATGACGTAGGTATATTTTTTGTCGAAAACTGCATAAGTAGCGACGTTTTAAAAAACCCCGGGACGCCATCCAGCCAAGACAATAAGTAGTTACAGGAAACTCGTGCGCGAAGGGTTTACCACAAAATACATATCAAATAGGGGACAATCTCACACAAATTGAACTAATCCCAAACTAAGCTCTAGGCTTGTACTATGGGTACTAGACAACGATATACATACTTATATAGAGAAATACATAGAAGACATCCATGACTCAGGAACAAACACTCGCGCTCATCACACAAATATTTGCCCATGCCGAGATTCGAAACCGGGACCGCTAGCTTCGTAGGCAGGGTCACTACCAACTAGGCCAACCGCGTCGTCATCAAAAATGTTATATTTGAGGGATTCCCACCTGTTTTTCAGCTATTATCTTGGCCCGCGGGTTGGTGTCGTGTCCGAACCAGTCCCCGTAGGTCGCGACGCGCCACTGGCCGCCGCTCAGGTTGAAGATCCGCGGGAAGTACGGGATGTTGTACGACGCGAAGTACGATGTCCGGACCAGCTCCGACGTCCTGCAAACGATGGACGCCGGACAATGAATCAACAACATTTTCATGACGTTATTCGGTGTCACTAAATTCTTACTGACATCTTAGGCAATTCAAAATGTTGCCAAGAAATCACCCATTTCACTTTGATCTGCTCTGGTTGCTTAACTGACTTTTAAGAGTAGCAGTTACAGACCTTGATATTATGAGATAAGTAATGAATTCAGGGACAATCTCACACAATTTGACCTAGTCCCAAACTAAGCTCTAGGCTTGTACTATGGGTACCAGGCAACGATATATATATATATATATATATATATATATATATATATATATATATAGATATGCTAGAGAAACACATACTTAAATATATAGAAAACATCCATGCCTCACACAAATACATCCCCATACTGGGATTCGAACCCGGGACCGCTAGCTTCGTAGGCAGGGTCACTACCAACTAGGCTAACCACGTCGTCAAAAATGATGAACTGAGTCTGGAATAAAGAAACGAATGGAGTAGAATTGAATTAAAAAAAAATGAAACACGTGTCGACGCGACTCACAGGTCGTGGGACTCCGTGGTGCCGGGCAGCTGCTCCAGCACCCACAGCAGCCCCGCGCGCACGCCGCCCGCGCGCGCCGCCGTCCGGGCCGAGAACTTGTTGTAGTCCACGATGTACCTGCCCGACATCCTCACATCAGCCAATGTTATCACTGCTTGACAAAACCCACTTAAATGCAAAATTTGTGCATGTGTGTATGTGAGAGAGTGTGTGTTATTTATTGTTGTAATTTTGGATCTTGGTTTCGGACAAAATTATATAAACTTTAATTAATGTAAAAGATTAATTAATATAAAATCTAATATAGTTGACATACCTCCTAAAATTTATTCACCTACCTGATACATTTTAATTTTTGTGTTTGTTAAAACTATACTTATTATGTTAAAACGATTGCTATACCCGGTTAGGGTCCATGTGAAACTAGTTTAGAATATTTTCAAGAACTGTATCCACAACCATGTTTGCAATAAATAAATAAAAATAAATAAATAAATAAATAAAAATATAGTGTTGGTGTCATTTTTCTCAACTGAATGAAGAGAAGTGTTACTGTTCAATGTATACGACTGTTTGTTTTCCTTAATAAATGAATAAAAAGGGTGTTTCATCAGTCTGTTTGTGTCTGAACTCCCTTATGGCCTGACCAAGACTGCATGACGGTACGATGAAACCAATATATTGAGATGTATAAAGTAGTCCACGAGCGGTAGCTATTATATTCCTACCTACCGTCTAACGGACGCCTGTGAATTTGTTTCCCCCGCTTGTCGCTCACCGCCGCCGCCGCGCAACGTCGTGACCAGCCCCACATTTTACCAAGTTGACAGTTGCTACATGAATGGTTTTCATAATAAATCGCAATGGATACGTTCCACTAAACGCCCGCAACGCCATCGACCACGACCGCTGAAATTACCGTTCCACTAAAGTAAAAACGCCGCGGGCGTTGTAGGCGAATGTTATAGGTGGAACGCACATGTTGAACGCTGTGTGCTCACTCTGACCCTTTGTGGGCAAACTGGGCGCGATGTGGTCGCGAACAGTGACGTCATCCATGATGCGAGCGATCGCTCGCGACGACTACGGGCCTTAGGTGGAACGATACAGAGGGTGTTACGATCGTTACGGGCGTTTAGTGGAACGTATCCAATGTACCGAATTGTCACATGTCACCTGTCAATGTCAACTTGGTTAAGGGGCAGGCCGTAACTGCCTGTTGTCGACTGTTAAGCGTTTTTCCATTACGACGGCCCGGCTCGTCAGCTCCGGCACAGCACGAAGCTGTTCCGTTACCGCATAGGGCAGTGGAAAAACGTGCAATCTATTTTCATACAGTTGCCGAGTTGCTGACCACTGGTTGTTATAGGTGCCACTATTGTGCCGCCGGAACAGGCTCACCCAGGAGCGGCCGTCCGTCGCCAGCCGGTTCGCCACCATCGCGCGCACAAACTCCATGATCTGCCGGACAAATTTTTAGTTTATGTCGTATCGTGACCCTATTTTTGTCTCCTCCTGTACAATTCCTGGATTTTAGCCTTAGAGTCCATCAGTGGTGCCAATGACATGCCTTATAGCCTGGCAAAGACTGTGGGCTTACAGCGGCAGGATGAGTATTCGTCAGTTCATCACTGCCTGATACATGTAGTTATCGAGTTATGAAGCTACCGCCTGCTGTAAGCTCAAAGTCGTGGTCGGCTAAATTCAAGTCCGTAGTTGCTGCAGTGACGATTTTTAGGGATCGTGACCATGCACCTCTAAACCGAGAGAGAGGGACTGTATAAAAGGGGGCAATTATGGCCAGCAATAAAGAACGGTTTTCATATAATGCGCAGGTATTACCTTTTTCTTCTTTTCCGAAGAGTAAATGTTTGCAATATACCAACTTCGTTAACCTTTTCAACGCCATTGACGGATGTATCCGCACCACTGGTTCAACGCCAACGACGGATATATCCGCACCACTGGTTCAACGCCAACGACGGATATACCCGCACCACTGGTTCAACGCTAACGACAGATATATCCGCACCACTGGTTCAACGCCAACGACGGATATATCCGCACCACTGGTTCAATGCCATTGACGGATATATCCGCACCACTGGTTCAACACCAACGACGGATATATCCGTCATGTTTGACGGCGCAAAATAGACCTGAGCGTATATGACTTAAAGTTGACATTAGCTCTAGTTTTCAACTGTCATTGGCGTGTGAGTAACGTCTTTTGTATTTGACATGGCGTTGAAAAGGAGCCAAGTTACCCATAACTTAGCAGGATTAGTCACTTTTGGTGAATTATCCCCTAAAATCCCCTGCCCTCTGCGTTCCTCGGGCAGCTCGTACAGCAGCTACGCCCCCCTCCCGACATGGCATCACCCCCAGGAAAACTCTAAAACCGATACTGATACCAACAAATTGTAAAGTCATGTGCGTATGGTATAGTCGAAGTCAAAAATATGTTTACACTTTAGTACCTTGTCTATTCAACGTCGTGTTTTAACAGTCATATGAAATTGTCACAGTGATTAAAGTGACAAGGTACTAAACCGACCGACTGTACCTGCCCGCGCGGGCGCACGGACCGCAGCAGGCGGCGGTTGGTGTTGCCGATTGTGGTCTCGGCCGCGACCAGCCCCGACGATATGATGTAGAAGTCGTCTGTGGACTGACGCGCGCGTGTTACTTGCTATTATAATTTTAATTCAAGATCTTCTAATCTAGCATAATGAAAGGCCTTAGCCTGCCCGCACATTGGGCCGCTAGTCGCGGCCACAGCGTAGCCACTAGTGGCCGCCACAAGCTGCGGACGAGCTTTTTCATACATTTCGTATAGCATCGGCACACACCGGGCGTTCGAGTGGCCGCGTCTGAGCCACAAGCCTGCGGTAGTCGCCCGCGCTCGCTAGTAGTGGCCGCGATTAGTGGCTCGCCTCGCGCGCACACTCGGCCACAGTCGCCGGCTTCTCAGATAAACAATAGCCAATAGCGGCAGCCACTAGTGGCCGCCACTCAGCCACCGGTGGCGGCGATTGGTGGCTGCGTCTAGTGGCTTAGCCGAGCCACTAGTGGTCGCGTTTAGTGGCGGCCACTAGTGGCCCAATGTGCGGGCAGGCTAAAATTAAACTGCCTATCCTAGCTATTTTCGGCAGTTAAGTATCCAGTCGGTACAGAGGTCCCTTAGATCTTTTTGGACTTCATCGCTTCAGCGGCGCGATCATCTCATTCCTCTCCCATTCTCTCTTCATGATGCGCCGGTGGAAAACGAGGCCTTGGCGACTCCGACTTTATGATTTTTCACTCAAACTAATGTAACTAAATATCTAAAACAAAGATATTTTTATTTTTCAATGTCCTAAATCCTTACGTGTCAAATAAAGCCGCTTTACCCGTCTGTTTGTCCGCTAACTCCTAAACCACGCAACGGATTTTGATGCGGTTTTCACCATCAGTTAGATAATTTTTCACGGAAGGTTCATGTATATAATACCCGGAGCGAAGCGAGGGCGGTTTGCTAGTAAGTAATGTTCTTTATTTGGTTCCATTATGGCATTTAAAAAAGAGCTACGTAACATGATTTTATGTTAGAGGTCAAAATTAACGACCACATTTTATTTGAGATGATGGAATAATTATCTATAAAAATCGGTGCGCCAAAATTCACATAATAATTTGTGTCCGAATGTATCGTTATTCATAATCATCGCAAGTCCTAAAACATTTTTAACTAAAACAGTTATTGTTTCAGGATTTTTAGGTCCGATTAGGTAAGTTTGTTTTAAAAACTCCTAAAATCAGAACGGTTTTAGTAAAATTCCCTGTAGGTATAACTCGTGATGACTATGAATAACGATACGCACGAACTACAAATTTTTCGCTGAGGCAATATGAACCCAGAAAAAATGTAGGTACCTAATCTTACAAAGTTGCGAAAAAAAACTGGTGAAACACGAAATAGTGGCAAAAGCCGAGTAGAAAGTTACTTTAATTACATTATAAATAAAATCCACATCGTAGCATGAGCAGAGATTGAGCTGGCAAAGAGAACAGATAGAAGCTTGTAAGTTAACTGAAAAGAGGTTTTAAAACTTTAACGGCCGCACTCAGGGACATCAATTAACTTTTAAGTTTGATTAAAGTTGCTGCTGTCACTTTCTTTGCTATAGCAATAGAATAAGACGCAGCAATTTTAATGAAACTTAAAAATTAATTGACGTCTCTGAGTGCGGCAGTTAATTCTTAAGATTCCTAAGACAAACTGGGTAACGAAAACGAAATTCTATTTATAAAAAAAAAATATTGGACACGTATTTTTTCTTTTAGTCAATCAATCAAAAAATTACAAAGATAAAACGCGTCAAAGTTCGGGAGTGGGGGCTCGTGTGTGTAAAAATTGTACCAAGACGTGACGTCATGCGACATTTCAACTCAAGAGATCTCCGTAATTTATTGATTATCTGAAAAAAAAAACTTCGTGTCCAATAATTTTTGATAATCTAGATCGACAAAGAAAAAAAAATATAGTCATGATCCCTATTGTCCTGCCAGGACATACAGGGGCTGCCGTGTGACCAGAGACAGAAACACTCACTTGCACGAAGGCGGGGTACGATGACAAGGACATCTTGTAACCGGGGATAAGCTTGGGGTTTCCGTTGGTCACATGGAAGTGAAGCACGTACATCTTCTGCAGCCGCAGCATGGACTGGTAGCTAGAATACAATTATGCTGAACGTTATGATTCAACCGCCGTAAATTAGGACCTCCCATGTGAGGAACGCGGGGAGTAAACACGGAAAGGCAAAGCATGTATCATCATCATCATCATCATCATCATGATCATCATCATCATCATCATATCTGAAAAAGGACGTCCCCTGCAGGACATGAGCCTTCCAAAGGATCTCCGCGAAGACTTTCGAGCTAATAGTGGCACATCTGGTGAATATCAACATTGAAACATACCACAGTGTTTGGGAAGACACAACGAGCAGCTGGTCTGGCAAAGCACTGATTTGTTCCACAAAATCTGCGATGTGTAGAGGTTGTTGTGTTCCAACCGCTCCACCAGCCTGAAGTAGAGCGGCAGCCAGCAGCGTGGGCCTCCCGACAGGTATAACCAGCTGGTCAGTTCACTACTGACCTGTTCCACGTCACCTGCGAGGTGTAGAGGTTACTGAGGTCTGGAAGCAGCTTCACCAGGCCAGTGCAGTGCGAGGGGAGGTCCAGCATCCGCTTGGCCGTCGGCTTCAGCGATAGAGCCAACGCTAGCTCGTCCAGATCGCCCAGCATATTAATCCAGCTGGATAAAACACGGAGTTAAAGAAGAAATAATGTTCTTTGTGTGCGGTAAAATATCTATGTACAAACTTTCAGCTTCTTAAAAAAAGGTTTCGGTGAAAAAGTGAGTGTGACATACAGACAGACAGACATGTCAAACGATTTCTAGTTTGACTACGGTACTCTAAAAATCTTATTGTTTTTATTTCCTTCTCATCTGTAGTCTGGTTTTTGAGTAAGTTTTGCATATACCCGAAGATCAGTGGGCCATTTGGACGTAGTTGAGCGAAAAGGATCAAATTCACAAAGCCAACATTTCACCATTTCAGCCCACATCCGCCCACTGCAGGTCATCCATTTTTTCCTAACTGTCTGTCAAATGTATCACACCCACCGATCTATAACCTAATCTTGGCCACCACTCTGTAACCACCACCATCTGCCCACCATCGTCTCGCCTAGCCAAGTGTCCCGCCCATCTCCACTTCACGGGCTTAACATGCGCACGAGATAAAATTTGACAGGTGCTAGGTAAATGAATACATCAAGACTTAACGTTTGAAATAAAAGCGTCTCGCCCTGACTTTTATTACCTTTTATTACTAGGCGTAGTCGCCTAGTAATAAAAATATGAAAATCGTAATAGTTTACGATTTTCATATTTTTATAGCGATTTTATCAAAACGGGTCATTTTTATTTTAAACCTTAAGCGTTAAGTCTTTCGTTAGAATATAGAATAGATGTATTACTAAATTTCCCTAGCACCTGTCAAATTTCGTCTCGTTCTTGCATGCTAGGGTGCCAGTTGCGTTATCTTTTTGCCGACATCCGTAACTTTACCTAGTCCTGCGCTTAGCTCTACATTCGGTGCGTGATCTAGAAGTGAAATTCCCAACATGGACTGCTCCATTGCTCTGTGAGCAACTTTAATTTGGTGCATACTTGCCTTTGTGAGCGTCCATGTTTCCGTTCCGCACCTAACGTGAGGACGGGGAAGACACATTGGTTAAAAACTTGGGTACCTATTTGATTAGGCAATGCATTTGCCTGGAAAAATATTTGCAGTTTATTAAATTAGAAAGCTATTGCTGTTCTATTGCTGTCAAATTGAATGGATGAAATGGATCCTCTTCGCTAAACTACGTCAATTGTGGCGTTCTCAATATAAAGGGAACTTATGGAGGAAGGCAGTTAAGCTCTTTTTATTCTTGTAACTATACGAATACTATGGTAACAGTTCTAAAAACGGCGTAACCGCCTGCCTCCATAAGGTCGCTTTATATTGAGAACGTCACAATTATGGTCGTGTTTAATCATGTGGATAAACATATGAATACAACATCTGTCGCTTTCTGACCAGTATGCTAGTGCGAGAGGGACGGATGCTTTATCCACACATCCACCGCGATAACGGCGACCATAATACGGGTCCAGGTGTTAACCCAGTATCACAAAAGTTGTATAAGAGATTATACAGCCATTATAACTCTATAGTTTCAGCATTTCTAGGGCTGTGCCAGTTCTTATACAGCTTGTGTGCTACTTGAAGGAGTCCTCACTACTCCTCACATGATATCCCTGATGGTGAGTAGCTCGGCGCTGCAGGTCGTGGCCTTGTTGTACCCGTTCGTGAGCCCATCCAGCTGGGTGAAGTACAGCTTTACCTGTGCATGAAACATTATTTGTGACGTTCTCAATATAATGGGACTTTATGGAGGAAAGCACTTACGCTCTTCTTATTCTTGTAACTATACGAATACTATGGTAACAGTTCTAAAAACGGCGTAACCGCTTGCCTCCATAAGGTCCCTTTATATTGAGAAAGACACATTTAAACTACACCGGCGGCAAGATAAAACAGGTGCCGGGTTCGTCTGTGCCTCACTACTGGGTGGTTACCACGAAGCTCTCGATTCGAAACATCGGGTCAGCGATGCCAGACGTACGATAATTATTGTACATGTACGATAATTTCGACTCCGGTACGATGTACGATACAATTTGTATTATCGTACGCAAAAGTACGATAATTTGCAACCCTGCTCCGAAATGGGGTGAAAAGACTAATATTCAGGGCCAATCATTCAAAAATACAAAATAATGTCTACGATGAAGTGAAAAAGTAAATTGTCACATCGATTTTTCGTCTGGCAACACTGGTTTGGTCTTCTTCTAGGCATAGATTTCAAGGTCAACTGTCAAAAATACCTCAGTTCCTATAGGCGCGAGTGAGAAATAGCCCACAATGCTATCCTACTTCTAGTTTTGGGAGCTAGCTACGCGTTCCGCGCGGCTGTGACAGTCGTACGATATTTTTTTATCTGGTACGATAATTTTCGAATATTGGTACGATAATTCTCTATCACTCGTCTGGCAACCCTGCATCGGGTACCCTATCCCTTTCACTCGTTATTCGAGACTAAAGCGAGGGGAAGGGATGGAGTGGAGCTCGTAACTTCGATTTTCAAAGTAGGGCCGCCACCCAAAGTCTAATCGAAGCTGTGACAGTGCGTCGCACCAACAGCGAACATCAATAAAAAAACCGGTCAAGCGCGAGTCGGACTCGCGCACCAAAGGTTCCGTATTTAAGATAATATGGTTGGTAAATATAGATTTGCTTTTTCTTAATTCGTATGTAGTAATCCCGGGTCTCTGTCGTTAGGGCGAAATATGTTTGGTCGAATGTCTAATAATAACATGCCAAATTTTCATTTGCCAAAACCCAAAGTTATTTCTCGGCGCAACAATTAGCATTTCATGGTGCTCACGACTCTAACCTAACCGATCTAAATGGCTGATTCGGTATCCTGGAAAAAAAAAACAAATATAATACAAATAGCATTTTGGGAAATGTACGTCTGACCAAATATTTCGCCGAAACAGCAGGCACCGAGTAATCCCACTTTTATACAATAAACTAACTTTCGCCCGCGACTTAGTCTGCGTAGAAGTCGTTTAGCGCTGCTTCCCCGGGACTCCAAACTATCACCACACCAAATTTCATCGAAATCGGTTCAGCGGTTTATTCGTGAAAGCGTAACAACCAGACAGACTTAGTATAGCGTTAAAATAATAATTACCTGATACCAATAGGGATCAGCATCGTTGTTTGACACCATATCATGAATATAATCCTCGTTAACGTCCAGAAACTTCTCAATCTTTTCGCACACATCGGTTTTGTTGAAGCAGTATCTGGAACCATCGTCATGGGTGATTTTTCCGCGTTTAAACCTTCATTGTCGTCTTGGTAATATACTGGATGTTTTTATTCGTCTAAAAAATTTTGGTGGTTAAATCAGTAAGTCATACTGACCAACTTTCACTATGGGACCAACCCCGAAATCGCAAAAAAAAATTGGCCATCCCATACATTTTGGCTAGTCAGCTGACGATGTTTTGTATGGGAGGGTCATTTTTTTTCGCGATTTCGGGGTTGGTCCCATAGTGAAAGTTGGTCAGTATGACTTACTGATTTAACCCCCAAAATTTTTTTGACGAATAAGAAAAACACCCAGTAGGTACCTACTTAATATCGACAAGGTGCTTATAATTTTGATAATAAAAGAAACTGCCGTTGTTGCTTCTGTACAGGCTTGGCTGGCAGTGATCAGTTTTGTCAATGTTATCGCAGACAACAATGAAAGAGGTTGAAACACCGAATACTCCTCGAACTGTTTTTTTTTAAATCTACTTAGTAAGTATCATCTAATCTAAATTATAAAATAGTAACATTCAACAGGCTACACTATGCTGCCCTGATAAGGTAAAAGGCAGTTTTTTACACAAAACTATTGTAACACTTGCAACCTCATTACTGGGGAATAAGGTTGTAACTGCTACAGTAGTTTTGTGTAAAAAACTTCCTTTTACCTTAGCAGGGCAGTATGACAAAGTGATCGTACTTCCATTAACAGATAGTATTAGAGTAAATACGGCGTTAATCTACTTATACGGGCACCGCATTAGACAACCGGAAAAATGAAAATACGACGTTCGACTGCCGAATCCACCTAAAACTGATGGCATAAAGCTACTAATAGCGAGCACCCAACGGTGTAAGATCGCTAACGGAGCACCTAAAAGACCGTGCTCGGCTCGCTGGCTCGTTGCGCGTGCCTAAAATCTGAAACTGCTGACGACAATCCTAGAGTCCTGGTGAAAAGGGGTATAAGTCAACTTAACTCGTAATAAAAAGGCTCGTAATCATATACACCCTTTTCACCTACATTTTAGAAGACTATATCCTTTTTCACCTGCATTTTAGAAGACTATACCCTTTTTCACCTGCATTTTAGAAGACTATACCCTTTTTCACCTGCATTTTAGAAGACTATACCCTTTTTCACCTACATTTTAGAAGACTATACCCTTTTTCACCTACATTTTAGAAGACTATACCCTTTTTCACCTACATTTTATAAGACTATACCCTTTTTCACCTACATTTTAGAAGACTATACCCTTTTTCACCTGCATTTTAGAAGACATACCCTTTTTCACCTGCATTTTAGAAGACATACCCTTTTTCACCTGCATTTTAGAAGACATACCCTTTTTCACCTGCATTTTAGAAGACATACCCTTTTTCACCTGCATTTTAGAAGACATACCCTTTTTCACCTACATTTTAGAAGACATACCCTTTTTCACCTACATTTTATAAGACTATACCCTTTTTCACCTGCATTTTAGAAGACATACCCTTTTTCACCTGCATTTTAGAAGACATACCCTTTTTCACCTGCATTTTAGAAGACATACCCTTTTTCACCTGCATTTTAGAAGACATACCCTTTTTCACCTACATTTTATAAGACTATACCCTTTTTCACCTGCATTTTAGAAGAAATACCCTTTTTCACCTGCATTTTAGAAGACATACCCTTTTTCACCTGCATTTTAGAAGACATACCCTTTTTCACCTGCATTTTAGAAGACATATCCTTTTTCACCTGCATTTTAGAAGACATACCCTTTTTCACCTGCATTTTAGAAGACATACCCTTTTTCACCTACATTTTATAAGACTATACCCTTTTTCACCTGCATTTTAGAAGACATACCCTTTTTCACCTGCATTTTAGAAGACATACCCTTTTTCACCTGCATTTTAGAAGACATACCCTTTTTCACCTACATTTTATAAGACTATACCCTTTTTCACCTGCATTTTAGAAGACATACCCTTTTTCACCGACATTTTAGAAGACATACCCTTTTTCACCTACATTTTATAAGACTATACCCTTTTTCACCTGCATTTTAGAAGACATACCCTTTTTCACCTGCATTTTAGAAGACATACCCTTTTTCACCTGCATTTTAGAAGACATACCCTTTTTCACCTGCATTTTAGAAGACATACCCTTTTTCACCTGCATTTTAGAAGACATACCCTTTTTCACCTGCATTTTAGAAGACATACCCTTTTTCACCTGCATTTTAGAAGACATACCCTTTTTCACCTGCATTTTAGAAGACATACCCTTTTTCACCTGCATTTTAGAAGACATACCCTTTTTCACCTGCATTTTAGAAGACATACCCTTTTTCACCTGCATTTTAGAAGACATACCCTTTTTCACCTGCATTTTAGAAGACATACCCTTTTTCACCTGCATTTTAGAAGACATACCCTTTTTCACCTGCATTTTAGAAGACATACCCTTTTTCACCTACATTTTAGAAGACGTTTAGCTCGCCAATGACCAACGAGAGTAAGAAGAGCTTCTATAAATGGACGTTTACCTACTTGTCTTGAGATGATCATCTTAGCCAAGATCCATTTATGACTACGCCCCAAAATGAGCCACTAGCCAACGAGTAATACCGTCAGCTCGCCAATAGACCTTCAGAAGGAATGGTACCCTTTAAGCATGTTCTGCCAGTGCATCCAGATGAGGTCTCTAGTGAGATAGCCCTCCAGGAAGCCGGCCGCGAAGGCCTGCTGCTCATCACTCCACGTAGCAACCGTGTGAAGCTCCAGAAACGCCCAGCTACGAATAAAGTGGTGTTAGATGGTAGTGGTGGACTAAGCTTGTCAGGGGCCCGGCGCGTCAAAACTGAATGAGGCGTCCTACTCCAAACTGCCTCTTACTTGGGCAGGTGTAGGTACTGAGCATATTTAATCAAAATAACTTGTCAACATTTGGAAGCCCCCCGGAACCAGAGGCCTGGGGCGGGCCGCCCCCTTCCGCCCCCCGTTAGTCAGCCACTGGATGGTAGGTGCTTATTGAATATATATTTTTGTTTTGTTTGCCTCAATACCGAGTTGGTTTAGAAAAAAAGAAAAGTAGAAAAAGCCCATACTAGAAAACAGAAGTTCATCGGGTCTTGAATAAACGCAGTTGATGCCGTAGTCGATGAAGTAGTCGGGAATAAATTGCTGCGTATACGACGTCCACAATTAATAGAAGCGGGACGTGGCGCGGGAGCACATCTATCTACCAATCGCGCGCGCGATACGATACCCCGCCGTCGCGCCCCGCACCCTAAAGAGACCTAAGTCGCTTCTGCACATTCAAGGTCACTAATCAAGATATTTGCCGGCATACTAACTTTTCAGAGAAAGAATGATTTTCTTGATACCGGCAAGAAGCTTTATAATATAACCTATGGAGAATGTAGAGCAGACATCGGATCGAAGTTAGAAAAAGCCGGTCAAGTGCGAGTCGGACTCGCGCACTGAGGGTACACATTTAGCCGGTTTTTAAAATTTGTTGTTTTTCTATAGGGCTATTGTTCTATAATCATACCAAATTTGACGCTTGTATGAATTACCGTTTTTACGATAGAACAAATGAAAAAAACGTTTCTTGTATGGGGATTCCCTTTATTATTTTTCTTTTTGACTTTTTTATTACGTACTTTGTAACCCTAAAATGGCCTTTACCCACGTCATGGATCTTTTTTCCTTCTTTCTCCAGGAAGGAGGAAAAGAAACAAAACATCTTGCATCTCTTTTCTTCATTTCTAAACGCCCGTAGTTAATTTTTTCTAACTTAAATCCAATGTTAGCTCTGCAACCTCCAGTTATTAAGTTTTTATAACCGCAAAACAAAAGTTAACGAAAACCTACCCAGTCAGGTTGATTTCATTGCTGTAAATGGCCTTCGCCACGACGTTCGCCACATTGGCGACGGGGAACTCGGACACAACCACCGTCGCCGAGTTGTTGCACCACTTTACGTACCCGTACTTGCTGTCCGTCACACCAAACAGCAACCACGCACACACACACACACCCATCGTCCGAATCAACTCCCGTAATGTTGCCATGCCGGTTTTACGTGTAAAATACTGTTAAACAGATATTAACTTGCATTTATATCAGTTTATTTAGGGCTTATGTAACCAATGAGATTTGAATTTTTTAAATTGACGGTGTTTCTAGATTGACCGTTGATATCAAGACATTGACACTTTTGCAGTGCTGCCAGCTGCTAAAATCGTATTTATAAAAAGTTTATGCAAAGAAGTTCCATAGCGGTGCCCTAGAGCAAATTTTTTTTTTAATTTGCCGTGAGATTCCAGCGGACTCGTAAGTGAAAATTATGAGATACTAGCTTTCGCCCGCGACTCCATCCGCGTAGAAGTCGTTTATCGGTTTTCCCTCGGGAACTACCAAACTTACCGGGATAAAAAGTATCCTATGTGTCAATCCAGGTAGTAAACTATCTGTGTGCCAAATTTCATCTAAATCCGTTCAGCCGTTTTTGCATGATTGAGTAGCAACCATCCAAACATCTAAACATCCAATCCAAACATACAAACTTTCACATTTATAATATTAGTAGGATACCCGAGACGATCACTTGTGTGTTGCCACATTTTTTATAGATTAACCAATTTTCAATAATCTTACCAGATTTCTTTTTACTTTTTATCATTAAGTATTTCCTATTTATCATTGCATTATTGTTTTATCTCAATATCTGTATTATTTATTATTTTAAGCAGGGCCGCCGTTCTTACCATCCAGGCGCCCCGAGCGATTCATTCACTCATGGAAAAATTGGCCTAATACGAGATGTCATTTCTCGCCTGACGCTTAAGGAGCGTCCCCACTGAGAGCGTTCACGTGTAATGAGCATTCGGCGTCGAATATTCGAGTGTGGACGTTGAGCCGAGCATACAAAGCTTACAAATTATTGAAATTATTGCTCGTTTACAAATGCTCGGGTAAGAATGCTCTTAGTGAGGACGCTCCTTTAGAGTCACGCTGTATCGAAGGGTCAGTTCTCACAGAGACGCGACTTGACGCTACGATGCTTGAAGAGGCGAAAAATTTCTGCCAGACGAAAAATTCTACAGCTTTTAAAAATCGAGGCCAGTTCCACGATGCGCAGCGCGACGTAGCGTGACATTTTCGTATTATCTCAATGAAATGTACCTTTTTGAGTAGTAAATAAATTATAAATTGTAACACTAGGGACTGCAAAGGGCTGTTAAAAAAAAGCAAAACAAAAACCTCAACAGCATTTAATCACAACTAACAAAAACACTAAAATAACCAACTAATCTCACGTCGCGCCTAGCTTCATACCGAGCTCCCCGCACTTGTAGCCGACCTCCCGCATGAGGTAGGGCGTCTGCTCGTGCGGCGGCGCGCTGGCCCACTCGCTCACGTTCACCGCGACGGCCGCGAAGCCCTGCTTGTCCAGCACGTCCAGCACCAGCCGGAACGTGCCGCGCAGCCGGTTGCTGTTCATCGAGAAGCAGCCCTGGTTGAAGTTCATTAGGCACACGCTGGAAGATAAATTAGGTCTTTAAATGTTGTGACAATTTTATATGAAGACTTGCTGACGGTAGTTTGTTTGACAGACAAATTCTAATTCCATTGCTATCGGCGGGAGGTTCATCCTCATACGTTGGAACCCAAATGGTCGCGCACAGTGCGATTCCAAAGGAACTCCCTCCCGCGAATACTCCGATTGTGGATGAGCTCCCTGCCGAAGTTCGCCCTGGGGACTATAGTATGGAGTTCTTCAAAAAAGTAAATAGGATTTTAAAGTGCTGGCAACGTTCATGTGATACTTCTGGTGTTGCAGGCGTCCATAGGCTACGGTAACCGCTTACCATCAGGCGGGCCGTATGCTTGTTTGCCACCAACATGGTGTAAAAAAAAAATCGGTGGATCTACGTTAAGTATAGCGAAGATTCTGGTGCCACCTTCAGACTCCATCATCAGATAAACTCACGGCACATTAGCCATTCGATATTGCATTGTCAAAATGACTACGAAAAAATTTGTATATATATATCACACAAAACAGTTTTGACATGTCTTCCTACATAAACCGTGTCCCCTAGACAAGATACAGCGTTTACATGATTTTTATGAGGTATGTACGAGTAGTAGGTAAGCTATTGAACATTAAACATTAGTTAATTTTCTGGTTTAGGCCAAGCATTTTTGTCCGTTAGATAGTCCTCGAACGCACCTCTTTCCGTACATTATCTATGGACGAGCACACACACTCTGGAATGAATTATGAATTCAGTTGACATTGCAATAGTAAGTATACCTACTGACGTTCGTGAGACAGCCGATTAATCGGAATTTTTAAGACATGTGTGAGGCAAGGCACCGGAATTCAGATTCTGAATTCAGACAGTGCAAGGCCGGCCTAATAAACGTTATTCTATTATATTCTTTCAAACCCAGCTTAGTGATTGATAATATTGAATTCTAATAACTTACTATAGGATTCATATTCATTTGTTTTCAATTTCATTTGTTTTTAAATGATCAATAAAATCAGTTTTATAAAATTTTGAACAACCCGCATTGTGTTGGCCGGGTCTGAAAGGGATACTGACAACAAAATGAAAAGTTCAGTAAAACTGGGGTTAAACAAGTGAAGCCTAATTGCCTACTCACGGCAGACTCCCCGGCGGAAGGTCGAGCTCTTCAAGCGGCAGCTTCTCGTCTCGGTCGTGGGGCACGTCCAGCTTGACCGGGTAGCCCGCCTTCAGGCACATGAACACGTCTGCAGAAAATAAATATTAGATATATCTAGCTGAAGTCATACGAACGTAATGTTACGAGTCGCGCGGTCAGTTAGCGAACGCTCAGGGATGCTATTTGCAGACAGAGCGAGCTCAAAGCCAGCGGAGCGCGACACCACTGCCACTGTCGCTCGCGTTGAGCCACTGTCGCTCTTCTCATCTGTTATACCTAGTATTGTTTTGGTGAATTTTCGTAATGTCGAGTCTGTGTGATGTTGCGTCAGCGTTGTGGGGTGTTATGTCGAGCCGGTGTGGTGTTATGCCGGCGTGGGATGTTACGTCAGCATGGTGTCGAGCCGGTGTGGTGTTATGCCGGCGTGGGATGTTACGTCAGCATGGTGTCGAGCCGGTGTGGTGTTATGCCGGCGTGGGATGTTACGTCGGCATGGTGTCGAGCCGGTGTGGTGTTACGCCGGCGTGGGATGTTACGTCAGCATGGTGTCGAGCCGGTGTGGTGTTACGCCGGCGTAGGATGTTACGTCAGCGTGGTGTCGAGCCGGTGTGGTGTTATGCCGGCGTGGGATGTTACGTCAGCATGGTGTCGAGCCGGTGTGGTGTTATGCCGGCGTGGGATGTTACGTCAGCATGGTGTCGAGCCGGTGTGGTGTTATGCCGGCGTGGGATGTTACGTCAGCATGGTGTCGAGCCGGTGTGGTGTTACGCCGGCGTGGGATGTTACGTCAGCATGGTGTCGAGCCGGTGTGGTGTTACGCCGGCGTAGGATGTTACGTCAGCGTGGTGTCGAGCCGGTGTGGTGTTATGCCGGCGTGGGATGTTACGTCAGCATGGTGTCGAGCCGGTGTGGTGTTATGCCGGCGTGGGATGTTACGTCAGCATGGTGTCGAGCCGGTGTGGTGTTATGCCGGCGTGGGATGTTACGTCAGCATGGTGTCGAGCCGGTGTGGTGTTACGCCGGCGTTGGATGTTACGTCAGCGTGGTGTCGAGCCGGTGTGGTGTTACGCCGGCGTGGGATGTTACGTCAGCATGGTGTCGAGCCGGTGTGGTGTTACGCCGGCGTAGGATGTTACGTCAGCGTGGTGTCGAGCCGGTGTGGTGTTACGCCGGCGTAGGATGTTACGTCAGCGTGCTGTCGAGCCGGTGTGGTGTTATGCCGGCGTGGGATGTTACGTCGGCATGGTGTCGAGCCGGTGTGGTGTTATGCCGGCGTGGGATGTTACGTCGGCATGGTGTCGAGCCGGTGTGGTGTTATGCCGGCGTGGGATGTTACGTCGGCATGGTGTCGAGCCGGTGTGGTGTTATGCCGGCGTGGGATGTTACGTCGGATGGTGTCGATGCCACTGACCGGCGACGATCCCGCTGGGCAGCGCCACGTTGCGCGTGACGTGGTCACGCGCGCCGATGCCACGCGCCAGGCACATCTCCAGCTGCTCGGTGAGCGCATGCGTGGGGTACATCGAGCGCGCCTTGCGCAGCAGCGCCGGCGGCAGGTCGTACTCCTACACAAGTAAACTCGGATTATGCCACGGAGTAACTATGCTATTAGGTAGAGTCACGTCGAAGCCTGTTACTGCTGTACAACTACAAGCAGTACTTACAGGGCCGTCTTTACCTATAGTGCAGGGTGCGTAGCGCACCCGGCGCAGGGTGTTATTTTGATCGCGCGCCAACAATAGGGCGCCAGGGTATTATTGATTGCACTGGAAAGCACAGGGCGCTACTTGGGCTGGAGACGACCCTTAGTACTTGGGAGGCGTTTCCGTTGATGCAGAGCTCAGCGGGTATACAATAAAAGGGAAAGACCTGGACAAAACACTCTATCAGTATGACTAGCACATATTGTATTTTCTCGCTTGTCTCTCGGTGCGTCTCTAACGTAACAGTCTAGTTAGAAAGTGATATCCGAGAAACACACAAATCGCGGGCAAGGTACCTAGTACACTGGCCCCCGTGAAACTTGCTGGTGCACTCGAAACTGTGAAAATAACTCTGTATGTCTGTCTCTTCACGCTTAAACCGCTGAACTGATTTAGATGAAATTTGGATTGGAGATAGTTTGAGTCCCGAGGAAGGACATAGGATAGTTTCTATCCCGGAAAATTTGTTAGTTCCCGTGGGATACACGATAAACGACTTCTACGTCTTCTTCTAGTAAATAATAATAATAAATAAAGGGAAAGTCACGAATGCGTTAAATTGCGATCACAAGTTTATAATTAATTACCTGACTGTGGAACGTATTGACCGCCTCGTACAGCGTCAGCAGCTGCAGATAGTCCAGGGTGTTGTCCGGCCTCGCCAGGAACTCCTCCAGGAACGCGGTCGAGAACACCCTCTTCAGCAACCTGTCATCGTAATACCCTAGCGACGCCAGCTCAAGGCACAACTTGGTCCAGGGCAGAGCTGCGTTTTTGGCGTCTAGGATAGGATTTTGGGAGATCCGTTTGGTGATCTCCTCCCAAGTGGCAGGTTCGGGGGAGTAGTTGTTGTTGGCGAGGCAGTTGATGAAGCCGAACAGGATGTTGGTGCGCGCGTTGGACAGCGTCTCGGGGCTGGCCACGGCCACCTGGCACAGGTAGCTCACGAGCCCTAAGTGTGTGTGGGCCTGCGGTCAAATACTTGAGGTAAGAGCCTGCTTCACAATATCCTGACAAATATTTAACGTGCAGATGATAATGTATTTATCTGGGGATTGCGAAACATGCCCTAAGCCTTAAGAGCGTTCTGACCGTTCTTATACATAACCAACAATAAGGGTCAAACAAAAGTATTGTTCCATTTAACTAGTCGCATGATTTGACTGGAAATTCTGAAGATTCTTAATTATTAATTACGAATATTATACAAATGTAATATAAATCAGATGCGAAGCCTAATAGTAAACCTAAAGAAGAATCTTTTAAACAAAAATCAATATACAACGAAATTTTTGTTCTTACAATTCTGGACAGCACCCTGCCAATAAGCAGTCCCTTTTCAAAGTCGACGTTGTTTTCCACCACATAGTTAGCAGTTGCATCCATCAGAGGCTCGTGGTAGTACTCCGGGTGTTTCTCCAGTATCCGTCCCTTCAGCCGCGCCGCCGTCCGAAGCACCTCCTCGTAACTCAGCTCATTAATAGACTGCCCCAGGATATCACAGCAGATGTGCAGTAGCTGGACTCTAGTAGGATATATTTCTGCCGTGCAGTTAACTTCGAACAACGACCAAATAATGGACTTAGCCGCTTGGGCGTCGATCGCCTGATCGTGCAACAGCAACCCAGTGACCACATTATTGATGCAGCGATCTGGTAAGTTGTGAGTGCAGCAGTAGTACAACATATCCCGGAGTAGAGGCATATCTTCGTTATCGATTTCCATTGCGAGGTGTATTTGGAATGCTAAGGGTAGGGCTAGTTTCAATGCGTCAATGAGATGGTTTTTTGTGTCGTATCGACCTAAAATAAAGTCCAGGAACATGATCTGGCGGATGTTCAGGTTGTTAATGTTGGTGCGAACCAGCTGCAGCATGGTCTGCACGATGAGCGAGTCCACAGGAACTCGGAGGTAGGATAGAACTTTGGTGGCTTCGATAGCTTCGTTAACGTCGAGCGCGCGCGCCCGCTTTTTAAAGTTCTGACAGAGCATGTTGAACGCCGGATCTTTGATCAGCTCCTCGGTGTCCTTGTCGATTCTGAAGGGAAGAAACTGTGTAAATTGGTAGGCTAATACCAACTAAGAAAGCTAAAAGTCAGGTCAAAGTAATTTGTGTAGAGGCCGCCAAAATTGCAAAAGGAAGCTTCCGGCCTATTAAACGGTTTGAGGCTCAATTGGTGCAGGGTCTGGTCGCTACCGTCATCTAGCAGCAGCCACAGTATACCCAAAGTTTGGTTCGGTATGGAACGGTTCAACCGTACCGGTGAGATGACTAGCATGGAGACATTCCATCTTAACAGGTCCCTGTCCCCATACAACGGTGAATTTTCACTGTCGTACGTCCAATGTTTTCTTCTGTATGCAAAGTTATATCAATAAATTGATCACATTAGATTCATGAACCAGACCAGGGACTAAACTGCGTTAATTAATCATACCTACGAGTCACGGGACAGGGAATCTGTTATAGTCCTCTCGGCTGCTGCAATTTGCTGTCTCGGGATTACAGTCTTAAGGTTGCAAAATGTCTATGGGCCTCAGAGCTCAATTACCATGAGCACACAGGGTACCTATACCCTGTGTGCTCATTTGCATGCATGAACTAACAAGTCACAGGCGACGGTTGTCAGTCCAACCTGGCCTTACTCACTTGCCAGCGCGATGCAGCGTGAACAAACTCCTCAACGCTTGCAGCATGTCCTGCGCCGAGGCGCCGGGCAGCGCGTCCTGCACGGCGGCCAGCACGGCGCCCGCGCTGGGCGCCGCCTGCAGCCGCGCCGACAGGGCATCCGGCGTCGACATCCGCGTCATCTCCGGTACTGCACCAATATGTCGTAGGTGAAGTAATCGCTAGGATACTGGTGACGGTCAGAAATGTTTAGCCTAGAGTTTAGGTAGAGAAGTGAAGTAGGGGACGTCATGTATGTATGCCTACGAGATGAGATGAAGCCATCACACCTGCAACCGGAATGACACTGCAGACTAGGTTCACAGAATCCAAGATCGATCGACCTGGAGAGCAGTGATAAGGCGTACTTACAATTGTCACGTCCCTCAGCCAAGAGGGTAGATACATGAGTTTTTTTTAATGGCTTGCACATCTGACTTAAGCTTAGGTCTGTCGTAAAACATGGAACTTCAGCCATATACTACGTGCTGCTGACAGCGTAAAAGCGAGACCAAATGTATCCGCAGTTTAAATATAGGGGAAGTGGACTTTTTTCAGTTTATGGCAGGTTCTGTAGCAGTAATAAATGAGATACCTACATGTCTATAACCCCCGTTCATGTCCTGTCAAATCTCTATCATCTGCGTATGGCGCATCTACCCTTTAATGAGTGTACAAGCCGCAACAACAATGACAAATAATAATTTTGCGACTTTTAATTTAAAAATATCATCATCATCATTTCAGCCGAAAGACGTCCACTGCTGGACATAGCCCTCCCCCAAGGTTTGCCACAAGGACCGGTCCTGCGCCGCTTGCATCCATCGGTTTCCCGCAATCTTAACCACGTCGTCGGTCCACCTTGTTGGAGGTCTACCCACACTGCGTCTTCCGGTACGCGGACGTCACCTATTTAAAAATATGCTGTTGTAAAAGTACCTCGCTGAGCATCTTGCGTGGTCCTCTCAATAGAGTGCTTTTCTGAGCCGGCATTACCTTCTTCTGTGACATTATTCGTAGGCGGTTGTAAGAAGCCTAAATTAAATAAAGCAACTAGGTATCATGTCGATTTAACAATGCGCTGTAGGCCATAAGCCGAAGCACGGCAAAACGCGAGGGCAGCATTGATGACTTTTATATGGTCCAAAAACTGCCCGAGCGTGATAGGCCACAGCGCGTAACAGTGGATAATCCTCCAAAAATGGCTAATCGCATATAACAAGGCCCTTGCCCTAGCGGAGCCGGCTATATTTTGGGAAGATTCCCCACTCAAAAAAAAAGCCTATATGGGAACCACGCCCGGAACATCCAAATCATGGGAGAAGACCGGTGCGTGACATTCACGTAGGATAAATCTCCTAATTATTAGCATCCAAAATACCAGTTACTGGCACCTATAATATTTAAATTCGACTCAAATTGACCTGGTGCGGCGACCAATGTACATCAAATGAATTAGTGGAGCGGGATGTTGTGGATTGAAAACACAATTCCCTTTAAATAAAATTCATGATGCCAATCATCAGCAGGATGCCAACAATATTGTAGTTTCCCCTATATGGATAGATACATTATGTTTATTTTATTATGGACGAAGCTAATCTGATGTAAATTTTTTTGACCCTTAGAGCTCCATTTACCCCATGATTTTTATTGATCATAAAGTATTTGTGTACATAATTATCTAACATCATAATTTTTATATATTTGTAGCTGTAAAAAATCAGTTTTTCTTTCTCTAATGTATAGATAAAGCTAAGTTAGGTGTGGTTTGTTTTATAAGAATCCTGAAAAATAATTATGGCAGTCAATATAGACCCAAGACAGCCAATGAAGTAATGTTTCTTAGGCAACATTTAAGTCTTTGTTATATTAAAGATTGAATGAAGAATATAATAAATAATCATACTACTTACTGTTAGAGGTGCAAGTCCTGGAGTGAACTGAGGTCATGCTCAGCGGATTGTTTTTGTGGACATTGCGCCATACAGTTTTGAGCAGCGACAGAGACATTTTTACCACCAAATATGAAAACAACACGAAGTTATCAGCTGCGTAGTCTCTACAGGCTTCGTGAGATTTTATTTTGAATATTACAGTTACCTACAACAACAAATTAATTAGTAAACAAATAACATACTAAATACCACACACACATTGAACTTTCCCAAATCACATCTGTTAGTAAAATTTTTGCAAATTACTTTTCTTAAGAAATAAATAGGTTTAATTACCATAAAAAAAACTTAATAGATCCTCTAAAAAAAAGTAAAAAATAACTATTTCAGTAATCTGCTGGTCCAGTTTGGAAGCTATTACTGATGATATATAAAACCTAAATCAAAACTAAATTGTATCAAATTTACTCAAAAAGAATAAAAAAGCATTTTACATAATGCAAAATAAAAAATTTCGGCTCTGTAATGGCGATGAAATCAAAATTCTGAAATTTGAAAACTGTGAAGTGTCAGATGTCAGCTGTTTTTGAGAATCAAAAAAAAACTTTATAAAGTAAAGGCTGTATGATAAGTAACTCTCACCTATCGGAGTAAATTTAAAAAAAAAAATACTAAAGCGTTGGCAAAAAAGTCGAGCGTGTGGTGACAGCTTGAACTAAAAAAATTAAAAATAGCAACCAGCAACCAGCAACCAGCACATTTTGCCAGCGGCAAAAAAGTCGAGTAAAAAAATTAGGGACCTGTTCGGAATGAAATTGGCAATATAATCCAAGGTTTACTTTAACCTGGTGCTGGTTGCCATCTTGCCATTTGATAATATTGTAGTTCCAGCTGTCACCACTGGCTCGACTTTTTTTGCCAGGTTATACCGTTAAAACCGACGTTCGCTGACGCTCACGACGCTGACGATCGATTCATGAAGAAACATTTTTTTTTAAATTTCTGCTCCTTCTTATTAGTCTCACCTTTGTAACGAAATAAATAAAATTTACATTAGTCACATAACAGACAATATTGACAATCAATTGACAAGACATTGACTTCTTGACATTATTGACAATTTGACATTTTCTATTCTACGGTGTCTGTGGCTCGTAGCTGTGTTCTTTAGACATACCCTTATAATCTGTGGCTGTGTTTATTTTGCTTTGCCAAAACCACGAGCAATTATTAACGAATTTTCTAACAGTCTTGAGTTAAACCTATAAAATGAACCATCAAGAAATTGTCCACGAGCGGCCAGACCGGCTGCTCACCAAGACAATAATAACACCGGGTGACTATTCCGTCGTACCTTACGAAGAAGCGCGGTGTAAAATAACTCTCTCTGAAGTAACCTGTACTAGTGAATCCGGAGGCTGCGAGATAGAGTCAGACAGCCGCATCTTCAGTAAAGCGTTCGACGGTAATGTCTTGATAGGAGATTCGGATTGTTTTATTGATAAAGATTTCGAGTTAATTTTGGAGCGTATGTGTTGTGGAGAGACCAGTAGCGCTAAGATGGTGTACAGGGACAGTAAAGGGGTGTTGGTGAAGGAGATATGCTGTAAGGTTGAGTTGAGGGAGGTGATGGAGGAGCAGTTAGTGAGTGATTGGAGCTGGGCGCGCCTGCTGGAGGCTGCCCTTCACCACAAGACCCGCGGGGTGGCTTTGGTTGGCGAGCAGCGCATCCCTGAAGCCTTCCGTCGGTTCAGTAAGGCATTAAAAATGACTATCGCTGTTGAACCAGTAAACAAAGAACAGATTGATCAAGACAGGGTTAACGAATTCATGGATCTTAAGGTTAGTAGTATAAATGTTAATTGAATGGTACAGTGGTATATGATTTTAAGTAGTAAATTGTTAATCAGAAAGATACAGCCATTGCGACATATGTTTCTTTTATATTATTGTTGTTCTTACGTTTTTACTTTATTTCTAATTGCTCCTCTTAAGTTAAAAAAAAATTCACAGTTAAGTCTGGATGTTATTTCTAAATTAGTAAGTATTTATTAACTCAAATCAGTTTTTATTGATTTTCAGATAAAGCTGCTAAACAACCTCACACACTGTCAGCTTCACTTTGAAGAGTACCATGCTGCAATAGACTTGTGCACTTATACCTTAAAATATGACAACAACAACATAAAAGCGCTATACCGCCGAAGTGTAGCATATTACGGTCTCCAAAAGTACGAGGAGGCCTGGCTGGACATACAACGAGTGATAAAACTAGACCCGCATGATAAGTCCGCCCAGAAAAAAGCACTTCAAATAGCACCTAAGCTGCAAACAGTCAATAAAGAATATAAGAATGTTATACGGAAAATGTTTGCATGATTTTCAGGGGTGTAATAGATCATTATAACATTTATTTTTGTAAGTAGTTTATAAGTAGCAGGCATATGAGGTTAAAAAGCTCTTGATCTATTCAAGGGTGTTTTAAATGAAGAGTCTTGATAGTTGGTCAACTTTTATTGATATTAACAGTAAAAATATCAAGAAGTTAATATTTTGATATGAATTTCTAGACTTATATTTCATACTATTCACGAATTGTAAATACTCATTGACTAGTTTTTTTAATCAACAAATAGGGAATACTTATAAAAGTATGATTAAAAACCGTATATTTAGTACAAAAACAGTACAAAATATAACCCTTAATAAACACATGTGGAATGCGAGTTAAGTTTGACAGAGAGCGCGGGCGCGGTCGTTTTGCCGTTACATTGTGCGCTTGCTGAGAAGGCCTATCGGAGAATGTGAGTATTACGAGCAATGTAACGGTAAAACGCCCGCGCCCGACCCGCGTGTATTTATAATGTAGTTTTTAGGTACTTTCTATTTATTCCACCCTATCACGAATTAGTTAAGTTAGGTAATCAAATCACACTAGTAAATTATAAATGCGAAAGTTTGTGAGTGAGTTAGTATGTTTGTTCTTTCATGCTGAATCGGCTGGACGGATTTGGATTCAATTTAGAATGGAGATAGCTATACCCTGAATTAACACATAGGCTACCGTTTATCGCGAAAAAACACTGTTCCGATGATATGGCGAATCATCTACGCGGATGAAGTCGCAGGCAGGCTAGTAATTTATATATTAAAAAAGCTAGGGGGCAGTTTTAAAGCTGTATTTTTATTTATTTCAATATATCAGCACTTTATTTCATAAACATGGCAGGTGCTACGATTTGTCAAAATTGTTTTTTATAGGAAATGTTGAGAATCTGACGAGGCCGTTTTTTTATAAGAGCGACAGTTGACAGTTCTGTCATTCCGCGGTTTAGTAGCCCAGTGTATAACGAGCCTATATTTTATCATTATCACTTATCAGATATTTTTTATAACTATGTTTTGTAAGCGATTCATCAGAATTCCATCTTAATATTCCTTTCCGTTATATTCCATGTCCTTTTCATTTACTCTTCTAAGAAACCCGTTGCTTTCTTTGTGCCAAGTCTTGTGAAGTTGACTTTCTTCACAAGACTTATCACAAAGAAAAAGGTAGATTTCCTGAGATAGGTACGGTCAATCTCAGAAGTTGCTAAACATTTTAAATATAATATAAAATGTTTGCTCGTTGTAGCTCTGTCGTTCTTCGGGGTAGTGGCAGAATACCAGTGATTTGTTCACACGAGGAAAGCTATACACTGAGCCATATGGCCCTTTTGCTCTCCTGCAACGCACACATGCTTGTAGTACCCAAATAAACGTTTTATCTATCTATTTTAGTACCTTGCTACAGTTATTGACGTAATTCAAACTACTCTCACAATAATACGTTACTGCGACAAAGTCTTAAATGCAGCTACTTCTGATTTCGACTGTACTTACTCGTCGAATTTGCAATATATACCGATTGTAATCTGTCCCTCACAGCTTCGTGGAATAGAGGCAGACCGCCTCGCTGGTCACGTTTGTAATAAGATTAATAAGCAACACTTAAGCATCAGCCAGTTGTAAATAAAGCACATTCTTGAAGATTCCCTCTTTTTATTGAATACCGACGAAACACTCGTAGCTCCCCCATAAAATCCGCTATCCGATTTTACTTCGAAATTGCGCGCGGTGAAAAGTTAGTGAGAAATAAAAATTGTTACTGATTCTCTGCGACACGCTTCTATAGTGGCTCAAAAATTAAGGTTGTAGACTGTACAAGCTATTATTCCACTACACGGCACGTCACTGCCATAATTTGAAAGCTGCGTAATTTGAAAATTGGGTACCAATTTTGTACCCTCCACATTAGTATGAATGGTTAATAGCCGTGTGAAGTGCAGCACTCGCGTCGATAGCCTGAAGAGGGGGAGTAGTACCTATGCCAATGCTAATCGATCTGCAAAACGGATGTACAGACAGGATGTTCGTTTCCTGGATGGTTAAAAGTCTTCTTACTTAGACTTATTTCTCGTTTATATTAGAATAATATTTAATCATGCTTTATAATAGTTTAACACTTCTTAGTTGTATTTTATAGGGTTGCTCTGGCTAGTATACTTACTTATATTGATATATTTTTGACAGGGCAACACTGTTTCTTTTACGCTTCCTCTTTCGATCTAACCTCTGAATCACACCACAATATCCGACACCTCCCAAAATATCTCAGTCTCGAGTAATATTGTGTCGCGGCTGTTAACATGTACTAAATGTAATACAATGTAGTTGAAGTGTCAATATACGAGATCCTGATATAAATCGTTTTCATTCTGTAACCCGCTGCCCACGCCACCAATCTTCACTGCGATCCACGGCGGTCCTGCCTCTGAACAGGTTATGGGCCCGACACGCTTCCACTGCGATCCACGGTGGTCCTGCCTCTGAACAGGTTATGGGCCCAACACGCTTCCACTGCGATCCACGGTGGTCCTGCCTCTGAACAGGTTATGGGCCCAACACGCTTCCACTGCGATCCACGGCGGTCCTGCGTCTGAACAGGTTATGGGCCCAGCACGCTTCCACTGCGATCCACGGCGATCCTGCCTCTGAACAGGTTATGGGCCCAACACGCTTCCACTGCGATCCACAGCGGTCCTGCCTCTGAACAGGTTATGGGCCCAGCACGCTTCCACTGCGATCCACGGCGGTCCTGCCTCTGAACAGGTTATGGGCCCAACACGTTTCCACTGCGATCCACGGCGGTCCTGCCTCGGAACAGGTTATGGGCCCAGCACGCTTCCACTGCGATCCACGGCGGTCCTGCCTCTGAACAGGTTATGGGCCCAACAGCTTCCACTGCGATCCACGGCGGTCCTGTCTCTAAACAGTTTACGGGCCCAGCACGCTTCCACTGCGATCCACGGCGGTCCTGCCTCTGAACACTTATTTGCTTATCCACACATCTACTGTCAGGAGATTATGATCGCTTATCATAATTATGTTTGGAACCTTGGAAAATACGATACTTTGTAGCTGACTCTACATTATATTTTCTAAAGCAGTAGCTGATAAGTTAACTTCTTAAGGTCTACTTATTCTTGAACTTAAAGTTAAGTTATAAGGAAACGGGAACGATGTGAGCCAAGATTTTTTCTAAAAGACACAGCACGTTAGTGAGCTGCAACTATTATACCCCTTCTACGCACGATCGGGTGGTTGGGGCAACCGTGAGGGACGCAGCTATCTGTAAGAACGAGACGTATATATTACTATCTCATTCTGTTAGATAGCTGTGTCCCTCTCGGTTGGTCCAACCGCCCGATCGTGTGGAAGTAGTTTTTTGCTTGCTAAAAATAAATCCAGTGGTGAAAGTGGTATACCGGCGCTTCACCGATGTGCGTTTCCACATCCATAACGATTCTGTCTTTATGTTGTGTTTACATTAAATTCACAGTTTGCGGCTCACTGTGACGCTGTGAGCCATTGAGGATCGGCGGCCACACCGGTGCTCAATATTTTAACTTTACTGTTCAAAACTGCTCCCAAAGCAACCAACGATTAAGAGCAACAGGAGGTTTAAGCGACACGGCACAGTTAGTATTTACTAATGTCTGCTTATGGTCGGAAGTACTAATTTTCTAGAACAATGCAGGCGAGTCCGTTGACGAGCTACTAGCCCTACTACTACTACTACTACTGGCACTCTAGAATTCTTTGGGCGACGGTCTCGTTTCGTGCGTTTGGTTTGGTGGTTTTGGTGGGTTGGTTTGGTTGGCTGCTTACAGCTATGTTTGTTTACCCAAAACTAAAGTTTTACACCGTCGTTATTATGAATCTCATCTCCGTTTATGACGTATGACATCACTCAATATTGGAGACTCGGCCGATGACATCATAAGTTTGACCTTACTAAACAGCCAGTATGCGCCGCGCCTCAGAGCTAAACACGCGAGTTCCAATTTAAAAAGAATGTTGTGTTAGCGGCTGTTAGTTATTATACTTTTTAACGTTTATTGTTTGTGGAAAATTCAAAATGGCCAGTAAGTATTTTGTGTTTTTTTTTTGACATTTTTAGTGCTAACATGCTGGCTGATGAAAACGCGAGTCAGGTGTTTGTGTTTGTTTACGTGATATGCTACTTATTTATAGAAGTGTGTCAGTTGTGATTCTAAAACGTGCTGTTAATTTGTTTGTTTGAATGAACGAGAAACGATGAGGCAATGTGAGATTTTTTTTAATTAACGTGATAAGAGCAATATATATTATACTTAACAATGTTTCCAAGTTAGATCTACTTTTTAATTTGGTTCAAGAGCCATTCCCTAGGGAACGACCTAATCATTCTAGCGCAGACGTAGTTGTGATATAACTTTTACTAATTTATATTTCATGGTTATTATAATGAACGACATACAAAAAAAAGTTTGTATAAGAATATGTACCTAGTTTGATATCTGAATAATCATTGCAGCTACGGCCACAGCGACATCCCTCGTATCAAAAAATATTCAGCTTTAACTGCGTGTAATAATAATAATCCAGCCTATATACGTCTCACTGCTGGGCACAGGCCTCCACTCACAACGAGGTTTGGGTCATAGTTCCCACGCGGGCCCAAGAAGAAGAAGAAGAAAATCGTTTATTTGGTGCTATTTTAATAAAAAATAACAGTTATAAAGTTTAAATTTAACACAAACAAAATTCCTCAATAATAAACTACATAACTTAGAAACTATTTCACAGTGCACCAAATTTTAGTTTACCTTTGCTCAGAAATCCAAATAGCAATGTAGCTATATAAATATAGGTGTGAGGAACGCCGTATGACATGTTTATTGTTTTAAAAAAGAATGATATATGCACCAGCACCTTAAAAACAATTACGAACGAGTTCTGACACGTGTCCCTCAAAACGTAGCCTGCTAGCCATAGAGGCCGAGATTGCGAGACTCCGATACGAACTCCAAGCGATCTGCACCCATTATGGAGACGTGGGTCACAAGAAGTAATGTCCCGTACGTGCTTTTTTGAACCAAACGCATTCATTTTGACTTACTTAGCATTGAGAACCAGATTGTTTTGTTCGCACCACTTAGCTACGTTACCGATCATTGCTGAGTTTACTCACTGCTGCATTTATTTCTGCGGATTCAAAAGATAATTGAAGGTCGTCTACATACAATACGAGTACAAATGGTAATTACAATTATAAGGTAACGGCGCCTATTACCGTGGTACTTAAGGAAGTTTTCAAATGAGTCCAAGAAATTAAGGTCATCAAAGCTCTTTAACGACCGATAATATTTTTTTTTATTTAAGAGTGTTTATTGAACTCTCAGTGTCGTAACTTTTTGGACTCATTTTATTTTATTATATTTTATAAAATTATTATTGATACTGAAATACCTAACTCTTCTATTACCGTACTAATGGTCAGGCTGTGATTCTATTACCGCGAATTCAACTTCCATTACCGAGGGTATAAAAAGCAGCAACTTTCTACCATCGGTAATAGAAATCCAACTCACGATTCGGATCTTACTGACGAATTGCGAGCACTTTGTTTGATTCACACATACTAGCGCTAATAGGTCCGTTAGTCAAGTAAATAAGCTTCGTTCATGTAAAATATAGTTTTTAGGAAATCGATCGGTTTGTTTATAAAATGCACATTTGAAAATACCGCGGTGATGGGCGCCGATTTTGATACCCGCGGTAATAGGCGCCGTAATAGTAATAGTAATAATCTTTATTGCGTGGAATTGGGTCGGTTAGAGTGTTGTTCTTTAAGTTATTAAGGTTCACCAAATCCTGTCTTTTCAGACGTACACAAATTTAAATACAAAAGTTTAAAACAAAGAACTTAGATTAAGCTAATGAAACCACAAAAAGGAAAAAAGAATCACATCACACATTGGCACATTGTTACTTAAAGGCTATTAAACTATTATCACCGTTACCTTAAATATTATTTATGATTTCACTACTGTAAAGAATAAATATAAGTGGTCCTAAAATCGAGTATCGACCGTCGATTTCAATTCGTTATCCGTTAATATTTAGGTAGGTAATGCACGTTTCTTTTCGTCAGCTTATGACGAGTAAACCAGGTACATTATGCTTGTAGTTAGGGCCGGATTCTTATCAGTAATTAGGTAGTAGAAATGGTTAATTATTGACTTTAGATCCGGTTATTATTATTCTAATAAGTACGTTACATACGTCCGTTAACGTTGGGTATTGTCGCTCACGGAGTACATTTAATAGTATTTGCGCTTGCGGCATTAGTATTCCGAATAAATTTTAATATAATTAAGGCAAAGGGCGCGGGCACTATCAATTAAATTGGGGATGAAAAGTATTTATAAAGAACAACAATGTGATGATTCGATACTAATACTTGGGTAGTTTAGTAGAGTTTAGTATTACCACATAATACTCGAAAATATACCAATGTTAGTCTACAATGTCTACATAGATTTTTTCACGTTAATTTAGCACAAGTTATACAAATAGGGAATATGCGTCAGTATTTTTTTTTGCTTTAATAAATAGTCATTCATGTAACAAACATTAGAGAAAAAATATTTTTCGCATATCTATAAAAGTAACCAAGATATAATAAGATATTAAAGATTTATTTCTCTGTTTCTAGCAAAACAGAATTTAACATGGTACGCTGACGTCACAGTTCATGTCGGATCTCTCTGTTTAATTAGTAGTTTTTAAATGCTTAATATATCATCCGCATTTTTTAGCCGATTTTAATTAGACTTTTTGCCGTCTCTTTTACGAAATGCGATAAAAATAATTCATGCATTTTCCCTATTTCTGCGTTCATTTGCAACTTCCTCTTACTATCTTTAAAGGAAAACGGATAATTTGTAGTGTAGGTACGTACCTACTCGTACATATATATAGATTATGTGCTTTGATCGTCAGTCATGCCGGTAGCACACCTCCACCGCGAAACTGTGGCGGAATCGTGATATTTAATACGAAATTGAACTTTATTTCGTTGCCAGAGTTTCGCTACTACAGTTCCGCGGCGGAGGTGTGCTACCGGCGTCAGGACAAACGATTTATAAGTAGGTATAGATTGTAGGAAAAACCACGACTCGACTAACGTTTAACAGCTGAGTAGACCATTTCTATCGTTTTAATCCTCTTTTTGTATGAATTTGTCAAAACGTAAAGGTTAAAAATTTCTTCAAACATATTGATTAGAGAACACCTTTCTCGCCTCGCGGTCGCATCGAGGTTTGTTTAGCTAATTGAAGTGTAGTCGAGTCTAGACCTTCGAACCTCGAGGTCGTTGCCTTGGCCATTTGATACATTCATTAGATATAATTTATACATATATGATAGGATAGTACTTATTTACGTGCCGCTATTACAAGATTTTCGCACTTTATACTAATAATAAATATCAGGAACAATCTCACACACATTGACCTAATCCCAAACTAAGCTCTAGCTATGTACTATGGATACTAGGCAACGATATACATACTTATACAGAGAATTAAATATATAGAAAACATCAACGACTCAGGAACAAATACTCGCGCTCATCATACAAATAATTGCCCAAACCGAGATTCGAACCCGGGACCGCTAGCTTCGTAGGCAGAGTCATTACCAACTACGCTAACCGCGTCGTTTATGTTAGTTTTATGTAGGTACATATATTAATTTTCTATAGGTAAAAAGGTAAATATATTATGATATCATAACGTTTTAATGTCATATCTACATAGGTAACTAACTCGGTATAGCGCCATGTTCCAAAGTAGGTAGGTCTTAATTTGGCCCCATTTGATCACATTTCTCTCTCGGATGTTTTTGAATTCATGGCTCCAGGTCACGGTATAGTGGAATTTAGAAGTAGCTGTGCAATTTAGGACCTTGACGCAGTAACATTTACAGCAGTTTCTGAATTAACCGTACCTAGGGGTCGACCTTATGTCAAAGATTGATATAATGTAAAAACCCTAACATTTTTATTAGCCTGCAATTACGTCCCACTCGGCCTTCCTTCTGTATCCCCACACTCATCGCTTAATATATACCTATTATTATAATTCATTAAAACAAAAAAAACTTTTACAGACAAGATCGAATCCCTAGCCTCAGGCCGCGGCATCCGAGTGGTGTCCCCCGGGCCTGAGCACACGTTCGAGCTGGACCTGGACGCCCTCAGCTCGCTGCTGCTGCGCGAGGACCTGCGGGACCGCGCCGTGGTGGTGGTCTCCGTGGCCGGCGCCTTCAGGAAGGGCAAGAGCTTCCTGCTGGACTTCTTCCTCAGATACTTGCACCACACGGTAAAGTTCTTTTAACATAGACCTGTGGGACAGAAGCTCTACATCTTTAGACTTTTGGCTAGGCATTTGCAGTCTTGAGATGCAAATACCTATGGGCTTTAGAGTCTACTTACCGTCAGGTGGCTTGTTCATTTGTCTTTCCATACCGTAAAAAATCCATTGCCCTTAAGCACAACTGCATCGCGGTCTTCAGTAAGTATTAATGCTCATAAGTTCTTGCTCGAATTTTTCAATGCACAACACGGAGGTTCGCAGGTAGGTATCTCCCATATTTTATCTTTGTATTAAAAACCTTCTAGCATACGTAACACATGTCAAAGAAGAGCAATTAAGCGTCCTTAGCTGGAATAATGACGACAGACACCCTTCTTGTAAGTCTACACATATCGCGAATCAAGTTTACATTTACTAAAATCTAAAATGATGACACATTCCAGTACAACCTCGGAGAAGGCGGCGACTGGCTGGGCGCGGACGACCAGCCGCTGCAGGGCTTCAGCTGGCGCGGCGGCTCCGAGCGCGACACCACGGGCCTGCTGCTCTGGTCGCAGCCGTTCAAGGCCACACTCAGCAATGGAGAAAAGGTAAGCTATTAAGGTCTAGTTTCACATAGCATAGAGCCATTACATCTTAGTCCTTACACCACCAATGCAACGAATCTTCATCAACAGCCCATAGTCGTCAGTGGTTAGGGGTGTTATTTTCTTATTCATTCGGGTCGTGCGCACGTTATGATTTCATGACGATCCAGACGATTTTCATCGCCCATATCAGCCGAAATACGGTCGGAGCTTCCCCAAACATCTCCACATCGATCGGTTTCGTGCTACCTCATCCAGCAGATTCCCGTGACCTCCACTCTATCCTGTTTCATAGTTCAAGACCAGCAGCCAGCACCGGCCCTAACCCTTGATCGGGGTAGAGCGAGATTGTCTTTCGGCACCCTTTGATTGAAGCTTTTTACCCAAAAGCCCAAAAGGATGTTTTTCTCTACATTTTTATCTAAGTTTTGGCATTTTGGCGCCCTTCCCCATTTGGCGCCTAGAGCGGCCGCTCCACTCGCTCTAGCCTAGGGTCGGCGCTGCCAGCTGCACTGACTCATATCATCTCCTCAGGTGGTGATCCTGCTGATGGACACGCAGGGCACGTTCGACAGCGAGTCCACCGTGCGCGACAACGCGACCGTGTTCGCGCTCTCCACCATGCTGTCCTCCGTGCAGATCTACAACCTGTCGCAGAACATCGAGGAGGACGACCTTCAGCATTTACAGGTATTGGATCCGTACTATGAACTAGCAAAACGTGATAACTTGTAGGGAGAGAAAGGGATAGAACGGCTAAAACTTGGTCTTTTTTACTGTTCGAAATTGGGCAGGTTTGGATAGTTCATAATACGAGCCGGTTTTCCTTAATGGTACGCATGGAATTTATATATAACAATGACGCTTTACGGAGTCTCAAGCATTGAAGCGCTGAGCTTTGTTGTTCTTTGGACTGGCCTACTCCCATAAATTTGGCTTAGTTGTCAAATTGTCGATACTATTCAAGAGAGGATCAAGGGGGTCCTGACTCCCTCTGAACCCCGTAGCAAGTTTAAATATCTTTACCAATGTAACAGTTTATTTGTGGCTGTGATCCCTGACGGGTGTCCCGTGCAGCTGTTCACGGAGTACGGGCGGCTGGCGGCGGCGGGCGCGCCCTTCCAGCGCCTGCAGCTGCTGGTGCGGGACTGGAGCTTCCCGTACGAGCTCGCGTACGGCGCCGCCGGCGGCCGGCAGCTGCTCGACAAGCGGCTCGAGGTGACCCACACGCTCATCAGTATTGTTGCATTTTCACATTATTACGGCTGTCTATCGCTGTGTACCTAGTCGCTCTCGTATAAAATTGGTAGTGTTTCATAATGTTTGTATGTTTGTAACTCTATTGGACCGATTTTAATAAATGGAGTGTCATATGATTCATCAAAAACTTGCGAGTGCCATAGGCTTTATAAAATTATAAGAGTGCGTTATACTAGTAGCCGGTCAGGTTTTAGTTTTTAAGGTTAGGTTAGGTTCATTCAATTCAATTCATTTATTCATTTGTATATGGTAACGTAGTCGTAATATCCTTTCTATAGCCAATTGTTGCCGAATGTAGCACTGTATAAAATCATACTCAAGGGCAAAGGGATCACTCAGAACTACGGTAAATTATTTAGTCTACTCAACATACAACATTCGCCCTATATCTTTAATGTTAAAGTGCACATTCCTAGGTGCATGAGGAGATATAAGTCTTACGGCCTATGACCAGCAACCATAAGGGAAATAGTCATGTAGACTAACCTTAGGAAAAGTTATACTTATACTTACTTCCAACATAGTTTAACGTCTTGGATGCCCGTCCACACGGATACTCCTGAACTACCTATAATCAGGGGGGTGTGTAGACAGGGGGGGGGGGATGTCCACAGTTTAGGTATGTTCGCCCGCCGCGTCCCACCGAGAGGCAAATGTCAGTAGATTGCTACTCTCGGCTCTACATTACCGCATTAAAAGTTACATGTCGTCATACAGTGATATTCGTCGTTCTAATCATCCAAGGAATCAAAAAAATACTGTTGTGTTTATGGGTGGTATAAAAAGAGCAGGAGGGCTGCCTGTGTCCGCGGTGCTCAATTATGAACGCTTGTGCCACACAATAAGTTTCAATTTCGCGTGCACGCAAGAATAGGTATGCAATTTTTAAGCGTAAACTCTACTTTTTTTAGAGACTTTAGAGAGTGATCCTTCTGTACGCTAGTACTATTAGTTATTCTGTGCTATAGTGTAACGTCCTATACCTGTGGCCGTGATGTGTCCAGGTGCACGAAGGTCAGCACCCGGAGCTGCAGTCGCTGCGGCGGCACGTGGCGGCCAGCTTCCAGCAGCTGGCCTGCTGGCTGCTGCCGCACCCCGGGCTCCGCGTCGCCACCGACCCCAGCTTCACCGGCGAACTCGCAGGTGACGACTCGACACGTCGACTCTACCCCAGCTACCTTGGCAAACCGCTCGCAAGCCAAGCCAGCTAGCTAGACTTTCGAGAAAATATACTGAAATCCAAGCTTCGGATTATCTCTTCGTTCATAACTGAAGCGAGAGAGTGAGCGTACGAAACTTTTAGTACTTACGCCGGTTACACACCTCCGCCGCGGAACTCTAGTAGCGAAACTCTAGCAACGAAATAAAGTTCAAATTCGTATTAAATATCACGATTCCGCCACAGTTTCGCGGTTTTGCGGCGGAGGTGTACTACCGAGGTTAATGATTTTATACCTTGCAGTACCAATATTATGGTCGCCTTTAACGCGATAGATAAATGTTAATAAAGCATCCGTCCCTCTCGCTCTCACATTCTTCTTAGTCGTGCACTCCTGGCGGAGCGGCCGCGTACTCATGGACCGTCTGATGGGTCGGTAGCGGCTATTGCGAGACTTCTATATCTCTCTCTATTCGTGGCACTGCGACACTCAGCAACGAAACGATCTAAATGAGGTCTGTCGATCTTGTGGGTGGTCGGCCGCGAGAACCTCCCCTCTTCTCTTGTACACTAATCGTTAAAATGAGCTTTCGTTGCGGATGACATGTCCAAACATCTTTAGGATTCGTACTTGTACATTCAAGGTTATAAATATAGATACGTTCAGAGTGTCAAAAATATTTAAGACTTTATTACGGCGATATAAGATCGTGGTTACATATTTCTGAGGCTTTGGACGTATATGTTTATAACCTTGACTGTACAATCGATGGAAGTCTTTGATTGATGCTCTTTTAGGATGAAAACGTTAGTACCTAAGCAGTCCATTTTATTCTCAGCAAATGCCTCCAGCGCCACATCTCAAGGGCGTCAATATTTTTGCGATATTTTTGATGGAGTCCATGTTTCAGCTCCATACAGGAAAATAGGAAATATTAAGCATCTCATTAAGCGAACCTTGGTGTTTTTGATTACGCGGCGATCTTTCCATATCTTCGTGAGCTTTTCCACAGTTGCTCGCGTCACGGCACACCGTCTTTTGATTTCTTCTTCGCATGTTCCAGTATTTGTGACGTTCTCAATATAAAGGGACCTTATGGAGGCAGGCAGTAATGCCATTTTTAGAACTGTTACCATAGTATTCGTATAGTTACAAGAATAAGAAGAGCGTAACTGCCTTCCTCCATAAGGTCCCTTTTATTGAGAAGGTCACATTTGTATTTATAAGTGATAGGTGTTTTATCTACGTTTATTCACGCGATGTTCCGCCCGCGGGGTCCGTTCGGATCACTACCGACCTTTTACCTACCCGTAAGCAAGTGTTCGTATTGTTATGTTCCTAGCCTACCTGTGTTCATTGGTCTTCTTCATGACGTATTGCCACGGATTTTAATATCCTGAAGTTTCTATTTGTTTTCAGACATCAGTCCCGAGTTCAAGGAGTCCCTCCGCCAGCTGGTGCCCGCGATCCTGGCTCCGGAGAGCCTGGTGCCGAAGCGCATCCAGGGCGCCGCCGTGCGCGCGCGGGACCTGCTGCTCTACTTCAAGGCCTACCTCGGGGTGTTCAACGGGTCCGAGCTGCCAGAGCCGAAGACCATACTTGAGGTGAGAACTGGCACCTTATATAGGTGAGTCTTTATAATCGATTCCACCAGACAAGCAATTTTTTTTCAAATCTTTGAGTGCAGCATTATTTACTATTAAAAATAAAATAACGGCTGCATAGAACAAAATAATTATCATATCTACAATATTTAAGGTGCTTTCCCTTCATGTCACTAGGACGCACTGTATATCTAAAGCCTCGACCGTTGCAGGCGACAGCGGAGGCCAACAACCTGTCGGCCGTGGCGGAGGCGCGCGAGGCCTACGACGCCGTGATGGAGGCGGCGTGCGGCGGCGCGCAGCCCTACCTGCCGCCGCGCCGGCTGCAGGCCGAGCACGCGCGCGCGCGGGACAAGGCGCTGCACGCCTTCCACGCCCGCCGGAAGATGGGCGGCGACGAGCTCGCGGCGACATATGAGGCGCACCTGGTTGAGGTAGGTTGGTTTAAAACCACCTGTTTTGAACCGTTGTTTGAATTTTTGAAACTGTGTAGCACGCCCTTAAGGCTCTGGAAAAAGGGTTAGAACGTTCCAGAGCCTTAAGCGCGTGCTAAACGGTTTCAAACAACGGTTTAAAACAGGTGGTTTTAAACCGTGTAGACAGTAAAAAGCGATAGGTAGATTTTTGCGTGTTATTTTCGAAACATTGATTTAGTGGTAGTGTAAAAATAATTTATTTTGACATTAGTCAAGTAGCCTATTCTAGCAGGTCGGTCCGGGCAGGTAAATGGTCGCAGTTCATCCTAACACTTCTCGCTACGCTGGTCGTCGTACCTAACTTTTAAGATTTTAAAAATTGTGACAACCGAGATTATGTCCTGCACACCTGCATGCAGGTTATTTGCACACCTGCATGCAGGTTGAATACGCATGAACTGTTCTAGGGTTAAGATCTGTGTGTAACCGTATTCCAGCAAATAAATATTTTTGAATTTGAATTTGAATTTGTCCTAAATGTTAGTTCTTTAAGCCCTTTACAATTATCCACAGGAGCTGGAAGAACAATACCAGCAGCTGAAGGCCCACAACGAGGGCAAGAACCTGTTCCGCATCGCGGGCACGCCAGCCGCGTTCTGCGCGCTGGCCCTGCTGGGCTACCTGCTGAGCGTGCTCGGCGGCGCCGTGGGCGTGCAGTCCGTCGTGGCCGTGGGCCAGGCCGTCGCCGTCACGGCGCTCGTGCTGCTCGTCGTCTGGGCTTACAGCAGGTATAGTATTTACTCACTCGGAAATACTTTCTTTGTCGGTGAAGTTCTGCGCGTAAAACTCGGCGTTATAATGTTGTAGCTGTCGGCACTGCGCGCACAGACAACTGATGCGCTTGTGGAATTGTTTTTCTAGGACCTATTGTTTTCTTTGCTACGGTGAGGGGCAAAATTTTGTATTTCGCACGGCAGTAAAGTTATATGGGTCTCGAGGCCTTGAATCCCGCGTTACGTTCAGGATTTATTTTCGAACCACGTGTTACGCTCGTGGTTCAATTTTGGAAACCTAAACGTAACGAGGGGTTCAATACTGGCTCTCACGCCAAATAATAACGCTGCAGCCTGGCATAACAAATAACTATATGTATTTTAACACACTTTATATAGCTTCACATGTAACTAACAAAAAAATTTAAAATTTCAAGTCACTTTTAACCTACTTCTAACTATAAAATATACCAAATTCAATTCAATATTTCAATATTAAATATTTTTAAGCCCATGGACATACAGAAATGGCTGTCTGGAGAATGACCGAGAAGTACTGTCAGCAACATAATAAGTGTGTTAATAAAAATTAAATTTTTGGTAAAACTTTTTTAGGTACAGTCGAACTCAATAAGTAGCTTTACATTTTAGTACCATGTCGCAGTTACGTATTATAAGTTATAAGTGTCAATAGTTTGAATTTAGTATGTCAATACTGCGACAAGGTACTAAAATGTACAGCTACTTATGAGTTCGACTGTACTTTAGCAGTTTTTAAATAAAGCCATTGTTTTACTTAGCCATAGGTTAACCTTAGAGCATGAAAGTAAGAGCATGGCAGTCTCTACAATACTTTAATTTATACCTTTTTGTGTTCAGAATAACCGGTAACTTACGAGATGTGGCGGTGCAGTTAGATGAGATAGCAAACACCTTACGAGATTACGTAAGTATTCATCTGTACCCACCTACTGTGTATTAACTCATTCATCGATATATGAGTATAACACCCCAAAGTTGACGGACTGAAAATCCTCTGCATCATAATCATAACTTTACCTACTAATTTTATAAATGTTTGTTGTCCCTTCACGGTATTTTGTACAGCTTATATTTTAAAGTCTCAAAACGGAATTGTCTTAGTTTTCATCCCGAAAATTGGGAATTTCATGAATTTTTTTTATCACATTTCTTAACAAAATATCAAAATACCGTAAAAGAGATGGCAAAAAGTGGAATTATAATTATAATCGGCCAAAAAATACGGATAAAAACTACTAATTAGACAGAGAGATCCGATATGATAGATAGATAGATAGATAGATAGATAGATAGATAGATAAACATCTTTATTCTTCACAAACATACATGACCTTTAAGGCCAACACGATTTACAAAAGAATATGAACAGGTTCATGCAATTTAAACAGTATAACTAACTATATTAGAACTTAAAACTAGAGATAAATTAAAATTTGAAATTTGGAGATTAGAAAGAAGAGTCATGTGATGATGCGAAGAATAGGCGCTGGCTCAGCATAAAACTGCGGAAAACCACAGCACTGGTATTCTGCCAGAACCCTTAAGGTAGTGACGCTAGTAATATTTAACAGGAAAAATTATACCTTTATAGTGGCGGGGTAAACTTAAATTAGGTCTTTTCATTTAAAACTTAAACTGTAGTACAACAAATGTAGTTGATTTTATACCTCTATTCATTACATTATTTTATTACTTTATCAACTAATTTCAAAGTAACATTAATATTGATACATTTATTTGGGTCAAATTTTATTTTATTGGGAGAAAAATATTATAACATATTTAAAATTTCAGAAATATCACGCAGTAGTAATGGGAAAGAATCAAGATAATATTTTTTGTAAGGATAATAAATAAAGCTTGTATTTAATCCTGAAAATGGGCTTTGAGTTGGTATTACGTATAGGTGGAGGGATGTTATTCCAGCACTTTGTCGCTTGGTACTTAAAACTCCCCCTGAAAGCGCAAGTCCTGTGAGCCGGTACTGTGACGCCAGCGTACGGCCCTAAAACTCAATGTTAAATTCTGTTTTGCTAGAAAGAGATAGAATCAAATCTTTAATGGCTTATATCTTGGTTATTTTTATAGTTATTCGAAAAATAACTATAAAACTCGCAAAGAAATTAAGCGATAACACCTATTCTGATCTATAATGTTTGATGTCAGGCGATGCGTCAGGCGTGGGACTCGGTGGGCAACCGCGCCGTGGCCGCCGCCGTCGGTCTGGACAACAAGCGCCGCTAGTCTCTGTCGCACCCCCGCCGTTAGCGGCCGAGGGAGCGGGACAGGCTGAAGGACAACAGTTCAGTGTATGAAATCCAACGCAAATTTTGAACTTACCGGTACATTGCTGTGTAGGACTTTGTAGATGGCCATGGAATTGAAATGAGTCACTATAGAACCTTGTCTTTGTCGTAATCAAATTATACCATCGAGTTTCTGTGACAAGGTTGTATGTGTCTCAAGAATTTATTATTACTATAATATGACGAGATATATCCATAATTGAAGATTGTGATGATGATTTAGGGCCGTATTAATAAACTCATCTCAACTCTGATCCCCGTCTCAAGATACGTCAAAGTAAACGTCAATCCATAGCAAACTGTCATTTTTGACGCATCTTGTGACGGGGATCACAGTTGAGATGAGTTTATTAATACGGCCCTTAGATTGTGAATATAAATTGCCAATTGTAGTTGGGTAAGTAAGTACGTTGTTTTTATAAAGATTGGGCATTGGTATTCATATTTAACCAAAATTTATAATTAAAAATGCTTTCTGTGAAAATACGGAGTTAATTGTGTCAAAAAGTATGTTTGTTTATAGGTATCTTCTTAATATCAATATAGTTATTTATAAGAGAAGTGTACTTATTATAAGTATTTTAATATATTTTTAATAACATAACATCGTCAAAACTACGCTTAATTTTAAACATTATATTTATAAATATAATAATTTGTGATACGATTATTTTTGTGAAAATGCAATGCAAGTAATGCTTTAATATTTTTAATAAAATAGATCTGTTACTTTCATAAACAGTGGTGTTTTTGTGGTGCCGACCTAATCATCAGGTTACCATCATTTGGTAAACAACGCTTACAAGCTGATCCATTTCACAAACATATCATTTGGTAAACCACCTTTTTTCCGAATAAAAATAATAATAATAATAATCCAGCCTACAAACGTCCCACTGCTGGGCACAGGCCTCCACTCACAATGAGAGGGTTTGGGCTATAGTTCCCACGCGGGCCCAGTGCGGATTGGGAACTTCGCACACACCGTCATATTGCTTTGCAGGTGTGTGCAGGTTTCGTCACGATGTTTTCCTTCACCGAAAAGCTCATGGTAAATTTATAAATTATATTTCGCACATAAATTCCGAAAAACTTAGAGGTGCGAGTCCGGCTTCGAACCCACGACCCTCTGCTTAAGAGTCGGCAGGTCAAACCAGGTCGGAAGGTAGTAAGTGATTGGATACGATTTAATCATTTAAGGGCCGGCGTCCACTGGGCTCGCCGATTCGTTCGTCGACGCAGTTTCATAGTAAATGTATGGATGTGAATTATTGCGATTCGACTCGACTCGGCCAGCCTTAACAAGTTCTCAAAGTGATCCCTTCGCTCTCCAGTGAGTAGGTATTATAGTAACGTGTTTGGTGTCTACAAGTTGACCTGATTTATTTAAAATAATTATCAGGGGACAATCTCACTCAAATTGACCTAGCCCCAAACATACTATGGGTACTAGGCAACGATAAACATACGTATATAGAGAAATACATACTGCCCATACAATACAAATACAAATACAAAAGCCTTTTATTTCTTGCCAATATTTTACAATGTCAGTGCTTGTCAGTAGTTATTTGGTTTTAGATTATATAATTCTATAGTCCATTTTGGTACATATTAATTTCTATTTAAACATGTCATTTAAGTAGTTTGCATATCTGTTATTAAATATTGTATAATTGACTATTTTCTAATTAAAAACTAAATAGTGTTCATAAGCAAGAACCCCCTCTCAGGTAAAGGCCTCCTCCAGAGTAAGCCAGTCGGTCCTGTCTTGTGCTTTTTGCGTCCAGTTTGTACCTGCAACTTTTACTATTTCGTCTGACCACCGAGTGTACTGTCTACCTTGCGTGCGTTTTCCTGATGGCCCCAGCCATGTCGTTACTTTTTTCGTCCATCTCTTGTCCTTCATTCTGGCGACATGTCCTGCCCATTTCCATTTTTGTCTTTTTGCGTAACTAAGTGCGTCTATCACTTTGGTTTGTGATCTTATGATGCTGTGTCTGATTTTCTGTAGTTTTTTAATGTTCGTTATACTTCGTTCCATGCTTCTCTGGCAAGTATTTATTTTATTTTTGACACTGGTAGTAAACTTCCAGGTTTGCGCAGCGTATGTAAGCGATGGAAGTAAGCACGAGTCCATGATCTTCTTTTTGTATTTAACAGGTATTTTGCTTTTTAGTATTTCCTTTTGACTCCAAAATTTGTTCCACGTAATCTTGATTCTCCTGTCGACTTCTATTTCATTATTGTTTCTTTCGAATGAAATTTGTTTGCCAAGGTATATATAGTTCTGTACGTATTCCATATCAATGCCTTCGATATTCAGTGGCAAATGTGCACTATTAGTCATAATTTTTGATTTATTAAAGTTTATTTCAAGTCCTGTCTCTCTACTGGCTGTTTGCAAGGTGCGTACCAAGTATTTTAAGTCTGAAAAGTGTTCCGATAAGAGCACAATGTCGTCGGCAAACCTTAGGTGATGGAGGTAGCTACCGGCTATAGGAATTCCCAGTCTGGACCAATTAAGCTTGCTAATAATCGACTCGAGTACTGCGATGAATATCTTAGGTGACATGGGATCGCCCTGTCTCACGCCGCGTCTGATTTGTATGGGCGGGCCTGTTGTTTCCATTTGTACGCGACTTGTGCTGTTTTTGTAGAGGTGTTTTAAAATGTTAATGTATTGGAGCTCTACTTGTTGTGCCCTTAGTGCCTCCCATATTGATGAGTGGGACAGGGTGTCGAAGGCCTTTTGGTAGTCTAAAAAGGCAACGTATAGCGGTCTTCGGAACTCCTGATATTTTTCTATAAGGAGCTCTACAGTGTGTACATGATCGATTGTAGAGAATCCGCTTCTGAAACCCGCCTGTTCCACTGATACTGCCCATACCGGAAATCAAACCCGGGACCGCTAGCTTCATAGGCAGGGTCCATACCAACTAGACTAACCACGTCGTCATCACGTGTATAAAAAAAACCATCAGCATTAAAATAAGATCTTTATTAATACATTGCGTACAGTTACTCGTAATTATTCCTAGCCGAAACCAATGTACAGTAGAGTTCAAAAACATTTACACACTCAACCTTAACACAACGGAATAAAGTTCAAAATGTATACATATTTCTGTACTCACTAGAATCCAATGCCCAGGTCCCCTAACCATCAGAAGCCAGGGAATCTAGATAAAAAAATCATAAAACCTTAAATTCAACTTAGTTCCAAAGACGTGAAGATGAATTTAGCATGAGCAAATTAACAAGCATGTAGCTCGCCAAGCGGTTCAATATTAAAAAAACTCTCCGCAACACTTTATATAAAAAAATACATAAACACAATAATATACATAATTTGACAATGCATGCGGCCGTCGGCGCTTCACACCGCGACATAACAAACGAACCAAAAGTGGGAAAATTAATTGTCATAACTAAATATAAAAGTGTTGGAAAAATTGCTGTCTCAACGTTCAGCGAAAAACACCTACTTTCTAACTTTGTAATAATTTTGTATAACATATGGGAACCAAATATTGTTTTTTTTATTGATTTGTGTTCAGTGGCAAGCGCCGATCCACGCATCTATGGCACTAAAAAGGCAACCCACTCGCATACTGCTATTCTGCCCGCCACAATTAAAAAACGCAGTAAGTGTACCACGACCACCATACCTTGATCTCATACAGATTGCCGGTAGTTCAAAGTTGGAGACCAATATATAGTGGCCGATTTACACTTACTGCGTTTACAATTCTCAAGGGCAGTTTGACCTTTGGACACTCGAGTCTGTTCTCGCGTTGAAGTACAGACATTACTGCTATCACGAAAACCAGTCGCAAACGTTAACAGCTGTCGATATATCTGGGTGTAAAGGTAAAACTCATTAAGTGCCATTTACTTTTACATGAATTAATGAGTTTTACCTTTACACCGACGATATTGTCTGTAAATTTTCTCTTTTATTCGGACGTCAAATGAGAGAGGTGTAAGATAATATTGCAAACACTGCCAACTGTAGGGCCACCAATCGATGCCAGAGTACTTTCTTTCAGCATCAAGCGATTCCCGCGGCTTAAGGTGGAGTTCAAAAAGTTGGATATAATTAATTAAATAGTTAAATTTTCTATGAAACTTTCCGTTATGCGACGAAAACTATCCTTACATATGGCTAATTTTTGTCGCACAACGGAAAGTTTCATAGAACATTTAATCCGTCGAGTTAGCATGCCCAACTTTTTGAACTCACCCTCAAACGGCTTGGAGCAGGTAGGTATATGGTCTTCGTGTTATCTAACCATAATAAACGTTCCATTTTTCTCGTGAGAGACGTAATGTCTATAAACGCAAGAACAGGACGCCAGATGCTTCGCTATACGCTCTAACTAGATTTATTTTTTAGAAAACTTGATCTTTTGAGTTGTATGAAAAAAAAGGGTTTGAAATAATAGCCAGAGTTGCTCACGGCGAAAAGTTTTATTTACAAAAACACAATAAACACAGTGTCGTGTCCGCGGTATTCTATAATGGATCATTTTATTGATTTACAAGATCGAACCTAAATTGATCGATAAAATAATCCATTCTAGTTGAGAACCGCACAACGAAGCATCTCCTAATCACCTGTACCTTATTGCTATATGTTCCAAGTTAAACACTTACAACAAACTAACATACGACATCCGGACCACCCGGCGTCGGTCACGACCTTGCTAACAATACATAAAATAAATAACATCTCATAACTTATAAAGTGAAATTGAGCAGGCTTCGGCCGACCAATCAGACGCTCTGGTTCTTTGCAATCGGCCAATCAGCGTGAAGCGTGCAAACTATAGTCGATCCAAGCAAGCTTTGACGTTTGCATTCCGCCTGCTTGGTGCGAACTATTAGCGACTAATAAATATACTTTAACAATTCTGTAACTGCAGTGAACAAGAGATGTTAGTTTATAAACAATAACTAGATATTAATAAGGCCGTTAGTATTAAACTAATGACATTTGTAAACCAATATACACATGATTATTTTACAAACAACAATTTCTTTTTTTTTAATTCGAAACTATGCTATAAAACGCTCATAATGAATTTACTCTAAGTTAAAATTACGGACTCACTATTCATAAAAAATAGATAAAAATACTTTAACTAGACAAAGGTCAAATCGAAATTATTAAACGTCATTAAAAACGAAATTTGACGAGTCTCTAGTATATTACATGCATAAGAAATAATATTGTCATGCGTGAAGCAGTCAAAGTTTATTGACTAGTTCTTACGATCAGACGAAGTGTTATAAAGCCAAAATGAGCAAACTGAAGGGACGGAGAACTGAACATATATAACCATAGACACTAAATTAACAAGAAAAAATACAATGCTGTAGCTGAGAGCCCAAACCTGTCCTTAACCCTTTACAATGAAAATTCATTTTACCTCTATTAAAAATCTTGTATATAGAGCTATATTTTTTTTTAAACGTTTTTTGCAAGAACTCTCAATACATTTTTCATTGAACTATGAACTTTGTAGTGACCGTATCAATGGTTTCACCGGCCGCAGTAATTTCTTATAACAGTAATGTTGGAGCACCCAGCGTTAGCATCGATTTTTTCCGTGTTTTGGTGTTCTGAATAACTTTGGCACAATGGAGCATTGCATGAACAATCAATGGTTCTCGTACTCTATGCTTAACTTACCCGACCGGAAGTTTAGGCACTATTGGCTTTTATTTACATATAGACTGCAATTTGTCATGAATAGCCCACAGCTAAATGTCAGTTGACACAGCGCGAGCTCAGAAGAAATTAAAACAGATCCCACCATTAAGGACTACTACTCGTTTTTAATTTTCAATGTGTTTTTATTGTGACGTCTTTCGACCGCTAGCACACTGCTCGCTTCGCTCGTGGTTTCGCTTTTATTTAACTTATCAAAGCATGTTAAGTCTGTGTGCGTAGCACGCCGTGGCAAGCGGCTTAATAAGGAAATAATTTTCAATTAAATTCACTGCAATTCTGATATGTACAGATCTCTTTTAAAAGCTGTACATTCACATTAGTTAGGGTCACCTTTGACCAAGACATCACAACCCAAGTTCATTATTACCTACAAAACATTCCGGTTTTATTATATTTGATGACCTACCATGCGAAGTGGCAAGAAAAGCTACTATTGACAGACATTCTACGCAGAAATATTTAGAAATCACATTCTACTCGTTTATCGGGATTCATAACAAAATAAACTCTGAAGTTTACAACAAATATAATCGATTTTTTCTTAGCTTTGGCCAATCGCGACTCAAAATTGGCACATTCAAGGAGACACGCTACTGGATTTGACTACAAAAAGAGGGATAAAACAACTTTGAGCGATTCTCGGGCCCCATAATAACCACGAGAGTTTTTCATGTGTTTCTATTATTATAATTTTTATTTCGAAATGCTTACCAGTAATTTTAAGTACAATTCTCGTGCATGACAACAAGTGATTCTTGAAAGTGTTCTTTGATACTTTGTTTATTGTAAAATGTGACCATATTTAATGTTTGTGCAATCTCAATTTAAACATGCGTGATTAATAATATATACTATCATTGTTATTACTATCTCTAGATTTGTATTGTAAAGGTGTTATAACCGTCTGAATGTTCGTTTAAATTCAGTTAAAACAATTTAGTTCTCGGTTGGTCAATAATATCTACTAAAATATTTAGTCCAATAGAGGATAATTATGACTTATCGCGATGTATTAAAGTCGATAATTAAGCAACAAATAATTTCTCTACACTACAACTAGATACCCTTATAATTTCCTAAGCTGTACACTCCATCCGACTGAACACAATCCGCCACCCAACTCTTATATTTAAAAACAACCCGTTTGTAGGGAACTGTGTAAAAATCTTACCGCGTTACGAAGATTATTGAGATATTGACAGGGGGCCGCGAGCGGTCGTGACCGCACACATGAACACAAACACACACACGCGCGCAAGCGCCACTTCACACTTCACACGAAACTCCTTGCAGCCAACGGTGTCTCTGAGGAATTGCATCTTGTCACAACCTCCAAACTCTGATATGTTATTGATATAAGGGCGGCGTGCCGTCTCTTCGCGTTTCTTGATATCTTTTGCAAGCTGCGAGGATACACTACTTATATCCTCGCTATCAACATGAGGTTCTATTGTCTGAGTATGTTTAATTCTGTCATAAGTGAGTTCCGCAATGCCTCTAAAATTTCTGCCATCTCTGCCATCTGATTGAGGTATTTCTGTAGTTTTTAAAAAAGTGGTCCCACTGTTATCCCCGCCTACAATCGCTGGAGGTTTCACTACAACTTGGGCGGTTGTGTCAAATATTGCAGGAGTCACAATCCCGCTGCCATCTTTACAAACCTCTCCATCAGTTAGATTCTTCGTACGGGTACATTTGACATGTCTTTTATGCCTTACAACTTCACAACCAAAGCGTTCTTTACAATCAGAACTCATATCCACATCCTCAGTTGTAACAATCCCACTAAAGTCTCCGTGCATTAAAGTGGAACACCGGTTATCATCTCTTTCTTGCATCATAACGGAATAGCAGTTATTTTCTTGCCTGACAATGGCATTATTTCTGAACAAGCTTGTAGCAGGGGCAGAGCAGAATTGTCCCGGCAACACACCGGCACAGTGATCTCTATCTTGTCTATTTCGCGTGACGTTGGCAACATTTTCTTGGTGTGTGACATTATTTGTAACTCCATTTGCTCGTGTGGCAGGGACGAGGCATTGTCCTGGCAACACAGCGGCACAGTGGTTGTATTGTCCATGTCCTGGCGTGGCGGCGTTGCTGGGTCGGTCGGTGGCAGTGTGTCGGCGCGGCCGGGGCGGGCATCACAAGGCCTTGAGCTTGCCGTTGGCGGCGGGCGGGGGCGCCAGGCCCGGGCGCCCGGCCGCCGCCGCCGCCGCCTGCTCCATGCCCTTCTCGATGCCCGCCTGGTACAGGGGCTTCATCACCTGCACGCACAATACGAACAGAATCAACAACTGAATCAAAAACTTTGAAAATCCGGCCGCCTACGTAGGATAAGGATTACATGTCAACAGTTTTAAAGCATCAGGACTGAGGAGGTTCTAATATAGCCTATGACACTCCTTGGTTGAACACAAATTGATGCCCTGCACTTTAAAATTCGTCAAGGCGTTTGGCATACAGGACGTCGCAAAAAACATGAATACATACACCCGAATGAGTATAGAAAACTAAAACCCAACTGCAAAAAAGAATAAAACTACTAGATTTTTTTTTTAAATTTCCAATTGCAATGTTTTATAATAAAACCATCGCACAATAAAGACAAATCGATAGACACCTCATTTATCAAAATCAGTTCATTAGGAACGACGCTAGAGTGGAATATATTTACATACATACATATGGTGTAAAAATCATTACCATTCCTTTACTTCGCCGTAGACGGGTAAAACATTACTTTCCCTTTCGGGTGAGTCGGGTAACATTGAAGAGTGACAACGCAAGCGACTTTTCTCGGCAGTTTTTAGCAAACAGGTTTATGACAGTAGCGCAACAAGCACGACTCACATTGTCCCACAGCACGTTGGCCGTGTCGTCGATGGTGACGCCCAGCTCGCGCATCTCGCCGCTGTACCTGGAGGCAAACAATCAACATTTCAATAACATCCTCGAACAACTGAAGCAAGAATCAAGCGGGCCCGTAAACAAAGATATTTGTGTGGTGAGCGCAAGTTTGGGATATATATATATACTGGGTGTTTTTTTATTCGTCGAAAAAAATTTGGGGGTTAAATCAGTAAGTCATACTGATCAACTTTCACTATGGGACCAACTCCGAAATCGCGAAAATAAAATTGATCATCCCATACATTTTGGCTAGTCAGCTGACGATGTTTTGTATGGGAGGGTCAAATTTTTTTTCGCGATTTCGGGATTGGTCTCATAGTGAAAGTTGGTCAGTATGACTTACTGATTTAAGCCCCAAAATTTTGTAGACGAATAAAAAAACACCCAGTATATAAATAATAAATCTGGAAAACCGAGCGTCGCTTGAATTTTCATCGATTTCTATACAAAAACAAAAAAAAAACTGTCCATAGCTGGGGTTCGAACCCGCGGTGTTCGGTGTAGTAGGCCAACGCTTTAACCATTAGGCTATTCAATTACGAACCATATTGCGCGGGCAAATCTTCGCGGGCGTCGCTCGGGTCGAAACTAAATTTTCACGAAGATGACACCTTGACAGATCGATTACTTGACCCAATATACCTCTGTTCCGCAATTTTCATCGAAATCGTTAGAGCCGTTTCTGAGAACGCGATTACAAATATAGGTACAAGCATTGCTCGTAAAATAGTATAGGATATAAGCAGGTTGTTCCAACAGTAGGTTAGGACTAGATCAATAGGGATGATAACAATTTTTTTTTGTCGATGAGGAGGAGCATGGACTCGTATTTTTTTCATTTTTCACATAATCAAAAAAATACGGAGATATATTGAGTTGAAATGTCGTATGACGTCACGTCTCACTACAATTTTTACACAGAAGTGACGTCACGAGCCCCCACTCCCGAACTTTGACTTGCTATCTTTGTAATTTTTTGCTTGATTGACCAAAGAAAAAATACGCGTCCAATATTTTTTGATAATCTAACTGACGGACTAAATAGCATTTCGTTTTCTTTACCCAGCCATCATCCCTATTAGTATGCTGCCCTGCTAAGGTAAAAGGTAGTATTTTACACAAAACAACTGTAATAATTGCAACCTCATTACTGAGTAATAAGGTCGCAATTGCTACAGTATTTTTGTGTAAAATACTTCATTTTACCTTAGCAGGGCAGTATGGGATTGTTCCATATATTCGCACCTTCAGGATGAAAGGGACCTAATACAAAATGTTAAGTTTTCTAATTCGAGTCATAACATTATTATTATAGGGACCTAATTCAAAATCTAAACATTTTGGAATTAGGTCACTTTCATTGTAAAGTTTTATAAATCATCATGCTGTTGGGACTGCCTAAATGGTGCAGTGCCTCGGGCATGTTTGCGGGGGCACGCACAAATGATTTTCACGCGATTATGAGAAACAAAATTGTATCACTGTTGGATCGTATTAGGCAAAGTCGCAACAGCATTCTGAAAATAGTGGCTGGCAGATTTGACTGCCCAATGCTCCAACACTGGGTTGGGCAAGTGAAATCCGTCACCCAGTATATAAAATAAGTATTATTTCTGCTGTCTACTAACATAATGTTAAGTATTACTAACAACTCATATGGGTTGATGAGTGACCTGAAATAAAGATTTTCATTTCATTGTAAAGTTTAATTAATATTAGTACCTGATGTAGGCCCAGAGCACGAGGGTGAGCAGCGCCACGCCCATGGCCAGGTTGCACAGATTGGCGACGGGGTAGAGCCCCACGAGCCCGAAGATGCCGGACAGCACGTAGAAGCTCATCGCGATCGCGAAGAACACGGACGGCGTGCGCGCCGCCTTGAAGATGTTCTTGCTCTCATTGTGCGCCTTGAACTGGTTGAACTGTTCCTCCAGGTCCTGGAGAGATTGTGAAGATATAGACGTAGTTTAAAAGACTGTAGTTATTGGGTAAAGACGAAATGGTTAGGTTGACCAGTAAACCGTTACGAGGAATTAAGTAAACCTGATGCCGTGGTAGCCTAATGGTTTGACCTGCCGACTCGTAGGTACCTCTAAGATTTTGGAATTTATGTGCAAAATATAATTTGTAAATTTACCATGAGCTTTTCAGTGAAGGAAAACATCGCGAGGAAACCTGCACACACCTGCAAAGCAATTTGATGGTGTGTGCGAAGTTTCCAATCAGCTCTGGGCCCGCGTGGGAACTATAGCCCAAACCCTCTCATTGTGAGTGGAGGCCTGTGCCCAGCAGTGGGACGTATATAGGCTGGATTATTATTATTATTAAGCCCGATGACAAGAGTTGACCTGAGATCTGAGTTTGACTTTGATAAGCAGATGACTGCAAAAAACAACAGTTTGTCTAAAAAATGTGATTTTATCAGGAATTTATGTCAGAATTCAACAACAAAGCGAGTAGAACTCGATTAAAACCTACTAACCAGTAGTCACACGAGTTTCGGTTTAACTAGCCTCTATGCACGGCGTTAACATTGTTGCATTGCGCTTCAACCGTTTTGCATGCTACCATCTCCTATTTAGATTTAACTAAAATTATTGTTAATAAGTGATTTATGTAAATGTTTTGAGAAATAAATGTGTTAAATCATAAACCATAAACGCGCGTCAAATCTAGGCCAGTTGAATTTCCTCGATTCGTTTGTAAGATCTGGACTCACCCTCGCCAGCTGGTCGCAGTAGGACTGGCTGAACTCCTGGCCGCCCATCTTGCGCTTGGCGTGGAAGGCGTGCAGCGCCTTGTCGCGCACGCGCGCGTGCTCCGCCTCCAGCAGCTGCGTCTGGAGATAGGGCTTGGCGCCGCCGCACACCTCCTCCATTAAATTCGTGTACACTTCTCTCGCTTCTGCTACCGCTGTTAGGTTGTTTGCTTCTGCTGTCGCCTGGAAAATGTTGTCATCAAATAATCATAATCACTACATAGTATAAAAATGTAATGTAATGTATGTGTATAGTAATGTAATTTCGTATATTTTGACATGCAATGCGTTATATATTGTATTACATTGATGAATAAATAAACTAAAGTAAAACAAAGTCGCTTCCCGCCGTCTGTACCTTTGTATGTATGTACGCTTAGATCTTTCAAACTACGCAACGGATTTTAATGCGGTTTTTACCATCAGTTAGATAATTTTTCACGGAAGGTATATAATAGAACCCGGAGCGAAGCGAGGGCGGGTCGCTAGTATTAGGATAAGCAAATATATCCACTCTTGCACGTTAGGGTTCTCCAATAGCCACAAGAACCAGTTATGCATAGTGTAAATCTATCAAACTTCTGCATGTTCACAAGGCCCTTGAATGAGTAAAACGAGGAAGTCTTGGGCCAAACCTAGTTAGAGAAAGAAGCTAGAACTCACCACGAGCATGCTCTTGGGCTCGGGCAGCTCGTTGCCCTTGTAGATGTTCATGTAGGAGACGAAGTACTGCACGAGCTCCTTGGCCTTGACGCGCTGGCCGTTGATGAGCTTGGGCACGAGGTTGCGCGGCGCCAGCAGCATGGGCACGAGCTGCTGCAGCGCGCGCTTGAACTCCGCCTCGATGTCTGTGCCCACAACCACCTTTATCAGCGCCCTCACGTCACACGAAGCAAATGGTCCCCAAACATCCGACTGATGTACAGTATTTATGGCAAAAATCTATGCCAATCGATCTCAAATTTTTCAAGGATCGTAAACACCTTAAAATTCCAAATTTTTTTTGCTGAAAATTCATTTGTCCAAATTTTTGGCCGAATTTAAATTTTTCCGAAAACTATGTTATGCTATCTTAAATTGAATGCATAATCCAATCGGCTATACGTAGGTCAGACTAAGTTGGTCAAGGTAATAAGGAAAAACCCAAAAAAAAAAAAAAATTGAAAAAAGATGAGATTATGAAAAATCTGTACCCATCAAAGACCGACCAAGGTAAACAAACTAAAAAAGCCAAAATCGAATAAAAACACCTACTAATTAGTAGGGAATGTATTTGGGTATACCACGAAGCACTCGACTCGACACTTCAGATGCCCCATACTTTTCATTCGTCTCTCGAAACTATCCCCCTTACTAATAAACGTTGAGTAACGGCTGAGTAGTTATACAATGCTTTGTCCTTATCTGTCATTGTGACATTTGAATTCGACAGATAAGGACAAAGCATTGTATAACTACTCAGCCGTTACTCAACGTTTATTAGTAAGGGGGTAAATCGAGAGAAAGGGATATCTCCCTTTCGTAGCCTAACTTCACTTCGGTTTTCAAATTAGAGTCCCATTTTGTGCGTACGCGCGTCTGTCTGTCTAAATGCCCAGTATGTATGTCTGTGTGTCAGTACCAGAGAGCCGTCCGTCGAACTGCGGGTTGGTCGCGACCCTGAGCCCTGGATGCGGCAGCAGGAAGCACGCGATCTCGCTGAAGCACGACGTGATGTGCTTGCGCAGAGACTGGAGCTCTGGGTGCTGCTTGTCAGACACCTGCAAAATTAACCATTTATAGTATCACTAGCTTTCCGCCCGCGACTTTGTCTGCGGTGAGTCAGTACTTTCGTAAGTTAAAATATAACCTATGTCCACCCTGAAAGTCCATTCCAAATGTTGGTGAAAGAATTTTTGATATTGTTCCAGTAGTTTTTGAGTTTATTCGTAACAAATATACAAAAATACAAATCTTTCCTCTTTATAATATTTGTATGATGTAAAGCTCGTCCAAGTTGAAATAATTTCCTCCGCACCAATTTAGAAATACTACTAAGGTCGGAGTTCACAAACCAATTTAACGGACTGTTAAATCCTAATCGGCTGTTAGTCAATACATTTTGACAGCCGTCAGACCTCTAATTGCCTGTTTTAACTGTTGGATAACTCCGACCTAATATGTACTACTATTATGAGCTAGCTTTTGCCCGCGACTTCTACGCGGGCGGAGACGCGGGCAAATGTTAAAGTTTCTATGAAATTTTCCGTGAAGGAGCGTGTCGTTTCAACTTAGACATTATTTTATGTATAGTGAGAAGGCATTTGTTTAGCATACTGTGGCTGGCCGTGCAAGAAGCTGGTCTTCAATCCGGGAGTAAGGTCACATAGTGTTTTAGAAAGAACTTTTTTTATGGCATAACACAAAGTACCACACAGACTCTGAGACTCTTGAACTTTATAGACCTGCATTCTCCGAATTGCTCAAGAAGTCAAGACTAAATATGCATAGCCAACTCTGAGAACTCAAATTAAATGCCTGCAAGTATGGCAATATCATTACCATTATGGTACGTTATCGATGTAGTCCAAAGGATTAGCAAGCTGAAGTGGCAGTGGGCCGGCCACATCTGTCGCAGGACCGACAACCGCTGGGGTAGACGTGTTCTAGAGTGGAGACCACGCCTCCAGCTGGGAGCGGTTGGAAAACTGCAGACCGAGCTCAGTGGCGGGCCATGGGAGAGACCTATGTCCAACAGTGGACGGAAGTGGGCTGATGATGATGTCAATCATTTCACCAGCTCTTACCCTTACTGGTGTGAACCTTCTTGGCAGGTTATTGAGCAACTTGCCAGAGTTGTCAGGAGTAAAAAAATGAGGAGTGAAGTGGTGTGGTGACCTTGAGCCGGCGCTGCAGGATGCTGGCGCCGCCGTCGGCGCCGTAGGGCGCCTCGTACGGGAAGCTCCAGTCGCGCACGAGGAACTGCAGCCGCTGGAACGGCGTGCGCCCGCTGTCCTCCAGCGCCAGGCGCCCGTACTCTGTGAACAGCTGGAAACGGGGCCGTGCTCAGCAGACGTCATACCAATACCAATGCCAACACTAAAGCTATGAACTCCTATATTACACGCCTATATTACACGTTACAAAGCCTATATTACACGAACGACAGAGGGCGCTCATAATGTAAACAATGTTTGAATATAACCGTGTAAAATAAAATAGCAAAATAGTGAAAAAACTGTATATATATAGTTAATAGTGTGCGGACATGTTAATAGCTCTATGACTCATGTGTGGAAGTGTTATCTCGTTTAAATATAAGAAACAACGGAAGATAAATATGTTTTACTGAAATGTGTGACTAAAAGACCGTTACGCTGTTAAAGTCAAAACTGTGAATACCTAAGTTACGAAAGGGTTTTGTTTCTCGTTAAACTGATCTTTATTGCAATTAAAAAGTGAAAAGTGAAGTGATAAACGGTGAATTAGTGAAAAAACAAGTCAGAGGGTACAGTTTTTAAAGCAGATGCAAGATTGTTGAAAACAGCACCATCTGTGAGAAATATTGAGAACTACGACTACAGATATCGAGCCACGAAAGATAACAACAATTAGGCTTGCAACTTTTGTTAGCATCACGTAAGATGTCAGCACTGAACCAGAATAAGTGCGCAGCATGCAACGAAGAAATAACACATAGACGATTTTTAAATTGTTCAGTATGCTCTGAGAAATTTGACATAGATTGCGTTAATATATCTGAAAAAAGATTCTACAATATAATGTCCATGGAATATAAACGCACTTGGATATGCCCACTGTGCAAATCGAAAAAACCAAAACAAGACAATACGAATACTCCAGTTCGTCAGCAACTACCAAATGAGGCTCTTAGTAGCTGTTTCTGTGATGCTACCGACGGCACCTCCGTTGATGATGGAAACGTAACCCAGAGAAGGAAAGCGACGAAAAAATACATAGATGATGACTCTCTAAGTTTAGAAAACACTCTTCCATTGGGAGATACCATACTGTCAAACTCTGGTGAAGAAACGATTTCTATATTGATTAAGGAGATACGGGAGCTTAGAGCACAAATTACCGTTCAATCACAAAAACAAGAGATAAGAGACAATGAATTATCAGTCACGATTAAAACGCTTCAAAAAAGCGTTAGCAATATTAACAATAGATATGATATGTTAGAGACTGAACTGAAGGACCTGAAAACCTCAAGTGTAGATAATAAAAACAGTCTAATTGAAGTAGATCTAGAAAATAAGCGACTCTCTCGAGAAATAACAGAAACACAAAAGATAATATCTTCATTAGTACAAACCATTGAAAGCCATAATTCGAAGTCGGAAGTGATATCGCCCTTAAAATCAAATGCTGGAAAAATAACTCACTCATCATCTTCCAACAAATCCTGCGGAGAAAACTACTTACCTTCCCCTCACAAATCCACTGAGAAACCACACCCTAAAGAGCAAGATAGAGATAATGGCAGAGTATTCGTCTTGTACGGCCTTGATGAAACGAGGTTTGAAACCGAAGCTGAGCTGCATAACAGGGTTATAAACGTCTTTCTAGACATCACTCAAATAAACCTAAATGGCTATATTGAAGAACTGGAACGCATCGGGAAAAGAGGCATACGAAGACCACTCAAAATAGAGCTCCTTAGTAAGAGGATGACAAAGTATCTCCTTTCAAATGTAAAAATGTTCAGGAACACCGGCCTCTGGATATCGGAGGTTCTTGATCAAAAAGGTCTGCAAGAAAGGAAGTTACGTAGAGATAGCAACAGAAAACCTACGCCGCTCAGTAATGCGAATTATAGAGATACCAACTCTAGCCGCGTCTTTATACGTTCGCAACACGAACATTCTGTAAATGAAACGAGAAAAAGGAACAATCACTCCTTTCGCAGCTAATAATTTGGCAATACTGTTCCAAAATGTAAGAAGTATTAGCAATAAAATCCAGTTATTAGAAGCACTTACAGAAGAAATGAACCTGCCAATTATTTGTTTAACAGAAACATGGATCACAGAAGCTAAGAAAAAAATATTAATTGTAGAAGATTATAATGTTGCTAGTATTTTTAGTAGGAAGGAACGCGATGGCGGAGGCGTTTGTATACTGACAAAAGAAAACGTAGAGTTTACAGAATTAGAAGATATAGTTAAACTGTCCATAGAATATGTGATTGAAATATGTGCAATAGAAATACCTAAGTTAAGTTTAATACTAATAGCTATATATTGGCCAAATAGTAGTAGAGAGGTAAATTTATTTAATGTACAATTAGAAAAATTATTGAAATTAGTGGTTATTAAGTTCAGTAAAAAAAACGTTATAATTGGTGGGGACCTTAATGTAAACTTTCTTAGTAATTCTAGCCAGACTAAAAGTATGACGGAACTGTTCAAAAGCTACAATTTTTTCCAGAATGTTAAGGAGCCCACAAGGATCACTGATACAACTTCAACATGTCTCGACGTAGTGTTCACAAATTTTAACAATGTAAACTGTACTTTTGATGTAAAGGAACTTGACTTATCAGATCATAAAGGTATTATTGTGACTTTACCTTTTCCACAGCCAGTTAAAAATGAGGCCTTGTGGACTGAAAGAAGAATTTTTAGTAAAAATAATATTAAAATATTTCAGGCACAACTACAATGTATTGACTGGGATAGTATATTTTCACCCGACCAAAATACAAATCAAAATTATAATGCATTTCACAAACAAATAGTCACTATTTTAGATCGTTGTATTCCCAAACAAAAAATTAGACTAAAAAAGAAAATGAGCAAATCTTGGTTAAGTGCCGGTCTAAAAATGTCCTGTAAAAATAAAAGGCTATTAAAATTACTAGTGCAATCACAACCAGACTGCACAACTTTAAAGAAATATTATAAAAATTACGAAAAAATCTTAAAGAAAATAATTAAAATTTCAAAACGCCATCAATTTATTAAAAGAATACAATCTTCAAAAAATGTTACTAAAACCATGTGGCAAGTTATAAAAGAAAGGACAAATAAAGAAAATACTAAAATTATTAAAAATTTAAAATTAATTGTTGACGATATTTCTATCAATAACCCTTGTGACATTGCCAATACGTTAAATGATTTTTTCGTATCCGTTGGAGCTAGCTCGCCGGATCGCGCGCCTAAGGGCAGGCCAGTTGTTTCCCCTACTCCTCAATCGCTGTACTTGAGCCCAGTTAGTCAGAACGAAATAAAAAATATCATATCAAATATGAAAAATAAAACGAGTTTTGGTTTTGACGAGATCCCGCCGATCCTCATAAAACAATGCAGTGACGAATTAGTAATACCTCTAACGTACTTAGTCAATCAATCTTTTTCCGAATCAACTTTTCCCGATCTTCTAAAAATTTCAATAATAAAACCTATACCCAAAACTAAAGTAACAAATGATCCAAATAAACTCCGCCCCATAGCATTATTATCCTCCTTCTCAAAAATATTCGAATCCGCAATGGCTATGAGATTAAAATCTTTTTGTGAGAAACTCAATATATATGACGACAGTCAAAATGGTTTTCGAAAACAAAGGTCAACTGTTTTTGCATTATACAAATTTACACATGCTATTCTAAACATAATAAATAACCGGAAGTACGCCGTGGCTATGTTGCTGGATATGAGCAAGGCTTATGATAGAGTCTCCCACAAAATACTTTTAGAAAAATTATACGGAATAGGTGTGCGGGGAATAGCTAACAAATGGTTTGCGTCTTACCTCGAGAATCGTAAACAATTTGTTGATGTTGATTACCACGACACAAACAAAAATTGCCTTACTAATTATAGATCCCAGGAACAAACATTAAAGGGTTCAATCCCTCAAGGTAGCGTGTTAGGCTGTATACTTTTTGTAATCTATATAAATGATTTACCAAAAATTATTCATAATAACAGCATACTCTATGTAGATGACATAACTATAATTTTCCAATGTAACAATAGTGAGGATTTAAAAAAACAAATACAAGTTACTCTTGAGCAAATAACGGATTGGTTAGAGGATCATAATTTAAAATTAAACCTAGTAAAAACAAAATTAATTCAAATTAAACCGCGACAAAAAATACCTATCGAAACCAACTTTTCATATAAAAATGATGTCATAGAGACAGTCTCCTCATGTAACTTGTTAGGAGTGGAAATAGACTCAGAGTTGAACTGGAAACCGCACGTAGATAAAATAATAAATAAAATATCTAGATTCACATACGCTCTCTACGAATTAAAAAAATGCACAAATATAAAAACTGCCATAACAGCGTATTATGCCTACGCGCACGCCTGGCTTAGTTACGGAGTGATCATGTGGGGCAACAGCACCCATGCTAGAAAAATTTTCACTCTACAAAAGAAATGTATCAGGATATTAGTTAATATTAAACCAACAGATACATGCAGGCCACATTTTACTCGTTTAAATATCCTAACTCTGGTGTCTATATATATTTACGAAATATGTAAACTTGTAAGAAATCACAAAGACCTATTTGCAAAAGAAAGGGATAATTGTTGCCAGTTAAACCTCAGAAAGAGAAATAAACTACTGAGCTCTTTTACTAATTTAAAAATTGTTAGTACTGGGACACATCATATGGCTGTAAAAATTTACAATAAGTTACCTCTCACAATAAAAATTTTAAAAAAAGAGTCTATATTTTGTAGTAAGTTAAAGAGCTATTTGATATCAAAATGTTTTTATAACCTAGAAGAATTTTTAACATTTAAAGAATGATGGAAATTGTTAATTTTATTAATTTTAATGCGATATGTAATAGGTATAGTATTGAATAAGTGTTTTAAAGACGAGCGTCTCTAAATAGACATTAAGTGTCTTGTTGCGGTGCCCTTGCAGGGTTTATGTTGAAACTGCCTACTGTATTCTTAAGACCTTATGTACAACATAAAAGCAATAAATGTATATGACTATGACTATGACTATGACTCCTCAACAGAAATGAGTACCGATCAGATTAGCGTTAATTGTTTTAGGTATGACCTAACCTAATCAATGTTAAAAACCCCAGACAAAATAGGGACCCCTTCTTTCAGAGCTAATAATAATAATAACTCTTAAATGGCTAAACGGATTTTCATCAAACCTAGCTACCTAACCTAACACTCTCGATTAAGGCTGCCTTTCCATTGAGGCGGAGACGAGATTCCTCTAGTTTCTATGTGCTGTAAGGTAATTGGTCCTTTTCGCACCGCTCGTCTCCGCCTCAATGAAAAGGCAGCCTAAAGTCACCTTAAAAACTAAATCAAAATCGGTCGATCAGGAGCTACGATGTCACAGACAGATACACAGATCCCCCCCATAGGACTTTTAGAGAACTTAGGCGACGCGAAGTAGTAATTTCCGAACAATAAATAAATTCACTAGAATAGTCTAGAAGGCTAATGTAAGCATCTTTCAGCTGACGTAATTTCTTATCACTTCGTCTGATCAACATAAAACTAAAACTCATTAATCATCTCCTAGGGCGCCTTATGGTGAAAATTGTGGTGATGGTTATTGTAAGGCTGGAAACAGTGCTCGATCGACGCTCAGCGCGTACCATACGCGCCGGTCGCACGCGCTGATCGTCGGTCGTGATCGAGCGTTTAGTGCTTCACTGACGACAGAGTGCTTCAGACGTGTACAGTTAACGACAGATATGTATCCAGTTATAAATGCAATAATATGGGCGTATTTACGCAAACGATTACGGCAAAAAAAAAACAACGTAAGAGAAGATATCATGTTCACCCAGTAGTTTCTTGTCTTTGTCGGGAAGATCGACGAAGTTTGGATTTATTTCTTGACAAACTTCAAACCAAGCTTTTAATTTGGCATCACGGTCTTGGTACAGTTCACAAGAAAGGTCCCACAGTGGTGGACGAAGATGTACTTCAGTGATTAACCTTTCGGTATCGATAACGATATTCTTTTTTTTTGTAGGATGATACATACGCGAGTACGATCAGTCGCTCGCTCAGCGCTGCACTGAATGTATATATATGGTCACCACGCGCGTCAGTCAACCGACGTACGTCGGACCGACGAGCTCGACCGACGGTTGCCGAACGCGCGACGTAGCTGTACGCGCGTAGCAGTTTATCAGCGCTGCACTGTATTTCGTCTTACATTTTCATTGATATAGCTACGTCCAACCGATGTCAGCGCTGAGCGTCGGTCGAGCACTGTTTCCAGCTTAAATCTACTCCGCGGCGCAGTCTAGCTGGGTCTGTCCAGGGCTCACCTGCAAGTGCTGTAAGTCGTCCTCCTGGATGTTCTGCGACAGGTTGTATATCTGGACCGACGAGAGCATGGTGGAGAGCGCGAACACGGTAGCGCAGTCGCGCACCGTGGACTCGCTGTCGAACGCGCCCTGCGTGTCCAGCAGAATTATCGCCACCTGGAGGAAAATTGAGGTAAATACAATTTAAGACACTTCTGAAAACTTACAAACTTGAAAGGTGCGATCCACCACCAGATAATCAATCAATCAAAATCATTTATTTCGGACAAAGTCCATAACGTGTTAGTAACATAGTATAACTTAAATCTAGGATTAGTATTATATTTATAATATTAATAAAGGTTTTTCCATGTAGCTGCACCCAGTGCTTCAGCCACGGTGAGTGGAACTCTGTAGGTCTTATTACCTGCCTTAAATACCATAATCTCGCTTTTAAGGCAGGTAATAAGACCTACAGCGTTCCACCTGTGATTCTTATGCGCAATATACGGGTATATGCCTGAAGAATTCCATTATGCGTGACGATGCAGAACAATCATTTTCAAGTTCCATTTGAACTGCTCAATTGTACAGGTGTATGTGTGTGTTTGCGTGCGTGGGTAGTGTGTACCTTCTCGCCCGTTTCAAGCGTGGCCTTGAACACCTCGGACCACATGAGGATGCCGGTGGTGTCGCGCTCGGAGCCGCCGCGCCAGCTGAAGCCCTGCAGGGGCTCGTCGGGCGCGCCCAGCCAGTCGCCGCCGCCGCCGCTACCGTACTGGAAATAAACATTTGTTAATAACATTTATTTTATTTGTGCGCCTAGTTGAGCCTAGGTGAGCCTAGTTGGTAATGATCCTGCCTACGAAGCTAGCGGTCTCGGGTTCGAATCCCGGTATGGGCCTTAATTTGGGACTAGGTCAATTTGTGTAATAGTCCCTGATATTTATTTATTTATTATTTCTTTTATACCGAAAAGGTCGCAAATCACACGTTTTAAACATAAAGCGACAAGTTTCCTTTTAAATTGCCAACCAGACAATAAAGGTGACGACCAACCTAATGGAATTTCAAGACGCCATTGATATTGTCCGTATTATTTATCCAACACCATGAATTCCTGTAGAATCCTGTGGAGACCCTCAACTCACCTTATGGTGCATATATCTGAGGAAGAAGTCCAGCAGGAAGCTCTTGCCCTTCCTGAAGGCGCCGGCCACGGAGACCACCACCACGGCGCGGTCCCGGATGTCTTCATCATGCAGGAGCTCCTTCAGCGCCTCCTCGTCCAGAATGAACGTGTGGTCGGGCCCAGTGTTCACGATCTGGACGCCGCGGGGGCCGGTGGCGGGCGGCGGGGGGGCCGGGGGTTCTTCTACTGTTGGGAGAGGAGGTTACATGGTTAGGCATAATATTGAGAGTTCAATTCAATTGTTTATTGCATATCACATTCAAGAGTTGTCAAACTCGTTTGCTTGGCTCGGCGATGCCACGCATTCTTGGCACTCGAACCTTATGAGGCTTCATTAGAGGCTGCCTAAATAACTATAGCGCGGCTCGTCAGTGCCCTGCCCTAATATGGAAAGTCGCGTTACTCGCAATCACGACGTCAAAAACTTGAAGTAATTATTAAAGAGGTACAGTCGCCATCATATATATATATTGCAGCAAACAAGGTGGTCACAAATATCTGAACACGACTCTATTGTCAAGGCGTTAGAGTGCATGTTCAGATTATTCAGATATTTTTGACCACTCTGATATGTACAGATATATTTGATGGCGAACTGTACATTAATTTCGTGAGACACGAATAGGGGAGGGGCTCGAAGAAAAAACACGAATGATATCCATTTGGGACAGGGTGTCAGATATTATGTGTATTTTTTTGTACAGTGCAGGATATCGAAAAACAACCCGCACTTCAAGTGTTTTTTTTTTTTTTTATTTGCAACAAAAACATATTGTGGAATATAAAGCTGTGACTTCTATGTATAAGCTTAAAATCCTCGCCAAAGATGGGAAGATATCAAATAGGTAATAGCTGATTAATCCTCACGTGATTAATGGACGAATCTAAGGGCTATTAATTTTATAGAGCCAGATCTTCATCCTAATTTAATTTCTGATCCGAGAACTGCCGTACAGTCAACGCAAACTCCAATGAGTGTCGTCTGAGTCATCTCATAAGACCTATTATGGAAATACTTCATCGTATACAGACCTAAAAACCCATACGCGTAGTATACTCCTACGCAAAATCGCGGGTTCAATGACATAAAAATATTACTTTAGTTTGCACAAACAATAAATTAACTAGTTTCCACAATATCCTTCGTTCTTCTAATTACATTATACCGATTGTTTATGTCGCCATTTACAGGTGCCATAGCTTTAATAACAATTGAAGACGTGATTGGATGAAGGGGGTATGTACTGAAGAACTTGCGAGGTAAATTGCGACTTAACACCTTTATTTAAGTCATAAAAATGTAGATCGAAAAAGTGACATACCCCCTTCATCCACTCACGTCTTCAATTATAATAGCACAATGCGAATAGCGCTATTATATAGCAGTGCATACTGCACGGGCAATTGTAGGTACAAAGAATTGTCTGCTGAAGAACGACATGTACACAGTATAAATATAGCTAAAGCAGTAAAGAATAGTTTACGAATAGTTTCGCTTTGTATTTTATTCTCCACGAAACCATTCGTCTCCACGCGGCACTCGCCACTGACAGCACTGCCATGTCCGCTTAGGGGTCTCATTGAGACGTGCGTCTGTGTGAGGTGACGTTTCGATCCGAACGTTTGTTCGTAGTTTCTTTAGTGCTTTAGCTATATTTATATATTGTGACATATATTTGAAATAGCAAAGTGACAATGCCGTCTTAAGTATCGAAACCGAAGACAGAAATATAATGAAAGTGACTGAAGGAGCTTTATTTCACACACAGCTAGTTCGACGCCGGCACGACGCGAGCAAAACGCAACGCGAAGGAGTTGGACGCGCTGTCTGTGTGACGGTCGCGCAACGCTGGCGTTGAGCTCAATCTCGTCTCTCAAGCTTTAGTTTAGTATAGAAACATACACTTAGGGCCTATTTCACAATCGACAAGTAAATTCATCTATCAGTTAAAGATAGCCCTCTCTTTGTCTATTTTCAATTGTAAGAAAGGGAAAGGGCTACATTTATTTGACAAATATGCTATGTGATGATTGTGAAACAGACGGTAAATCACATAAACAAATATGTGACATTTACGCCTAGATTCACAAACAATTCTGATAGTTTCAAAGCAGAAATTATCATCACAATTATACAATTATCTATGACGCACACGGTGCCTTGTAAATTCATACAAATGACTATCACGGGCGTGTAATATGTCAACGAATTCAGTGCCATGCAGTTCCATATTGAGCCTAATTTGTATGACAACCAAGAAGCTTGGCTTTTAACAGATTTCGACGGGTCTCTGACTCAACCTCGTGTATGAAAATTTATGAAATTGGAATATCTACTTTAGGACGTGTACCTAAAGTGGATATTCGGATTTCGTAAAATTTCATATACGAGGTTGAGTCAGAGACCCATCGATTTGTGCATGCAATTGTAAAGGTGGGTCCACATTTGTGACATTTCATCGTAACATCGCTCCGTGACCGTGTCAGTAACGCGTCGCGTGTTTGCCCGATAGTGTGGACGGTTTTTGTGACACGAACAAATGTCACAGCGTACCTGTCACGGTGCGATCCAACCCGAGAGTCCGATTTTATGTCACACATTTAGCGTGACATGTCCTATAGCATGTCACGCAGTCTGGTCCGATTTCATGTCACAAGTGCGGACCCGTCTTATTGTCATCAGACCGTGACGGTATCGCATGTCACACCGGTTCACATGTTCATTAAACCCGTCTCAATTTGCACACAAACGCTGTGTTTGGCATGGGAACCTTATGTTTAGAGAAAGTAAAACCGCTAGGTTATGTGCGAAATCTGAGACTGCTGTTGTTAATCTGTTTTATTCAAATTTCGAGTAAAGGATTTTCACACATTTTATAACCTAACCGAGTTAAAAACCCCCGACAAAATATCTCTTTTCAGAGACCTCTATTTTCAGAGACCGTAACTCTTAAATGGCTTAACGGATTTTAACCAAACCAAGCTAAGAACACTCTCGATTAAGTCACCTTTCTAAAAAAAAAACTAAATCATAATCGGTCCATCCGTTTAGGAGCTACGATGCCACTGATAGATACACACACACACAATTACACAGATACCCACGTCAAACTTATAACACCCCTCTTTTTGCGTCGGGATTTAACAATTTTAATCGCGTAAATGTCCTGTGGGGGAAACAGGAGTCTTTCATAATAATTCTCTATAATCTTAACACATTACATCATAATGACGGTTAGCAAGACTGATTCCAGCGTACCCTCTGGGCGCATTGCGCGTTGACCGATTGTCTCGCTGTAATCACGATGTATGATAAGGAGTTTAGTAATGTTGATGTGTACTAAGCCGACGCGCCTGTGTGCTGCGTCCGTGTGATTCTATGATGTCGCGCCTGCGCACTACGGTTGTACCTAAGGTCCTAAAGATGGCGACGCGTCGGCGCGCGGCCGCGCGGAGACAGTAATAAACGAGCTTCAGTTCAAGTCGGTTGTGTGTTTCACTCTGCTCCTAATCCGCGAACCCTTCAAATGTGTTGTAGTTTTTTTGCCATATTTTTGTAACGCAGAATGTTACTTGGCAGATATATATTTTCGTGCGCGCGCTTCTATGTAGTTATATAGTTCACAGATTCACGCAAGAATTTTTACCGCAGTGCGCGATAGGCCTTACGCATGAAGGCTTTAAACAGTTTGGAATTTCAGTATTATGCTTTCGAGGCATAGATTTCGGACGAGGTTAATTCTCTGTTACAGGAACACTCGAATAATAGATTAGATATAAGAGATTACCCAAAAACATCTGCGCTATCAGCCTTTACAGTCTGATAACGGAGACGCAGACGCCTGATATTCCGTGTCGTTTTCAATTGGCAGCGCGTATTTCAATTAAGGGTTCAATTTAGAAATGATTGATTCAACTGTCAAAATTTTAGTGTTGCATTTTTGGCTGCAATATTTCGAAACACATTTTTCAAATTTGCGAATTTAATAAGCGTTTTATTTCTAGAAACTTTTATAAGTCGTTTCTTTGTTCACTTCTTAACTTCAAGATTCCACACCTTGTGTAAAAAAACTCGGAGAACATAGCTCCGCTTCGCGGGGCGCTATTTTCTACATAAAGTTCTAAATAAAGGACCACTGATTAAGCTAATCGAGGTGTATGTGGTACTGCACGTACCTAATCTCCCTTCGTGGGAATCATATGCCATCTCCATATAAAGCTATTTCTCTCTATTATCTATTCCAAATGAAAAACAAAGAATGCAAATTATAGCTACGATACCAATCAAAAACAATAGCAATCGGTAATGAAGTTAATGAACCAGCAAACGGAAATTACAGCGAAGGTCAAGACTTATCACGATAGCATCTGAATCCGAATAATGTTGGCAAAAATACTGCGATTGGATGAACACCTATTATCTTACTAGTAGAGTCGAAAATGTAATAAGCGGTTTGTTTGTTAAATTTGCATTGATTTATTCGAGCTCCGCTTTTAATGAAGAGTCGTAAGGATGTTACTTTAACTTTAGTTATATTGTCTTCCAGGAATATTTTCAATTTATTTGAGACTCTTGCTTTGCTACCAACTGTACTTTGTTGCATAACTGGCATAACATGTATGGCAAGACAAGTCAAACGAGTCTACACTCTACTTACTAGTGTTATTTTTTTTTATTAAACGTAGTATTTATAGTTGTTTACTTTAAAAAAACACGTTTGGAAGTAGGTTATAATCAAATTAGCGATTCGCCCTCGCTTCGCTCCTATTATATACATAAACCTTCCGTGAAAAATTATCTAACTGATGGTGAAAACCGCATTAAAATCCGTTGCGTAGTTTGAAAGATCTGAGCGTACATACAGAGGGATAGAGGGATATACTATGTATGTACCTTGTCACTTTAATCGCTGTGACATTCATATATGGCAGTTTAAACATGACATTAAATTAAATAGACAAGGTACTGAAATGTACACATCTTTATGACCTTGACTGTACCTAGCGATTCCTATATTCATTTCAATACTTAGCTAATTCAAATCCAAATATTTTTAATAAATAAGCCACAATAGTTCTCTTTTGCATGACGGTATAAACCTACTTCTTTGTTAGTTCCACACAAAAAATAAGCGTACTGAAAGGCACACCTCCAATTTAATAAATCCAATTCGACCTTCGCCTGCTTGTTTCATCTTCTCGCGTACAGCAGTAACTCGAGGAACTATTTTGATCTCAACTTTTATTCGTAGAGTTATGGAACTACGCAACACATAACTGCCAGACCGAGTGGTATTATTGTTATCAAACACGCGCCTCGCATAGCCTCCGCCCACAATAATACATCTCGGTAATAAATAACACTAACCTCTGGTTAAATCAACTTTTGTTGAGTGAAGTTAAATTTTTGTTGAGTTTTAGCGCATGTTACCTACCCTCTCAGCCATATTTCAGCCACATCGTTTCAATAGTTTCTACACAAAATGGTTGTGACATACGAACAGACAGACTGGGCCATTGCTATGCATATGTTTCCGCCCGCCGCTCTCCGCCGCGCAAACTCATGACCAGAGATCCTACTTTGAAAATCGACGTCGATACGTTATCTCCATCCCTTTTTGCCAATTCCATCCCGATGGACACATGAAAGGGATGATAAATTTAAAATTTCGTGCTTCGTGACCACCCAGGTTGTTAGTCGAAGTACAAACTGTACGCGCGAATTGAAAGTGGTCTCAAGCACGAGTCAAGGCGAGCGAGGTGATCAGCTGATCGCATTCACCGCATGCCTACACGTCGGGGCCTTTGTTAACAGCCTCGCTTGATCAACACCATTGTTAATGATCCCGCCACGCGTGCGAGCAAAAACTTAGTAGTATCACATAACAACAATTATTTTATATGATATGACGTTAACAAGTTCAATAAAAGCTAGTTTTAAAAATCAGACTGCATTTTTTGATATTATCGTCTATGTATGTTAAAAAACATTTATATATTTTTATAAAAAACACTAATTTTTTTTAAATAAATTGCATTATTTACCAAAATTTCAAGTATAATGCATCTTGGCTACTAGGTATTACGAATAAAAAATCCCAGTAGTTACCACAAGTGGTAACAGCTGGGAATTTTATTCCCAATAGTTACCAATGGTAACAGATGGGAAAAAATCCCAAATGTTACCAGCTGTTACAGGTGGGAATACTACAAACGCTAGTATTTGATACGGGTTAGGAGTTCCTTGTGAGCATGTGTTACAGAATGGCACCTCGTAGAGCGCGTCGACGTTCATTGTTACAAAATAACACGGCTGAATAGATACGTAAACAAATTGAATATTAATGCGATTACATTGAAACAAAACATACACGCCTCTAATTACGTAGCTACTTGCCTCTTCGCACACACGTTCAATATTTACTTAGCAGCTCATTCAGACTCGGAAACACGTGACGTGTTTGTAAACATTGGGCCTAGTTCGGGGTTGTTCAGAACCTTGTTGTGTCTCTATCGTAACAGATACGAATAGACAGGGATATCCAAACGACAAACAAGTCGCGAGCAAGTTGTACTAACCCCACAGAGATGGAATACTAGACTGAACTAGATAGATGATGCTGTCACCCCAAAAATGCACGTAAACGGGAGCCTCAGAAAGTATACAAACAATAGACAATCTTAACAAGTGTTTCTTGAAAAGAAGTGACCTCAGTTCTTAATACGATCTAAAATATCTACCGTACTTCGAGCACTTTTTATCATTCATAAATTAAAGTATATTCCGGAAAAATATAATACATATAATATCGTTTCTCCTTTTTTCAACTGAAAACAGAGCACAGGTCGTCACCCCACCTTGTGGGAACCTTCATATGCCTCTTCTTCATAAAAACACATTTCTATGTATTTCCGAAAGATATTCTATAATACATGGAATACATTATGTAACTCGCGAAAAAAAGACGGTTTTACGTTAGCAATACGTATAAATATTGTAATTATGTAAAACTTGCTTGAAATCAGACAAATATTTCAGACTTGCCAGTTCGTAGGAACAAATACGAACTCTTTAGAAAATTATATAACTGTTCGTGTACGTACAGCAACATATGGCTTACTCTTGACTTTTTAAAATGGGAAACTAATTTCTAACACCTCACCTGGATAAAAAAAAACTGTTTTACGTCGGTCAAGTGACGATCTAGCAACTCTGGATTCCAGTGCTGAATCGATAGTTAATTTTCGTTAATCTGCCTACCACTACATAATTGACAACCTTGGAGGCATCCAAGATTCAAAGTTAAAAACCTACTAACACTCCCAGTCCTTGGCCAGCTGGTCTGTCAAGCAAGAGGTTTAACGGAACTAAAAGCTGTTTAACCAAATAAAATATTATTAGGATAGAATTTTCACCACATACGACGAATCGAAAATTATATTTATGCAGCCATTTACCGTGAAGGAAATCAGAAGAGACGCCTACCAATCAATCAATGAAACATTACGGACAGTTCACATCGTGCGTGATGATTTGTTCAGATGAAATTTCACGATGATTTTAAAGACAGATGAAGACAACGCTCTAACCGCTCGACCTTCTTATTAGCGTATTAAAACAAAGATATAGTACTACTCAGTACTCGGTAGACCTAGACTGAGTCAAGATTCTATCAAGATAAAATAATACAAATGGAAAATGAAATTGACAGGAACCATCGAGTTGCAAATCTATGGCTTACGTCAATATTTTCCATTCTGTATTGATATAGGTAACAACTTGGCTAGGTCTAGAGCGAGTATATCGACTTAACCAAGCGATATATATTAGATGCCTACATCGCTAGGTGATCCAATCGGTGGGTTCTCCGTAGTTTAGTTGGTTAAGATAATTCCAATTGAAGATTTATAGATATAAATCCCAGCTACAGCTGTATTTTACTGGTTTATTTCTTGTCTATTGAATATAATATCGATTATATAACTTCTAGACAATGACCGACTTCTTAAAATAGGCTCATTCATTACGCACTGTCGCCTAATAGCAGTGACTCGATCGCTCAGCTATAGCTATATAACTATATATTAATAACCCCTGACGTCACTAAACTCCTTTATTCAGAGCTGATAACTTAAATGGTCCAACTTTCCATCAAACCGAATTAAGAACCAATCCGATTAAACAAGCTTTTGATAAAAAAAAAACAAATGGGTCCGTTTGCGAGCTACGAAAAAAGGGTAAAAGCGTCCAAGTGCGATAAGTGTCTAAAATGTCCGTTTGGGTTTACAAGTAACTCGTATAGTTTAATTATACTACGCTAAATACCTTCATTTGGGGTCACTATGATCTCATCAAGCATCAGCTTGAGAAGTAGGTTCTATTCTAAGACAGGCTTGGTCAAAGTGTCGGTGGTTTAAAAAAAAGCCGTTACTGTCGTTGATTATCAAGTCACTAGACGACAGCGCATAATGAGCCATAAGCTGGTTTCTAAGAAACCAGTTCAGCTATAAGTTCAACGACCTTTTAGCTAATATTTAAACTAATTAGTAGATCGAGCGGTTCTAGTTAATGTCGCTTTAACTCAAACACCAGTTCGTAGCCTTTTTAATTAGTTACGAAATGGGACCTTATTGATAACATTTCGTAACTAAATCTTATAATCAGGTTCAAAACAGAGAACATCCAAATTCGTAACGGGCTGTTCATTTATTACGTAAGACGATTTGAGGAGGAGAAGGGGGGAGAGGGGAGGGGGGGGGGGTCTAGATTGTTCTTACGTAAGATCACAAAAACAAGCAAAAATTTGCAATTTTGGTAGATACTGATCTTACGTAACATTAAAAAGGGGGAGGGGGTTCATCCGGGGGGGGGGCAGAAATTGGTTAAAATTGTCTTACGTAATAAATGAACAGCCCCTAACTGGTTGCGATATGGGAAGACGTTTCGCATTTCAAAACCAGCCACATAACTGAAATTTAAGGGTTTCTAATTCGAAACCGATTACGAAGTATGATTACAAACTGGGGCTAAAGACACAGTTAATACACCGAACGACATAGCACGCGCACACGCACTTACATTTGAGGGTCTTATAGCTTAGCCTTAAGCTCAGCTTGCCAACCACCTCGTGGTTGCCGCCTGAAATACGACCAAACTTTTAATTGGATGGCAATACTGTATCGGATGGAGACGACAGATGAATATTGCTGAGTTACGCGACTGTATTAAAAAAAAACATTAACTGTGATATTAGTGTCATGCGGAGTTGCTCATGCGCATGAATAGAATAGATAATCCCGTGTGGAAAAAAATTAAAACAAATAAGTATATTTGTTAGTAGAATGTTAGTTTAATTTTTTAGTAGAATGGCCCAAATAATAAGGAATTTTTTTCTTTTCAAAAACCACAATTGTAGGGGCGTAGTAGGTTTTTGAAAAGGCAAATGTTCCTTATAATTTAGGCCATTCTACTTTTCAACGCTTATGAAAACGTTCCTTAACATGAACGTATGTTCCAAAAAAAAATCCGTTCCGAACTGGATAATGATAACAATTGACGCATACACATCACGGTGCTTTCATGAAATTGATAGGGAATTTTTAAAAATCGAAGTTCGATGTTACGTTTTCCCGATTTAGTCTCGAATAAAGAGTGATAGGGATAGGGCTTTCGAAGATTAGAATTTAAAGCTATAGTAACCATCCAGGTCACCAGGTGCGATTGTCATCTATTTGTAGATGATTCAACCCACGAATGCAAACGTAAATCTAAAATAATCTAGCATTATTTTAAATAACGTGTTTTCCTAGTTTGCAGGAAACATTAGTATTTCACACATTACTATGGCTTCATACTGCGAAACAGGCTTGTCGACGGATGTCTAAGTCAAGTCAGCTTTTACGGTTAAGGCGTCATGCTATCGTGATGAGGATGAGACTAACCCTATTAAGAACTGTTTAGGCATCCAAGCAGCGAGTGGGAAAGAGTTATGACTGTTATAACACCGTCTCTTTTGTTCTTTGGAACTTGAATGGTGTAAACCGTTCAGTAGGAAAACACCGCCCGTGATTACGTTACCGCGTTATTATGAGATGTGGTTTGTTATCCTGGTGTTGTTGATTTAATAGTCTTTGAATGTTCATGCTACAGGATCGACAGCGATGTGCGGTGACATGCTGTCTGGGTGTCTATTCCACTTTGCCTTTAATTCTTTACTTCTGTTATCGTACGGTTCATGATATGCTGCCATGCTGTCATGCTAGTAAGAGCATACTTTAATAATATGATAAGTGGTAAGGAGCGTCCCCACTGACAGCATTCGCGTGTAATGAGCATTCGGCGTCGAATATTCGAGTGGTGTGTACGTTGAGCCGAGCGTACAAAGCTTACACTATCTAACTACTAACGGACAAAAATGCTTGGCCTAAACCAGAAAATTAACTAATGTTTAATGTTCAATAGCTTACCTACTACTCGTACATACCTCATAAAAATCATGTAAACGCTGTATCTTGTCTAGGGGACACGGTTTATGTAGGAAGACATGTCAAAACTGTTTTGTGTGATATATATATATATATAAATTTTCTCGTAGTCATTCTGACATGTTTTCCTGCAAAACTACGCAGATATTTAATATTATTTTTACAGTTTTATATAATGCTAGAATAAGTAGTGACATTGTTATATTTTCATTTAAAAAATGACTAACTGTTGAGTTTCTTGCGGCGCTTCTTCTCAGCAGTGGTCTCCTCTTGGGAAGCGCTGGTAGATTTTGACGTGTAAAAGTGCCCGTGCGGCCTACTTACTGAATAAATATCTTTTATCTTATCTTATCTTTACAAATTATTGCTCGTTTACAATTGCTCGCGTAAGAATGCTCTCAAAGAGAACGCTCCCTATTGTTTAAGACAAAAGAGTATTTGCACTTCTATTAAATTTTCATCCAGCGACTAAATTATTGACAAAACACGGTTGTTCAGAGATAACACATTCGGCGCCTGTGACTCACCTGGTGTGTAAAAATTAAATACATTTGTAGTTTAGGTGGCACTAAATGTGTTAAAAATATAATACATTTTTAAATCTTTAATTTACAGGTCAAGTTATACTTAGTGATAGTGTAACCTACTAGAGTAACTATTACAAAGGATCGCGTTTTCAAATCTTGCCAGGGGTAAATTTTGTAATAAGCACAAAAGTTTTTCCGACGTCAAATAATATATGTAGTTTTCTTTAGTACCCATGTTGCATGGAATAGATCAATAACACGTGTTTAGTGTCCTAGATATTAATAATCCATACTAATATTATAAATGCGAAAGTAACTCTGTCTGTTACCTTTTCACGCTTAAACACTACCTTTTTATACTTTAAATAAATGAATTTTAATTTAATTTAAACCGCTGAACCGATTTAGATGGAATTTGGTATGGAGATAGTTTGAGTCCCTTGAAAGAACATAGGATATTTTTTATCCTGGCAATTTTATAGTTCCCGTGGGATACACGATAAGCTACTTCTTGGAGTCGCGGGCAAAAGCTATAAGGTATATACAATTTAGTATGGAGATAGTTCTAGTCCCGGGGAAGGACAGGATACTTTAGTGAAAAGGGGGGTGGAAGTTTGTACGGGGAATCAATCATTTCTTAAGTAATGTATATACAATTTAGTATGAAGATAGTTTGAGTCCCGGGGAAGGACATATGATACTTGTTATTACGAAAAATTAGAGTTCTCGAGGGATAAACGACTTCTACGCGGACGGAGTCGAGGGCAAAAGCTAGTATTTAATATTAATCTGTTAAATATCAGCCATTCGTAATGTGCGTTGCGATATGGCTAGGTACAGTCGAGGACAGAAATATGTTTACACTTTTGGACCTTATTACAATGGAATAAGGTGGAAAAGTGTAAACATACTTCTGTCTTCGATTGTACACGGCGTGCAACTGGCCGCCCCCCAAAAAAGAGTCACGAAGTCAATAACCTGCGATTGGACGCCTGCCAGGGCAGACTGATATCTGACATTACTTTCCGTTCCTTTAATCTTTGATAGAACACTACATTAGCCGAACAGGCGTATCGAAGAGCATATACCGTTCGCTATAGCTTCGCAGTCTTATAGGCTAACCTAGTTATCACTCGATAATCCACGTAAACGAGACGCACTGAGCGACGAGGGAGAAAAAACTAATGCTAGCCGCACAGGTGGTGGTTCCTGAGCTTGTTGAGCAATCAATCATCAAGAGAACATCAATACTGGGCCAGTCCTACGGCGGTATTACCGCTCTGCGTAAATGGAAAGCATGTTATGCTTAAGACATGCCTCTGCCCACTACACCGGATCACACCATGACCGTAGTAAGTATGAAACTATGCCCACTAGATCGGTCCGTCACCGAACGTCACGTTCTATAGCAGTGCGCGTTCGTGCCTGATACGTTCATGGAACGGTCATGGTATGATACGGTATAGTGGGCAGATACCTTAAAGCTAGCTCGACGCAGAGAGCGACGCGCCAAGCTTACGTTGAGCCAGTGTTGGCGTCCAGCTTGCTGAGCGCGTTACACGTCACGTTACACCGTGCCGGCGCCGGGGCACGGCCGGGGCACGGTCAAACGTGACGTTCTCAATATAAAGGGACCTTATGGAGGCAGACGGTTACGCCGTTTTTAGAACTGTTACCATAGTATTCGTATAGTTACAACAATAAGAAGAGCGTAACTGCCTTCCTCCATAAGGTCCCTTTACATTGAGAACGTCACAAATAATCTAAGTATACGTTTGTATGAAGTAATTCATAGTTGACCGTGCCCCGGTCGTGCCCCGGTGACACGGTTAAGTATGAATTACTACTAACGTATCCTTAGACCAGCTTTTTCCCGCGACTCCGTCTGCGTAGAAGTCGTTTATCGGTTTTCCCTTGGGAACTACCAAATTTTCCGGAACAAAAAGTATCCTATATGTTAGTGCAGGGTACCTATAACCTATCTTCATTACAAATTTCATCCAAATCCGTCAATCCGTCCAGTAACAAACTAACACACACACAAACTTCCACTTTAGTAGGATTATTTGACCGTGCACCGGCCCCGGCCCGGCCCGGCCCGGCCCGGCCCGGCCCCGGCACGGTATAACGTGAGTCATCCTTTAATCGTACACCCAGCCACTAAGTAGGTAGTTGATCGGGTCAGACAGGTGTCTAATTTATGATATCACGATACGACTCTATTTTGAGAAGCTATCGTATGTATTTATTAAATTTCGTTTAACTTCAGATATTATTCGTGCAAGTCCATTTTCATCCCGGAATCAGAACAAGTTCTCGTTATTGGAAATCCGAAAATCTGATGCCATTGCAATATTCCCACTGACTGTACCCAGTATCGAATATGCAGTTGGTGGTAATTGGTGGCCAATTATCGAGGAATGCATCAATGCCGCGAACCTCGATCGAGAGCCAACGGCCAGAAGCAGTTTAACATGCGCGAGGCTGCATAAGTGCATAGTTCCCTTGCAACTCACTTTCAATGCCAAAATCTCAATATCGTGTCGTATTTGTATGGAGATAGAGAATCCTGGCAATATACGTGTTAACATTCTTAGCGCTTCGTGATTGTATTACTGACGGTGGCTTACACGCACTAAATGCGAAACTTCGTAAGCTCCTATCGCTTTTACTCTTCAGTTATACCGTAATCGTGAGAAATGGACAACTTTAATGTAACTTCAAAGTTCGCACCAGCTCTCTTTGTCTGCCACAATAGATGACATTTACAATATTTTACAACTAATATAAATGTTTGAAATTTTAAAGTTTAATTGATCGCAATAAGCAGCCGATAATTGTGCAAAAAACCTGCCCGAAAAATATAATTTTGAAAGTTTTATTAATACGAAGAAAAACAGCATAATCTTTGCCAGAATTATCACCTGACGCTCGTTTCCACTCGACCTGGCTCGTAACTCAAGCCGCGAGATGAATCGATTCGCCACTCCGGCGCCGCCGGCGCGGGCGCATTCCGCGGCAGGTACAAGAAAATGAGATGTATTTAGTGTTAATATGCTAAATCAAATCAGAATAAAAAACTTGAAGCTTTCGGGGGGACAAACACATCCTTACTGCCATGCGGAAAAATAACTTGAACACGTTCTAACTTTTTTACCAATAGAGTAGAGTTGATATTTTGAGCACCTTTTAGGTTCCGATATGTTTGCTGGCGACTGTGCTTATTTAATAAACACAAGAATGCAAATGGACTTTCCATTAGTGCGATTTAGTAATACGCGGGTATAACGGTATTTTAGACGTTTCCGATCATACACAGAATGGTCTTTGGGCATTGGCCAAACAAAATTCGTCAATACGCGATGGAGAATTTAATTTTATGTAACGGCACGATTCATTGCGGTATAGATACGATACGCAGTACAAATATAATGAATGATTTAAGGTACTTCAAAGGCTTTTCAAATGGGTTGAGGAAAGGATGGCAGGTGGAGTAAACGAGTTCTCAAATGGCAAGAGCGTATCGGAACTATCGGAAGACGTGGGTAGAACTCCACAAGTTGGGCTGACGACCTGGTTATGATGGCGGGAACTTCCTGAAGGGAGACGAGGGGGGACTTATGCTTGGGGGAGGCCATGTCTAGCAGTAGACATTATTCGATGACAATACAAATGATAATAAAAGGTAACAAGGAGGGTTGAGAAGATTTCCTAAAGACTTGACAGATTGGTGTCTAGACCAGGAAAACCCCTATTCTGTAATTTTCATACTACACAATAACTTAAAGCATTAAGATGTCATTAAAGCAATTGATAACGATTAGTTTAGCTTATGTTTTGATAGCACCAAAAAGTAGCACAGATAAGATTATTTAAATAATAGCATAGTCTTAAAGAAAAATATTGATAGGGAAGTAACAAGGATTTAATATAAGGCCAAAAAGGCATGAACCTATTTAAATTATTATTTAAAAAATTTAAATGGTCATCTTTTATGATTGATCCTCTTTTTCCGAGACATAAAATAAATTAAATTAATTGATATTTTGATCCGTTTTGAGCAACGCACACGCACATGTTTGAGATGTAATTACGGGTATCATTTAAACAGTTACACTCTTCTTATTCTTGTAACTATATGAATATTATGGTAACAGTTCTAAAAACGGCGTAACCGCCTGCCTCCATAAGGCCCCTTTATATTGAGAACGTCACAAATAATTTCTCTTCATCTCAAACATTTTTAAAAATTTACAACAGGTGTTCATGTAAAATGTAAAGTGTGTAGTATAATGAGTAAATTTGATTGACATCTATAAATGGAAATTGCTGTCATATTCCAAGAAACATGGTAACGAATTGATAGTAGAAATAAGTGTGATAAAAACAGAACATTTGACGTGATAAGAAGTTTGTTTGCAAACAAAAGGCTAACACAAACTAAATTATATACCTACAATATTATTAATTTACAAAATATGTTATGTACAAAGAGCCCTTGTGTTAAGGTAAGGTCCTATTTCAGCATGTGGACATGTGACAATTTGGAGATACATTGCAATTTATTATGAAAATTATTGTGATGCGCTTGATGTAGAAACTCGTCAAGTTTGCAATGTATACCGAATTGTCACATGCCACCTGTCAATTTGGTAAAATAGGGGGCGCGACTCGCGTGCGTAACTCTACCATATATTTAGTAGACATGAACATTGATATATTAGATAGTTATAGTTCAATTTTACTATATGAAAAAAACTTTTAAGGGCTGATTTTTAAATCTCTGGATAACACTATCTGTCTGATAAACTTTTGCTGTCCTTTGCTTGCCTATGCCAAAGAAAATTAAAGTGATAACTGTCAGATATATTTATCCAGAGGTTGGAAAAAATCAGCCCTAAATTAAATAGTTACGATCAACTGAATTTGTATTTTGTATGTTATGGCTGGTTTCTGTAACTCGATGTCTTGTGCCTATTTTGCGTGTAACTTAATACTATTCTTCAGTTTCATTCGCCTAATCAATTTTAAGAACAATACAATCATTGATAATGTTTGGGTTCATAAACAACCAAAAAACTATTTCCAACTGAATTCAGTATCACAGACTTTGGAGTAGCTAATTCATATTCCGTGACATGTTAACCTTTTATATTGTGACAATTAGAAAGAAAATAATAATTGTTTTATGAACAAACATATGTGGTAGGATTTAACATGCCGTTATGTGATTTTAAATAAGACACACTTATTTTAAAACATGTTACTAGAAGAGGTAAAAAATTCTATGAAACCTTTAACACTACATTTTATATATGACTTTATTTCTTAAGGTTAAAATTAAATTCCATTTGCATTATTGGCTGATAGGTTGGGGTAAACTCTGACAGTCTTATTTGTTGAACAAACTGGTATTATCTTGCTTTCTCTGTTACTCTCAGCAGCCATTGATAAGGCAACTTAGAAAACCAGATAAGTTATGCAACAAAACACACATTTATTAAGCAAGTATTGAAACATGCAATAAAATTAATATCCTTATCATGTTTACAAAATACAATCTATTATAGTCACATCTTGTACATGCAATACATACATAATTACAATATAATATACAAGACAGAACCGTAACCTGTGAAGCAATTGAAATGTATGGGATGACAAGTAGCGCACATAATAATAAAATAAAAAACAGACACACATGTCCACGGAACACCGAATGGGTTAAGAAGGGGATTCTAAAAGTAGCATTAGTATAGCATCAAAACGCTTACGCCATTGACCAAGAGTCTATTATTGCTTAATCCGCATGCCATATTAATTGTGTCCTGCTATAACATCTTGCACAAACATTCACAGTACCTACAAGTAGGATGTGTGGGTGTAAATTTGATTAACATACACTACAGGCACTAAAGCAGAGAGGAAGTGGGTTAACATCATTCAGTGCTAGTAATTAGCATTTTTAAACTTCCATTTACATGATCCAAATTTATAACAATGATTTTTTATTTATTTTTTTTTATTTATTTATTTGGGAAACAAACAGCAATAAATAACACATTAAGCTACAATCATAACTTAAAATTACATTAGCCAAAACAGTTTCCACTTATGAAGAAAAAACATTTCTGTTGCTCAGGCAAAGACTACAAAATTACTTTTTTTTTTCCTTAAGAACTAACGTTAATAATTACACAGGCAATTAACAAAGGTTGCAGAGTAAGTATCTAGTAATCTAATAATCGTTTGTTGAATTACTTAATTTTACTTAGATTAACTATCCTATTTTAATCTATTACACTTTTATTTTTGATAATTGATTCATTCATTCAAATGTCTTTATTGTTTATTGTTGAATATTGCTATTGTTGTTCATTATTGCAGAAACAAATTGATTTATTTTCGTGCAAAATATATCTGTGTCAGAAAACAATTCGTTATGCTTTTTACATGCTCTAATAAGTAGTCTATTTTTTGCGTATGCAGTACGACTAAAAGGGATAGCAAATAGGTTTGAGGAACGGGATCGTCGATCGGGGCACCGAAAGAATATGTTAGACAGTAAATTTGGCGAATCTAAATATCCGTTAATTATCTTATATAGGAATGTTTGATCCTTGATATCACGGCGCCTTTGAAGAGAGACGATACTCTTTACGTCAAAGGATTTAAATTTGTATTTCATGCGTCTGATGAACTTTTTTTGGATATTTTCTATTGCATGATGATGGATACATTTAGTGGATTGTTGAAGGGTAAATAGGTATGATTTTATCTTACATTATTCCTCTTTTTGAAAATACAATTGTTGAATTTATATTTGGTTCTTGCTTGTATTAGTTAAATCCAAGTAGGCTAGCTTTCTAGATACATAGTTATATGAAAAATAATAAAAAAAACAAACAGAAACTAGGTTTGTGGTTCACATTTTAGCATCATTTTGTATAGAAAGTAGACTGTACTGTACCCATTAGCAATACTAATAGTACCTAATTAATAGTTGTGTAACCCGCTTTCTAATACATGTGTTTGTTTATAAATTATAACATACTAGTGTAGTATTCATAGCATGTAATTTAAATCAATTTGAACAATGTTAGAATGCCTCAAAACAATTGACGTAGTCGCATTTACTTATTTTGCGCGTTTGTGAAAAATCCAAAAAGATTTTGACCTTTGAATGTATGTGAAGAAAAAAAAATCGCTTGTCATCACCAGTACAAAGTGCACGGCATTGCAAAAACTAATTGTTATCAACAACAACAATTAATGGTATTCGTTGCGACGTACCTAACCTCGCTCGTAGTTGACCGAAGATACAATAAAAACAAAGGCAAAAGCGGTACCTGAGCGGAGGGTCCTCCCTGTGGGCACGGCCATGCTCCCGCCGAGCCCCGGGAGGCCTGGTGCCCTGGCGAGCTGCTCCACCAGCAGGTATAAAAAGATCCCAGTCTCAATGTCACAGAAGAAACGCGAGGCCTAACTCGCGAGACGGCACTCACCGCCACCAGCTTTTCGCGCGAACCACTAACGCACTCGCCCTACACAATAATAACGTAACCTTAATTACCTTCGCCTTCATGGAAATTAGTTTCCCGATGTTTATGTCCCTCGATATCAGCCATGTTCAATTTATTTATTTCGAGAACTGACGTGACTGAACATAGCGACATGCAATTTTTCCAACACGACGCAAGTTGACAACTTCGCGTAGAAAAAAAGACGTGTCATTGTCAAAATTAGTGTGAAAACCGGTAAGTACCGTAATTTACATAACCATGTGTTTAGCAAAATCAAAGCATGAAAAATGAAAGTAACGGATTTTTTTGTTCATTTTCAAGGTAATAAATAACAATTAATTATGAACTTTAATGCATGTAAAAAGACAAAACACCTTGACATTGTTTATGGTTGTGCAGAGGCGTTTTATAGCTTAGCAGATCAATATACTTTTGCTTTAAAAATAGTGTGGGGATACTTGCAGTTTTAACAACCCGCATTTATTTTCAAATATAATACGAAATCGTCCAAAATTGTAAAAGTCGATTTCATAAAATCATTAAAATTTTCAACAGCTGATAGTAGTGACCTGGCAAACGAGCTTTTGTTTAATAACTGTCAAAAAACTTCTATAGTGTTGAGTCAGGCGACTGGTGTCAAATTTCCAGTTGTAAAACAATAAAAAAATACGAATTTCAGACAGAAGCAACGAAATCTTTTAAAAATGCAGGTAAGTAATGACGCTCTGCATACTAATCTACGGATTTAAATTAAAACCTCTATTAAATAGTCAGTAACATAGTGAACTTATTTTTAGAACCCAAATGAGGATACGGAATGGAATGATGTCCTGCGCGCAAAGGGAATCATCCCCCAGAAGGAGAAGGAAATCTCTGAGGATGAAATAATTAATATGATTGAACAGACAATTCAACAGAAACAAGCTGAAAGTACGTGTTTAATTTTTTTTAGGTTATTTGCAACCGTTGCTTATTTACATAAATTATAACTGTATAGTGCTTATTTTACGCATTTTTCCTTATTGCAGCCACTCTACCTCATTAAAAATAAATTACCGTGTAACATAGTTTTAGTATATCATTATATTTTTAGAGGACAAACAATTATCAGAGCTTGACCTAGACGGTCTAGATGAGTTAGAAGACTCTGAAGATGAGGCGGTTCTAGAAGAGTACAGAAGGAAGCGCATCGCAGAGTTGAAGAAGCTGTCAGAGAAGCCCAAGTTTGGAGATGTGCGGGAAGTCTCTGGACAGGACTATGTACTGGAGGTGAACAAGGCCGGAGAAGGCATTTGGGTCGTCATACACTTGTATAAGCAAGGGTATGTTATCTATAATATTCATTATTATTATTATGCCTAGATATTTTTTCAAATTATTATTGAAAATTAGATTCTATGTATCCAATAAACCAAAAAGTTCATGGCTATAAGGTTATAAGCTTTCCATAATGTTTTCTTACATTATTTCATTCTTATTGACCTGCTCCCTGTCCAAAAAAACATTACAAGGAACACTTACCATTTTAATATTCATGTTTTATTTATCCCTTTTAGTATCCAGCAATGTGCCCTCATAAACCAGCATCTAACAGAGCTTGCAGCCAAGTACCCATACACAAAGTTCCTAAAGGCGATAGCTCAGACCTGCATACCCAACTTCCCGGAGAGGAATCTGCCGAGCGTGTTTGTGTACTTTGAGGGAGACATGAAGAAACAGTTTGTGGGGCCGCACGAGCTCAGGGGGACCAAGTTGACTTGTGATGGTATGAAACTTGACAATTTGGTGTCTTTTAGTATGTGAAGTTGGTATCTAAAAATTGGTAAATAAAAATTTACAGAGAACAGAGAAAAGTGGAAATCTCTACCGACAAGAGCCTAGATCTTAATTAAAATGAACTGGGTTGATCAAAATATAATTTGTAGAACATTTGTAAACCCATTAAACATATTGCTGGGTAAACAGTAGTATTGGTAACCAACCAATTACATGGAATCAGTAATTTGAGAGGCACCAAGAGAAGATAATTCTAAAACCACTTGGAGCCAGCAACTGGTATGAGCTCCACACACATCTTTCTTTTATTTTGCAGAGTTGGAGTATATTCTTGGTAAAGTTGGAGCAGTGGACACTAAAATCACCGAAGACCCGCGGCCAAAGATCAAAGACAAGATGTTCCAGGACCTGGGCTCAAATGACTGGTGATGGACTTGTTGAGTGGACTCTTGTCAGTGTTCTAAGCTTGCGAGAGCAGGTTGGGTTGTGCTTGTCACTTGTTTATTTAAGTTAATTTGTGGCAGAGGTGAAGTCATAATAATATTTAACCGAATAAAAAAAAAAAGGTTCTCAGTTAATTGGGAACTTTTTTATTTATTATTTATTGTGACTTTGAGTACACATATGAGATTTTATAATGTTATTTATATAAATAAAACAAAAGGTATATGTTTTACTTTTATTTACTTAAACCTTATTTAATTAGCTACAGTTCAATCATATACTACTTTTAGATACATCATTACTGGCTTTCTTTACCACTTCACACTTTACCCACTAGTGATGTAGAACATTCCAGATTTTTCTTATATTCACATACATTATATTTTATCCTGGCGTCTAGGTCACGTAAAAATACGGACAGGCCAGACACAAGGTTCAATAGGAAGAATTTACATCTCAAGTAGGTTCTAAAAATACTGGTCCTCTGGCAAAGCCTAATTTTATTATACATGATTGAATTTTTTGGAAAGGTTAACATCGAGCGAAATCTAATTTCACGTCCAATAAAGAAACTCATCAATCACAGCTGAAAAATAAAAGACTTCCACGGGATCTCCAATTTTTCCGAACCGGGACAGAATCTTGATAGTGGCCCCCCTGTACTCCATCTCCAGCGTTAGAGAAACAATTACCTATTAATTTGTGACATTCTCAATATAAAGGAACCTTATGGAGGCAGGCGGTTACGCCGTTTTTAGAACTGTTACCATAGTATTCGTATAGTTACAAGAATAAGAAGAGCGTAACTGCCTTCCTCCATAAGGTCCTTTTATATTAGGAACGTCACATTTGTCATGAAATTGTCCCCCCCCCCCTCCAGTTGTTTTGCCATGTCAACAACCTTGTGAACCTGTGCCGTGTACTTTGGCGCAAAGATAAATACACTATGCTAACTCTGATCAAATAGACTAAGATCAGCCCAAACGCTAGCAGCCCCGCTGCAGGTTCAGAGCGGCTACGCTCTTGACGAGGCCCTGTTCCACGGGCAGGCGGCTCTTGACTCCCAGCTCGAAGACTCGGAGCAGCACCAAGGCCGCGTGCTCCTGGATACCCACGATCAGCTCCGGAAGTTTGTCCACTATTGATTGGGCTATTTCGGGTTGAGAGGAGTCCAGGCATTCCATGATTGCTTCTACCCCTGGAAGGTGAAGTAGAATAATAGGCAATATTTTTTAAGGTTTCGTAGGCCAAATATTAAAAACAGAACACTTATAATTTTGTTATACATATAGGGTATATGTCTGTCCGTCTGTCTTTATTAGACAAAATGAAACAAAATCGATATTGTAGGCGTATCTGCAGCAACACTGACCTGGCGTGGGGTCGGGCGCGGAGGGCAGCAGCTTGGCCAGCAGCGCGAGCGCGGCGGCGCGCGGGGCGGCGCCGGGCTCGGCGCACAGCGGCGCCAGCGCGCGCAGCAGCGCCGACGCCGCGCCCGCGCCGCCCCACGCGCCGCCGCGCCGCACGCCCCACGACTCGATTTCCTAAAACAATCATCATTTCAGCCATCTATCTCTCCATAATGTACCTTTCAAATTTATTTATCCATTTTTAGACGCCCTTAAACTAACTAAATCGGCATCACATTTCCAAAAATATATTAAATAAGTTCCATGACGACTTTCAAAAAGTCACATCCGCCCCCTTGAAATCTAAAATCAACCTCATTTTCAAAATCGGCCTCACCGAAAACCTGGAAAATTAGTGCCATGACGACTTTTTCTAAAAGTTACGTCCGCCCTATTAAAATAAAAAGAACATACAGTCTAACATAGAACTTCCTTTTTTGAAATCGGTTAAAAATGGACTCCCGTTTAGAAATCAGCATAACCGAAAAGCTCTAAAATGACACATGATGATTTTTTGAAAAAAGTCATGTCCGCCATCTTGAATGTCACAACCACCTTGTTTTAAAATCGATATTTGGGTCATACACAGTCACAGAAACAAAAGTTGTCTCTCCTGTTCCAGAAAGTTAAGGACTTTGAAACCAAATTTTTCGGGTTAGGATATATCCGCGTAATGGGAGTCTGGTGTACTTTTGGCCTGTATCGAAATCATAAGAGTTAAAAACTCCCACGTCGTTAACTTTTAGGAACAGAAGGGACAATGTTGAACCTAACTCTGGGTATGACCCATTTCAAAAACTTAGAAAGTAAATTACATACGAGGGTGACACTGAAAGTTTTTAGAACTGGCCACTTGTAAACAAAATAATTAAAAAATAAGTTTAAATTTTGAAAATGGAACTCTTAGCTAAATTTATTGAGTATGAATTTTATTAATTTGTCATTTGTTTTACGATTTGGCGGCAAATTGAAAATTGTATGTGTCACGTAAGCATGAATTTAACGCGAGAAAATTTTCGTGCAATGATTTTTTATGACTTTCGATATCATTTAAGTCAACAAGAAAGTTATGATAGACTACGATTGGCCTTTCCCGATGAAGCCCCATCTCGTGCCACTGTTTACAACTGGTTTAATGAGATTAAACGTGGTCGCACTAATCTCACCGATGATCTGCGTAAGGGCCGGCCTTCTACGGCGAAGACTGAAGATAACATCAGTGTTGTGCGGCGTATGATAGAGACTGATAAAAGAGTGACCTATCAGCAGATTCGGACAAGCTTAGGCATCGGTATGAGTCAAGTGCACAAAATCCTACATGAACATTTAGCGGTCAGGAAGCTTTGTGCCCGGTGGATACCTCATAATTTGACCGAGGCCCAAAAACTCCCATCGTGTTGATTGGTGCCGTGAAATGATTGAAAGATTTAACGCAGGTGACTCAAAACCAAAAGACAATCTGTTCAGTGGGTGTTTCCTTCCGAGGAGTTGCCAACTAAAGTGAAGAGAGGTCGAAGCGTGGGAAAAAAGATGGTGGCCTCGTTCTTCGGAAGGACAGGTCATTACGCGACAATTGTTTTAGAGGATAGAAAAACAGTTACTGCAGAGTGGTACACTAACAATTGTTTGCCACTTGTCTTAGAAAAAGTTCGGGGGCTGGGCGACCATCGGTGGCTGAGTGGCGGCCACCAGTGGCTGCCACTATTGGCTAGAAATTGATCAGAAGCCTGCGACTGTGGCCGAGTGTGCGCGCGAGACGAGCGACAAAACGCTGTCGATATTTTGGATTTCTCATTGGCAGATATGATCTTCTTTTAGGGATTTATTTCCAAGTTTCAAGATAGTGGATGTAGGGTGGGTTTTCGGGTATGGTGATTTCGAAAATGAGGTCGATTTCAAATGACTTTTTAAAAAAAGTCTTCGTTGGAATCATATAGCCTCGACGTGTGTGTACATACCGTGATGTGGTGGTAGAGGTCGTCGGGCGGGTCGCGGCGCTGCAGCGCGGCCAGGGCCTGCGGCGGCGGCGCCGCGGAGGCCGGCGCGCCCGCCGCCAGCGCGTCCGCCTCGCCCGCGCCCCCGCCCCCGCCCGCCCCGCCACCCGCGCCGCCCAGGGACCCGCCGCCTCTGAAACACAATGGACATTTTGCAAACAAGTCATTTCGCAAAAGGAGAGTTTGGCGAAAGGGGCATTTAGAACTGAACAGAATATAAAAGCCATAATAATAATAATCAGATCAGCCGTGTGTGTGTGTGTGTACGCACGGCGCGCGCGCACGCGGCGGGCGGCAGGCGGCGAGGCGGCGCAGCAGCGCGCTGACGCGGTGCTGCAGCCCCGAGTCGCCGCGCGCGCCGGGCTGCGCGGCCGCTTGCGTGAAGCACTCGATTATGTTCTGGACCTCCTCGCTGGAAGGGAATTCAGCTGTTAACGACACTGATCATGTAGGGAAACGGGCACACAATGCAATCCTATACTGCCCTGCTAAGGTAAAAGGCAGTATTTTACACAAAACTACTGTAGCAATTGCAACTATTGTAGCAATTGCAACCTTATTACCCAGTAATGAAGTTGCAATGATTACAGTAGTTTTGAGTAAAATATTGCCTTTTACCTTAGCAGGACAGTATAGTGTTTTCAATCCGTGTGGGGCCCTGTCAGTCAAATTTACGTTGTACGTTCACGTTGTACAGTCGAAGACAGAAAGATGCATGCACTTATGAACCTTATTACAATGGAACAAGGTGAAAAAGTGTATACATCTTTCTGTCTTCGACTGTACTCTCTATATACCGCCAAAAACAGAATCAGAGTGAAGCAGCGGACCGGTGGGTCAGCGGCAGTGCGCGCGCCGGAGCTGACTGACCTGGTGGTCTGCTGCATGAGCTCGTCGTCGGGCAGCACCTCGAGCGCGGCCAGCGGCAGTGCGCGCGCCGGAGCTGACTGACCTGGTGGTCTGCTGCATGAGCTCGTCGTCGGGCAGCACCTCGAGCGCGGCCAGCGGCAGTGCGCGCGCCGGAGCTGACTGACCTGGTGGTCTGCTGCATGAGCTCGTCGTCGGGCAGCACCTCGAGCGCGGCCAGCGGCAGTGCGCGCGCCGGAGCTGACTGACCTGGTGGTCTGCTGCATGAGCTCGTCGTCGGGCAGCACCTCGAGCGCGGCCAGCGGCAGTGCGCGCGCCGGAGCTGACTGACCTGGTGGTCTGCTGCATGAGCTCGTCGTCGGGCAGCACCTCGAGCGCGGCCAGCGGCAGTGCGCGCGCCGGAGCTGACTGACCTGGTGGTCTGCTGCATGAGCTCGTCGTCGGGCAGCACCTCGAGCGCGGCCAGCGGCAGTGCGCGCGCCGGAGCTGACTGACCTGGTGGTCTGCTGCATGAGCTCGTCGTCGGGCAGCACCTCGAGCGCGGCCAGCGGCAGTGCGCGCGCCGGAGCTGACTGACCTGGTGGTCTGCTGCATGAGCTCGTCGTCGGGCAGCACCTCGAGCGCGGCCAGCGGCAGTGCGCGCGCCGGAGCTGACTGACCTGGTGGTCTGCTGCATGAGCTCGTCGTCGGGCAGCACCTCGAGCGCGGCCAGCGGCAGTGCGCGCGCCGGAGCTGACTGACCTGGTGGTCTGCTGCATGAGCTCGTCGTCGGGCAGCACCTCGAGCGCGGCCAGCGGCAGTGCGCGCGCCGGAGCTGACTGACCTGGTGGTCTGCTGCATGAGCTCGTCGTCGGGCAGCACCTCGAGCGCGGCCAGCGGCAGTGCGCGCGCCGGAGCTGACTGACCTGGTGGTCTGCTGCATGAGCTCGTCGTCGGGCAGCACCTCGAGCGCGGCCAGCGGCAGTGCGCGCGCCGGAGCTGACTGACCTGGTGGTCTGCTGCATGAGCTCGTCGTCGGGCAGCACCTCGAGCGCGGCCAGCGGCAGTGCGCGCGCCGGAGCTGACTGACCTGGTGGTCTGCTGCATGAGCTCGTCGTCGGGCAGCACCTCGAGCGCGGCCAGCGGCAGTGCGCGCGCCGGAGCTGACTGACCTGGTGGTCTGCTGCATGAGCTCGTCGTCGGGCAGCACCTCGAGCGCGGCCAGCGGCAGTGCGCGCGCCGGAGCTGACTGACCTGGTGGTCTGCTGCATGAGCTCGTCGTCGGGCAGCACCTCGAGCGCGGCCAGCGGCAGTGCGCGCGCCGGAGCTGACTGACCTGGTGGTCTGCTGCATGAGCTCGTCGTCGGGCAGCACCTCGAGCGCGGCCAGCGGCAGTGCGCGCGCCGGAGCTGACTGACCTGGTGGTCTGCTGCATGAGCTCGTCGTCGGGCAGCACCTCGAGCGCGGCCAGCAGGTGCGCGCGCGCGCCGCCGCCCACGCAGCCGCGCAGCAGCGCGCCGGCAAGCGGCAGTGCGCGCGCGCCGGCGCCGGAGATGCGCGCCCATAGCGCCCGCACGCCCGCCTCCATGCGCCATGTCCTGGGAGAGAAGTGGTTAGTTAATATACGAGTAAAATAATAATATACTCAAGCTGTGTGTTCCAATGGGCGTATCCTCACTTGAAGCTGTGCTCCTTGCCGTGGTCCTTGGCGGGGTGAGCGATGGCGGTGAGCAGCGCGTGCGACACGCGGTCCGTGGCGCTGGTGCTGAGCGCGGCGGCGCGCGCCAGCTCGGAGCCCGCGCCGCCCGGGGCCGCGCCCAGCGGGCAGGCGCTGGGCGGCCGCTCGCCGCTGTCCAGCAGCAGCTGACGGATCTTTGGAACCTGGAGGGTCAACGTCAATTTTGTTATTTATTTCGTTTCATTTTGCCCTGGTTGAAGTTTACAATAGAAACAATACCATTGTATGTAAGATTAGCTCTGAAGTGGGTTCCGACATTTTAAATTACTACTGTAACTGTTCAGCCATTTTGTTGTGAAAAGGTAAGTAATAAGTAAAGAAACATACAACGAAACAAACAGATTAACTTTAGCATTTATAATAGTGATAGCGATGGGCGGGTAACGTGTCTCGCCGGCCGACCTTCATGTAGAGCAGCAGCAGCAGCAGCGGGCGCGCGGCGGCGCCGGCGCACAGCAGCGCGGGCGGCGCGGCGGCGCAGCGCAGCGCCAGCGGCAGCCGCGCCTCGATGCTGCGCCGCTGCGCGTCCAGCGAGCCGGCTTCCTCGGCCTCCGCCATTATGTAGCCGATCAGGACCTCCAACTGGAACCGACATTATAAAACCTAAAAACCTTCATCCTCACCGCACACTGCCGACATACCATAGGTCGATTATACGGTTGTCCTTATCCACTGTGGTCGTATACATTGGTTTCTCGCCTCGCGCTCTAATTCCGGCATTCGATATCTTAAAAGACTTCATTATGTGATCGTTTCATAATAGTAGTTTATGTGACTGCTGCATAATGAGAGGCATTAAAACACGAGTATGTGTTTATGAAACGAGCCGACAGGCGAGTTTCATAATAGCATCACACGAGTGTTTTAATGCTTAATTATGTACAGTTACATACAATATTTTATCTACATACATATTATAAGCTCTCTATGATGTGTTCAGGAACCGCGTGTTACGACCGGCATAGCCGGCATTGATCAATTATTAGAACGTCAAAAATGGCGGCAACCGTGGTTTTTTTTTAATTCAAAGACAATCTAGAGTTGGCCTCTACTATCATATCGTTCGATAACAAATTATCAAGTAACATACGAGATTTGTCAAAATTCAAATTCAAAAATTGAATGCAGTCGAGTGATATTAGAATTGAGTTCAAATAAAATTGTTTTGTTTTTCAAAGATGTTCGAAATTTGAAACTCATAACTATATCAAATCTTATATCGTTATAAGAACATTATGTTACTGCTACAGATAAGAAAATTATCATAGTAAAATTGATTGTTGTAATGCTGGTCATCGCCAACGGATTCTGAACGCATTATAGAGAACTTATGATATGTGTGTAGATAAATAACTATAAGGTAACGAACGTATATTACACAATCTGAATAATGTCATATCCGTCACATTACTATTTGAACCTTTGCACGTATCCGGCTCGAAGGACCAAAACTATACAATTTATTTCATAATAATTCGCGCGCAAGGTTAGCGATATTTCATCGTCAGCACTATCGTTTGTCTACATATTAGGTAACCAAGAAGCTGACCTGCGGATGCGTGAGGTGCAGCAGATGGCAGGGCTCCAGGTGCTTGGGCGCGGAGCGGTCGCGGCCCTGCCACACGCGCTCGCTGCCCATCAGCGTCTCCGCGAAGTCCAGCACGCCGCTCGCCGCCCACCCGCTGAAGCGAACAATTAAATTAAAACCTTGTGTAGACCAGTTGCTAGGGAGACGTTACGTTATGGGTACTATGTTAGGGAATGCAAACCAGCCTTACGAGTATTATGGGTACCAAGCCAGTCAACTAATCTTAAATGACCGGAGTTACAGTGAAAACCCGTTATTTATAATTAGTTTTAATAGAATATACTTTTGTAAATTCTTAATAAAACTAAACTTATCTTCGATAGTCCGTGTACCCTGATTTTTAAAAATATGGTGCGCCCCGCACCAAGGTCCTGGTGCGGGGCGCAAATTTCGATCGTCTGTTAATACCGTGTTAAGGGTGTATCACCGCTGACACATAACGTTTCGTTCATTATCATTAGCATAGTTCTCTGAGTGAAATAAATCTATCAATCATATCAGACCGGAGCATGAGCCGCATCTGACACAACACTCACCCGCCGGGCTGCAGCAGCGTGGCGAGGCAGGCGTGCAGCGTGCGCCACGACGCCGAGCCCGGCCGGCACATGAGCCGCATCTGACACAACACTCACCCGCCGGGCTGCAGCAGCGTGGCGAGGCAGGCGTGCAGCGTGCGCCACGACGCCGAGCCCGGCCGGCACATGAGCCGCATCTGACACAACACTCACCCGCCGGGCTGCAGCAGCGTGGCGAGGCAGGCGTGCAGCGTGCGCCACGACGCCGAGCCCGGCCGGCACATGAGCCGCATCTGACACAACACTCACCCGCCGGGCTGCAGCAGCGTGGCGAGGCAGGCGTGCAGCGTGCGCCACGACGCCGAGCCCGGCCGGCACATGAGCCGCATCTGACACAACACTCACCCGCCGGGCTGCAGCAGCGTGGCGAGGCAGGCGTGCAGCGTGCGCCACGACGCCGAGCCCGGCCGGCACATGAGCCGCATCTGACACAACACTCACCCGCCGGGCTGCAGCAGCGTGGCGAGGCAGGCGTGCAGCGTGCGCCACGACGCCGAGCCCGGCCGGCACATGAGCCGCATCTGACACAACACTCACCCGCCGGGCTGCAGCAGCGTGGCGAGGCAGGCGTGCAGCGTGCGCCACGACGCCGAGCCCGGCCGGCACATGAGCCGCATCTGACACAACACTCACCCGCCGGGCTGCAGCAGCGTGGCGAGGCAGGCGTGCAGCGTGCGCCACGACGCCGAGCCCGGCCGGCACATGAGCCGCATCTGACACAACACTCACCCGCCGGGCTGCAGCAGCGTGGCGAGGCAGGCGTGCAGCGTGCGCCACGACGCCGAGCCCGGCCGGCACATGAGCCGCATCTGACACAACACTCACCCGCCGGGCTGCAGCAGCGTGGCGAGGCAGGCGTGCAGCGTGCGCCACGACGCCGAGCCCGGCCGGCACATGAGCCGCATCTGACACAACACTCACCCGCCGGGCTGCAGCAGCGTGGCGAGGCAGGCGTGCAGCGTGCGCCACGACGCCGAGCCCGGCCGGCACATGAGCCGCATCTGACACAACACTCACCCGCCGGGCTGCAGCAGCGTGGCGAGGCAGGCGTGCAGCGTGCGCCACGACGCCGAGCCCGGCCGGCACATGAGCCGCATCTGACACAACACTCACCCGCCGGGCTGCAGCAGCGTGGCGAGGCAGGCGTGCAGCGTGCGCCACGACGCCGAGCCCGGCCGGCACATGAGCCGCATCTGACACAACACTCACCCGCCGGGCTGCAGCAGCGTGGCGAGGCAGGCGTGCAGCGTGCGCCACGACGCCGAGCCCGGCCGGCACATGAGCCGCATCTGACACAACACTCACCCGCCGGGCTGCAGCAGCGTGGCGAGGCAGGCGTGCAGCGTGCGCCACGACGCCGAGCCCGGCCGGCACATGAGCCGCATCTGACACAACACTCACCCGCCGGGCTGCAGCAGCGTGGCGAGGCAGGTGTGCAGCGTGCGCCACGACGCGCGGTGCGCCAGCAACGTCACGAGCAGCGGGCGCCAGGCCGCCGAGCCCGGCCGGAACATGAGTCGCATCTAACACAACACTCAAAATCATTTTCCGACAAAAATGTAAATTCAAATAGCACAATAACTCCTCTTACACAATCTATCTTTTGTCATGATAACAATAATAGCATCAAATACAAATGATTCTCCTAGGTAAAGTATCTTGTGTGTTCCCCTCGGGCACTGACCTGCCTCTCGGGCTGCGGGCCGAGCGTCTCGCGCTGCAGCTCGGACATCCAGTCCAGCAGCAGGCCGCAGCCCAGCGCGCGCCGCGCGAACACGTGCGCCGGCGGCGGCTCCGAGCCCGCTTCCACTTTCACCTGCACGATAGCATTCAATCATTTAGTACTCGGCAGGTTTACCGAGATCGCGAATACTGGTGATATATTTTACTAGATCATCTATATACATTATAAAAAATAGCGGGTCTATGTGTGATCCTTGTGGGACTCCTGAGGAAATGTCTAGTTCGCGAGATATAGAGCCTCGGGGGGCCACCAACGGCGACCAATTTTTGAGGTAAAACTCGTGAACTCGTCCCACATAAAAATGGAACCGTGTGTAGCCGCGTCTTTAAGTCTGGTTAAGAGAACGTCAGGATCTATTTAGTCAAAGGCCTTGCTGATGTCAGTGTAGATCGCGTAATATTTTCAACTGTCTAACCCCTTAGCGATATCGATGACGTGACTAACCAACCTTACTTGCTGGGAAAAATGACACTGGCGTATAGTTTAATTCTGATAGGTTATACATATTTCATACGAATAGGTGTTCAGCGAGCCTCCTTTTGAGTTCGAAAGGCGCCTGTTCTCAACGATTGAATTTAATCTTATCTAAATAGACCATTTAGGCCCGGTTCGACCAAACTTTTTACACGGGGGTAACGCTTACTCTGGGGTTTAAATGTCAAAATGCCATAGTCTGTCATGAATCTCTCATTTTAATCTCAGAGTAAGCGTTATACCCAGTATAAGAAGTTTGGTCGAATCCGGCCTTAGTGTCATAGTGTCTCACTGCGAGCGAAAGCTTACCACTCATGAATCCACTAGATTTAGCGAATTCTTGTCAACCTAGATTAAATTCTAAATCGCCATCTTCTTTTTGGTCTGCCTCTACTCCGGTTTTTACTTAGGACCTGTATGTCTGATCTGGATGCATATGGCAATCATGTCCAGCCCAGTCCCAGTTCAAAACCTATGAAAAAAAAAGAGTTTCCTATGATAACTAACCTCGGTCTCGTAGGCGCCCTGCTGGTTCTTCTCCAGCAGCGTGCAGATGACGTCGACGACCAGCTGCGTGTTCTGCGACTCGATGATGCGGTTGCCGATCGCTTCCAACGTGTTCGGGGTCGTCGCTTCTAGGGCTAAAAACAGTCATCATCATATCACGATTTTTTTTTATTTTGCATGACCAGGGGGCTTATTGCCTAACGCACTCGTGATCGCGATCGACTTGAAAGTGACACAATTGCTTTCATTTTGTAGGCAGATTTGACTTCAACTGTCAAATATGAAAGCGATCGCGAACGCGAGTGCGTTAGGCAATAAGCCCTCTGCAGTGCAGTAAACGAATTCCGAATACATTGCGTGTGATGCCAATTAATTGCTGTGCAGTGAGCGTCTAGTCCGTGCAATGAAGTGAATTCGTGGCCGAGCCGCAAGGGCCATAATAATAACCGATCTTGCCCGAGTTGCTCGTCTTAAAACTCATCAAATTTTCAGTTTAGCATGACATGAAGTTCACTGAACATTAGTTTGTTAATACAGCCATTAGAGTTACAAAACAATACAAAACAGTTTATTGAACGAAACAAACGGAACCGGTTTTCAAGTGAATCAATTTCATGAAAGAGATATCACGATCGAGTTACCGGCGATCAGCTGCGCTTTAGTGGCGGGGACGGGCAGCGGCGGCGCGGGCGGCGCCAGGCGCGCGCCGCGCTCGCCGGCCGCGATGGCTGCCAGCTGGGTCGCCACCGGGCCCGACACGCACTTCGACTGCGACAGCAGGCGGGCTGCCGCCTGACGTTTAACAATCGATTACACTTTGGTGAAACACTACGGGAATGCCAAAAGGGTTTTGATTTTAGCAGTCTATCTATAGCTGTTTTACCTTCTATTTTAAAATACCAAAGAGTATATCTAGACAAATTGAAAGAAAAAGTAGGTGTCGTGCTATTTCAGAGTGTTAAAGGAATAGAACATAATGGAACTTACTCCACCGACAAGAGCATAGCTCTTAAGTGAATGACAATGATGATGTATAATTTTTCCTGCAGGACTACACAGATATTTTTTATTATTTTTATAGTTTTATATAAATAAGTAGTAGTAGTAGTAGTCTTAAGTTTTATTTAAAAATGACTAACTGTTGAGTTTCTTGCGGCGCTTCTTCTCAGCAGTGGTCTCTTGGGAACCGCTGGTAGATTTTGACGTGTAAAAGTGTCAGTGCGGCCTACTTACTGAATAAATATCTTTTATCTTTTTTTTATAGCTAGTCATAAAATAGTTTGTAAAGAAGAAGTTGTTCAAAGTGATATTGGCAACATAATCCAAGTATTACCCTAAAACTGCTGCGTAATATTGCGGTTGCTTCTTGACAATATAAGAAGAAGAAGAAGAAATATATTTATTTTGCAAACAATTTAACATACTACAGACTACTTACAAATTGTATATATGTCAAGTCGCTCGCGAGCGCCACGACGCTGGTCTTCCGTGGACCCAGGCGAACGCGTGTACAGGACAGCGTTCAGGGAATTACATTACATTTATAATTGAATAGCGTTATGCAGAAAACAGCCAAACAGATATGAAGTTCAAACGCAAATGACTGTTTTCTGCATAACGCTATCCAATTTAGTTTCTCTTAATATTGTAGCTTCTATCTTATAGTTACTAT